>OX336337.1:16088399-17288399 GCA_946902875.1 Nematopogon swammerdamellus | reverse complement strand
AACGCGACAAGTGTGAGTTGGACTAGCGAATCGACGACGGTTCCGTACCCACACACAATATATTTGCGTGATGTATTAAAAAATATATATAGTGTTTTCTTTTATTCTGTTCGGGTTTTTTTATTCAGAGCCCAACTTACACTGCTTTTTATTATTTTGGTGTTTTACTTTAAAATTTGCACTATAATCACACCAAGTTTGACGCTTCTATGTATTACCGTTTTTACGATAGACCAATAAAAAAAAACTTTGAAATAAACATGTTTCCTGTAAATGGGCACTCTGAATTGTTTACTATTTGTTTTTTTTTAGGATATTCGCCATAATAACATATATTTTGTGAAAACATCAATCGGCTACCTGTTACGGTTTAAAAGATAAAAAGTCCCCCTTTAATGGGAAACACGAACGGACAGACGGCGTAGGCCTAGACTAGAGTCGTACGGAACCCTAAAAAGCTCAACCTATTTAAATACCTACAGTTTTTGCTACTGGAATCTGGCATATCTCAGGATGGTTAAAATAACTTATTATGTATATATTGATATGTGAAAGAAAGCCTTGCAGGAGGGAGACGCGAAAAAATGTGACCGCGCAATAAGAATCAACGTACGTTGACTTCTCGATGTACGAAAAAATGTCCCAGGTATAGTGCCACCAGGAAGTTATGATGCGTGGGAAATATGCGCAACTGTCTGCATTCCTAAGAAGGGACGTGAACTTTCGGTCGAAAGTTTGACGATAATTGTATGACTTAATAACCTAAATTATCGACAAACTTTCCATCGAAAGTTCACGTCCCTTCTTAGGAATGCAGACAGTTTTGCTTATTTCCCACGCATCATAACTTCCAGGTGACATAATATAATGTAATCTGCTACATCAGAAACCTTAGCCAAAATCCGACACTGCCGCCAGCGGAGCCGCGGGCAAAACTAGTAGCGATTAAATAGAGATAAACCACCCAGGGTCCTCGGTCGTGGCCGTCTAGAGATGCGAATGCCCCAATCAATAACAGATGCTTGATCGAGCACGTCTTCTTCACAGACCGAGTATCGCTGCGGTTAAATACTATTCACTTGAAGAGTTCGTAATTGACGGGTCGGGCAGAGTATGAGGTTAGTATTTGGCAAGCAACTATCTTTCCAAATCTGTGTTCCAAATATTCTGTCTCTATTCCCACATTCTGTCTCTATATACCTTTATTATTCATCTATCAGTTTGTGGAGGGCCTAGTATATTCTGATTCTTTCGAATTTTTTTGAAAGAGAAATACAATAAGTAATGTCTGATTGTTTATGTTTTAGTGTTAATGTGTTGATGTAATGTATGTGAATGTTGATGGTATTTTATTCATTCACTACTAGCAAAAGAATATTTCTTTTGCTATTAGTGAATGCATAAAAAAACCGACCAAGTGGGAGTCGGATCCGCGCACCGAGGTTTCCGCACCACAAAAGAAAACCTTGAAAAAACACGTATTTGTATAGGCACTCCCATAATGTTTCACTATTTCAAATTTGTATTTATTGTTATATCCGCCAAAATAACACATTATCTGTGAAAATTTTAACCGGCTGGCGATTACGGTTCCAAAGACACAGGCATCGGAAGAACGGACAGACAGGCAGACGTTGTCAATGTCGTTGGACGTTGTAGGCTTACTAATAGGCTTCCGTACGATGTACGGAAACCTAAAAAGCAGTTATATATAGATAATAATAATCAGTTTATCATGTACCACTGGAAGCGACTTACAGAATTAAATAAGCAATTTACATAGTTAGGCCCTCTTGCACCAACATGAGTTTAAAGTTAAGTAGCGAGTTATGGATTTAAACGCGGTTCCCACAGTCAACGGGTGCTAGCTTAACGAGTTAAACTGGTTTATATATTAAATTTGTGTTGGTGCAAGTGGGCTTACTCTGTTTTTAGTTTCAACTCTTTGCGATATTTTCTTGTTTATATCTACCTGCACCTCTTTATTCTCACGGTATAATGTTGTTCCAATTTGAAATGGTACCGCAAGGATTACTCCAATATTTATCAGTAAGCGTCTAAGCAGAATTGTGCGGTCCGAAGTCTCGCAGTGACCATTCATCATGACAAGGATGCACGTAAATGTTGCAGACTTTCGCGATGGGTAAACCGTGTTCATCTCCCGACCCCGGCTATCTTCCCGGAGGTCCGCGAAATAATTCAATGTTAAATTTACACAATCCTCCAAAGCCCCTACCGCCAGGAATTATGAAGTTAGCTGAGAACTTTAGCCGTTAAAACCTATTACGGGCAGCATTTTACTGCAGCCCTCGCCGCCGAAACGCGGAAATAAAAATGTGTTAAGATTTTTATCTGTTACGCTTTGGCTTATAAAACCTGCCGTTTCTCCTCGGACGATATTATGTACTTGCGTTGTTTTGCAGTATTGGATTTTATTGCCTTTCATTTCGGGGCACAGGCACCTGTAATGTATGACCGTCGTTATTTTCTGTATATATTGTATTTAGCGAGCAAGAACAGAGCTCTATATATGTACCGCAGTATATGTAGGTACATAAATGCAGATAGTACACATAAGTAAAATAAAATGGACATAAAAGTAACCCCAAGTGGTGATAAAACGCCCAATGGATGAGCGTTGAAACTGGCGAGACCCAGGCCGCGACCTAAATATAGTGAGATCTGAGATGATTGGATGCAGAAGGGGACAGCGACAGAGGAGGTACCTTCGACCTTCGAGTGAAATCGAAAACATTTTATCCATAGGTGAACAGAGATAGGTATACTAAACTGAGAGTCGCGGTTTTTTTTTAGTTTCTCCAGTTTCGATACGTCCATGACGTGATTGTTTTAGAAAGTGTCTAGTCGAAAAAGTATTACAATTTTTAAAGTAATATGACCCCTAACATTTAATTTATAAATCATTGAAGAACGCATTCACAAGGGAGTTAGACTGATACTTTTTCAATAAAATCAAATCTACAAACGCACCTTTAAGAAACTATCTATAGCTTTCTTTATTCTTCAGTTTAGTCTTCAACTTTAAGGAAGCTGATTAAAAGTAATAATCCAAAACAATTTGCTGATTAATTGAAACAATACAATTTCTTTGCGACGAAAGTTCCAAACTCGAGGCAGCCTTAATTAATTATATAAAGTAAAGGATCAACTTCAAATGGCTTGTGTTCAAACATACCAAACTGTCGCTGAACCTTTTATTTAATTAAACGGGAAATTTGGGTTCTGTCATGCGGGCTATTCTCTATTAGCAATTCATCGCTACTAGCAATTTTTCATGATACGTCTCACTCGCTCCAACGAGCTACTCAATGTTTCAGTGTGATAGAGCTGCGGGTACTGCAAATTTTTCCGATAATCGGTAATAGGAAAGAAGGAGGCTGTAGTCACCTAACCTTAGAAATTTTATAATATAATTACATAAATAAATAATAAATCAAATAAATAATGTTCTGAAAAGGTCGAAATGCTCAGACACAAACATGCGAAAATAATCCTAGGGAGTTATCGACCGGTATTGACTGACAGTACAGGCGGTGGACCTCGCGGCACAGTGTCTCAACCTAGTGAGCGTTAGAACATTAGACCTCAGTGGGTCGTGCGTGTCAGTGACGCATCGGTCGCACAACTCAAACGTCAAGTAATATCACGTACAACCCGTTGTAGAAGATCACGTTCTATTTTGAATTAATTTGAAACAATTAAAAACGTGACACAACAGATTTCCAGCCGGACTATGACCTCCTCGGAGGTTTAATTGGCTGTACCTGAGTCTCCAATCTCGAGCCAATGTTGATGTTATATAAATTTTCTATTTAATAAATCATATCAATTTTGATTTACATTGAGTTACATTCCATCCTCTAGTACTGAGCATTTGCTTAGTACTAGGAGATGAAATGTAACAACTCAATGAAGCACTGACATGGCACCTAGTTCACCAATGTGTTATGGGCATGGGTTATCGCGGCGGCAGTTATAATTAGGTGATGTAGCCAAACTATTTTAAACGGAGGCGGCGGCGCGGCGCCTATGTCATCTGAATGTTGCTTCACCTACTTATAAAATGCACTATTCCATACAACTTAGGTAGTGACTGTATTTCACTACAGTATACATACTTACTTTAAATAATGAACAAAGCTAAAGAATGCTCAATCAAGTCTGAAGGCCTGCAACAATGACAACACTGAAGTCTACCCTAGCTGCATTCTCCCCTCTCTGACGCCATTAATGTATAAATACTTGACTCCCGTTTCTCATCACGTATTTATGGTAATAACGTTACATCGCGAACAGTAGGGCTTCGGGATAGGGGTCCGTTCAATTCTAAAGTAAATTAGGTATAATTTTATTTATTTTACGCGTGACATTGTCATGGCACGATAGTCATTAAACATGAATCGACGATAAAAAAATCAATATATAAAAACAAAAGTTTAATGGACTTTCCTCAATCGTCAATACTCAATACATGGTTTAAGATTAAGGTTTAAGATTTGTACTACCTATTGATATGTAGATGGATCTCTTTTGAACCACATATGATTGATGATAACCTAACAATGTCGAGGTGTTTTTTAAGGTTCCGTAGTCAGTGACGCTGGCATAGACCCTTAGAAAACTCGTCAGGTGTTTTTTCCGTTCGTCCGTCCCTCCGTCCGTCTGACTGTCACAGCCTTAAGCTCGTAAATGATTCGAGCTATCTTCTTGAAACTTGGAAGCTTGATTCCCAGGATATAACAACACTTAATGAGTAAAAAATGTCAGGGATTCTTAACTTTAATTAATTGGAACCGCAAAAACTAAGTATTTTAAAGCCAGATTTCTAAATTAAAAAATTAAATATTATAGTAAAAATGTGTACATTTTGTTTTCTCCAGGGCAAATTATTCCAGAAAGTTAATCTCAATAAATCTAAAAAAATATATATAATGTAGTACATTTTGTGTACTCGGCTTGAGAACGATTTAGAAATTTATATCTTCAACGGTTATAGAGAAAATAGCCTTGGAGCAAAGGTCTAATCTTTTCAGGTATCCGTATCCCGTACGGAACCCTATTACTAAGCCTACGCGGTCTGCCTGTCTATCTGTCCTACTGCTGTATCTTTGGGTCCGTAATAGGTTGAAATTTTCACAGAATATGTGTTATTATGGTGGATATAACAACAAATAATAAAATATAGAAAATGTAAAAAATTAAGGGGATGCCCATACAAGAAACGTGTTTTTTTTTCAAAGTTTTCTTTTGTCGTGCGGAAACCTAGGTTCGCGAGTCCGACTCGCACTTGGCCGGTTTTTTGTTTGCTGTTGCCTTTTGATACATCATACATTAATCCGTCTTCCAGCCGGACTATGACCTCCTCGGAGCTGAAATTGACTGTGCCTCAATCTTCACTTTCGAGCCAATGTAGCTGTTATAATTTTTTTTTATTTAATAAATCATATCATAATCCTCAGTAGGTACTAGGGGATCGAATGTAACACCTCACTGCAAAAATATCCAGAAGGTATCTGTCCTCCACGCTCCACGCTACCGGATGTGTGTCAACGCAGTCTATCTAGTTGATCACGGAGCCATCTCGTGAGCGTACGCGGCGCGTACTAATCTGTGCTTCGTAGTGCCCCCGGGCCGTTGCGCGGAGGGCGGCAGTGACGACGGTAGGTAGGGAGGGAGGGGGTGTCATATCGCTCTCCCCTTTATTTTGTCGCTGCTGGATATTAAATATTTACGAAGCAGATAGGATCCAGTGGAGATACTCGCTTGTCTAAGGGATTACCATAAAATAAGCACCTTGCGCCCTTCGCATCATAACTACCTACGTATTACAAACTGAACGCTTATTTCAACAATGAAGTACATTGCCGTAGAGATGGTGTGATGTAATGAGCTGAGTAGGTACTTCATATTTTATCTCACTGCACTAGATACTTATATAGTTCCGCCTGCTATAAAGTCGAATTAGCGTTTTACTTCTGACTCTCGAATATTTTGCGTGATGGTATGGATATATGTGATGTGAATGGTATATATTTATTTACTTTGACAACGAACCAAAAGATAAAAAAAACTTATCAATATCTATTATCGATTATGCTTCTGAAGTTACAAGAAAAACGTAGGTACATTTGTATAATTTGCATTCTATAATTTAATGTAGAGAAGAGAGATAGATACTTTTACTGCAGAAATAATGTGAAATATTAATAACTTCGAGGAAAATGTGTGACTACTGGACTGTGCACAACGTTTGCTTGTGCATAGAGGAAATAATATGTAGCTACACATAGATAATCAATTTTAAGTTAATTAATAAACATAAAAATATATTATGTTGCTCGTGTGGTGGTCCTTCATATCTATCAGATGGGTAACTATGACCTAGCGCATGTTTCCAATAACATAATCATTTACACGTATTTGTTTATTTGGCTTAGAGTTTTTTTGGTCGAACTAAAACAATTTTAAACTATGGAAGGGGACATGATACCGTGTGGGGCCGGTACTTTAAAAGAATAGCCCCACTGCATTTCTCCCCGTATATGTCGTAAAAGGCGACTAAGGGATATGACTCCCTTTTTATATTACTAGGTGGTAGGGTTTAAACCGCCCGGGATGATACCACCGCACTGAATGAAAGGTCGGTCGAAACGGCTATGTAAATAGTTTTTGTTTTTCGTCCAGTTCAGTGTAGCCGGCACGACCGAAGGGAAGCACTGACGTGGCACCTAGTTCACCCCCGGTGTTATGGGCTGACAACCGTGTCATTTTCCATAAAAAAAAACATGTTTACACCCGACTAACGTTTTACTAGGCATGGCGGACTGCAATTCCATTCAGTTCCAGGTCAGTTCAGAAGGGAGTTTTTTATATGTTCCGAATAACGATCAAAGGGCCACGGCACAAGTTCTTTTCTAACCAGCTCCTGGAAGATGAAATCTACAGCGGGTCTCTCCAACATCTCTCGTTGAGCATATGAACAGAGCTGTTCATACGCTCAACGAGCTAAGTAAGGAGGCACAGTTTGATATTTCTAACAATAGCCTAGATAAATTTAAGATATTGGTTATAATAAGTTATCCTAATAAATTGCATGCGTAAGTTAAGGTGACTAGTAAGTAAGGTGTGCTAGATGTAAATTTTGCTATTTAATGTGTAAATAGATAAATAAATAAATAATTTTATTGTGTAGACAAAGACGAAATTTCAAATATACCTTTATCAATGCTTCCTGCCTATTTTGATATGCTTAATTGATAAAATTGTGTGCGTTTATTGTTGTGTGAAGGACCAAGTAAATGTAACTGTGACAATATATGGTACTTATGTTTGAAGTATTTGGGGACCACATTAATAATAAATGCAGACAAGCCATTTACGTAATTTGTCTTAATGTGGTAGGGACATACTATAAGTACATTGAAACGATTATGGCTTCTGTGTTCCAATCCCGTCACATACATAATGATAAGGTGGTGATGGCTACAGCGAACTAGTTTGTAGCAAGAATATTAATAAATTATTCTAACACAACATAATTATCGTTGATTTTTCTTCGTTTGTAACCGACGACTGTAAATTATAAAATAGGTACTAACAACTATGTGACTTCTTAGACAAAAACGCAGCTGACCCAAAATTAAGTTTTAGGTGGCGATTAGAAAATTAATTATTCAGAGTAAGTTCGGACTTTGATCCTCGCGACGAGGCCAGTGGTGGATACTTCAGAAAGTGGGAGGCACTACTTAAATACGTACTAGAACATCAGTAACGTGGAAAGTAAATTATCGGATTACATATTCAGACTTGTAAGCATAGGTAAGATATTCATTCATAGATATGTAAGTACCTACGAGTAGATATAGGTCGTTTTGAATTGTAAAGAAGGAACTTTATCTGTGGTTTCAAACTTATATAAAACCAAATCTTATTATATACATATACGTGCGTAGATTTAATTCAACCTACAGCACAGTTTATACAACGATTTAACGAAGGGAACGATTTATTTACAAAATGAAAATGATAGTTGTGACGAATCACAACCTACCTCAATGAAAATAGCTAGCAATAGGACGTATGAAGGCTGGCTGGTAAAATGTTATAAGGCGTAGGAGTTAGTTTAGCGCCTGGTTAGTGAGTATAGCAAAGAGACCGCGTTGCGTATAAATTGTAGCGGGTGGCATGTAGTCAGGCGCAGATAATACAACTTGCATACATTTTGAACAGAAATAGCTAGCAACACCGTATAAGCGATAAATGATGATAGATAAGTATTATACGTCGGCATGCAGTAAGATATAGGACGAATTGACTGTATTACATCTACTTTTGTGAATTCGTAGCATTTTTCAGAGATTAGCTACTGAAAGTTTTAGGGAAATATGGAACGCATTTTTAAGGAAAATTGCTTCAGGCATTGTGATTGGTTGACCAATGGGAAACGCGGAAACGATGTTGGGGATGATTTCCGATTGGTCGTGGGGGTAAGGGTGGGAGTAAGAAAGCGAGGCTATTTAAGGGCGTGTAACACGGTAGGAGCACTTTTGTCTGCAGCTGCGAGCCTCGAAGGAACAACTTGCCTGAGCCCCGGTCATCGCTAAGTCGCATCGAGCGCCATTGCTTTTCGGCATCAACGTTTCGGTGAGTCTCGGACGCCGCGCGATATTTTGGAGTTTTCTAGTTGCAATTCGACCAGTTCTATTAAATTGCATTGTCTTGAAGTCTTCTTTTGGTGGCTGGGCTAGTTTTGGAAACAATACTGGCTTTTCAGAAATTATTTGCTAGTATTAGGGATGTGAAATATTTTTATATGGACCATCATTGGAGCACTGTGTGGGATGCTAGCTATGCTGAAATATGCATACATGCATACTATTACAGGGCTCTTTTCCCTTTTGGAGCACTGGGTGAGGGAGCGGGTACGCTGAAATATAACGCTAGCTATGCTGAATAAGCATACACGCTTGTTCGCACAAGATTCAGTTCATTCTCTATGATATCACGAGAAAATGCCTCGTGGTAAGAAGACGTAACATAAGGTCGAAGAGCAACTGGAATTCTGGCTAAACTATCAATTATAACGTGGGTAGTTAGGTTCTTCAAACACTAAATTCATATTGGTAGGTTAGCCATGTAGCTGTGTGAATTAATTCTCCTTAGTTCTGCAAGGGAGAGAGGGTTCGCTTCGTGGGAATGAGTAGTATCATAGTGTGTAGTATTTAGTGAGGTAGGTACTAGGAAGGCCAGGTAGGTACCCCTCAGTAATTCTCCTTAGTCCTGCTAGGCCGTGGGGACCTTTTCATTTTATTAGTATTAAAGTCATATGGTAGGTTAGCCATGTAGCTGTGTGAATTAATTCTCCTTAATTATGCAAGGGAGAGAGGGTTCACTTCGTGAGAACGAGTAGTACCATAGTGTGTAGTATTTAGTGAGGTTAGGTACTAGGAAGACCAGGTAAATACCCCACAGTGGTTCTCCTTAGTCCTGCTAGGGGGGAGAGGTCCAAATTGTTATGACCTGTTAGAGCGATACCTATTCTATCTGGCGAAGGGGTGGCGGTACTCTAAGGACCGGTGCAAGCTGAGCTGACCGTCTGAGGAGGAAACCTGTGGTAGCCTTCTTTCGATAGGCGGAGCCCGTCGGACGAAGTACTACGAGATTAGGATAGGGACCACACACACACTTACACACACACGCACGCCTTTAGGATTTGGGGTCCGTAGGGGCCCTAAATCATCCACATTACACCACGAGTTTCATTTTAAATCTCTTCCTAAGAGAAACAGTTTCTTCACAGGATAGGAATCAAAGGGGGCCATTAGGTATACAAAATAGAGCTGCTGGTAGTAAAGCAGCCCTATATGGATGATGGCCACTGTGAGGAGCGTGGAGAGCCCGGGTGAGGAAACCCGGACTCGTGGAGCTCCTTACTTCCCCCTCCGGGGGGGAAATTGTTTGAATAATTTGAAAATTACTGGTTGACACAATTTCTGGGAGGAGAGAATACAGACAATTACAATGTGATGGAAGAGACACAGTGATATAGGAGAGGCGGACTTAGGCAGAAAATTACATATGTATTTAGAATATTATTCGAAGAACAAAGGTTAGGATAGAAAGCTAGGGATTGAGTTAGTACTCTGGGTTATACGGTTACACAACGCTTCCTCGAAGAGAGGAAGATACAGGGTCCATCTACACTTAATTCAGTGTATACGTATGTATACATTGCTTGAGTTTACCTAGAGATCACTTGAATGCTAAACGCAGGCCATGTTTTATTTTAGAGGTTACTCGCGGAAGCGTGAAATTTCGGAATAATTATTCGACAACACCTATCGGGTGAAGTATAAATACGAAATATACTTTGGTGGGAGGCTAGTTCGTCGCATAGTGTTTGTTCGCCGCATAAAATATGATCCTCAATTTCATTAAAATCAATATTCTTCAATTATATTTTATTATTCATATTTTACCTAAAATAAGGAAGAAATTCTAGATTTCGGAAAACAGGCTACGATATTATTTCTAAGGTTTGTTTGCGATACCCTAAAAAAATACGAGCCGATGTTATTGTTCTCGGCATTTACTATTGTATAACGTTTTTATCAACTCGCTATCTTTTCTGTCTATTTATTGCTTTGTGCGGTACAAATATTAAAATGGTAATAGCAAAGATTATATATGAGGTGCCTATTTATTTTCTTCAAATATATTGGGAATTAAAACTCCACCCGCCATAATAAACACATTAAGCAAAAAAAAATAATAATTAAATAAATCGAGAAATTCTACACAATCAAAACGTGCCACTAGGTGCCTAAACAGCCGATTATTTGAGGTCATTGAATTGTTGTTATTGTTATTGTTATTGTTTATTGATCATTCATATGGCAGTTAGACTGCTCTCGAACTTGTCACAATTTGTTCTATCCGGTTCGATTACACCCACGAAGAAGAACCGACAAGAAACTTCGCAGGGTATTTTTTAAACATATTTTTACAAGAATTTAGTGACTAGCCACATAATAACACCGCCCATAGTCTATCTAAAACACAGCTTGAGAGCAAGATTAACAATTTTGCTGAGAGTTCTGACTACAAAGACTTATTAATTAAGTGAATCAGGTGTAAAGAGCCTTTGTCAAACTTTGATACGTAATTTGTATCAACATAACTATGTTAGTATATTAAACTACAATGTAGTATAATTGTATTGTCAAAAATAAAAAAATAAAAAAATATGAATATTTAAGATACTTGAAGTATCAAGTTGTCAATGGGTTAATAAAGTTGAGGTACTAATGGTACCTAGTCAAGAGTTAATATTGTTTGTAAAAAATACAATTGCCAAAACCAAAAAAAATATTAATATATATATATATATATATATATATATATATGTTTTTATATAATAAAATATTAGCATACTTGAAGTATCAAGCTGTCAATATGGGTTAATATAATTATTGAGGTACAATGGTACCTAGTCAAGTATTAACTAATTATGCAGTCAGAAACTCAAGATATGATTTTATCAGCTAAGGCCTCCTTTACACTGTAGTAGGCTTTCTTTGCAAGGGTAGATTTTAAGTGTTTCTTAAACAAAGGATCATTAAGATTTTTTACCTCTTCGGGTATTTTATTATATAATCTAATACTATTACAAACAAAACTTTTAGACATTTTAGATGATCTGTGCTTTGTAATTTGAATATTATTTTTACTCCTAGTGTCATGCTGGTGAATATCGGAATGGAGAGTAGCGTTCTGCACATACTTCCTAGCATAGCAGATATTTTGATAAATATAAACACTGGGTAATGTCATGATTCCTACTTTATGAAATACATTTCTACAAGAGTCCCTGGCTTTCATACTGAGTACACAACGCAATGCTCTTTTTTGAAGAACAAATTCTGCTAGATTCCGCTGCATTTCCCCAAAATATTAGTCCGTAAGACATAAGACTATCGAAGTAAGCATAATAGACAGTTTTAGCAGCTTGCATACCACATAGTTCTTTGATTTTTTTAATGGCATAACAAGCTGCACTTAGCTTACCAGCAAGCGCATCTATGTGAGGTTTCCAAGTTAAGGCCTCCAGTAGGGCCGGGCCGCGCCAACACCGCGCTCTGGACGCTCCCCGGCCAGGTATGCTTGTTAGTCCGTTTTAAACGTTGCTTAAAAAATACTTTCTCATTTCAAAGTTCCTGTGAGTGGGTTTTTGTTAAAATGTTTTAGTATTAATAGTATATAATCGTTATATTTTTTATTAGATTCGCCTGCACAGTATCGTTCAATGCGTGCCAAAAATAATATGAATCTTGACGATTGCAGGACAGCATCGTCCATTCCAGTCGGATTTTATTTCCGCCTGGGGTGTAGTATATATAGTAGTATAGTGTTCAATACGAGCAAAAATACTCATAACTAGAGAGAGCAACCGAAATTCGTGACATTCTTTTCGTTTCCACCGGCCCCGTCATGAATTTCATAAAGTGCGCGCGGTCCGATGAATGGAGGTACGTGATGTTAATATTAAAATGTGAAAAAAAAAATAAGAACAATAATCGCCTCCGTGATCCGAGAGTCACGTCCCACTCCGGACCAAATACCTAGAGAGGAATGTTCCAAATATGTCTCCTTTTCTTCTGCTCCTGCGTTCAATTAAACAGTCAGCATCCCTCAGCCATAACGACATCAAGGTCACGATGAATCAAGTTTATGTCTCTTTTGAACATAGGTACATAACTGACGCTCTTTATTGTTTTGCTTTTAACATTAAGCACACTTTATTGTATGTATTAATTAACATGAACCCTATTGATTTCTCTATAAGTATGCCAGTTCATCTGTCTGTCAGAGCCCTTGAGGTTCAAAACTAAAAATCTATAAGCTTGATATTAAAAAAAAAAATGTATTCATTATTCTAAAGCTGGGTGCAGTGTGAAAACTTTTTTTTTTTTTTAGTTTTTATAAATATTTTTGTATATTTTCTCTTTTTTTCACTGGAATGTAGTCGTTACTTTATTTAATCAAGTAATTAAGTAATCAAAACAATTAATAAAGATCTAAAACTAATAACTAAAACTAACCTAAACATAACTTACCTATCTAACAAAAGAAAAATTAACAAGAACCTATAAATAAAAAATTTCTTCTAGTTCAGCCGAAGCAGCCATAGTCCCTAGGACGCTTATAGCGTTCCCTCTTTGAATTTCTAGGCTTATGCGGCGTATGAAGTAAGCCTTGGCACGCACCTCACCGGACTGAAAACTTGAATTGGTTGTTTATTTCGGGAGCTCTTGATACCAGTACGTACAAGTACTAGGTTGGAAATTTTAAAAAAATCACCTAGGCATGTTACATCCTAATAAAAATAATGTAATGCTGTAGGGGGAAAAATAAATATTTCTTATTTCTTATTTCTAATTATCTTCGTTTAGAGCTCGTTAAGTAGAATACGAGTAATTAATTTTTTTTATTATTTTATTAAACAATTTTAATTTGATAGGATTTCCGTTAACACGAAATGTATCTGGTTGTCGTTATTCTTTGTTACTATTTGGCGCGTTATTTTGTTACCCTGACATTTTAGATATCATAGAATAAATCTTAAATTCTAACTTTAGTTTTTTTAAGTTTAGTTTAATCATTGCGTAGGAAATATTACGTCATAGGTGTTCTGTGTGTACTGGACAGATTCTACTAACGCACCATTTCTAACGTATTTCAAGTAGGTAAGGAGTTCGCGGTCCATGTTCTTGGAAGTTTCTGTCGGCTGGAAAGGGCTAAACTTACTAATTTGGGACTTTGTTTAATGTGGCCGAGTACCGGCCCCCTCTTCAAGCGAGCATACATTTAATATTCAAATATAATTAAGCTCAAAGCCTGTTCTTAGTGAGTACGGCAGTCAAGACCCTTTGCTTGTGTACTAAATAAACATCTTTGAAACTTGAAATGCAGGAATGTGATATAGGGTATGTATTTTAAGTTACTTAACATGGAGTATTAAAGAAATAAATACATACTTACATTGGAATTGAGACTATTTTTATGAAGAAAAAAGCTCTAGTGATTTCAGGAGTTTCCTTTAATATGAGGTAAGTAGTCGGACGGACAACTAGATGGCGGTAACCGAAAATTGGGTTTAAGTTTAAATTAGGAAAAACGTGTTTCGAAAAATTTGTAAAACAGTAATAAAGCCTTATTTTATTTTATTTTTTTAAGTAGTCACTGAAAATAATAGAATTTGATTTTAAAATTATTTTCCAGAACCACCTTCTTTTAGATTCCTCCGTATTCACAAAGAGGGTTCGGGACGCTGATCCGGGTATATTTGATGACAGTTTTGAGACACCGAATTCTAGTACATATGAGTAAATCCGTCCCTTTTCTGTCAAAATTGGGAAAATCCCATGCGTTGCGGCCGGGGCCCGGTGTTCATTTTGCAAATGTCGCCGACTCGTATCTCGCGCACGCAGCATCGCGGGAAGACGGAGACGGATAGCGCACATCAATTCCGCCTCACAAGAGCACAGTCGTACATACGTACGTACATACACACAAACAGTCGTACATAAATACACACAGTCGTAAAATAGTCGTAGAATTTGGGACTGCGGCCACCTGAAAAAAAAGTTGTTGAATACTAAAGTGAATGAAATGCAATGAAGTCTCCTTTAGTTTCTTGAAGCTTCCTGAATTGCATTTTTCCAAATGAAAGCCAGCACGTAAAGAAGTCATCAACATTCATAAAGCGAGAAGGCCTTTCAAGTGTTCTCTCCTGTAATTCGTTTTCCGAAGTACTGCATTCCTACCGCTCCTTACTTGTCATCTCTGGTCCAATATGGCAAGTAAGTACTTTAAAATAAATCTTCTAATTGAAAATAAAAAAGGAAATATCCACAAAATATTCGTCGGAAAATTACAGCTTATACGGCAAGGCGAATAAACTTGATTAATAAAAATGGAAATTGCGAACCCAAAGCTATGAATGGCATTAGATAAGTATGTTAGTTTCATTAAATTCTAAGAAGCACATTACGAGCCATCTACATATAAATTGTGTCGCCCAAAATGTATTTACAAGATTTCGTAAAAGTCTTACTGCGTAAACTAATTTTTCTTCTGCTTTTATAGTCGCCTTCGCTTCTGGTAGGGGGTTCTATTAACGTTATAAAACATTCACCACGTAGTCCATACTTTTCTTTCACCGTCATTACTTAAAAGCAAATTCTCTGAACACTAGGTATTGCAATTAATTTATTGGAAAATATTCCAATAAATTAATTAATCAATAAGTTCCAGATAAACATTGATCATACTACTGCTATTTTTCTTTGCATTGACTTTGTGTTCATGTGTGTTCATGTGTGTATTTCAATTAAACACTCCACTAGGAAACCTAATTTGAGAATTTTAAATTGTATTTTAGTAAACATGCTCGCTCACAATAGAATTTTATCAACAAAACTTAAAGAATTTTGTCTCAATGTAATGAATGTATCAGTTAATAAATGTATATTATTAAACAATACTACCTTAATTGAAATATATGAAATTAACTTGAATAGGTATGTCTCCAGAACAGTCATCTTTGACACTCACAAAGTAGGGGCGAAACGAGGGATTCTAACAAATTAATTGTCGTGTTGGTGGAGTTAGCTGATACAAAAAATAAAACGGAAATATTTATTTGCTTTTTCCTTCTCCGTAATAACGATTGGACCATCTGGTCTTTCTACTGATGAAGCGGCGAGCGACAGTTTCCACCGATGGAATTGGCAGGAGGCCAAGCAGTAGAACTGCCCAGTGGACACAGAGTTAGATTCTGAAAATTTTCGACCGCACTTTGAATATAAAGGTTGACTAGAAATCACTTGCAGTGATAAGTCTGCCTTTGCACACTCCTGTATTTCTTTTTTCTTGCCGTGTACTGTTTTTCAATTGTGTGCAAATAAAGATAAAAAAAATAATTTTATTATATTCTTATAGAACGGCAGTAGACGTAAAGAAGGTGTGAAGTAAGTATTAGTTAACATCATTACAACACAAACAACGAGCGCCTTCCACAGCGATTAGCTACATTTTAAATTTAAAAACTTTTATTAGCACGTATGAATGAATATTATGCCATCTTCAAATAACATTGTTGTCAACTTCAAATATTAATATAAACAGTAATGTATATAATATGCATATACACAATATTTACACCATACACGCAATACATTCATGATCAACAAACTGGAGACAGGTACAAATTTTTTATTTTTTTTTATTTAATCCTGGATGGGTGGCTGAGTCGGAGGGGCCAAAGCGGATGCTCCGACCAGCCAATATCACCTCCGAGAAGGTAGGTGCCATACCGGAGACTTCCCTGGATTGCTGGCTATACTGAACTAGAGGAGAACACAAACGAGGCTGCTATGCGGCCATCTTACATCCAGTACGGTGGTACCAACCCAGTCGGCTACAATTTGAGCCTACCACCTAGTAAGGGGCAAGGGAAGGGACCTACAGTTTTACACCGGTTCCGAACGGTGAAGGCGCAGGTGTAGGTATGCACGTAAATTTTTTCGTCAGGAAAAACTCATTAGTACACGCCGACCGGATTCGAACCGCCGACCTCTCGCATGAGAAGCCGATGCCCAAACCACTCGGCCACCCGCCGCTTATCGCAAACAAATATTGTTCTACAGGAAATGGATGGCCTCAGCACCATATAGGATGTACTGATCCAACATATAGCGATGAAGATTATGACCACCTCCCACCGACAGCAATATAAGATCTGACCGTTATGACGAAGCCGATGTTATTACTTATTATCTAGCGGCCACGGTTGACCTGGGGCTCTAATCTCGAACCGAAATGGAGTAAGAGCCTCGACCGCCGCGCGCCGGGCTCCGCCCGCATCGCGTAAAAAGAACGATGCAAGATCGTCATTACGCGAGCCTCGATCAGCGTTCCCCGGATCAATGAAGACATCAAATTTAGTGTTATTAGTGTGTCCGGCTAAGGAACGGGAGAGAAACGAGCGGGGCGGCCTCCGCGGTGTAATCTGCAATTACGCTGGACCGATCTCAGCCGAGAGCTGAGAACTCTCTGAGAGACGAGGAGCGACCGCTGAGGAAGTTCCCGCGAGGACCCTTCGCGTATCGTGGAAAGCGAGAAATTATTCACGCAAAACGCATGACCTGATACCAGAAACGCTAGACAGAGCCAACTTTTTAGGGTACCGTATCCGTCGTACGGGACCCTATTACTAAGCCTACGCCGTCTGTCTGTCTGCCTGTGCGAGGGCTGTATCTCTTGAACCGTAATAGGTAGCCCGTTGAAATTTTCACTTAGTGTTATTATGGCCGATATAACAACAAATAATAAAAATAAGAAAAAGTAAAAAATTTACGGGGATCCCCATATAAGAAGCTAAAAAGTGTATGCGCGCCATTTACCGAAAAGAGTGTAAAGCATTTTAACTAATCATGAATTTTAACTAATATGAAGAATTTCATAAAACGCCATAGATGGCGTGAGTGGCTGACCATAACATGGCGATACGGAACCCTCGGTGCGCGAGTTCACTCGCACTAGGCCGGTTTTTGTACTTGAAAGTACCAACTTATACGCCTTTTTCAACCTGTACGAGCATTGTGTCAGGTTCTATTCTATTACTAGTTTATGTTCTCAAAATATTGTATTATTTATTCGCTATGCCTCTTAATTTCTCAATAATGAAATCATTAAATGTATTAGCAATTAACGGTAGATTGAATTCGTTTCTATTGCTTACCTTTGCATATATACGTATTGAGTTTAATTATAATGTATATTTTGTTCAATTATTGAATATATATGTCGTAAATTTTTATTAAACCTTTCTTTTGAGGTGGTTTTTCTCATAACGAAAACTCCAAGCGTGCTACTCACTACGATACTTGTGAGGCGTAACGTGTATGAGTGTAGTGATGAGAGCCCAGCACTAGCGGCGATGGCAACTGGCTTCTAAAGCGCTTCCCTGTTATCCCTTTGAGGGGGCGCTCCCTTATAATTTGTTCGCAACAAGCCGTCCAAGTTAATACGCGCAACCTCGGCCCTGCCGAGATTGTAGACATTATGTGGGGCTCATAAATAAGGAGGTGTGAATGGGGAGAGATCGGGGATAGAAAAAAATGCGTAAATGGAGAATCCGGATATAAAGTTCGGTTAACGACTGGTGATAATGCCGCCGACGGGCGCCCTGTAATTGAAGATAACGTGGTGCAGACCGCCCGCGCCGCTGCCGCTGCCGCTCCCGTCCCGCCCCCGCGCGGACCCTCCTCACCTCCGCCGTGAGTAGACACGAGATGTGAACCTGATACCAGAAACGCTAGACAGAGCCAACTTTTTAGGGTACCGTATCCGTCGTACGGGACCCTATTACTAAGCCTACGCCGTCTGTCTGTCTGCCTGTGCGAGGGCTGTATCTCTTGAACCGTAATAGGTAGCCCGTTGAAATTTTCACTTAGTGTTATTATGGCCGATATAACAACAAATAATAAAAATAAGAAAAAGTAAAAAATTTACGGGGATCCCCATATAAGAAGCTAAAAAGTGTATGCGCGCCATTTACCGAAAAGAGTGTAAAGCATTTTAACTAATCATGAATTTTAACTAATATGAAGAATTTCATAAAACGCCATAGATGGCGTGAGTGGCTGACCATAACATGGCGATACGGAACCCTCGGTGCGCGAGTTCACTCGCACTAGGCCGGTTTTTGTACTTGAAAGTACCAACTTATACGCCTTTTTCAACCTGTACGAGCATTGTGTCAGGTTCTATTCTATTACTAGTTTATGTTCTCAAAATATTGTATTATTTATTCGCTATGCCTCTTAATTTCTCAATAATGAAATCATTAAATGTATTAGCAATTAACGGTAGATTGAATTCGTTTCTATTGCTTACCTTTGCATATATACGTATTGAGTTTAATTATAATGTATATTTTGTTCAATTATTGAATATATATGTCGTAAATTTTTATTAAACCTTTCTTTTGAGGTGGTTTTTCTCATAACGAAAACTCCAAGCGTGCTACTCACTACGATACTTGTGAGGCGTAACGTGTATGAGTGTAGTGATGAGAGCCCAGCACTAGCGGCGATGGCAACTGGCTTCTAAAGCGCTTCCCTGTTATCCCTTTGAGGGGGCGCTCCCTTATAATTTGTTCGCAACAAGCCGTCCAAGTTAATACGCGCAACCTCGGCCCTGCCGAGATTGTAGACATTATGTGGGGCTCATAAATAAGGAGGTGTGAATGGGGAGAGATCGGGGATAGAAAAAAATGCGTAAATGGAGAATCCGGATATAAAGTTCGGTTAACGACTGGTGATAATGCCGCCGACGGGCGCCCTGTAATTGAAGATAACGTGGTGCAGACCGCCCGCGCCGCTGCCGCTGCCGCTCCCGTCCCGCCCCCGCGCGGACCCTCCTCACCTCCGCCGTGAGTAGACACGAGATGTGAACATTGAGCACACGACCGCTCAACGTTACTCGCTCCGTCCTATTTCAAATATATACAGCGTGTTTCAGGATAGGGTTTCGTAACTTCAGTATTAGAAAGGGGTCCATATTTGAAGACGAAAAGCTCTGAAACTTTTTCCCAGATTCGGTCTTTTTATAGTACTTTTTGGTGTAGATTTTTTCATCGAGATTTGGTGGACGGTTAACATCCGCCTTAATAATAAAAATAAAATGACTAACTTACATGCTTTAACTAGTACGATTAAAGTGCATATAGGTAAATTCCAAACACTTAAATTTGAATTACATCAAAAGAAAAAGGGGACTGAAGGGCAAGGGGAAGGGCACTCCATAGACATAGACAGCACTATTCCAAATCTCCCCATACTCACAGTCCATCGAGTTTTTATTACATTTTTCAATTTTTGTATGAAAAAAAAGTACGGAATTTCGATTTGAGTGATAAGGATTTTTTTCTTCTAATAATGAGAACTTTCTATTCCTGAAGTTTCTCAAGCCTATCCTGAAACACCCTGTATTTTTTTTTTCTGGAAACCGACACGGTTGGCTACACCACCTACAACATCCGTGATGTCAGCCTATAACATCGGATTAACTTGGTGGCACGTCAGTGCTTCCCATCGGTCGTGCCGGCTACACTGAACTGGACGGAAACCACAAGCTATTTACATAGCCGTTTCGACCGACCTTTCATTCAGTGCGGTGGTACCAAACGGTAATTATAAGAAGGGAGTCATATCCCTTAGTCGCCTTGCTTAGGAGAGATGCGGTGGGGCTATTCTTTTAAAGTAAGCCCCACACGATACAAAAAAAATTAAATATTTATACCCATATGCATGTAACTTACAAGTTATAAATTTAGGCATTTAAAGCCACAGACAAGGAAAATTAAATATAACATTTACTCATTTAAATCATATTTTATTATCAGTAAAATAAAAAATAAAAACAATAATTACATAATTACAACTTAAACACACCTTTCAAGAAGTGTTTGTTCAAATTCTCAGATATAAACGCAAAAGACTGGGAGGAAAGCTTCAAAACTTCATAAAATGAATTATGTCTTAAAATAATAACTTAGTGTAATTCCGAACATGCAGGGTCAGCTATAGACTTTTCTTGGTCTGAGGGGTCAGCATCCAAAATTCAACGCAAATGATAATCAAATGTATAAGAGCGGCTAAAGTGGAAGTGACTTTGGTCCAAGCCACAATGTTTCTCGCCCGCGGCCATTAGGGCCACACTAGATAATGGCTAAGTTTTCCGCTTCCACTCCGGACAAGGGGCGCGGCGTGATGCGAAGAAGGGGCACATTCAGGGAAACGTCGCAGAATTCGGCCATAGTTACATACATACATTGATATATTTATTTATAGTGACGGATAGAAGGAAGCTGAAGAGTAATGTTTTTGGATTGCACCCTGCTGCCCACGCTAGACCTAAGGAGATTTCGGAAACATACAACCTTTAATAATAATAAAAACAACTAAAAACTTTTCTAATAATTATATTCCATCCTATATACATGTGAATACCTAGATGAAAATGAAAATTAAATTGTACAGACAGGTAATTTAATATAAGTTAATTTCTAAACAAAGTGTTGTCCATTTATGTTTTTTATAGAAAACGGAACATAAGTCTAACGACACCCATGGTTGCATGCGAGAGTTGTGTTGAAATGTATGTGTGTGTGGGTCATACATAATCATAGAGAAATAAATGGTCATAATCATGACGCGTTTTGTCAGTGCAATAATAAAAGAAGCTTTCACAACACATTGTCGCACAAACTGCCGAAGAATTTACTTAAGTCAAATTCACGTTAATGTGTGTTTTAAGTTTATATAATTTATCACAAATGCTCACGCAACATTTTCTTTTGTTACAGGTTGAACGTGGATACAATGGGCCGCGCACTCGCTACTCGATGTTACTGAAAAAGGTGGCATATTGGAATTCGTTACTAAGGTTTGAAGCGAAGCCGTCTAGGTTTCAGCCTGAATTCGTTGTTATGCCGACTTCAGTTTTAATTGAGGATCTTCAAAGTACCATTAAAAGCTTTAATTAGCCCTGCGTGGCCTCCCACTCGTTTTAATTGGCAGCTGGCCCGAGTATTAATAATGATAAGTCAATACGGAGGGAAGTGGCGATGAAATCATCTCCGCGGCCACTTCACTAACCTATTATCTCGTAGCCGGCGGAAGCTATCACCTCGCTATCATCCGCGATCTTTTGTCTCGCTCCGACGAGACACGACAGAAACATTCTGCGAGGGAGCACTCTATCCATCACTGTCACTCGGCATCTCCTCGCGAGCGTCTCGCCGCGGACAAAGCCATACGGCAATCTCGACGTATCGCAACCTCTACAAATAACACAAGAAATAATTGATCGGTGAAGTATGAAAAAGCAGTCGACGGCGTAGAAGGCGAGCACTCTGTTATGTGCCGAGTAGAACGGGCGTCACCTATCAATAATGTTTAGCTGCGGTCGGACGAGCCTGCGTGTCCCGCGACCGCCCGCCCGCGCTCCGCACTCTCCGTCTCGGCGCACAGTTAACGCTAACTGGGTGGGACCGACGACGACATCTCTCGTGCGATGAGATCAATTTGTGTACTTACGACACATGCTGACATCCCGCAAGCTGTGAACATTTCAAAACTAATGTTGAAGACAGCCGCCTTCGTCACAAAAGCTCATTTCAAATTGGAAATTACTTACCCGCCTAGACGACAAATAAGTACCTACTCGTACTTATATTAGATAAATTTATTTAGATCTTCTAAAATATTATTATTTAATTGTTCCGAATTCAAAAAGGTTGCTTTTTTATAATTTTAAGCACTAACAAGAATGTTTCATTCTTTTAAAAAATGTAGTACTTATTCCATGAAAATGTGTATTCTATACTAACTGAGAGGCTAATAAATGAGAGCCCTTTACATGTTGTGGTTCAAAAAATACATAAATACGAGTATGAAACAGGAACTCGGAAGAAAAAAGATCACAAATCAAGTTTAATATTCGCACACTTCGCTTACCGCACGCCGAGTGGGTAAAAGAAAATATAATTTTCTACTCATGAATATGACAAAGCGGGCCCCAGTCATCGCCGTGATGTTGATTTATGTTGTTTATATCGTCCAATCCATCACCCGCGGAGGATCGCCATAAATACGTTTGAGTATAGCTCTTCTGCTGTAATAGCAGAGGTTTCTAGGACGAACCTTTATAGAAGGAACCCTCTCACCTACACACATAGACAATATAACATCCTCTATTTTTGCCTTTCCTCGCCGATACATCATACCTTTTGACGTACGAACGATTATTATGCGGCTTCCGAACCGCTATCGTCAGTCTGTTTAGTTATAGCAAGCACCGACTTAGATAGCAATTAAATATTCTCCGCTTTCAGAATAGAGTTTCTCCTCGAGAAATAAAAAAAAATTAAATAAAAGCCTCCTCTTCTTGCGTCTATATACTTTTTAATTTTATTATTTCTACAGACTCTTTAAAAGTAATTCAGACGAACTAGAAGATTTTTCTGTAATGTAAAAAACTGTCTAGGTATTTTTATCAAATTGTATTTACCTAGTCGAAGGTCTCATCCAGGGCGCCATTAGTTAGAGACGCACTTCTAGCATAATAATGCGGCTTCTTCGCCACCTTTCAACGCAGCGTCTCTCGTGGCAGACACTTCTGTAATGGCACTTTTATTGTTGTTGTTGTTCTGTGGTGTTTGAACTCGCGCTAACAGCCTACAGGGTTTTTGCGGGCGTCTGCTCTCTGGTGATCGACTCTGACAATTTGATGTATTATTTGTAAATTTGATACAGGCGCGTGGGAGATTAGGTTTTGTTTGTATATTTTGAAATTATTTTCGATTCATAAACCTTTTGATGGTAGATGGCAAATACGCTAACAGGGCAGCAAATGGGTAGACAAAAATGCGATAATGTAAACTTACAACACCAAAAATAGCATTCCAATCGATTTTTCGATTGAAAAGTTTCTAAATGCGGAAAGACATCAACACAATAACAACAGAGAAACGTATAACACACCTCTTTCTAACATCGAATGTGGCGGAGCTTAAAACAACGTAAACTTAATGTTTTCTTCTCCACTAGTTTGAAGATGATGTTTTGTACTATTAGCTACTATTCTAGTTTGGTTGACTCCTACTCAAATCTTTAATACTCGAAACAAACTAGTATCTTCAATTAACTTTCAGTATGGCATAACAACGATTCAAGTATTCATATTACACAGTGACGATCAGTGTAATGAAGTGCTTAGTGCAGTGAATTCTAAACAATGACAAGTTAAACACGGCCAAAGACGTCACCATGAAGCGCCGATCTCTGGCCACTGTGCGCGAGGAACCTCCTCCGAAGAGGCCTAGTCACAGCGACTGGACTATCTATTGCGTCGTTGTATTGGCCGCTGTCGTCAGCTACGCGAATAGTTTAAACGGTGACTTCGTCCACGATGACATTCCGGCCATCGTGACCAACGGTGACGTCACGGGCGCAAACCCGATCTCGCAGCTGTTCTTCAACGACTTTTGGGGCACCCCCATGTCCGACGTCAACAGCCACAAGTCCTACAGACCGCTAACTACGCTCACGTTCAGGTCAGTGTCTATATTTTCTTCCTTCTCGATATTGTAGTGAGAAAGACGCGCTTTGACATTTTATTTGTGATTCGCGAGCTCAAAATGTTAAATAAATTATTTATAAATAAAAGGGCTCCCCTCTTGATGACGTATGATCTGCTCACTGTGGAGTCTCATATTCGGAACACAGCTGTAGGAATTTGTGAGAAGTTTATCTAACGGGCCCTTTAACCTCATCTTTTTCCTTTATAAAATGAGAAAATAAAATGCTGCTCAGTATTACGGTCCCACCAGCGAAAGCGTCGTGTACAGAATGTGTGGCTCTGGGCACATCCGCTCAACGACATAATATTCATAACCCATCATATTCATAGCGCTTACCTCGTGTTTATCACTTCGCTCGTCGCCCCGCCCCACCCCCGCACGCGCCGGTGCCGGCACCGGGAGAGCTGGCGGCGGCACGGTTTGTCAGCAAAGCAAACGAGTAAACGACTGGAGGATCGCTACGAAATGTCACTTTACACCTCTTCGCGTTTTCACACTCGCAGACCCTATGAATATACGAATTTTCCAGCAGTCACAACAGAGACCCTTAATAAATCTGTAATAACTCACGCCCGGTGAATTCGCTATAAGCACTTACGTAAATACTAAACTTATGCATTAGTTTAAAGTAAATTTAACTTCCGCGAAAGTCTCGAATAACAATGGAATTCGAGTAAATTGGGTTGGCCGAAATATTTATTAGACATTTTAATGTTTGTTCGTTACATGTTTATTTAGGTCTCGTTGTTGTTGTTCGTGATTACATTACTCGCGTGCTCTGTTTATTTTCTAGTAGCACACTCACGTACGTTGTTGTTATCAAAAGCGCTTTCCTCAATTTTCTGGGAGAGCATTTTTTCCGTCTTCGTGTTTATTTTTAATTCTAGCTGTAATATCGGGACGATTTTATTCGTCGGCTGTTGTGCACACCAAATCATCTACCTATACAACAGCCGTAAGTCAACCATTCATGCAAACAAACAAACAAATTATTTATTGTATACAAATAACAACATGACGTCAAGATACATAAGATGTCTTTAATAGTAAAATTATACAAGTAAATGCAGTCTATTTCAGAATAGTAAAAGTGAGATTTACTATTTCTTTTATTTTTTACGGGTTACGTGAGTTGGCTATATGACTTTAACTACACCCGTGGCCGGGAGGACTAGAGGAAAATTGGAGAGGCGTATGTCCAGCAGTGGACACTTACACTCTTACTGACTGACTGACTGACTGACTGACACCCGCGATGTTATATTTATTACACCTTGATCTGTATCTGAAGAATATCTTTGATCGTATGTCATCCATTTATTTACACGTTCCTTTTTATATAAATTTTACATCTTTTTACATTGTTTATTTTTATATGATAAAAAAAACGTTTTTTCTCTCATTCAATTTTCCGCACTACCCATCTACCCTACTCACAATTCCAGGCATGACTGGCCGATAATGCCTTTAGGCTTTAGGTCCGCCTTTTGTAACTTTTTGTGCAATAAAGTATATTTTCATTTCATTTCATCTGTCGCAGCTTGGTGTCATGCCAGTGCTTTACTTCTTTTGCTTGTGGCGGCCACACTGAACTGGTTTCACTAACGTTCATTCAGATGTGATGATACCAATCATACCACAACACACTCTTATGTAATGCAATGTAAACTTGTAGAAATAATAGCTTGTATGTACTTTCATGAAAGAGCCCGCCGCTTCCGGCGCGTCCCCTATAATCGCCGGAAGCGTGCGGAGGCGAGGGACACCGCTCCCTAATAAATTATTATAACTCGTGACTCTTATCAATCCATTTCTCACCCGCGCGTAGTGTAACACGCTCGGGATGTAAGCGCATGTAGCCACAGATAGTCCACGCATGGTTAAAAAGGGATAGGGCCATTGCTAGAGTTTGGCAAGATAATTTTTTCCATCCCTAATTCTCACGTGTCGGTATGAATGTTTGAGGTAATCTCCGGAACCACTGAACAGATTTGGATGCGGTTTGCACCAACGGAAAGATGAGTTCTTGAGGCTCACTATAGGATATATACAATCACGCTAAATAGGCTTAGGGCTGAGCAGTATCAAATAAAGTATAGTATGGACGCGAGAGAGAGAGAGAGAATATAAGAGAAGCGATTGCTTGTTTATTATGATATTTACCTTTGAATCGGATTTGATATTAAAACCGAATCCACCACGAGCGAAACCACGGGCAAAAGCTATTTATTTTATTTTCTTTTTCTTAAAAAAGAACAGACTATTTCAATGTGTGAGTAGTAAACTTCTTTCAATGCTGTCTGTTGACATTTCTACAATATGAATGTGATTGTGTGAGTGAAGTTTTACTGTGTCAACGTGTAAAGTTTGCGCGTGTACCTTCATTTACAATTCAATAGTTACAATCATTTTGTCATTATGCACCGCACATGAAATTTGTGTTATATATGTGTTTACGAAAACAATTGTGTTTTCGAAAATAACGAAATGCCCAAATAAAAACTACAGCAATGGTTTGACTATCAGGCAAACGTTACTTAGTGTTTTAGAAAAACCTCTGTGACAGACGGAAGGTCCCGGGAGTCATCTTATAAAAGTTCCGTGTTAAAAAGGTACGGAACCCTAAAATAGGAGAGAAACAACTAAAGGGAGGAGAGACAGTGAGAGAGAGAGAAAGAGCGAGAGAGAGAGAGAGAGACAGAAAGAGCGAGAGAGATAATTTTTAAGAAAGTAAACCGCGCTGGTAAGCAGGTAACAATGATTAGAATCGGCCCTGAAAGAGCAGCCTACATTGTTTGCTATTGAAATATAGGCACAACGATGAGACGCTGAAAGTCCGCAGCCTGAAATGAAGGCGCAGAGTTGGCTCGGGACAAGATTTATTGTGGGACGATGAAAGAGGCCTACTAGGAAACGGTGGAATAAATCTGAATACCTGGTGAAAAACTGTCTCTTTTCACCCATCTCTAAGAGGTCTTGTAATTCAGGTCTAGATTTGAAACTAGAACATCGGGCACAACCCTCCCTAAGTAATATAATATATTCTATAATATAGAGCATTCTAAGTCTGCCGTGTGTATGTTTTTGTTTGATTATATCTCAAGAACGAACGGTATCTTTAGATTAATTACGCGAGTATTTCTAATGCCTGTAAGTAAATTAGAAATTAGTATTTTAGTTATCATAAAAACGTTTTTACTTTCACTTCTTGTGACATAGAACAGTGTGATCCGTATAATATAATATATAATTATATAGTGTATAATAATATGTGGCTATGTATATTATATAAAGGAAGTAATAAGTCAATTTGAGCAGGAATATTGCTAAACATGCACTGAAGTGAACATTCGTCCATCCTTTCTAATTTGTTGAAGCGTAAAGTAGCGATAAATTCGTTATCTATGCCGAAATATTACACCGCCGAATATTGTTTAGGGTACACGGTTGAATCGGTTACAAGTACACAACGTACTCCTACATATAAATGTGTGTTACGTCTGAACCAGTGCTTTTGATGAATTTAGACAATAATTCAGATAATTTGCGCACAGCAAGAGCAGAATTATTCATTCAGAAAATTATTTTGAGCGTTGATTCCAATAATATGGGCTGTCTGTGCGGCCCCTATAAACCAATCACTTTTTGGAGAATCCCTGAGAAATAAACTAGTATCGGCTCAGTCTTTTGCGACATTGTCAATATCTCCGCGGGGACACGTCATCAGAGCCGCGCAACAGCCTGCAGGCTAGCAACACTCCGCACCCGATACGCGCCACGTCGCGCCGCGTGTCATCGCGCGTCGCTCGCCCGACTTACTCTATTTTTCGCAGATTCTCCCATCGCATTCCGTTCTCAGCGAAATAATGGAAGTAGCGCCTTGGAAAGATTTATACTGACGTTACAATGTCTATTGAAGTCGAATTGGCGAAAGTTCCACGTTCGAGAGAATGCCATTCGGGCATTGTTGCTCGCTGCCTGGCCGTCGCCGACGAAGCCGCCTCAGCGCCGCCCCCGTCGCCCCCGCCGCCCCCACCGGCCCGCCGCGGGCGCCGAGTTGCTGGCTTCGAGCATTTTTATGATTTCATGTCGGATATTTTTCATTTCTTCAACTAGCTGCTGGCACGGCGACGGCAGCGGCGGGGTGGCGGGGCGTCGGCGACGCTTGCGAGCAGTAATCAGCGACAAAGTAGGAGACATTTAATCTTACGTTCGAAAGTTTCCTTTATTCTTTTGTATCATACATTGTTCTTGTATCGATAGATTGTTTCGGGTTATTTGACAGCGCTATGAGTTCGCCGCCTTTGCTGTGTTCGCTCTTGGAGTGTGGAGCCCGGACGCGAAAGACCTCGTGAAGCAGCTAGGTCAGCTGCTTATTGAAGCGTGCGTGGATCGTCGTGCCAAAGTCTCGCCATCCACCGAGTAAACGCGTCAGCCGTCCTCGGGACAACGGATGATGCCGCGAGGATGCGTGAGTTTTTTTATTTATTTTAGTTCAATTTATTTATGTATTCTGTATTATTTAATGTTTGGTTTTAACTAAATAATAAAGAAATATATTTTCGTGAATATTAAATTCCAATATATCACTGGAATGAGTAATCTATTGGAAGCGTGTGCGTGAATAGACTGAATCCCCTAACAAATTATTGTACGTTTATAAAGGCACTTACAACCTTGAAGGGAACTTAGGGAAATTAATTTGGGACCGAAACTTGAACATTCAAGTTTCGGTCGGCTCCTGATAGCGTGAATAGACGAGAGGAGCTCAGTTCTCCGCAGAATGGAAAAGTAATATGTAATAACACTAACAGATTCGTCGCCTCAGCCGCATAACGTGATAAAACGCCCGAGCGAATTTCCCAAGATCCCTATGTAGATCCGGCGCCCTCGGCCCCGCCCGGCCCGGCTCGGCCTCCTCCGGTCCCGCTCCGGAACTACACGCGTATCTGTCAATATTGTGCGACAATGAAACGGTTCGATGCGATAAGTCGAGCGTGAAGAGGGGGGATGTTTGCGCCGCGTATGAAGACATTCTCGATTGTTCGGGGATTTATTAAAAAGATGTCGGAAGCGAGGGGTGCGGCTGCGGAGGCGGGGTGGCGAGACGGCGGGAAGAGGGCTCGTGAGCGATCAGTGCCGCGGCCGGCGCGGGCGGCGGCGGCGCGGCGGCGGTACGGTGACAGACCGCGATTTGAATCCGGCTTACATAAGCCTATCTGTATGATAATGCTGATGGATTCGCTCGCGCCTACGAATGCACCTACTTGCTATCGAACTTTCGCCGCCTTTGAGCAGCTAGTCGCTCGAGCACTACTGCGCTCCTTGTCACTGAGTCTTTGGTTTCAGTGAATTAACAAGAAAAGATATTTCGTAAGTAGGTCTTAAGAATAATAAAAATGCTTATGACAGAGATCTTGTCTACCTTCGTCACCGAGTAAGCGAAATTTACTTCTCTAACCTTAATGAACGAGTTGTCAAAAATTTCGTCTCCTTTAATACGTGCCCTAAAGTGTAGAGATTAGATTAATTTATGCGAGTTTTCGTTCGTGTAATGTGATTACTTAAGACTTAACTTTCGCTTTTATTATCTTCATGCCCCGAATGTCAGATATCTCCTAGCGCGAACGTGAGGATGCCCCCCTCCCCCTCCAGTCCCCGCCTCGCCCACGCTCCCTGGTGAATAGTCGTAAGCTCTTTTCCTATTTCCTGCCGATCCGACGTAAGTTAAAGTAGAGACCTAGCTGGGGGCACCCGGGGGTCCGCGGGGGCCCGCGCCGCCCCCAGACCTCGCCCCCCACCGCTTCTGGTGTAGGTATCTGAAAACTTTGCTTCCACCGACACCAGCCGAGCCAAACAGCTATATGAGAAATTAAAACTTTTGAGCCCCTGGGATTACACGCCGTAATGGTTGGGAGATATGAGTTTAATTAAATAAAATACTAACATAAAATAAATAACAAAACTCGCTCTCCTTTAATTATTCTATTGCGAAGATGACAAGAAAGTTGTTGTTCTTGGCGTTTGGCTATACGAACATTTCATATAAAGTTTGGCAAATGAATTCTAAACTTCCAGTCAAAACTATAGCCATTACTGTATTTTCGCAAACTTAGATAGACGCCGTACCACGACGTGTCCCCGCTGTGCAAGCATGTGTAACGCTTTTTCGCATTTCGCAACCACTGCGAACCTTATACAGGTGACTTTTTGACCATGCCGGCTAACTAATCAGAATCCAAAATATAACGGTGGGGAAATTCGAAAAAAAAAAAATTATTGCATTCTCCCTACCTACATTTTTAGACCTAACCTAAACGAAACCTAAACCTTTCGAAAACGTAAGGAGAACTTTATTGTTTTTCAAATTACACCATTGTAATTTTTTTTTATTTACTTAGTTTATCATACACACAGACGACTTAAGCATGGTCAAAAGATCACCTGAGTATGCCTACACATTTTTACAGCGTAAAAGTACCTACTCGAGAACCAATTTATGTAACATATTCAAATATCACCAGAGTGCCTGCATTGGTGTTGAAGAGGTGTGCTCCCGAGCTGGCTCCAGTACTGACGCGCCTCTTTCGCCTCTCGTACACAACTGGCCGCGTGCCGGCAGCTTGGAAATCAGCTTTCGTTCAGCCTGTCCCAAAAAAGGGCGATCGCTCTGACCCGTCAAACTACCGACCTATAGCAATCACCTCCCTCCTCTGCAAGGTGATGGAGCGCGTTATCAATACGCAGCTCATGACGTACCTAGAGACAAATAATCTCATCAGCGATCGGCAATACGGCTTCCGGCCAAACCGATCAGCTGGTGATCTCCTAGCGTACGTCACTCACCTTTGGGGGAAAGCGCTTGAAGGGTACGGTGAATCCTTGGCAATTGGACTCGATATTGCCAAGGCATTTGACCGGGTCTGGCATAAAGCGCTTCTGGGCAAGCTGCCGGCGTACGGAATCCCCTCTGGCCTTTGTGACTGGGTCACCGACTTCCTACATGGGCGTAGCATTCAGGTCCTCGTGGACGGCTGCTCGTCGGACGCCATGCCAGTGAATGCCGGTGTACCGCAGGGTTCTGTGTTGTCGCCCACGCTGTTTCTTCTGCATATCAATGATATGCTGTCACTTGGCAACATACATTGTTATGCAGACGACAGTACGGCACACGGATCCTACACCAGTCACCCTTCAGCCGGACGGAACGTTGTGGACGAGAAGAGGCTAGCACTTGTGTCTGAACTCGAGCAAACCCTCCGGTATATTGCCGAATGGGGCCGGAGCAACTTGGTCGTGTTCAACGCATCGAAGACACAAGTGTGTGCGTTCAGTGCGAAGAGAACGGCGTTCACGCCAGCTCCTTCCTTCCAAAACACGTCGCTGAAATTAAGCGACCACCTCGGGGTCCTCGGTGTCGAACTGTCGCACGACTTGAACTTCCGACGCCATATTGAGGGCAAAGCCAAGCTGGCCTCAAAAAAGCTGGGCGTACTGAACAAGGTGCGACGGTACTTCACGCCGGGCCAAAAACTGACGTTGTACAAAACACAGGTTAGGTCCTGCTTGGAGTACTGCTCGCACTTGTGGGATGGCTCAGCTAAATACCAGCTTGCGCCGCTAGACTCAATCCAGCGTCGTGCCGTGCGACTGGTGGGTGACCCCGTGGTGTCCCGCGACTTAGAACCACTGCAACTCCGTAGGGACGTCGGCTCCCTGAGTGTGTACTATCGTTTATTTCATGGGGAGTGTTCGGAGGAGCTGTTTAACGCGATTCCGTCGTCCCCATTCCACCTCCGCACTACGCGTACTGGGCAGGGGATGCACCCCTATTCAATCGACCTACCACGCATGCGCACCAACCGGTTCTGTAGGTCTTTTATTCACAGAACCGGGAAAATGTGGAACGCACTTCCTGCCCATCTATTTCCTCCCAAGTACAGTCTGGGGTTTTTCAAAAGGGGCGTGAAAAGGCTCCTGTCAGGCCGGCATGACATTCGCAATCCCCGTGCATCACAGAATGTCCATGGGCATCGTTAGACACCTACTTGTAGGTGTAACGATGCCACATGTCGCGCTATCGATAAAAAAAAAAAAAAAAAAAATCACCAACTCTTTTAAGGTTCTGTATAGAATAGAATAAAATGAAATATACTTTATTGCTTTCCAATACAAAATTGTACAAAAGGCGGACTTATTACCTAATGCATTCTCTGGTAGTCAACCTGACTTAATTATGTGTATGTCGTAAAAGGCGACTAAGGGATATGACTCCCTTCTTATATTACTAGGTGGTAGGGTTTAACCCGCCCGGGTCGGTACGACCGCACTGAATGAAAGGTCGGTCTAAACGGCTATGTAAATAGTTTGTGTTTTCCGTCCAGTTCAGTGTAACCGACATGAAATGAAGGGAACCACTGACATGGCACCTAGTTCACCCGGTGTTATGGACTGACATCACGGATGTTGTAGGTGATGTAGGCAACCGTGTCAGTTTCCATAAAAAAAAGAACACTTATAAGGGTAGCAAACAGAGTAGAAGAATGACACAAACTTACAGTGGAAACCAAACTTAAATGCGTATTGGCCTGAAGTTCGGCCGCTTGACTGCGCATGTATAGTCAAATAAAATATACAATCGAATATTTTGCCAGACAATTTATAAAATTATTTTACATTATCATTTGTAGGTAAAAAAAGAGAGTCTTGCTTTATATTATTTTTATATATTACTGTATTATATTATGTTTTTGCACACCGATGTATCGATCATGGTTAAAACCGGTTTGAACTGACGACGTGTTGGTGTCGTTCGGGCGACCCCGGTAAACGCACTTCGTCAATAAACATTTATCATGCTAGCACCACACACAGCTGTATGTACACAAATATTTGATAAACATTTCCGTTTCGTCTCCTTTTAATGGCTTGGTTAGAGTGAGATAAAACTAAAAAGTTTGCAACAATCACGAATACGAATAACCATGAAACCACCATTAGTAGAAAATCTACCGAGACACTACGGAAGAAACAAATAAATAGTGAGTGACTGTACAATGGCGCACGCACAGATGAGAGGGGAGCGTGCGCGGGCGACAGGACGCGGGCGGCGACGGCGTGCGGTCGTATCCTAGCAACGCGGGGGAGCGCGGTAGGGTGCGCCGATACCCCCCTTTGCACACCTTCCGCCCTCCCCCCCTCTGCCCTAATAATCGTCTTTTGCGCAGACACACGGGCGCACCTCACAGCCGCATTTAAGTTTGGTTTCTACTGTAATACTAACAAAACAATAAAATAAAGTAAGCAACACGCCGGGCATAATATATATGTCGGTAAAAATACTAGAACATCTTCATAAACATAGGATATATTTATCATACTAAATAAGAATACATAGAAGCATAATGTATTATGTATTAACAATAGATACTCGATACACACATTACATAAACTACTTCATATCAGTAAATAATAAAATAATTCACCCCTATTCTTCGAGAGATACATTTCTTTCAGACGCTTTTTGAAAGTGGCAAGAGTTGGAGATGTTCTGATGGCTTGTGGGAGATTGTTCCACAGGCGCGCTGACATTAAAGAGAACGATTCGAAATAGCTAGAAGAGCTGTGAGAGGGGATGAGAAGAAAGAGGCTGTCAGCTGACCTTAGCGGTACGCCATGCGAGGAGAGATAGGCAAACCTCTTTCTGAAGTAGAGGGGGGAATTGGGATCGTTAAGAATTGTAAAGAAAAGGGAAATAACAAGCATGTTTCGATTCGACGTTGGCGAATAGTGAGCCAGTCAAGTTGATCACGGTAAGCAGAAACATGATCATGTTTTACGCAATCCGAAAATAATCAGGTTCCATTAAACAAAACAAAAAAAATCGGATGCCGAAATTGAGTAAACGATCTAACTTATTGAGTAGCTCTTTGTTTAAATCGAGATTGCAGATATCACCATAATCCAGAATGGGATGAATAAGAGATTATACTAGCATAGCCTTGGTTTCGACCGAAAGGAATCGATTGAGTCGCTTTAAAGAATGCATAGCACCGTATAACTTCTTGCATACCCCACTGACATGCTGGACCCAAGAAAGAGAGTTTCCATGACAATGCCGAGGTTGTTGACTACTCTACTGTATGGAATATTGACACCGTTATATTCTATTCCACTGAAGAGTTTGCTACTGCCTACTACCATGATTTGTGATTTAGACGGATTGACTTGAAGGCCAAAACGATCGGTCCAATGATGCACTCCAGATAAATCTGAGTTGACAAGGTTGATAGTAGGCAAAAGCTCTGATACGGAAGACTGGCGGTAAAGCTTCAAATCTTCAGCATAGAAGTGGTAGTTACAAACCAGAATTTGGGCTAGTGTATTAATCAATACTGAGAAAAGAAGTGGAGAAAGCACACCTCCCTGAGGGACACCGGCTGAAAAGACACACCAATCGGAGAAGTTATCCTTAAGAGGCGGTCTCTTCCAACCAGGAATCGAACCAATCCACCTTTGAAATATTAAGTATTCATCCCCGTAAGAACTCAATATCGTAAGCAACATGTCAAGTAGGGATGCAATTACTGACCACCACCGCACTGAATGAAAGGTCGGCCGAAGCGGCTATGTATATAGTTCGTGTTTTCCTTCTAGCTCAGTGTAGCCGGCACGATCAAAGGGAAGCACTGACATGACACCTAGTTCACAAGGTGTTATGGGCTGACATGACGGGTGTATAGGTGTTAAAAATGGTTTTTATGGAACCTGATAGATCAGCTACATGACCAGTTATAGCCAGCCAATATTGTTATTTCAACCTCCTCGCCAAATTTAAGCCTTTTAACTATCCATTACAATTTTGTTGTAAGGTACCTACCAAACTTTTGGCCACATTTATTTTAGTCCTTCGGAAAATCCGAGGCTAGACAGCCTTGCTCTGCGGCGGCGGCACATTTAAGCTGAACGTCGAACCAACTGTCAATTAGAGTATTTGAATTTCTCCTTCGTCGAATCGGTTGTTTTTTTTTTTACTATTTGGATTCAGCTGATCTAAAATATTCTGACTATTTCATCAACCAAGTTCAGAGTAGCCAGCGAAATGTCAAAGACATGTCCCTATCCTACCTCTGCCTTCTAATATTTAATCGCGAGCATGAGTTTTAATCTAGCTACTAAACTAAAGGCCCGGTATTTCTATGAAAACCAAATCAGCGACCTGCGGAGCTAAGTATACTCTATTAGCGATTCATCGCTACTAGCTATGCCTCATGATCCGACTCACTCACTCCAACGGCCTTCGCAATGCATCTTTTTTATGTAAACCAACATGGGTGACTGTGTCGAGGGACCAAATGGTACAGTCGCCAGAGCCAAAAACAACTCTCCTCGCGAAACCACGCTCAGTGAGACGCCATGCCAGCCGATTTGTGGACTGTTGCTAGGCTGTCTAGCCCGTTGGTATGACATTTGAAGATACCCAGGTTAAAGGATTCGGGAAACACACACGCCGGAAGACAGTTCCACACCCTAGCGGTGCGATAAACAAACGATTTTGAGAACCTAGTCTAGTGGGACAGAGCTGCGGATACCGCTATTTTTGCGATAATCGCTATTGTATGAGTAGAATAGACAGGCTGGTCACAAGAACAATATTTTAAAACTATTTACGGTCATAACCGGTTCTCTTATACATATATAGAAAATAATATCATGCCACATGAATGCCACAAATTGATTCGATCTAGGCTATCAAACATCAAACGTACAAGTCCATAATGAGATTAAAACGAGATCACTAACAACCAGCAATTTTATCAACATATCATATTATTTGTGTAATCTGACCCATCAGTGTAATGTACACCCTAACTGGGGTATTAGTGCTTCAAAGCACTCTGTTTAGGTAATGACTAGCTAATAACCCTGTGCCTAGATTTTGTGCTGAGAATTTCGATACAAACTTTATTCACGTGAGTAACATAGGAATATCTGTCATTCTTTCAAAGTCGCAATGATCTGATATAACGATAAAAAGTATATTGACTACACAGGCTAGTTTATAAAAAACAAACCAGCCAAGTGCGAGTCGGATTCGCGCACCGAGGATTCCGTACCACCATGTTATCGGCCGGTTTTTATAGTTTGAACTATAATCACACCAACTTTGATTACCGTTTTTACGGTAGAGCGAAAAAAAAAACGATGAAAAAAAACACCTTTCTTAGTTCTTTGTTACATTTGTTCTCATGTGTGTTTGTTACATGTGTTACACATGTTGTTCTTTCTTAGTTGTTTGCTTTTGTTGCTATTTCTATTTTATTTGTTAGAATATCCGTCCTAATAACACGACATATTCTGTGAAAATTTCAACCGGCTATCTATTACGGTCTATCCGACTCTATCAAATGATACAGTCCTTTAAAGGTCGGACGGACATACAGACGGCGACGTAGGCTAATAGGGCACATTTAGTATGGAACCCTAAAAAACTAGCTGTTCCCGTGGCTTTGCTTCGGGTAACATATAACCATCTTAAGATGTGCCATGAAACGTTAGTGATAATCCTATGTGAATTGATTGTGTAGTTCTTAAAGTGCCATTTCATGTAATTAACTTTGTAAGCAATACAGTACTTTTGTTTGCTCCTTCCGAATAATTTTATTTTCATCTACTACGGCATCCATCACCTTAAGACATATTATAACTATATTACTATATATTATATTACTACTTATTAATCGTCGTGTATTCGAGGTATTTTTATTCGCCAAACTTATTATGTACTAACAATAATGCAATAAGTCGTACACAGATTACACATAAATACGTACGTACATAAATAAATTGTTTCACATTTATATATAGGTATCAGCAGGATTGTTCTCGTGGCTCGCGCTCGCTCGGAGGGCGGCAGTGGAGAGAGGAGACAATTCACGAGGCGTCGATACAGTCGTAATCCCCACTCGTTTACATCGCCCGCATTAACTGCTCGTTATTGTTCGCAATCTCCTCTCTCCCGCTGACTTGTTCCGAGAGAATTCCAAAGCATATAAAAGGCATAAAATCGGTGAGTTGGTGAAAGTCGCGGACAGGAAAACGGAGTGCGGGAAGACCACCCGCCAGGTGGGACGACGACATCAAGTAAGTCGGCGGAAAGCAGTGGTTCCGTATGGCTGAAGGCGGGGAGGACTGGAGGAAAATTGGAGAGAGATATGTCCAGCAGTGGACGCATACACGTTGACTAACTGACTGACTGAAATTGTACACCACCTATTGTATACCTATTGTACACCAAACAATAACAAGCAATGATACTCGTCAGCCGATTCGTCTCGTCAGATATTGTCAGCCTCGATAGCCCAGTGGTGCAGACAGTCGACTGTTGCTATTGATTGTTAAGCAACGCTGGGCCGGTCAGTACTTGGATGGGTGACCGCTCGACCGTTGGAGGCTGGCCGTGGTTCGGATTTCATGTTAAACTGTAGGTCCCTTCTCTTCTTACCTTACTAGGTGGTAGGGTTCAACCCGCCCGGGTTGGTACTACCGCACTCACAGATCAGAGAAGAAAACTTAGGATTTCTGTGACCGCACTGAATGAAAGGTCGGTCGAAACGGCTATGTAAATAGTTTGTGTTTTCCGTCCAGTTCAGTGTAGCCGGCACGACCGAGGGGAAGCAATGACATGACACGTAGTTCACCAAGATGTTATGGGCTGACATCACGGATGTTGTAGGTGATGTAGCCAACCGTGTCAGTTTCCATATAAAAAAGACATACATGAAGAAAACATCATCATCATCAGTCCGCATCGGTCCACTGATGGACATATACGCGATCTTCCAAAATTATCATCCATCTACTCCCGGTTACCTTTTTAGGTCGTCTGTCCACCGAGCCGGGAGGCGTCCTACGCTACGTTTGCTTATGCGTGGCCTCCATTCGAGCACCCGCCTATCCCAGCGGTTGACGGGTCGTCCGCGGCAGATGTGCCCGGCCCACTGCCACTTCAGCTTGCTAATTTTCTTCGCAATGTCTATTATCTTAGTTATTTGTTGTATTTCGTCATTACGAATTTTATTGATCACAAAAATGCCGTGATGATGAGCATTGCTCTTTCCATAGCTCGCTGAGCGATCTTAAATTTGTGGACCAGGACCACCGTCAGAGTTCACGTTTCAGCTCCGTATGTCATCACTGGCAGAGCGCACTGATTAAAGACTATAGTCTTTAATAATGACTGGGATGGGAGATGAGAACATACAGAAAAAACAATAGAAATTTACGAGTACAACACAGAGAAACAAAAGAACAATAGCTCGCAATAGCGGACTTATTACTAGAACTTATTTCTTCCAGTCTACTTTCTTCCAGTTCTAGTCAGTCTTTGGGTGAAGAATTTTACACGGTGTAAAATTTTAGGCGGCCCTTTTTTGGGTCTCACCGAAAACTGATTCTGTATGTGAAACTGATATTTTTGTCAAAATTTTAAAACTGTTCGGCACTTTTGCTAGAATAAAGTAAAAATAAAATGTCAAAATAGAAATTCCTTCAACAAAAGATGTTCATTTTCACATGTAGAATCCCCTTTCGGGTGGTGACCCGACAGTTTTGCCACCTATTAAATGTAACACCGGTAAGGTATCTGTATAAAAAGGCATTTTTTTTATTGGAACCGCGACATAATATGGCACCGAGCCACCCATAAGGTGTCTATCGACGCCCATGGACATTCGGTCATTGAGAATGCCGAACTAACAAGTGAAGTTAAATAAAAGATTGTAAAAATGCAACATTATAGGATTGACAAATGGCTACAATACAAGCGATTAAATACAACACTTTAAGAACCATCTGGCTTCCGCAACAAACGCAGCCGTTACGTCTGTGGACTACAGGTGCGCAAAATGTAGGCAAAATTTAATTACACATTTAAAAAACACCCGACACATCAACAACCCTTAAAAAGTAAACAATAATCCCGCTTAATAAATTAAAGGCGTCGGGGGACCGAGTTAATTTTTTTTACGGTTTGGGGGACCGCTCCCGACGCCTTTTATTAACAAAGCGGAGATTATTTTTTTACTTTTTATGGGTTAGTGATATGTCGACGATTTTTTAAAGTTGAAATTCAATTTTTATTTCAAAATTTTTAAGAGACGTAATTTGAACTTGTAGTAATGTTGTTATGGTAGGTTAGAAGGTCACAAATTAGATTTAGTTCATAATTGCCGTTTATTTACATAAAGGCGACGAGTGAAATATGTGTAATAAATTTCACTTTTACAGCAGATATCCCTTCACCAATTAGGAAAAGTGCTGATTCGAATCGGCTGACCTGATCTTCATCAAACATAGCTAAGAACTATCCTGGTTAACCCAGCTTTCTAATAAAAAATTACCGCATCCAAATAGCCCATCCGTTTGGGAGCTACGATGCTACAGACAGACTCATAGACGCACAGACAGACGGAGGCGTCAAACTTTATAACACCCCTTCTTTTGCGTCGGGGGTTCAAAACTGTTTGCTCGATGCACAAGTAGTCTGGCTGGGACATACCGGGCCTCAACCTTATATACCGACTACTCGTTATTTTTACGAGCGAAGCACAACTTAGTGTAAGAAGCGCTTGTATTGAAGGCATTTCAACAACAGTGTTGAAATAGCTTACATAGTGACTTCGTGAAGATGGAATGAAAGATGGCAACATTTAACAGTACAATATAAAACGTTATCCATAGAAATAAGAAAAGCACAACTTCAATTATTAATGTAATCAGTACCTGGGCGACCAAGCTTCGCTCAGCGTCTACACCTATCTAGATAAACATGAAAAAAAAATAACATTATCTAAATACAACATTTCATCTAAATCGTTAGAGCCGTTTCCGAGAAACCAGATATTATACAGGGTGTTTGATCACTACAGGTCATAAAGCAACTTTTTTTCCATACAAAACTAAATAAAATTATTTAGTTTTGTATGTAAAAAAAAAGTTCAGCGTAGAACAAAATGTCATGTATCTTTTTTGCTCCAAATAGGCTCGGATATACACAAAATATGTCAAAAAGTGTCGATTATAAATTCCATCATAATTTAAAATTTTGACATTTCAATATGATTTGTACCTGTCAAATTGGTCTACCGAATTAAAACACAGAATTTAGGTATAATTGCTGAACATGCATACATACGTCTTTACAATTCTAACTTTGAAAAGTTAATTTCGTCTTGAACACGAGTTGCTCCTTGTTCGAATCCCATGTAAAGCTCTAGGTCCCTTCCCTTCCCTTTCTAGTCGGTAGGGTTAAATCCACTTGGATTGCTACTACCGCACTAAATATACGACAGACTAAAACGGGTAGCTCCTTGTAAAATAGTACGTATCTTTCGCCCTTCATTGTATCCGCACAAGAATAGCCTTGAAATAGTCTGACGTCACTGCTTGTTCCGCGACGAAAATCCGTTTAATGAACTTACTTCATTATTCTAGGCAACTAGCTAACCATATCTGCTTATCTATAAAAGTGAAAAATACATTCCAGTCTTCCGAACCGAAAACTAATAAATTTTTAGGGTTCCGTATACGTACGGGACCCTATTGCTAAGCCTACACCGTCTGTCTATCCGTCCGTCCGTCCCTCTTTTCAACCGTAATAGGTGGCCGGTAGAAATTTTCACAGAATATGTGTATTGTACCCGCCATGGATATCCAAATAATAAAACATTTACCGGGGTTCCCATACAAGAAACTTTTTTTATTTTAGCTCTATCGTAAAAACGGTAATAGATACAAGCGTCAAACTTAGTGCGAATGTAGTGCAAATTCTCAAATTAAACAACAAATAATAAACCTGCTAATTACGTTGCGGTACGGAACCCTCGGTGCGCGAGTCCGACTAGCATTTGGCCGGTTTTTATTAAATGTAAGAAACATTATATATATACGCGTATATTATTAAATGTAAGAAACATTATTTATATACGCGGGGGCCTATTCATATTGACTTGAATAAGTTATCATATACCATACAAGTTACAACCACATAATTAAGGTCAGTGGCGGCTGGTGACTTACGTGACCGGCAGTGCGCTAAGTACCTACCTAGGTACTTAAATACCAAATTTCCCAACACATTCCCGTCATGTTATTTTAAGATCGGGACTTACGAATTTTTTAAACGCCTGCGTACGTACCTAGCATGAATATTCTTAAGACAATCAATGAGTTGCAAAAAAACAAGAAAAAAAAATCCAAACAAGTTTTTAACTCATTTTTAGTACCTTTATGAACACACCCATAGACCACAACACTATTGCAGCTTTCAAAAAGAAAACAGTAGTAATGTCCCAAAAATACTTCAAAAAGTATATAAAAATAAAAGCATTTCAAAAGTAGGAATTGAACCCGGGATCACCTGATTGTAAAGCCTTACCTTTATCCAACGCTTAGGCAAATATCGGCACCACTTAATTCACAGTATCACGCGACAGAAAGCACAAAACCTAACCATATTCCATTTTAAATATTCGCGCGCTAACGGGTATGTGACATCATCACATGACAGCGCAGCAGACGGACTCACAAGCAGAACGAATCGCCCGCGACGTGTCGCACGCGCGTCTTTCCACAATATACTGTCCTTCTTTTTCCGTCGTGTGTCACACGCAGAATGCAACCTTGTTCCACACATAATCGTATGAAGAGTGTTTTGTTTCACGCGGCGGGGCAGCGGCGTTTGACATTTTCTCATAGTAGACGTTCGCGGTGTTTTGTAATGCACTCGGCGGCGAGCTCGGCGGCGAGCTCGGCGGCGAGCTCGGCGGCGATACGTCGTATGTAGTACGTATTACGTACAGCAAAATCGTGCCTTGTTGTCTAGGAAATAGGAACGAATTCAGTTTGATATTTTTACTTCGATCGGTGATAATCATGGAGAATGTTTAATATTTTAATTGATTTATTTCTTTCGGGTGAAGGCGCTATATTTTGTGGTAGTGCGGCGCACGAGCGCACTTAAGGGCCAGCCGCCACTGATTAAGGTATACAAAACCGTTAGGTACAATTTTGTCGTTTGAAAATAGAGCCAACGCGATTTTAAAGAGTATGTTCAGAACAGTCATCAGTTAGATGATTCCTACTAATAAACACATTAACATATATCATATCAAGACAAGACAAAATACCATATCATACATAGTTAAGAATATAAACTCTAACTTCATAGAGAACTCGGCTACAGCACCTCTACAATTTAGCACGTCCATAACGCAACCGCGGAGCGGCGGCGGCGGGGGGCGGCGATAGTTTGATCCGTGGCTGGTAGGTAACAAAGGGCGGGCTGTGGTGGTGCGGCGCACCGCGGAACTACCCTAAGCACAATTAAAACCCTTTCACCCTATGTAGCTCTTGATGCGAGTTGTGCTAACACGGGTATTGGGCCTTGATTTATCAGTGCAGGTTTTGTGGTCGAAATTAAGCTATTTTGTACAATCTCACCATGGAATTGTGGTGAAAAGATTGAAATAACATTTCTGTTGTACAAGAACAATTATTAGGAACGATTGGTAATTATTTAAGTTGACATTTTTATTTCTATATCGAGTCCTAGACATTCGCGCTCGGGTGATCACTTGATAAGCAATAGATTAAACTAGTTGCCATCGAGAGTGATTTCTGCATATTAATTTTAAATTCGTTTCTAATCCCTCCTCCCTCCGTCAGACTCTCGAGGCAGGTGGCCCGGAGCCGCCACGGATCGCACCGGAATCCCCGACGCTTAGAAAATTCCTCTTTCATCTCTCGCGTCGGTCTCTCGCGAAATGGGTCACGTAAATTGTGTACAAAAACGCTTAAAATTCCCCACCATCCTATGCACATACTTCAAGCTGAAATTACTGAAGTGATCTCGACTAAATCTCGGCACTTCGTAAATGACAAGATCTCGGCTGAAAAGTCTCCCTGTTTATCATTCAAGGGTGAGTTTCATTAGCATTCACGGGTCGCTCCCTGCGATAAAGAACCTCTTCTGTCTGCGGGGGAAGACTGGAGCGAGAGGCGACAACCTCCCCTCCACCTCCGCCCCGCCCCTCTGCCTCCGACCGAAGTAAAAGTCTCCTAATGCGATTCGATCATAAATTGCGGATAAGTGATAATCCTCAGATTTGAATAATATTTGCTGTGAACGGGGATCAACTAGTCTTAGAACTCCAACGCTTGCGTGTGCAAGCCTCTCGCTTCGGATCCGTATAGATTATTATAAAACAAGCACACATCGCCAGAATTAATAATCCTTTCATATTCATTCTACCTAGCGCCGGCGCGGCGTGTCGCCTCCGCGCCGGGTGAACAATACCAGTAGGTGTCTCGGCTTACAGCCATCAATCTTTGCACTGCTTTTGAGTGGCCCTTTGCGCGATCATAGATTCACGATGCGGGCAAATATTTCATGACAACCTTGAGAGTTAACTTCCAAGAAATGTTTTTCCCCGCCTCAGCGGAACGTGAGTGTAAGTAAAACATCAAAAAGGAGCTTTTAAATCTTTGCAATGCTCTCGAAAATTAAGTGTAAATGGGAGTAAATTATCCAATATTAGAAAAAGAAAGAGAGCGTGGGAAGAGACGAGAAAGCGTAGGAGGTAGGAAGGGAGAGAGAATGAGTGTAATTGTGGTGTCCTATATCACTGTAGTCGGACAGCTGGTCGTGGGTCAGTTTGGAAGTAATAAACCCGGCTGTTTATGTCAACACCTCCGGTGAACTTTTGACAATGACGCATGGGTCACCTATGAGAGATTTACTGCATTGTATTTAAATGTTATCGTATTTAAATTTATAGGACCACATTAAAATGAGACTCGGCCTAGACTGGCCGCAGGCCGCAGACAGGCAGTACAAGGAAAAAGTTTACAAATGGTTTTCTGCATTGCAAACGTTTTGTGAACATTAAATACGTGAGGGTAGGCTACTTTCTATCCGGCTTCGCTCGCGCTAAATAATGCGATATAAACCGAAAGCTACTTAATGAATAACATATTTAACACCCATTTATTTCGTTCAAAGTAATTGTAGGTACTGTTTTTGTTTTTCTCAAAATTTAGAAATATTACAAACTAGTCTAAAACAATTACTTTCTTTGTACAGAAAGAAAACGAACAACATAAAACGAAATTTAGAACATATTTACCAATAAGATAAGATAGTAATACTCGATATAAATACCCGTGAAAACCACAAATTCATAAACCTCCGCTATTCGAACGCTAAGACGTTTGAATAAAATGTTGCCATGAAGATGAAACTCCACATCATTATAACCCAATTTGCCCGCGAACATTTCACCGAGAGATTTGCGAGGAAGATGTCGTTCATCTTTGCTGATGGGCACCGCTCGAGGAGGTCGATGTTTAGTGGGGAGCGCACTGGAGACGGTCCGGCGACGCCGCGGTCGGACTGTCCACCCACTCCGGGCCCAATGATCTGTAACGTAACGGGCCCCCGGGGCGGCTGAGGTAATGTTCCCGGAAGAACAAATGGCGCTAGTTTTCTTTGTTGTCACTCGCCAAATGGATATTGCACCTTAGAGCTCTCGCGGTCGCCTCCGAAAAGGGTCACCCCTCAATAGTCGCTCCAAATATGGGAATGTGTGAAATGTGAAATCCGCGGCCGTCACAGTAGGACACTTCTGAAATATGGAAATTAAATGTAACATTTCGTATACGTATACGAACATTTCATTAGAAGTATAGATTCTAAATAGAAGATTTATAGAAGATCTAGAACAAAAATCAAACTATTGAGTTCCGATACCCATATATCTGGAACTGGATTCGGTATTTTGTAATTTATTTCAGTGAACATGTTTCGTTTTAAATATTAAAGTGATTTTTTTCATGCTTTTAGCGCCAATAAACAAAAAAAAGGCTGAGTGCCGATACCCGCATATGTTGTGGAAACATCACTCACGAGCACGAGAGCACCAGGCGTGTCTCATTCCGAAATCGCAATTCACTCCAGCCCCAAAAATCCTCGAGCTCTCAGCATAGATGTTTACATATCAACAATTTTATTTTATGGGCAATTTTGACAATTAGCTACTTCCTTCTAAAAATATCTATGAGTCAGTACGTGTGTATGCGTCCACTCCTGGAGATACGCCTCTCCAATTTTCCTCCAGTCCTCCCGGCCTTTAGTGGTATGAAACCACTACTTTCCGCCGATGTATTTGATTTCGTCATACCATCTGGCGGGTGGTCTTTCCACACGAAATTTTCCTGTCCACGGCCGCCAGTGTAGGACTACTAAATAGGAGTACCTGATTAAACAAAAATATAATTCAAGCGAACTTGGAAGTTATGATGAACATTTAACTAAAAATATTTGAATTAATTTTCTATTACCACACCTTTGAAACTTTAAAACAACAAAACAAGGCAGTTATTCTTAATATTCTCGCGAAATAACCAAACGCGTCCGAACGCGACACATGCCACTAGGACTTGAAACGAGGTCGGTGGCCGAACAGACGTGGGTCTATCTCAAGTAACTGCATGGCGAAGTAAGCGAAAGAATTGGCACTCGAACCCCGAACCCCAATATTTGATTCCTGATGCCGAGGCCGAGCCGGGCCGGCAGCACTTCACCCATATCTCAGGTGCCCGTAAATCGCAATGACGTCTAGTATGTAGGTCGCACACTGCCTATATATTTATACTGAATGCTGGTCGGATGGAGAGACGAAGTGAGTACGGCTGTAATAGGAAAAGGAAACTCATATTATGCTCCCAGTGAGTACCAAATAATAATGTTACTTTTCGTTTACATGACTACAAATAAAATAACTCTTTTTATTAAAAACATCACTCCAACTCCTGAAGTATATCCTTTCCAACATAAAAATAAACATCGAAATCGGTTGACGTGGTATATGTACCACAATAATTATTCGCCTATTTGTCATGCACATGCTTACGCAAAAAGAGTTTTTCATGAATCCTATCATCAGAACTTGACCAAATTTATATGGAACCACAATTTTCTAATAAAAAAATAATCATTGAAATCGGTCCACGTGGTAAATAATAATTATTGCTGAACATTCATAAAAAAAGATTCCGACGACGACTTGAGAACCTGGTCCTTTTTTTAAGTCTGTTTATATATAATGTAAAACTATATCCACAGTTATTTTGGGTACCTATGAAGAGCAGCGAAGCGAACAAAAGTAAACATAACCAATAAATCATACCTTCTACAACTTAAAAATACCGGCTTAGGGTACAATTAAACTCAATTATTCTCAACGAAAAAGTTGGTCTTATTGGAGTATTCACTTTATGTATGTATGTTGATACAATTATCAAACTGTATGAGTAAATATCGTCTCTTTCAGCATCAATAATTTTTGTAGAGTTTAATTTAAAAGTTGAATACGTATATATTATTCAAGTATCTCATTCCAATAATATTACAAAATATGCTAATTTAACTATGCATGAAAGGCTCCAGGAAAGTTTTCAAGAGTCGGGCAAAAGTTTTCATAGCGATATGTGTTTCTAGTTGCTTTATACATATCTACTCTCGTATCGGTATCGAGGACATAACTCGATACCTACCACATATATCCGTAATACTTACCCTAGGTATAAAGCCACTAGAGATATACATATATATATGATATATATACTCCTTGGTATAGGGGCGTGTGAAGAAAGTTAACGTAGAGTCAAAGTTGTCTTCCTTCTACAATAAGTCAGTCGGCTAACAAAAGCGCTTACTTCCTATCTTCCGAAAGACTGTTTTTCTCAATTCAGTTCGTTTAGCACAAAGTTACATACACATAATTAAAGTTAATTAGTAGTGTACTTGTAAAATGTTTCTACATTACATTGTGTGGGTAATTTTCTATAGATGGGGGAGATGGGAGTTCGTTTAAATGGGACACTTATTTTAAACCTGTTCCATGTTATTTGTAGAATGAAAAATCTCTCTTTTGGCCTCGATAGATATTCGTGCACGTAAAAAAACGCTACGAAACCACTTATGTGTATAAATTGTCTGCTTGTTAGAACCTGTCTTGGATTTGACAGACAGCCCTAAAAAAGGCGTTCAAAAAGTAAATTCCTCTTCGTAAGCAAACTCACTCGAGCAAACGTTCCTTCGGTCTCGCGCCCGCCGCGCCGCCACGCTATTTGAGGCCCTCATTAATTTTGAGCCCACACGTACACGCGGTATAAAAAGTGTATCCGAGCTGTAATCATGAGCGGCGTGGAGCACAAAGGAACGGAGCAGTGACAGGCCATTCATCGCGGGATCAACGCAGAAATTCTAATCATATCTGGGGCTTTGCGGTTTAATTTAGATTGAAATGAGAGCCGGAAACGCTTCGAGACTTGAGACGCCTCGGGAGGAACAGGTATGGGGGTGATTTTGACTTTTGTGCGGAGTGGAAGCGAATAGTTAATTTTGATGTTTGTCGCTCATGCCAATGTGAGAAACATTGGATTGATTAGCTCCTCGTGCAGCGAGTCAGAACTAAAATATTACAACATATTTTAATAAATATGCAACAAGTTGAATACGGGCGGGGCGGCAGCGTTTGAAAATCAATTCATACCTACTCGTAAGTTAGGTATATAATATAATAGTTGCGTCTCGCGCGGGAAGCGTCAACTTACTATTTTTCGGTAAACTAACATTTTTGAAACATAAGTGTGTGTTTCTCCGTACCGTGTAAGCGCGAAATGTACATTTGCTAAGCGAGTGGAGGCAGCAAATACGCAGTGTTTTTCCCACAGCGCGTGATTTTATCGCAGTAATAAAATTACACGGGCGTAGAGAGACGCAGAGCCGCGCTACAGCGCCGCCGCGCCGCCGCCGCCGTTCTGCGTTCCTCCTACAAACCGTTTCCGATACTAGAACGTTCACAGACGATGTGTTAGGAAGAGGAACGTTTATTTTGAACGTTTGCAAGTCAGGACCCGCTGAAAAGGTTCTTTACACGAAATGAAATGAAAACATGCATAATTAGAGGACTAAACAGAATTTCCGTTGAGTGATGGACTTTTAGTAATATGAGGGACATTTTGTTTGTAATGTACACACGAACTGATATTTGCCTACGGACATCGAGTTTATATTAGAACGGCTGATCCTTTGTGTAGAATGAAGATGATTGAAAGTCACGTGGTCGGCGTCTAGACCGAATTGAAATGACTACGGGCAAGGTCGCGGCGCTGAACCTCTGATAGCGCGGGGTGTCAAATAAAGGAGTTGCAAATTGGACTTTTTTGTGTAAGCGCGTTAACCCAATGACATTGAACTGCCTAGCGCCCGTGTCACTGCGTGCCTCCCGCCGCCGCGCCGCGCCGTGGTCGCGTCGCCGCTGCCGACATTTTATAAAAAGAACTGAGGTGTAATATTTTACGTACCATTTTATAGATAGACTATAGACGTGAACGTTTTTGTATGGGTTTTTAAATTACCGTGGTTGTTAAACATTATATTTTTAAATCAAAACAGCTTTAGTCACGGTTCTTCCCGAGCTATGTGGCTCGGGAAGAACTTTGAGTAAAGCTGTTTTGATTTAAAAATAGTGAACGTTTTTGGGAAACGTGCAATAGTTTTTATTTTTTTTGTAATCCGTCACGGTTGGCTGAGTCCGAGGGGCCAAATCACATGCCCCAACAAGCCAATATCACCTCCGAGAAGGTAGGTGCCACATCGGAGACTTGCCTTTAAATTACTGGCTATAGTGGACTATAGGAGAACTCAGCCGAGGCTGCTATGCGGCCATCTTACATCCAGTACGGTACCAACGAATTCGGCTACAATTTGAGCCTACCACCTAGTAAAGGGCAAGGGAAGGGACACACAGTTTTATACCGGTTCCGAACGGTGAAGGAGCAGGTGTATGTAGGTATACACGTAAATTTTTCCGTCAGAATAAACTCATTGATACACACATACCGGATTCAGACCTCTCGCAAGAGAGAGGTTTTTGTTTAAGGCATCTAGAAAGTATGTCAAAGAATATTTTATTGAAACCCCATAAAATAACAACTGTTGGGACTTTTTAAATTTAAGGTTTGCACATGATGTCATTTCAAACACAATAATATAATATTATACATTTATTTACACGTTCCTTTTTATATAAATTTTACATTTTTTTTAAATTAAAATCTAAAATTAATATAAAAATAAACGGAATTTCCACCACCGCACCGGCGGCGGCGGGGCGAAGCCAAGCTACCGATGGTCGGGCCCTAGGGAGAGAAACCTCCGGACGATGCGTGCAGTGTCGAGCAGGGCTGCCTTCTGGATCTGGCCCTTGACCCAACCACTCAGCGAGAGCCTCTCGTTCGTCGAGGCTCTTCGCTATCAGCCCATGCGCCGAAACGACTATGGGCACAAATATATATTATTAAAGTAGGTAGAGCAGAGGGAGATTGAGGCAAAAGAAAAGAGATTGTGGCGAGGATGTGTAGGTAAGAGCAATGCGAAGAATAAATCACTGAGCTGAAAAGTTCTGCTCAATTTGACTGTCTACAGACGTAACCATGTGCACTGAAGTTCGAGAATGCAGCTCAACAAGTGGAATTACGATTGCTCCGCTGCGTTTTGTGTACAAGCACATCTACTCATAGCTATATTTCAATAAATTTTGATCAAACGAACGTTTCTATTCTAAAAATCGCGCTGAATGAGCCAAGTAGTCGATGTGGCGACGTCGGCATGCCACCTTGATTTATGAAATTCACAAGCATGTAGCACGCGGCGGCCGCGGCGCGGCGTAGCAACTTTACGAGTATTTGAGGGAGTGATTTGGGTTGAATAGGGCAGGAAATGGCGCCGAGCCGAACCCCCTCGTCGTTGCGCGCTGGCAGGCTTTTTAGGTTATGTAAAAAGTAGGCTGTGTATTTTCTGAAATCTTATTGCTATAAGGTCAAAAATATTAATAGTTCAAGTAATAATTCCAAAATAAAGTCCAAATAATACCATATTATATATTAAGATAGACTGCGATTACAAACGTACAAGCGATGTCCGCAAGCTAAACTTCAATTAATTGTTTTCTGTTTTTGGATATTTTTTTTTCGATTTCCTGTATCTATGTAAATATCTACGATGACACAAATACAACAATAATTCCGTATATAAATTACCACATAACGTATAAAAGACCTAACCTATTACTTGTATGCCTTGCCAAACAGTCAGAAAGTAAAGTATGCATACGGGTGCCTAGAGTCAATCTCAGATCATTTGATCTGGCTGTCGATAAATCGACCGATTTTCTATCAACATTTATCTTCTTATTTTCTCAAGGCTAAATTAAACAAACATGCAGTGTCATTGTCTAATAAGGGCGTATTTATTGGTATATTTACATTGTTTTATTTTCGATCATCATTGCTTGTAGCCATAATTTTTTTTTAAGTCGTTAAAGAAATTCTGTCATCACACATTTTCCCTATGTTTTAATATGTATGTTCTATACATGCGTATGTATGTTTATACTTTTTGTATTTTATGTGTATTTTTGTGTTATTTTAGGTATATTTATGAAATAAGAACATGTATTCCTACCTCCTTCCACGTGCACTACCCAAACTTCGTAATGTATCATTTTATTCCTCATCACCCAAGGTTGAGTGGAAGAAATAACTTGCAGTCATAATTCCTCACTGCTGCATTTGTCCTTTCTTTTCGTCTTCTGTATTTTTTTCAATAGTATGCAGTAAAGAGTTTCTATTCTATTTTGTCTATTCTTATAATATTTTATCATTACATAGAAATTCCAATATTTTGTTGCTGAACCTTTTTTATTGAAATTTAAATTTGTTTGATGCACACATTATTTGAAAAAGTTTTCAACCAAAATATTTCTTAGGCCCACTTGCACCAACACAAATTTAATATATAAACCAGTTTAACTCGTTAAGCTAGCACCCGTTGACTGTGGGAACCGCGTTTAAATCCATAACTCGCTACTTAACTTTAAACTCGTGTTGGTGCAAGTGGGCCTTACTGTGTGTAATAAACCGAAGTATGATAATTATATTCTTATAATAAATTGTCCAGTTTTTGTTTGTTTAAATCACAATTCAAATTATATTATCGACACCGTAATCAAGACGCATCGCCCTTGTGCCGCCGCCGTATGCGAAGGTGTTGAGCTGGGAGCAGAAGGCCATTTAATTCAAAGGCTGCGGTCGGGTTGAAGCCTTCATTGTCTCGTGGGCGGCTCGGCGTGGCTCGTCGGAGGGCGGGCGGCGGCGCGGGGCGCGGTGGCACCTTCACGCCTATTAATCTAGCGCCACGTAAAATACTTCCGGCACTCCCCGCCCCGCGCCGCCACTACACCCGTCGCCCCCGCGCCCGGGGCGACGGGTGTGGAGAGCCACCCTCCTTCGGTCTCGGTTCTCGTGAGGAGCACGCGGCAATAATTGGATCTGTATATGTGGATTTATTGTTATCTAGGCGCCCCGAATCGATCCTTTAAGGTCTCATTCACGGGTTCGGTTGAGCGCTGACGAGCGGCGCGTACGCCGCGTAAAACTTCTGTAGTTACATACGATCAACCTGTTTTGCAACGTATGGCGCCAGTTCGGAATCTGAATGTAACGCAAATGGTATTAATTTGAAATCCGTCGAAAAGCTAATAAAATACATACATACCACACGCTGTATCCCTGCAAGGGTAAGCAGAGTAACCGGTGTTGTGTGCTGCAAGAACTATAAAAAATTTATAGCAACCACCATGTTTAGCAAAGTATTCGGACAAGATAACTATCAAGCAGCGAGTGAGGCACGAAGACTCACCTGCTGCAAGACTCCTTTTAAGGACCGTGCCAAGGTGAGAGGTGGCTAGTCTAGTCTAGTTTACGACATGCACGGGGAGAGATGCAGTGGGGCTATTATTTTTGAGTACCGGCCCACACAGTACTATGCTAATACGAGTAGAATAATATATGAAAAGACCACAGACGAAAGTTTTCTTTCAGTGAGTCAGACAGGAGACGCGTACCTTGTACGGAGGGGAGGGGGGGGGGGGGGGGGGGGACCATAACTCAAGTCAAGTTATTTCGCAACCTTAAAAGATACTATTATATTTATTTCTGACTATGTCGCCCCACGGTCGTGGTGGAGTGCTCATTGGAAAGGTTTCGACGATTGTTAAAAGCGCGACATATAGCACCGAGCCACCCGTAAGGTGTCACACGAGGCCCATGGACATTCGGTCGCAGGATTGCGAATACCATGCCAACCTGATAGGTGCCCATTCATGCCCCTCTTGACGGACCCTTAACTGTATTTGGGGGGAAATATATGGACAGGGAGAGCGTTCCAGAGTTTACCGGAAAGATCTGCAGAACCGATTGATCCGCGACGTCTTTTTGCTCTGTGGTGTAGGGATTCAATTATTGTGAGTCCGTAAGATTAGACGAGCATTTAAAAACACTAAAAAAAATATGTTATTTTACAATGTGGTCGTTCAAGAAGAGAAAAGATGCTACAAAACAAATAAATTATACTGACAGAAAGTGTAATCCAAGACGAATGCAACGAGCCCAAAAAGTAATGTTTATAGCAAGTACGACAGTCTCAGCTGCACTAAAGGATCGAAGCGGCTATGTAAATAGTCCGTGTTTTCAGTCCAGTTCAGTATAGCCGTCACGACCAAAGGAAAGGACTGCCATATGTAACACCTAGTTCACCAAGGTGTCATAGGCTGACATCAAGGCTGTAGTTGGCGACGTAGTCAACCATGTGAAGTAAAAAAAAATACATCGTCCGCCATGTTGTGAGGGCGCCTCACTATCGCCACGTGAAACGATAAAAACACCAGTGAAGCAAAGCGAAGTACAGTCAACCTCGGTAGCTCAGTGGTGTGGTCGGTCGACTGTTGTTAAGCAACGCTGAGCGCGGTCAGTACACGGGAATTTACGCAAAACTGTAGTTCTCTTTCCTTCTGTACCGTGTGGGGTCGGTATTTTACCGTGTGGGGTCGGTACTTAAAAAGAATAGCCCCACTGCATCTCTCCCCGTCGCATGTCGTAAAAGTCGACTAAGGGATCGTCAGCCTCGGCAGTTCAGTGGTGCGGTCAGTTATTGGATGGGTGACCGCCCTACCGTTGGAGGCTGACCGTGGTTCGGATTCCACGTTAAACTGTAGGTCCCTTCCCTTCTTACCTTACTGGGTGGTAGGGTTTATCCCGGCCGGGTTGGTACCACCGCACTGAGCGAAACGTCGGTCGAAACGGCTATGTAAATAGTTCGTGTTTTCCGTCCAGTTCAGTGTAGCCGGCGCGAAATGAAGGGATGCACTGACATAGCACCTAGTTCACCCGGTGTTATGGGCTGACATCACGGATGTTGTAGGTGATGTAGCCAACCGTGTCAGTTTCCATAAAAAAAAAAACCTTCTTACGTTGGTCGAAACGGCTATGTAAATAGTTCGTGTTTCCGTCCAGTTCAGTGTAGCTGAAATGAAGTTAAGTGAAGAGAAGCACTTACATGGGACCTAGTTCACCCGGTGTTATGGGCTGACATCACGGATGTTGTAGGTGATGTAGCTAACCGTGTCAGATTCCATAATTATTTTTTTTTAAGTGCTAAATGAAGTGTGACATCTCATACACACAAATTAAGCCGAGATACAATTCCACAATAATTGTATTTACATTTTTTTAACCGACTGTACGACTACAGTCTCAGCTAACGTAATATTAACCAGAGGTGACCCAAGAAATATGCCAAAAGATCACCCAACCATAGGTAACAATTTGTAAAGCGCGTAAATGATGGAAAAACTACAAAATCCGATACCCTCATTTACCTTTCTATTCTCTCCCGAGGTACGGATCTCGTAAAGTTGAGATAGTTCGGTAAACTAAACGCCCGCCCGCGCCCCTCAGGTGGCGTCCGCTCGGCCTACCGCTTCCGGCCTCGCCGAACACATCAGTTACCCCCTCCCCCACGACGCCTCCGCCCCGTCGCCGGCCTCTCAGCCCGCCCGACCTCTCATCTCGACACACACTAGTGATAGGTCGGCGTGGGACCGATTTGGGTTAGACTTTTTATAGGGTTTCATAAATCGGCTCTGTATTAAGATGCAATAAGAACACACAAGAATAATAAAAGATAATGCAACGACACTATTTACATGAGATGGGCGAATTGGCAAAGATATATACAATGTGTTCCCAAGTGTTAGGTAGATATATAAAGATACATGATATCCTTCTATGGTTCTTGTTATGGGCACAACAATATTTTAGACAGCGTATTACAATTAATTGCAGTTTCACTCTTCGGAAGATTTTGGTTTCTGCAGAATGTTATATTAAATATTGAATTAAAATTCATAAAACTTAAAATGCAAACAATTAAAATTGTGAATGCATTTATGACTTGGTGAATGAATTGATTAGACCATAGAATTTTTTCCGTGTACTCGTATTTTTAGAGATAATCGATGTTTTATGTGTTAGGAAAGGGTCGCCAAAATCATGTCCAACATCGGAAACAAATATACAAGTACTGGAAAAACATTTACTGGGCTTTTTTTAAGCTTTTCAACGAGGAATACCGTGGTGGTAAGCAAATCCGGTCCAACTGTGACAACCCTGTAAATCAATTCGTTCCCCACGCATTCACTGTTTGAATTGTTGGTGTTTAAACCTCTCTTAGTATTCATTTACATTCAGTAAACATTTCCCACTTTTAAACATTTCTTCCCTGGAATGACACAACGGACTCCTCGTCCACACACGAACTCCTAGCGTGATGTGAGCGCACGATTCGATATCGGCGTTCGGGGCCCATTCACTATTCCAACTTTGAGTCGAGTGCACTCGATAGTTGAAACGTTGCATCAATAGGCTGCTATCCACCGCTCGCACGAATGTGACAGTTTAATAGAGTTCAATAGCAAACTTTGCCGTGATTGCTGGAATAATTAGCGGTAAACTGTTGGTGAATTTTAAATTTAGGAGAATTTCTGATTCACGTGAATTATTGTGTGTTTGATTGGTAATGTTTGTTATTGATTCGGTTTTAGGGTTTACGTATTTCCGGAGTTAGTCTATAACTAAAAGTAAGAATCGCTAGTTGTTTACACTTTAAAAAGTGTTCCCCTTGTGTCAAGGACTTACGTCAAAATATGAAAACTTCGGAATATACGAAAGACTTCTGAAACTTATTCCTAATCAAGAACGCAATACATACAAAATACATGACGCTACGCCTGTTTTCCTATGGATTCGCAGACAGCTGATCCTCACATGACATTTCATACATGCTCTTCTTTTTCAGGTACTACGCACTTCTTCCATAGAGCACATGTTTTATTTGGTCTAGGTACGTGCGTCTACCTAGGGCGTCTCATCCCGACCCTTTCACTCACATATTCTCCATAAATCTGTTTCGTTAGTCTCGTATAATTAATTCTTGCATCGCATCTCTACAAAGGTTTGATGTACCATTTCTTAATGTGTCGAAGTTTTGTGTGGTTTTGTACAAAGGGTAAAAATGCGTATTATTGAACAAAAACTAAATATTCAGAAATGGAATGGTCATACATTGGACATTTTAACGCATAACCTACATTTGATCGGCGTCACTCACATCACATGGATGGATAGTATGCGCGCTCCCATATAAGCCGGTTGACTTTGACCAACAACTTAATAGTTGTTGGTCAAAAAATTATATGTACATATTGTATGCGCGTAATTTTATTGTAAAATGAACCATAGGTTCATTCCAAAAATTAAAACCCATGACAACGCCATATATCATCCGTCATCATCATTTGATACCTTAAATGTATGTACATTTTAATTATATGTATGTACATTTTAATTATAGATAAGCACCTATGACGACAATATATGGTAGAAAATTGTATGTTTTGTAAAATATATAAATAAAATATGATATTGATATGATATTGGTAATATTTAATGTTACAAAAAATATTTTGTCCGTAATTGTATTGTATGCGCTAGGCCTTAGACATATTTTTATAATTTTATTCTTTGCGTTTCTTTACTTACGTTTCTCCCCCTCATAAAGTGTATGTCTCTTCTAGGTATTAGTTTCTATAGTCACAGGGGGACGGCTGACCTCGACACGTCAACACTTGATCAATAACTCAATCGAACGAGGGAATAATGTAGCGGTCGCACCCCGCCGCTCTGCTTCCCCTCCTTGTTTGTAGTACCTACTCTCTAAACATTCACTGTTTTCGTCATAACCCTGAAATATGTATTCATTAATTTATGTGAAAATGCCTTCAGAAAAATATAAAAAATTTATAGGTATTAAAAGAAAACATAATTCATAAAATATTAAATACAAATGTGACCAGAAGAGACGTGAGATACGAGTTTTTTTAACAGACTTTAAAAAAGGAGGTTATCAATTCGACACGTATGTATATGTAATATTTTTGGAACTGCAATATAGTGACATAAGATAATCTGTTAGGGCTTGTAAACAAATACATATAAGTACACAATTTTATAGGTGTATGTATGTTTGTATATATTTTTGTATGTATGTTTGTATGTATGTATGTTTGTCCAAGCATTTCTCCGAAACTATTAATCGAATTGAGGCCATTCTTTTGCAAGTAAATATAGGCTTACATTTACTTCAACTTAGGGAACAATGCAAGTTTCATCAAAATAAGTTCAGTAGTTTTCAAGATATGGAATGTTAAATGTGTCAAATGGGTGAATAATTCTATACCATGGCAACCGATTTCTGTAATTCTTTCTCTAAGATATTATTAAAAAGAGGGAAATAAATATCTGTTTTATAAAACATTGAACCGACTTTAAAATCAAACGTTGTTTTTTAAAGTCGGTTCAGTGTTGTTTAATGCAACCTTGTATTGGAATTTTAGTGTCCTAAGCAGTTTAGAGAAATACCAAATATGTGTGTGTATTTTACTGTGGAAACCACAATATCATTGGTGTGGCCATGCACCAGTGTTTTGAGCTTGCCGTCGCAGTTTCTACGTTTCTACACGTTGTTGTTGGATTCCTTCGTATACTCAGGTCCTTCAAGACGGGGCGTGAATAGGCACTTGTCAGGTCGTCATGGCATTCACAACTACTGCGTGCAACCGAATGGCCATGGGCGTCATTAGACACCTAATCGGCGTCACGTGTCACCCTTTCTATATAACTTCTACCGTATCGAAACGTGCTAAGTTAAGTAAGTTTCGATTGAAAGTCTATAAATATAAATGTATTTTGGGGACTATAGCGCCCTATAAATAGATAGTATCTAGATCTAGGCATGAAAATGTCTAGCTACAGTTGAAGAGAATAGAATAGAAACTGTTTTTGCGCACTCCATTTTAAAATGAAACATTATACACGAGAAGAAACAAATAAGAGCGAAATAACAAATCAAAAATATTAAAAGGACAGATACTTAAACGGAGATGCTGAAAGCACCTTGTGACATCCCTTATTAAGTTATTTCATAGAAGTAATCTTCGCGATAGATCCCTATAGGTAAATAAATTACTTTCATTCTACTTTTTTTTTTATTATTGTCGGCCGCCTTATCGATGAGCAGACAATTTCCCGCAAACATCCAAAATAACGAAGCGTTGTAAATAGAAAATTATTTTGTTGTAATATTTGACCATAATATCTCAATTTTCTCTTAAGAAAACCTTAAAATAATATAAATAAACATTGAATTTGCTTACTAAAAATGACCTGCGACGATATAGAAGGATAGACCGTCGACCTACTTCCCCTCTATTGTCATAATAAAATTTCCTCAACAATGCGCCCCTTTTACGTGGGCCAAGGTAATATTATTATAAGTACTATCGTGCCCCGGGCAAGCCACGCCGGTATAATAGGGGTAGAGATTTCAAATTGCCCTTTATAGGTATGTGGGGTTACTAAAGGTACTATCTCTTTCTCCTTATAATATAAAGTGAAATAAAATTTACCAGGCTTCTTAGTAGTGTCAAGATTTCACAGGAATTTAAGATAATTCGTAGCGAACTACGAGACTTCATAGCAGTCTACAGATTTCGTGGTCTTCTATGAAACTTAGTAGCAGTCTACGGGATTTCGTAGCCATCTATGAGATATCGTAGCAAGACTTCACACACTGCAAGAAATTGGAGCGATTTACAAAAGTTCGTGACAACCTGCGATATCTCGTAGCTGTCTATGACACTTCGTAGCACACTGCGAGATTTTGTAGCTATTTACGAAAATTCGTAACTATATGCGATATCTCGTAGGCGACTACGAGACTTCGTAGCATTCCGGGATTTCTTAGCATTCTACGAGATTTCGTAGCAGTCTACGATACTTCGTAGCACACTACAATATTTTGTAGCGATTTGCGAAAGGTCGTAACGATCTGAGATATCTCGTAGGCGACTACGATACTTCGTAGCATTCTTTCTTAGCATTCTACGAGTTTCGTAGCAGTCTACGAAACTTCGTAGCACACTGCAAGATTTTGCAGGGATTTACGAAAGTTCGTAACTACATGCGATATAGTCGCCTTCGTAGCAGTCCGTTTAGCAGTCTACGACACGTCGTAGCGCACTGCAAGATGCTGTAGCTATTTACGAATGTTCATATCGATCTGCTATACTTAGCCGTCTACGAGACTCTTATGCGACGATTTCGAATACAATAATTTTATGTTTAGAAAATACGCAATGTGAATGTACAATCTTTATTTGTAGGCGAAGGTAATATTATTTCAATTTGTTAAAATCAACTTCATGAACATGAATAAATAAAAGTCATAACGTAAACAGAATGAAGTCCGTTATCATCGCCTCGCCCGCGCCCCTTCGCTACATAATAACATCATTTAACTTTACTTTACGTGCAAAATTATACTTAAAATGCAGCCCTAGCGGAAGCACCATATTTTCAAACTGCACTTTACCGCAGCCACTTGGCCACTCCGCTGATCCCCGTGAAAATCGTGTCTATAAAAATAATATTACGGGAGCTTCAGTAACACAATAAGTGCTCGGCGAGATCCAGTCCGGTCCCGGATCCGCTCTGCAGCGCCGCCGCCGCCGGAGCAGAAGTAGCGGGGGATAGGGCAGCCCTGTATTGCTCTAGTGTTCGTGGCGCGGCTACCGAGCAGGAGCGCTACAGGGAAAATATTATGAACTTAAGTCTGAATTTGCATTACAGTCAGTCTAGCTAGGAGCAAAAAGCTTTGTACTGTGTGCAAGTTTTCCTACATTTAATTTTATTTATTTTAGGAAAAAATATTTTGTTGGTCCTTCTATGTACATTTTATTTGGATAGATATTTCCATTCAAGTTTTTTTATTCTTTTACGCCTGCACACTAAGTGAATGTTAAACTCACGACGCCAGCCCATTACACTATTTTCCTGTTGGAACAAGGTGCCATTATAGTGATTTCCTGTAGTCATGCCGACTGAACTCGGTGGAAATAGCCGTTCCGACCTTCATGCATTGTGATGATAACCATCTGCCGATGAATTTGAACCAACTGACATTCGCAAACAAGACGCAGCCCTTACTGCCTGCCCACGCGATGCTTATAATATTAATATTTATACATATAATGTGTGTATTGATATGAAGCACGAGATGTGCTCGGGAGAAAACTTTTAATACAAATGTCACAATTGTTTCCTTTCCGGTGCGTTGTCACAAGCTCACTCACATGAAAGCGAAGAGAGGAGTCACCCCGCGAGGCGGGTAGAATGTTTCGTGGACTCAACTTTAAAGGAACGTTTTGTGAATATAACTTTAACTTGCGGGTTGTCCGCCCCGCCACCTCTCCGCTCCTCGCCGCCCCACGCCGCCCCTCGCCGCATAGCGCTCCTTTGAGATTCCTCTTTGACAGCGAGGCGGCAGGTTTCGAAACTCTAACTTGATGTTTCTGTTAAATTATGAACTTTGTCTTGTAACCTTTCGTCGAAAAATGAAGTGCAGTCTGGTTAATATAAACCGTGAGAAACTTGCACAAGACGCCAACTTCCCTCTGCTATTAGATACGGGTATAATGTATGTAAGTAAAGTAAGAATTCAAAGTATGGGTTATCCACAAACACGTATAGGAGGTTGAAGAACCGCCCGCGACTAATTTATAAATACCAAATTGTAATGAAAATATTTTGAAAACTTGAGGGTAATAAGGCATACACGCGGAAATAATTCTACGAGGGCTACTTAAAAACCTCTAGAACCATCTCAGAGCTTGAGCTGCCTGCGCATATCCCCGAACAATGTAAGCGACGAACTCACATGCATGTGTGTGATAAGGTTCTTCACGGTAGGGAAGGAGAAGGGGTGGTGGGAGGAATGACGAGAGGGAGCTCGCGGCTGATCTTATAAGAATGTAAGGCCACACGCACATACTTCGAGGCGCACCGCCGCCGTGCCCCGTTTCAAATATTAGAAGAAAACCCTCATAGGAATTCACTCATCCTGATTATTTGGAATTTAATTAAAACTTTGGAGAATCTCCTTTATGCCAAGTATTCCATTTATTAAATTACTCTAAGGCACGCCGCCCTGGGAAGTTTTTTGTTCCCAATCTTTTCCGGCGCTTAAAATTGAAGCGTCAAAATGGGTATTTAATTTTGGTGCATGCCTACACTCGTAAATATGTATAACCCGCTTAAAAATAAAGAGTACATTATTTATTCAGTGAAAAGAAAAGTAAGCATAGATAATGATCAAAGGCATGTCGTATCTGTATCACCGTGACTCGCGACCGGAATCCGACGTGAGTTCCCTTTGACTCAAATAATTTATATGCATCAGGATTTCGGTCCTGAAAAAAAGTCAGATGCGATGGCCCCGCGCACTCGCGAGATATGGCCCACCCCCACCCTCCGCGCCGCGCCGCCGCCGTCGCGTCGCCACCCGTGCTCCAACCACTCTTGTGGAGAAAGAACACGTGTAATGTGTACGATGTGTCAACATTTATAGGAAGGCAGGTCTGCTTCGTTTGAGATTATATTTTAAAAATAAAAAAATAACGTTTATCTATTGTTAACTTATGAGTTAGAGGTTATATTATAATCATTAGCATTTAATCATTATTTCTTTCTTTTATTTCACACTAGCTGTTGCCCGCGGCTCCGCTCGCGTGAAATTCGTATTCCAAAGAAGAATGTAAGTAACTAAGGGCGAGGCCGAAGGCCGAGCTGCGTTCAGGTAATCGATAAACCTTCTCAAAGAAAGTAACTAACTAAGGGCGAGGCCGAAGGCCGAGCTGCTTTCAGGTATACGATAAACCTTCTCAAATAAAGTAGTAAGTAAGGGCGAGGCCGAAGGCCGAGCTGCGTTCAGGAAGACGATAAACCTTCTGGAAGAAAGGAAATAACTAAGTGCGAGACCGAAGGCCGAGCTGCGTTCAGGTAAACCAAAAACCCTCTTCCGCCTTCGGGCGTCGCCCTTAAAGACTTACTTTCTTCGACAGAATATAATATCGTTTACTCAATCTATTTATTTCATAAAAATAAAAAAGTAATATTAATAACTAAAGAATTAAAACCTACCTAACAAACATTAAAATAACTATCAAAACGGGCATTTTCAAATGTTCCTAGAGCACTTGCGGCATTACCCCGCTGGATGGCAAGGCTTACCCTTTGAATGAAGTACATAAGCCCTTGATGGCGGGACACCAGTTGCGTCAACCAGCAGAGGCCCAAGCCTCTTTTGGCTTCACTGCTCCACGGACCGATGGTTTTAACCGCAAACGCAACAAATTCGATCTTGAATTATATTTCTATATTTGTTGCGTTTGAGGCTCTCCGCCCCGGCCTCGGCCGCGCCAGCCGCTCTTGAAGATGTCCTAACGTGACTTGGAGCCAATGTGAGAACACAAGTGGCGTCCCACATCAAATAACTACCCTTAGTCCATGGCACTAAGGTGATAGCATCGGGCCTCGTGCCATCCAGCCGGGAATAACCGCGAGGTTCTAGGATGCACGGTATATTTGCCGTCAGAAACGTGGACTTTATAATAAAATTTAAATTAAATTAACTCAAAATTAACTATATTAATTAACTTTATTCGAGATGGTTTAGCTTCTTCTTGAACGCAGCTCAGCCTTCGGCCTCGGCCTTAGTTACTTGCTTTCTTCGAGATGGTTTATCATTTATCAGAACGTAGCTCGGCCTTCGGCCTCGCATTAGTTACTTACTTTCTTCAAAAATGTTTACCTTCTTCATGAACGCAGCTCGGCCTGCGGCCTCGCCCTTAGTTACTTGCTTTCTTCGAGATGGTTTAAGGTCTTCCCGAATAGAGCACGGCCTTCGGCCTCGCCCTTAGTTACTTACTTTCTTGAAGATGGTTTAGCTTCTTCCTGAACGCAGCTCGGCCTTCGGCCTCGCCCTTAGTTACTTGCTTTCTTCGAAATGGTTTTTCAATTATCAGAACGTAGCTCGGCCTTCGGCTTCGCCTTATTTACTTACTTTCTTCAAGATGGTTTAGCTTCTTCCTGAACGCAGCTCGGCCTCGCCCATAGTTACTTGCTTTCTTCAAGATGGTTTAGCTTCTTCCTGAACGCAGCTCGGCCTGCGGCCTCGCCGATAGTTACTTACTTTCTTCGAGAAGGTTTATGGTCTTCCAGAATAGAGCTCGGCCTTCGACCTCGCCCTTAGTTACTTACTTTCTTCAAGAATTTTTTTTCTTCTTCCTGAACTCAGCTCCGCCTTCCGCCTCGCCCTTAGTTACTTTCATCGAGAAAGAATATCGTTTACGTGAGTGCAGATCCGCCTTCGGCCCCGCCTTTAGTTACTTATTTTCTTTTTTTGAAATACGAATTTCACGCGAGCGAAGTCGCGGGCAACAGATATATAAATTGTATTGCACCAATGACAGCGACATTACTTAGACTTAAAATTATTATTATTTATTTATCAAACAATTTGTTACCGGCCAGCTAACGTCGAGATGACAGTTGTCCGTTGTCAACATAACATTTGAAATTGTTTTTTACCTTTACTTTGGATTACGTGATTTTTATTATATTTTTTAATTATTATGTTAATCCCCACTGTCACTATAAAAAGTTTCGTCAAATTCCGTTCAGTGGTTTTTGCGAGATGCGCGTACAAGTAGGCATTTTTGCATTTACGATTTTATTATATGTATAGAAAGAATAGATATGTATAGACTATTGTGTTCAAGTTATAAAAAAGAAGAACTGTCATTTTCGTTGTATCTACTTATTTTTGAATTTCGAATGGATATTTTATTCAAATTGTATTTGCTGCCAGTTCTCAAGATATAATTATGTACTTTGGACTACGTGATTTGAAACGCGCAATAATGTTTATAATTGTTTAATTTTTTTTTTATTTTTGTTATTTTTTTTTACGTATTATGTTAACCCGGCATATAAACTGCCACTATACAAAGTTTCGTCTAATTCCGTTCAGTGGTTTTTGCGTGATGCGCGTACAGACAAACAAACAAACAAACAAAAATTTTAAAAACTGTTCTAACATGTTCAGAATCTCATTTTAAGCCACCCTGGTTAGTTTTTTTCCGAATACATCCAATGTACAGACTTTCTTACCTTTACGATTTTATTATATGTATAGATTTTAAAATTTTATATTAATTTTACATATATTAAACAAAAGTAACAAAAATACACAAAATTAATATAAAAATTAAAAACGGTAATACCGCCGGCGGCGCGCGGTGCCGCGGCGGCGGGAAACAAGTCTCCAAGCGTGCCGGCGGCGGCGGCGGGTGCAGGCCGTGTCTACGGAGCTCTCCGAGACGACGACGCGAGACTAGCTTCGAGCGAGGTTTTTCGTTCAGTTCCGAGTACACCGTTGATATTTTAATTTTTTTTTTTTTTTATGAAAACTGACACGGTTGGCTACATCACCTACAACATCCGTGATGTCAGCCCATAGCACCGGATGAACTTGGTGCCACGTCAGTGATTCCCTTCGGTCGTGCCGGCTACACTGAACTGGACGGAAAACACAAACTATTTAGATAGCCGTTTCGACCGACCTTTCATTCAGTGCGGTGGTACCAACCCTGGCGGGTTAAACCCTACCACCTAGTAATATAAGAAGGGAGTCATATCCCTCGCCTTTTACGACACACACGGGGAGAGATGCAGTGGGGCTATTCTTTTAAAGTACCGGCCGCACACGGTACATTACCGGCCCCACAAGGTACAATACCGGCCCCACACGGTACATAATATAGATATCATACATGAATCGTACCAATCGTAAAATAAAAAAAATAATAAACTGCCTACCGTACATTCAGTCATTCAAACTAGGAGATATTGTGCCTGGAGCGGTGGAGAGGGCAGACAGTGTTGACTGCGTTTCCCCCCTCCCCCCCCCCCCCCCCCCCCCCCCCTCCTCCAGAGATAGCCAAAACGGGGGTCTGTTAATTTGTTCAATGTGTTGATCTATGAAAAATCAACATACGGAACACACTGGCATACTGATCCCGCGCCGCGGAGAGCTCTGCTCGGCGACCGCTTCCGGTTATCCGGCGCCAAAGTCGCCGAAACGGGCCGGTTACTTAAATGGACATCCGGATTTTGACATCAAAAGGCGCAGCTCGGATTGGATTATGGCCGGTCGGCTGCCCTCGACCCGGGCACCACCGTAGGAATTGGCCGGTACAAATAGAATATACTGACACAAGGATTCGATGGAGCTACTTATGATATTGCATGATTGAGTAAATCACTTCCATTTTGATTGTTTTAGACAGAAAAACGAAAATAAAGAGAAAAATTCATAACCGGTAAGATTTGAATTTTCTATTGCATTAAAATTTTCTATTCTATCTATATTATAATATAATATAATAAATGCTAATAAAATTTAAATAAATATTATTTATTTTAATTTTATATGCATACCAATTTATTGAATAACGAAATTTAATTCCACAACATTAACAAAGGAAAAAATGTAAAGATATTGACCTATAAGGTGTACCTACAATGATTGACCAAGAAGGAGCCAATGATAACCAGTGATAACCAATGATAACCAGAAGGAGTTTGAGAAAGTTCTGGACTCCAACAACGCACTGCACAAGGAGTTGCTGGAGGTGCGGAGCATTAAGGACAGCAGCTGCTCGTACTCCTACGACGGGACGGCGGAGGAACTGCGCGAGGTGAGGGACCGGCTGACTATTGAGAGGAAGCAGAACGTCCCGCTGCGGAAAGACGTAGCTGAGAAGAACTCAGTCATCCGCGACCAGTCACTAAGACTGATGGAGCTGGAGGCAGCCGTTCGCTGCAGCGCGAGAGCACACTCCACGACGCCCCGGCGAGGTCGCTGCCCCTCCCCCTGCTCCGCCGTAGAATGCGTCGTTATTCTCGACACCCCAGTGAATCGGCAAACTGCGTTTCCACAGGAGTCCCCGCGGCACACCCCCCCCCTTCTACAGAGCCACTTCTTTCCCCCATCCCCCCCACTGCCACGCGATCAAGCGATCCACCTGCAGCGGCAAGTACCAGCTCTGCCGCCGCCACACCGCCTCCAACCAGGATAGCACACAGCGTGGAGACGTCAGGTGGGAAGTCTTCCAAGAAGAGAAAGGGAAAGGGAAAGAAGAAGACAGCTGCCAAGGAGTCCCGTTCAGCTGTTGGAAAAGGAAAAGGTCGACATGGGAAGCAACCGGTCCCCCGTGTCTGCGTTACCGAGGCGGAAAAATCGACAACACCACTACCCCGGACCACCACCACCCTACCGACCCCCCCGCCAACCCCCGTCCACTCCAGCTGGGCGAAGCCGGCCAGGAGGATCGTAATACTCGGTGATGAGCTCGCACTCAACATGGGTCGCACATTCCACGAGTCGCGACAGTCGTCGGACACCGTCTCGACCACATGCAAACCAGCGGCGAGCATCTCCGACATTATCAAGGACCTACCGAGCCAAGTGAGCAAGCTGGAGGAGAAAGATAATGTTATCTTGTTGGTAGGCGGCGCAGAAGCTAACACAGACACAGTAGCTTACCTCAGCTGTGTGAAGTATGCAGTCGAGATTTGCAATGCGGCAAAAGTAACAATATTTATCAGCTCGCTACTGTATGTGCCGACTCGACTGCATGATTCACACAGAATCAATACTGCCGCACACAGGAGCAACCATCTAGTGTATATGTTGACCAGGAGCGTTCCTAATACCATCTATATCGATGTAAATACGCTCGGAAAGTCATGCTATGCACTTGATGGCCGTATTAATAGCATGGGCCGAAAACAAATGCATTCTTATATACAGAACTGTAATTTTAGCATGAAAAAATCAAATCTACACTTTGTAGAATTAGAAAATAGTGCTCCTAAAAATAATCTAATTGAATCAAATGCTTTTTTAGGTTAAATTCTGTTTCTAGTGGCCGTGATTCGTTCGGAACTAAGTTAAATTCTTTTAAACATTGTTGTCTATTGAAAAATAAGCTAGTTATCAGTCATCAAAATGTACAGGGTCTGCGCGGCAAAAATCTACTATTAGAATTAGTTTTAAAAGAAAATATAATTGATGTTTATTGCGTAACCGAGTCCTGGATAGATTGTAATGAATTAAGCACTCAATGTATTAATAACTATTCTATTATTAGCAGTAGCCATCGAAAAAACTTTATAAGAGGTGGCACTTTAATTCTTGTGAAGAACGGTCACAAAGCTAAAAACAGACTAGATGTAGTAAAAAAGTCAGTGGAAAAAGAGTTTGAAATAAGTTGTATAGAAATGGCCTCAATATTCATAGTATCAGTATATAGGTCACCGTGTGGGAATGTGCCATCATTTATAAACAAATTGGAAGAATGTTTGTGTAAATTGAATACCAATAATAATAAATCAATAATTGTTTGTGGAGACTTTAATATTAAATTGCCCTTAGAAGAAGGAGGGCAACATGAGCTATCTGATTTGATGGATAGTTTTTTGCTTAGACAAACAATCTTCCAATATACTAGAGTGACAGATTCGTGTTCATCGTGCATTGATAATATTTTTACTGATTGTAAAGTACTAGAGTCAAAAGTATTTCCTGGAATATCATCAGATCATTACGCGCAATTAATTTCTATAAATTACTCGACAAGTAAGAATACTACTTCAGGCAAGATGAAACGAATATCAAACAAGGTTCTGATAAATTCGTTAAACTTAGATTTACAATCTGAATTCTGTGGTAATAATATTTATAGCTTTAAAGAATTTTTCAATATATTTATGAGATATCTAGACAAGCATATGCCACTAAAACATATGTGTGTAAATAATAAAAAAACATTTGCCGACTGGGCTACTCCAGCTATCATTATTTCTAAGGACAAATTATTTTATTTATATGATCTCCTTAAAGTTAACAATAATCCAGATCTTAGATCTTATGTTACACGTTACAGCAAAATCTTTAAACAAGTTACCATTAAAGCCAAGCAACTGTTCCTTAAAAACAAAATTATGAATTCAAATAATAAAATAAAAATGGCCTGGAACATAATTAAAGAAGAAACTGGCAAATCTAACGACTGTAACACCAAGCTAGAGTTAAAAATTGGATCAGAAATTATTTCGGATAACAAAACGATTGCCAATCATGTGAATAAATTCTTTTCCACAATAGCCCATAGTACTACTCAAAGTCTAAAGTCTAGTAAAGAAGTATCATTAAACTACCTCAAAGCGTTTATCCCTCGGAATTCTGAATCAGCCATATTTGCACCTGTCACATACCTAGAGACTAAGAGAGTAATTAGGGACCTTAAATCTAAACATTCCCAAGATCTTTGGAGTATCTCACCTGTATTATTGAAATCTATAACAAGTGTCATCGGCCCGCTAACAGATATTGTAAATGACTCTCTAAAAAATGGCATATTCCCAGATTCATTAAAAGTAGCCAAAGTTATACCTTTGTATAAAAAGGGATGTCATAACAATGTTGAGAACTATCGTCCCGTCTCTATATTGCCGGTTTTCAGTAAGGTCTTTGAAAAATTTTTGGAAAAACGGTTAATTAAATTCTTTATTGATAATGAACTTTTAAATTGTAAACAATTTGGATTTCGGAAAGGACTGTCAACGGGTGATGCTATAGCTTCTATGGTAAAATCAATATTAACTTCCCTAGACGACTCTCAGCATACTTATGGCATCTTTTGTGACCTGTCCAAAGCCTTTGACTGTGTAAATCACGAAATATTATTAATGAAACTAGATCACTATGGTATAAGAGACAATGAATTGCGTATATTCCAATCATATTTAGAAAATAGAGCTCAAATATGTGACGTCAATGGCTTAAAATCTAATGTAGAATCAATTACAATGGGTGTGCCGCAGGGTTCTATCCTGGGACCATTATTGTTTCTAACATATGTTAACGACATCTCGAGCTGTATAACAGACGATATAGAGATGGTAATGTTTGCAGACGATATCTCAGTTGTACTGAAAAACAATGATATAAGTAAACTAAGAGAATCCTTTTTAAATGTACTAGAATCTCTAAAATCATGGTTCGAATGCAACAATCTATTACTAAATGTTAACAAAACTAACATTATGCACTTTGCTCTAGGTACTCATAGACGTAATAACACTGATGCCATATTAAAAACTGCAGAAAACTTGTCATTAAACCTTGCTAATGAACTAACTTTTCTTGGGGTAATATTTGATAAAAGTTTTTCTTGGAAAGCCCACATAAACTCTTTAGCTAGTAAGTTGAGTTCCGCTTGTTATGCTATAAAAAAAATTAAAGAGCTATGCGGAACTCATGCTGCAAAGACGGTTTATCATGCCTATTTTGAGAGCATCATGTCATATGGCCTTATGTTTTGGGGAAATGCAGCAGACTCAAATAGAATATTTTTATTACAGAAGAGGGCCTTGCGGTACATCCTAAATATGAAAACTAGAGATACTTGTAGGACAGCGTTCGGGGAGATAGGAATCATGACTTTACCAAGTGCATATGTTTACCAGAACATATGCTATGCCAGAAAATACATTAATGATTCCTCTCTTAATTCCGACAATCATAACTATGATACACGGTGTAAGAATAATGTACAACTAATAAGACATAGATTAGCTAAAACCTCAAAAAGCTTTATTTGTAATAGTGTTAGATTTTATAATAAACTGTCTTCTAACATAAAACAATTAGATGATAATAATTTCAAACGACGGATTAAATTAATGTTAATTGAAAAGAGTTATTACACTCTTAAGGATGCATTAACTGGCCGTAATTTTATCTAAGAGTTTGACTACTGTTTTTTCCACTAACAAACTTTGACAATTTGACATTTGGATACACTTTGTATCATAAATTTTTTTTTTTTATATGACTTATTACATCTCTTTGTAATAAATGTAAACTAATTTTTATTTATTTTTTGACTTGATATAATATGAAGTATCAAAATTGACGATGGCACTATACACCAGATATAGGTAATTTAAATAGGCAGTATGGTCAGATTCTTCAGTATTCATGTCTATGCTGTAAATATTAATGCTCTTGTGAGCGGTAGTATGGGTTATTTATTTGTAAGTTACTATAATATAATACTTATAAGGTACTAACAAAACATTGTGACTTGCGAAGTTTGTTTGTCAGTTCTTCTTCGCATTGAATTTAGAACTGGCGGAATTTTCGACATGTCCAAGCGTAGGTTACCTACCTATGGATGAAATTATACAATAAACAATAAACAATTTGTTTTAGTACCGTGAGTAACACAAACAAAAAAACCCTGAGAATGGAGAACCTTCCGAGATAAAAAAAACGACAGAAGCTAGGCGCTATATGGTCAAAATTGTTTTTTTTTATTTTTTCAAAATCTATCTAGTGTGGTATCATTGTCTAGAGCTTAAAAATACTTTAAAAAATATTTCACCTAAACACTTGGTGGAGAATTAAAATGTATAAAATAAAAACCCGACAGCTAATAGCAATGTAGTAAACAAGGAAAGTGCAGTAGAAAATGCTGAAGTTTGACTTGTAGCAGAACTTGAATAGACAAGGAGCCCGACTACAGTATTGTCTACTGCTCTTTCCTTACTTACTTTATTTTATTAGAAGTCGGGGTTAACTGATTTATTCAAGGAAATTTTATTCTGTGATGATTTTTATTTTATAATTAATTATTTTAATTTATTGTCATTAGCCGAATATGTCTTTAAGTTAAGATACAGGTTCATCCTAACTACTATCCTATGTAATCATAAATCAATAATTACATCTACTCAGTTCAACTACACAAGAGCAGTCGTTACCGCATACTCGTAGTTCTCACGAAAATACATCTTGTTCGCAATGAAAGGGCCGAGAGCCTCCGTCACAATAGTCTCGTCATAAGGCACGTACAACGTCTATATTAGATTCGCGTCTTGTTTTGTAGAAGGCAAGAGTCTTGACCACGCTCCACGATAATTAGATCAGACATCAGCACGGACAGTGCGATCAACAAAGATATATTATGTACTAGCGTACTAGATGAATCACTCGGCCAACTAACATGTTCCACTGAGTTACGGTTCACGATCCTCAAGTCTCTTAGTCGAGCGTGAGAGGCCGCAGCGCGCAGTCGTCGCCTGCCTACTGCGATCGCGCCTCGCCTACTTTAAACTAATAAATTTACACATCTTCGTCGATGCGAAGGTGCGATGGCGAATCTGGAGATGAAGTGTTAGAATGAAAAGACAATATGCATAACGACGCACGAGTGCGATCGTTCTCCCTACACCTTGCCTCTCCCCCGCACGCTTCCCGCCCAGCGCGAGCCCCCCACACCGGCAGCCAGACCATCTCCCCGCACGCTTTCCGCCCCGCGCGCGCTCCCCTCTTCCACTCGACTCTGCGCTCCGCCTCCCCGCTACCTTACCCCATACCTCAGCCGCTGGAACACCGCTTCTCTGTATATTTCTTCGGAGCGATAACTCTATATAATATTTCCTCAAAGGCGATCAAACACTCCTATATGATGAGAGTTTTTCTCGCAATATCGTGCCGAATGAATGATTCATAGAATAGTTAATAGCTGTAGAATCTTCTCACATTCGATATCTTTCTGAAGGCCTCAATAAATACACTAGCTAGATAATGAGTGGACTATCGTTTGATAAAGTTCATAGGTTTATATGCGTTTTACTTAGAGCTTACACAATGTATTCATAGATTGTATACATGCAAGTACATTGTACGTACACGTTCTATTGATCAATCATATGGCAGTTAGACTGCGCTCGAACTTGTCACAATTTTTTGTTCTATCTTTTATAAGTCCAAATGTGTTTTTTGTCTACTAAAAAAAGTATACCTTGTTTTCTTGTGTGCCTTCTGTGCGTGTGATTTTAAGTGGTGATAGCGGACGTTATTTTGCAATGTGTTATGCTTACGTGTGTTGGGACCAGCGGAATATCAGCGCTGCAGCGCTCTCATCGCGAGGGAACTGTAGCACATAAGCTGAGCTGGCTCCCTTTTCCCCAGCTCTATGTTGTATAGATGTACTGCAACTTACTGATGTGAATGAGGAAATAAATGCATTCTATTCTACATACAGTACATACGCTATTAATAATTAATTATTGTATGATTGATTAAAATTATTGTATTCCTAATTTAAATATTTAAACCTATACTAAAGTGTATTTTAATTGTTACAGGTACGAATCACTACCATCACCATTTATTGCTATACCTGTGAAAGTAAGCGCCACCACACCTTCTCTCTGTGTATGACCTTATTACTAAATTTTTTAGAATCTACACTGAAGTTGGAAATGACTTTGTCCATTTATAATTCCTATGAATAATTCATGTCATGTCATTCAATTCATTTATATGTCTATAAATAATTCATGTTCAACTAATACCATGGAGAAGGCGCCTAAGATTTAGTAAATAGTACTTGACAAAAACAAAGTGGCGATTTTTCGAAATAAGATCTTTTTCATAACATATAAATAAGTTTGAAACTTATTAGAGGTAAATAGTTTTAGGTTAAACCAACAGTTTTCTTTAAAAATGCCTGCCAAAGTTTTACGCATTGCGCTGAGTTGGTGCACCAACTCAGCACATGGGGACGCATGCGTCCGAATGTGCCCACCTCAAGTCACAAATATGTTTTGGTGGAGTAGACCATCACTCGATGTGCGGCGGCCTCGAAGTCCACGTGTGCCTACAACCTTCAAGTACTCATAGGTTGAATTGCTCCATACAAAATCGTCTTTCGGCTCTCATGTTTTCTACCCCCCTAAACCTTAACCGATTCCGACGATTTTTTTTTTGTTGTAATAAGGACAGTCCAATCTACGTACCTGTCTTTTTTTTGTTTTGATAAAATATACGAGACCCGAGATATAAATTGGTTTTAATAACGAAAAAATTGGAATTTTCAATTTTTTGATGGCATGAAGTTCATTAAGCTGTATTTAATAATTACTTTGTATATCGAACAAATAAAAAAGACAGGTACGTAGATTTGACTGTCCTTATTACAACAAAAAAATAATCGTAAGAATCGGATAAGGTTTAGGGGGGTAGAAAACGTGAGAGCCGAAACACTAATTTTGTTGTAATTTGTAGATATATTCGCTGAGAACGTGCAGCTGTCCCTATTACACGTTTCGGTGAGGTACGAGCACGGGGGAGGGTGTAGAGACTAGTGTTGTAAAGGCAGAAAAATACCGACAAATACATTTTGAATAAAACGAAAAACACGGGGTTTTTCCGTTTCTTTCATGCATGATACCAATACTGGATGAAATTTTCGCCGCGATGAAAGCTCCGCCCCCTTTCCTGATTTAATTTCTCGAATGTTGATATTTTTTCGCCGGAATCTTATTACTAGACACAATATAAGACACTCTTATTCTTAGACATCTTTCAATAAAATCGATATTTCCGGAGAAAAAAAAATCTAAATTTTTTTTTTCCAAAATGTTCTCGATTGCTGATGTTTTCTTGGCGGATTCTTATTTCTAAACGAAATATAAGACACTTTTATTCTTACACGTTTTTCACTTAAGTCGATATTTCCGGAGAGAAAAATAAAACAACTTATTTTATAATATTTTCTCGAATGTTGATGTTTTTTCGCCTGAATTTATTTCTAGACGAAATACGAATCTGTAGTCAAAATTTAAAACAAGTGGCCGCCATTTTGAACTTTTTAGTTACTGGACTGATTGCTTTCAAAATCGATATCTGGGTGTCTGTGTGGGTTTTGATTACGAATCTGTAGTCAAAATTTAAAAGAAGAAGCCGCCATTTTGAACTTTTAGTTACTGGACCGACTGCTTTCAAAATCTATATCTGGGTGTCTGTGTGGGCTCTGAATATGAATTTGTAGTAAAAAACTAAAAGGTTCAAAATAGCGGCCACTTTTTTTAAATTTTGACAATAGATTCGTATTCAGAGCCCACAGAAACACCCAAATATAGATTTTGAAAGCAATCGGTCCAGTAACTAAAAAGTTAAAAATGGCAGCCACTTTTTATAAATGTTGACAACAGATTCGTATTCAGAGCCCACACAGACACCCAGATATCGATTTTGAAAGCAATCGGTCCAGTAACTAAAAAGTTCAAAATGGCGGCAACTTGTTTTAAATTTTGACTACAGATTCGTATTCAGAGCCCACACAGACACCCAGATAGCGATTTTGAAAGCAATCGGTCCAGTAACTAAAAAGTTAAAAATGGCAGCCACTTTTTATAAATGTTGACAACAGATTCGTATTCAGAGCCCACACAGACACCCAGATATCGATTTTGAAAGCAATCGGTCCAGTAACTAAAAAGTTCAAAATGGCGGCAACTTGTTTTAAATTTTGACTACAGATTCGTATTCAGAGCCCACACAGACACCCAGATAGCGATTTTGAAAGCAATTGGTCCAGTAACTAAAAAGTTCAAAATGGCGGCCACTTTTTTTAAATGATTCCTTAAATAATTTAAATGATTGAAACTACAGATTCGCATTTCATCTAGAAATAAGATTCAGGAGAAAAAACATCAACATTCGAGAAAATATGAAAAAATAGGTTGTTTTATTTTTCTCTCCGGAAATATCGCCTTAAGGGAAAAACGTATAAGAATAAAAGTGTCTTATATTTCGTTTAGAAATAAGAATCCGCCAAAAAAACATTAGCAATCGAGAACATTTTGGAAAAAAAATATTTTAGATTTTTTTTTCTTCGGAAATATAGATTTTTTTCAAAAACGTGCAAGAATAAAAGTGTCTTATATTTCGTCTAGAAATAAGATTCAGGCGAAAAAATATCAACATTCGAGAAATTAAATCAGGAAAGGGGCGGAGCTTTCCATACAAATGCTGTCCTTGGATAATTCAGAATCGCGGCGAGCAATAAATCGAGAACCAATGATGGTACGACAACAAATTAGGTCTTGTTTTGTAAGCAGTTCGATACACTCTTAGATTATTTTATCACATCTTCCCCTGTTTTCCTGTAAATTGAGTAGAAATAAAAATTTATGAAAAAAATTATATCTCCATAAGCGGCCACTCTAGAGAAAATCATCTAAGAACAAAATAAGCTTGTATTTAGTCAATAAATACGATCCCGAAGAAAAATCCAGTCCCGGAAATTTCCCAGGAAATTCAGAATTCCCATACAAAGGTTTTAACAACTCCATATTATATCCTCTCGCGAACTTTACCTACTTTGGTACCAAATCAATCACTCTCCCTAATTCCGATCCCTCATAATAAAACATACCTATTATGTGAAAATTTTCACGGGGTACCTGCCTATTACGGTTCAAGAGATACAGCCCTCGGACAGACGGACAAACAGACAGACAGACAGACGGCGTAGGCTTAGTAATAGGGTACCGTACGACGGATACGGAACCCTATAAAACACAAATTAAAACAAAGATTGCCCCTTACTAGGTGGTAGGCTCAAATTGTAGCCGACTGGGTTGGTAGTCGTGCGTGAGTGCTACAATACAAATACAAACGTGCTCGAACCGCCCGAACGTAAAGACAGACGAGAAACGAATGAAAAATAAAATTGCACTGTCGAACCGAACCTATGTAAAAAAAAATTCATTTTTCGTAGGTTCAACAGCGGCCGGCGGCGTCAACGCTTCAAAAGTACAGCGAATTTTAGATCATCTTGTCTTAATTATTAGGTTCATCTTAGCTTGACGAAATGGACTTCTTGCTTCGTGCCTTCACAAGTAATTGCAATATGATTCTTAGACAGATAAACATAGAACACAAAATTGCATGCTACGCGGCAGTCGGCACCGCTCTTGGGAAACAAAGAGCGGTGCCGACTGCCGCGTAGCAAAGAAAGCCGCGCCTTCAAAGGAAGCCGCGCGTCTTTAAAGAAAACCGCGCGTTAAGCCCATTCCTTTGTCGGCGTTTGTCGGCAAATCACGGTGCTGCCGTATTTTAGTACCTAAAACATTCATTTTAAGAGTCAAATTCAAGTGACATTAGAACTTTAGGTTTGTTGCACGCATGCATGCTATACAAGTTCAGAACAGAATATTAATGGAAACGATTGTTTTAAAGTTTAATAATGATTATTTGGTATATTATTTTTCTATGATTATTTTGAAATCGGAAATGTCATACATAATCATCTTCTTCTTTTACGCGACTTTAGTATTGATGGAAATGTGACAGCTAATCTGTCATCTCATCAGTCATCCATCACATAAATAAAGTTTAACTGGCATTAGTCAGCATCAGCACGGAAATCACACGCAGGCAGACCATCGATCTGATACCTATTTGAGTTAGGCAAGTAAGTAAATATGTTTTATGATTAGGTATGATATTATAAGATATTCCTATTTATTGAGTAGTTAACCAACCAATTTACAAAAAGGTAAACAATACCGTATAATTAAATGTTATGAAATTATGTTACGGCATAGATAAATAGTTGAATTAAAACAAAGAAGTATTGTGAGTACCTACATAATTTTTAAATGATAGGCTTCTCTGCGATAGAGCTGTTCGCGACTCTATTCCCTTTTCCTGTTGAATCTTTCCGTGTTTTACGGTGTTCGATGCGAACTTTGGTTACCTACTCACTTTTTGGTTTCAAGCAAAGAACAGGAATAAAATGCGAAAAGAGCAAGTATTTCATATGAAAATACGTTTCGTATTTTTCCGTTTTTCACGGTACCTAAGTCAAATAAATCCGTATCAAAGTACAAAAAACGGCATCTTTACAACTTTAGTAGAGACACACAACACACACACAGAGATAACTCTAAGCCATAGTGTTGTACCCCAATGTTATCGATAGCGATAAATCTTAGTGATGTGAACATATGTCATCGATGTGCAGATATTTTCAGCCCCGTCTGCGGGAAATGAACAATATATCCCGAAATATCTCAAAATGTAGGGTTCCGTAAGTAAAATCAGAAACCTATTAGTCTCAGTTCAATGTCTGTTCGTCCATCCGACCGTCCGATAATACTGATGTCACCCAATGCTACAAATGGTATTAGAATTGTAATCAGAGGCGTAAATTCTGGTAAATGTATTAATATTTACCGACGACGCGACGGAACGGAGAAGCTGTATGCGTTTCTTTCGAGATTTCTTTCTTTCTTTCGAAATTTTAAAATTAAATGAAATTAAGTACCTAGTAGGTAGGTACCTACCTATAGTAAAGTATTTTATGAGATGTGATGATTTATTTCCGCGTTAGAAATATTATTAAGCGGCGGGTGGCCGAGTGGTTTGGGCATCGGCTTCTCATGCGAGAGGTCCGAGGTTCGAATCCGGTCGGCGTGTACCAATGAGTTTTTTCTGACGAAAAAACTTGCGTGCATACCTACACCTGCTGCTTCACCGTTCGGAACCGGTGTAAAACAGTAGGTCCTTTGGGAAGGGCCCTTGCCCCTTACTAGGTGGTAGGCTCAAATTGTAGCCGACTGGGTTGGTACCACCGTACTGGATGAAGGATGGCCGCATAGCAGCCTCGGTTGTGTTCTCCTCTAGTCCAGTATAGCCAGCAATCCAGAGAAGCCTCCGGTATGGCACCTACCTTCTCGGAGGTGATATTGGCTGGTCGGAGCATGCGCTTTGGCCCCTCCGACTCGGCCACCCATACCGGATCACATAAAAAAAAAATTATCTGTAGAACTTTGTCACAATAGCGTTCACTCAGAACGTAAAGTGTTCAAAACGGCGCGCAGTAATCTAGTGAGTGTGACAAGGTACTGTACGTACACAGCCTTTACGGAACCCTCTATATATTTTACTAAAGGAATTTGACTTATCCAATTTTTTTATGTATGTGAATAAAAAAAAACCAAATGTTTTATTCACTCAAATACAAATGAAGAAATTAACTAACCTACACAACCTCAATTAATTATTAATTACTTATATATAACATATCGAAAAATAAATGAATCTAAATAAAATAATACAATAAAGGTGTAGGTACAATAAAACATTACGACCGTCATGACCGTTATAGTCCGTAAGCCCGCTCCAAAAGTGCCTACGTCATATGATATCACGATAAAATGCATGGCACACGGTCGGAAAAGTTGTGCTGAGCGAGAATCAGAAGATTATCGCAACTAAAATTGGCCGGAAGTTTGAGAAAATCCTTCACTTCCGGTCAAAATTTTAAGGTTATATTTACGTCATAATGACATCATTACGAAACACGTGGCATCATTTAGCCCTGTAATTGTAGAGAGAGTAAACATAAGTCTGTCTGTTCTGAAGTGACCGGAAGTACTTGACAGACTGCGCCAAAGATGGTCACTGAATACATTTTCCTACGTCATGTGACATCTTGACGAAAATTATTATAAAAGTATTGAAATAATAGTGTTTTTAAGAATAAATAAGTCTGCCATGCCATATCTGGCCGAAAGTATTTTAAAAGTGATTTTTTAATTGCTAGGTGAACGAATTATGTTAAATGCGCAAAATTTAACAAATTATAATCGATTAATAAGGATTGTCGACTCATCCGTCGTGGTGGGTATAGATAGTATAAAAGAGATAGTACAGATAGTATAAAATTACTAATCTGTTATCATATCAATCTAGGGAAAAATAAAGTCGCGTCGTACCTATTTTTTGTCAGCCAACGTTTGTTTGATCTTTATTGAATTAATTGTCGATTTTAAAAGGAAGTTTGCTTTGGGATCAGAGGCAACGTCAGTTGTATCATGGGGATCCAAATCTAATAACATTTTTGATGGATCTATCTTGGCTCTGCCTTCATAATGCGCAAGATGTCTGTTTGAAATAGTTGTCTTGATTCCGTCTCTTAGTAACATATGAGTAGGAAGGATTCGCTTCGATTAACCTCGATCTCATCTACTAAAGGTTCGTATTTACTTGTTCTGAAAATACGCTTCATGAGAACCGGTCCAGGTGTAGACAACCATGTTGGGATTGATTCTCCATTACTCGAGCGACGACAGTGCACAAACATTCTCTCATGAGGAGTACAATTGGTTGCAGTACACAGTAAGGAACGAATTGAATGTAGAGCTTCGTCAACTACTTTTTCCCACATTGTTATAGGCATGCCTTTACTTTTCAGTGACAATTGTATGGTTTTCCATATTATTCCATTATAGCGTTCTATTTGTTCATTTCCTTTTGGATTTGCTGATGTAGTTCGGCTTTTAGCGACTCCTTTAGAATGTAGGTATTGTTTTAGTTCAGCAGACATAAATGAACCACCTCGATCGCTGTGGATGTATGCGGGCATTCCGAATAGGAAGAACAATTTGTTCAGACATTTGATAACTGTAGCTGTAGTTAAGTCATAGCAGGGAAGGGCAAAGGGGAACCTGGAATATTCATCGACGACAGTGAGCATGTATTTGTTTCTTGTATTCGATGGAATAGGGCCTTTGAAATCCAATGCCAACTCTCAAATGGGGCAGTAGCCTTAATCAACGTTCCTTTACTTTGCAAAAATCTTGGCTTAACTTCGGCGCAAATAGTGCACTGTGCAGTAATCCTTCGAATGTCTTCAATCGAGTAAGGCAGATGTTTAGTACGGATCCAATGAGTCATTCGTGTTATCCCAGGGTGACAGAGTGAGCTGTGAAGTTCGATTAATTTTGTATCTGAACGCACAAAACTGGCACATACCCTGGACAACGCATCCGTAAATAGATTCTCGCGACCAGGTTATGTCGTACTTGAAATTAGACAATTCGAGACGCCATCTTCCGATTTTCTCATTTTTTTCTCACCTTGCTCGTGTGAGTCATACTGAACATGAATGAGACTAGTCGTTGGTTCGTTATAATCTTGAATGGCCGTCCGAGGAGAAATTGTCTCCATTTACGAAGGCATTCGACGATGGCATATGCTTCTTTTTCTATAGAAGAATGTCTTCGCTCACTGTCAGATAGTGTTCTGGAAAAGAAAGCTACAGGTCTGCCGACTTGGGAAAGGGACGATCCGAGGGAAATATCCGATAAGTTTTATCTTTTATAGTCCGAAGAAACTTTTTGCTTCATTTATTGCACTCCTCGATGGATGCATGGATCCATGAATTTCCTTAATTTCCGGTCATGATCAGCTTTATCGCAGCCACACACTACAATATCGTCAAGATAAGAATACACAGATTCTAACGCATTCTCTCTGATGACTTTATCGATTACCCGTTGAAAGGCAGCTACGCCATTAGTGACACCGAAAGGGATCCTCTTAAATTCGTATAAATTTCCGGCTGCCTCGAATGCTGTGTAAAGCCTATCTTCTTGGGTGATCGGTATCTGGTGTTACGCGCTGGTCGATTTTACTGAATACGTGGTGTTGAGCGACTTTGGCCACTAAGTCCTCAATGTTTGGCAGACGATATGCCTCAATCTGTGTGAATTTATTGATAGTTCTCGAATAGTCAATAACCATTCTTATGTTATGGTTTTGGTTCATTGTTATCAGAACTTGAGCTCGCCATGGTGAAGAGCTATTCTCAATAATGCCGTCCTCGAGTAACGTTTGTACTTCTCTAGTAATGAAAGCACGTTCAGCTTCAGAATAGCGCCGGGACTTTGTGGCAATCGGTCGACAATGTAGATAAAAATATTCGAAAAGCTTCACTGGTGGGACTGACGCCACCTTGAGGGAATTGCATGAAATTTTCTACGGTGCCATGGGGCCACCATACACTAATCCTTCCCGAGAACCACATCAGCGCAGAGATCTCTCATTATAAGTAATGGGAAGTTGTCGTGAGTGTGTCCTTGTACAAATAATTTTGCGTTGCATAAACCTTCTGTTTGAGTTTTGGTCTTTTTAGATGCCAACTGTTCTTACTGTCTCATTGTAAGGAGAACTTGAGAGATGGTACTGTTGAACTAGGTTATGATTTATGAACGTATTAGTACTGCCTGTGTCTCAAGGCTTGTACTGGAATGCCGTTGACAGTGATTGAAATAATTGTCTCCTGGAGGCCTGCTGGAGTTGCAGCTATCATGGTGTTGCTACTGGATTCTTTCAAACAAGCAGTTTGTTTTCCCGATCGACATACTTTTGCAAAATGTCCTCTTTTAGAACATTTTAGGCAGGTAGGGTTGAATGCAGGACACTTTTGGCGTCGATGGCGTTGGTCTTGACCGCAGAAATAGCTGGATTCAGATTTATTTTTACTGACAGCTGAAGAGGAAGGATCAGCATTTTCACATTCATTTTCATGAATTGCATTCAAATGTCTAGAGGCACTGAATTTTTCAGAGTGAACTTGAGCCAATTCTAGAGATTGAGCTTGTTTGTAGGCCTCGGTGAGATCGAGACTACTGTTTTCGAGAAGCCTTTGCCGAATGTTAGGTGATGATAGTCCACTTATAAAGGCATCTCGTATGTAATCGCTTCGATTCTGAGCAGCGCTCACAGCGTGGAAGTTGTAATCTTTAGCTAACAACTCGAGGGCGCGTAAGTACATATCAATTGTCTCGGCAGGTTGTTGTAGTCTGTTCGCTAGTTTGTGTCGGGCATATATTTCGTTACGGGGTTTTACAAAGATCTTGTCCAGTATTTCTATAGCTTCATTGTATGTGCTTGCGTGCGAAATGTGATTAAATATCGACGAATATACATGATTTACCAGGAGGTAAATCGATTTTAAAATTTGACAACAACTTTAAAATCGACAATATTAATGACTATAAATATCAAACAACCGCTGGCGAACAAAAAATAGGTACGACGCAACTTTTGTTTTTCCCTAGATTGTTATGTTAACAGATTAGTAATAATTTCTTTAATACTATCTATACCCACCATGACGGATGAGTTGATAATCCTTGATTATAATTTGTAAAATTTTGCGCAATTAACATAATTGGTTCCCCTAGCAGTTAAAAAATCACTTTTAAAATACTTCCGGCCAGATATGGCTTAACAGAGTTATTTATTTTTAAATACACTATTATTTCAATACTTTTATAATAATTTTTTTCAAGATGTCACATGGCGTAGGAAAATGTATCCACTGACCATCTTTGGCGCAGTCTGTCAAGTACTTCCGGCCACTTCAGAACAGACAGACTTATGTTTACTCTCTCTACAATTACAGTACAGGGCTAAATGATGCCACGTGTTTCGTAATGGTGTCATATGACGTAAATATAACCTTAAAATTTTGACCGGAAGTGAAGGATTTTTTCAAACTTCCGGCCAATTTTAGGTGCGATAATCTTCTGATTCTCGCTCAGCACAACTTTTCCGACCGTGTGCCATGCATTTTATCGTGATGTCATATGACGTAGGCAATTTTGTAGCGGGATTACGGACTATTACAGGTTATCTATCATCGCCCGATTCATCGTTTATACCTCGAATACACATTTTGCGTGGCTTTCTGGGGTCAATTATTTCTTATAGCCTACATTTGTGATAACAAATTTCCAGTTTAGTAATCATACTCATCTCCCAAAATTCGTCGTCTGTTTCGATTTTTTCGTATTCGAGTCATTGTTCTGTCCATACGATAAAGAATGCAAACTTCTTCTCGGTGATGTGAAGCTGCCCCTGTACATGATAATAATAATCATGATTCCGTTTTAATTTTATTTGGCCAGACACAATATTGCAGAACTTTATCTTTTTTTGTTCGATGGCCTGTAGTGGGGCTACGTCGGATACATTGTATGGACATTGTACCTCCACAACACTCTCAGTACCTATCAGATGACGCTTATTTCCTTTGCGAGGTGTAAAGTTTAGTTCCATGTTGGTGAACCAGTTTAGTTGGTGGAGTTTCGATTTCGAACGCAACGCACGCAACTGATTTAGCGAACGAAAACTGCAAGTTGCAATTTGCAAAACGTCTCGCTCGACTGGCCCGGCTCGGCGGCGCGGCGGTGGCGGCGCGGTGCGGAGGCGCGGCACGCGGGCGGGGCGCACGGTGTTGTCCCCCGCCCGCTCCCCCAAACCTTCACAAATACACACAAACACGGCCGTGCGTGGCCGGTGGACGACTGGAGACAGCGATATTTTGTTCAAATACCTAACATGCGATCACGTGACTTACCTCGGTCTGCTCTTAATCGACGGAGGAATTTAATATTGATGCTTGGCTAGACATGTAAGCGAATAGGAAGGCGCGTATTAAACATTCCGTAAGTTAAGTAAACTAGGGGAGTCTCATTTCCCATAACAAAAAGGCCTTGTCTCGAACGTGTATTGTTTTTTGGTAATCTTCAATCATTCAGGCTGTTGAATTTCTTTTTCGAAATTTTTCATTGTATATTTCGGACGTAGGCATAGGAGGACGACACACGATTTTTGCAGGTTTGAGGTTAAAGTAAGAAAAATACCTTTATAACCGTGTTTTAAAATAAAATTTAAATAAGTATGTTCAAATTAGTAAATTATTGTTCAAACCGACCCGGCTCCAAAGATATCCGTCTATATTTTGTCTGTCTGCAATGCATAGTACCTGTGGTGCCATGTATTATTTCGTAGCGTGAATAATTCTGTACTAATCAATTATTAGCACGCCTCTTGTATAGGACCCCACTTAATGTTTTACTTTTTGCTTTTTAGAATTCCGTACCTCAAAAAAGGAAAAAAAACTGAACCCAGATAGGTTCACTCCCGTTTATGCCTGTCTGTCTGTCTGTCTCTCTGTCACAGCCTATTTTCTCAGAATCTACTGGACGCAAAAAAAAAAATAATTTGGTACATATGCAAAGTTTTACGACCCAAACACGGACGTATAGCGTGTATGAACGAATTTCTATTTTGGGGGACAAATTAGAAAGTACAAAATTTATTTTAAGTACATCATTGGACGTATCGATGGAAAGATCTCATTATAAGAAATAACATGTATATTTTTTTTATAATTTTCGAATTTATATTTTATTATTTGTCGGCATATCCGCCATAATAACACATATTCTGTTGAAAATTTCAACCTGCTACCTATTACGTACGGTTCAAAAGATACAGCATTCGGACGAACGGACAGACAGACTGACGACTTAGGCTTAGTAATAGTCTTCCGTATGGATACGGAAAGCCTAAAAAACTATATCTGATGTTTGTTTAAATTATCATTTTTTTCTACAGTTGACAAGCAATTCAGTACTGACATTTTGAAGATTTCAACGATTTATAAACTTAAAATTGATTATCTGTAGATATTTTACAAGACATCGGCACACCAATTTAGAGTTCCTATACAAATAATGTGAATTACACTAACAATGAATAAGTACCTGGGTTTACTACGCATTTAATATTATTTATGGATCTAGTATGTACACATAATTATCCCAGCTAAATTAAGTACAATCAACGCGTTGGCGCTGTTTATATAACACGTAACACACATAATATACTTACGTACGCATGCAAACACGCCGCTGTACTAATACTGTATAATTGGCGTATTTTAAATTAAGGACTATAAAACTGTAGGTATGTATTATTATAACTTTTTATGGTAACTCAAACACCGTTAAACAGAACCAGGTGGCCTAAACTTTGGTCAACGGGAAAATAACTCGGAAACATCTAAACCGATTTGCATGCAGTTTCCAGTAATGGAATTGGTTGGGCATATTATATTCTAATTTCTCAGCATCAAGATATTTCTCCAAGGGGGTAAGCAAAACTCGCCCGGATTGATACCACCGCAATGAATGAAAGGTCGGTCGTAACGGCTACCTATGTAAATAGTTAGTGTGTTCCGTCCAGTTCAGTGTAGCCAGCATGACCACCAAAGGGAAGCACTGACATGGCACCTAGTTTGCCAATGTGTTATGGGATGACATCACGGATGTTCTATGTGATGTAGCCAACCGTTTCACTTTCCATAAGAAAACAGTGAACGAAATAATTCCTTTCTTGCTTATTAACGCTTGCTTGACTAAAGTTATGCGTAAAATTTATTTTGTTCTATGTTCAGGCTCCCTCACATATTGTAAGTGAGAAGCGAACCATAGAACACTTGCGGTAGCCTAAGGTCGTTTGTCGGCGTGGGAGTAGCCGCCATCGGGCCCCCGCCCCGCCGCGTTCTATACTTGGCAATTGACAACTGTCAAACTTTGCCACTATTTAAAAAAAGAAGACAAAGAACACCAGTTGAGATTCTTGTAAAATTAATAAACTTGGGGCAAAACAGATACGACGCGCGTTGCTAGACCCTGGAGCTTGTCAACTGGCCGAGCCAGCGTAAACTGTTTTTTTTTCACTAGCAGCGCGTACGCGGCACAGCGGCGAGTGGACACGCACACAGGCCCCGCATACTTGTAGTAGTGTACCTGTCACAGCTTGTCAAGTGGTCGAGGCAGCGTAAACTGTTTTTTTTCACTAGCAGCGCGTATGCGACACAGCGGCGAGTGGACACGCACACAGGCCCCGCATACTTGTAGTAGTGTATCTGTCACAGCTTGTCAAGTGGTCGAGGCAGCGTAAACTGTTTTTTTTTTCACTAGCAGAGCGTACGCGGCACAGCGGCGAGTGTACATGCGCACAGGCCCCGCATACTTGTAGTAGTGTACGAGTACCTATCACAGCTTGTCAACTGGCCGAGCCAGAGTAAACTGGTTTTTTTTTCACTAGCAGTGCGTACGCAACACAGCGGCGAGTGCACACGCGCACAGGCCCCGCATACTTGTAGTAGTGTAGCTGTCACAGCTTGTCAACTGGCCGAGCCAGCGTAAACTGATTTTTTTTTTCACTGGCAGCGCGCACGCGACACAGCGGCGAGTGGACACGCGCACAGGCTCCGCATACTTGTAGTAGTGTACGAGTACCTGTCACAGCTTGTCAACTGGCCGAGGCAGCGTAAATTGTTTTTTTTTTTCACTAGCATCGCGTACGCGACACAGCGGCGAGTGGACACGCTCACAGGCCCCGCATACTTGTAGTAGTGTACGAGTACCTATCACAGCTTCTCAACTGGCCGAGCCAGCGTAAACTGTTTTTTTTTCACTGGCAGCGCGCACGCGACACAGCGGCGAGTGGACACGCGCACAGGCCCCGCATACTTGTAGTAGTGTACGAGTACCTATCACAGCTTGTAAACTGGCCGAGCCAGTGTAAACTGTTTTTTTTTCACACTAGCAGCGCGTACGCGTCACAGCGGCGAGTGGACACGCGCATAGGCCCCGCATACTTGTACTTAGTAGTGTACGAGTACCTATAATAGCTTGTCAACCAAAGCAAAGCTAGAATTTGGCAAGTCGTGAAACCTAACCTAAATTAGGTGAGCAAAGGCATTTTGTGTAATATCTATTTTGTCAATGAATTTAAACCGTTGTACGTCCAATTTTTAATACATAAGAATTTTTTCAATATGATTTACAGTAAAAAATGGCAAACATTAAACACACTAACATCAGTTTTTTTTATTGAAAATGACACGGTTGGACACATCACCTACAACATCAGTGATCAGTTAAAATTATTCTGTATGGTTTTTTGTTTTTTGTTTTGTTTTTTTTCGGAAAACATGATACAGTGTAGTGGCTGTGTACAGTGTGGCTGCATTGCATTGTACTGCATAAGTGGTATACCTACTAATAGAATGGAGTTGGTAGGGTTGATCTATGTCGAAGCACGGGCCACGAGAACGACGAACGCGCCTCGCTGCGCAACAAGATCGGACCTTCCATTAATTATATTGTCCATCGTGTCCAATTGCAATCCGAACCACGTTTTCCACTTTAGAGGGGCTTCGAACTGTTCCGAAGAGTAATTTGTTCGATTGAGCCACGTACAAGGTGTTAACAATGCGGTTTCTACTATAAAACCTAGCAGTTGTGGACCAGGAAAAAAATATTTAACACAGTCGTGTAATTGTTTATCTTGTTTTAATGTTTAATAATTTTTTTTTATTAAGTTTATTATAATCAATAAAACCAATAATAAATAACATAGAATATAAAACAATTATATTCAACTAATAAACAATAGGTGATATGATAACTTAATCGATCTTAAAAATTTAAATAACGTAGAAAAATATATAAATAATATAAGCCGGTCAACCGAGCCGGATTTTCAGCGGTGCCGGGAGCCACCAGCGACGTCGGTGCCCATTAAACGAGATAGAAAATCTCATCCATGGGCACCGACGGCGGAACTTTTAAACTGTCGCCTTCTAATTCTTCGAGTATTGATTGACAAAGTCTTCAACATCACATGGTTTTAACATTTAATCGCTTGTTTTTTTTTTATGGAAACTGGCACGGTTGGCTACATCAGCTACAACATCCGTGATGTCAGCCCATAACACCGGGTGAACTTGGTGCCACGTCAGTGCTTCCCTTCGGTCGTGCCGGCTACACTGAACTGGACGGAAAAAACAAACTATTTACATAGCCGTTTCGACCGACCTTTCATTCAGTGCGGTGGTACCAACCCGGGCGGGTTAAACCCTACCACCTAGTAATACAAGAAGGGAGTCATATCCCTTAGTCGCCTTTTACGACATACACGGGGAGAGATGCAGTGGGGCTATTCTTTTAAAGTACCGGCCCCATACGGCACAAAGTTCGATTATAACAGAGAAAAAGAACTGACAAGAAACTTCACTGGCCGCTTCATTTAGAAGAGCACAGGTTTATTGTGGTGTAAACAAACATAATATTAATCACCTAGAATATTGTGCTCTAAATTGTACTTACAATCAGTCAAAACCCAGCGACATTTCACATATGTCAAACGTCAGCGGCCGCGCGCGACCGTCTTCAGAGAGGGCCGACCGCGTTTTCAATTTGTGTGACAGCGCCATTCTAATTTACCTCCGCCGCGCGCCGCCAATGGGAATGTTTGTAATCGAGAGAACACGAGCCGCCGACGACAAGGGCCGTTGATTGCACGCGGTTTTTGGCGCTGAAATTGTTATACCCGAGGTCCGGCGTTCACTGCCCCCGAGTGTGCTCTCAGATGATATAGGCACATACTCAAGTGAATACAGAGAGAAATAAAGAAAAAGGCAGAGTCGTTGGGAAAAGTTTGTGCGTGTCGAGGCGTATTTTCCTCTATTTTCTATGTATTTTCGAAAGTTACGAGTTTGTTTTTCCATACTGTGTGAAATGGTCTACCTACGTGTGTCCCGCTCGAGCATGTGTGTGTATTCGTGCGTGGCAGCTAATATGTATCATAACAATAGATCATAACATAACCCTTCCTTTTGCTTTTGCTTTTATATAGTTGGACAAAAATTAGCTCGGCCTTCTGCATCTCCTTCTGCTTTTTTAGGGTTCCGTATCCGTCGTACGGGACCCTATTACTAAGCCTACGCCGTCTGTCTGTCTGTCCGAGTGCTGTATCTCTTGAACCGTAATAGGTAGCCCGTTGAAATTTTCACAGAATAATATGTCTTATTAATTATGGTGGATATATCAACAAAATATAATAAAAACAGGAAAAGTAAAAAATTTACAGGGGGAACCCATGTAAATTTATAGAAGAAACTAAAAAGTGTATGCGCGCTATCTACCGAAAAGAGTATGAAAATTTTAACTAATGCATAGATGGCGTGAGTGGCGCTGACCATGACATGGCGATACGGAACCCTCGGTGCGCGAGTTCGACTCGCACTTGGCCGGTTTTCTTTATTTATTTTACTTTTTGTATGAACTGCGAGTAATTGAAACAACAATTAACTGAGCTGGAATAAAGTAGTTACACAAAATATGAATAAATGCCGGAAATAGAGTTTTGAATGGTACTTTTACTCGTTAAATACCTGCTAGTGTAAAATATAATAAATTATAAACCTTGATAGTATTTTTTCAGCAATTTTAGTCTTCTGAATGAAACTGTCGACTATTTATTAATTTTAAATTAGATAATACCTAATTAAGTATAATATTCGTTAAATTGTACTGTTAAAATTATGTATGTTTGAGTGTGCTTATTGTATTTTATTATTGTGGGCATTAATTTCCCATTATATTTTTCCGTTCAATTTAATTGCCGCACAAATTTCTCATTTATACAAATTTATTCCAAAACGACGCTTCCATGAATACATAATAATAAATTGATTATTTAGTATGCGAAAATGTTAAAATGATCAAACTAGGTAAAACGACTCACGAATAAAATGATTGTTAAACTCCTACTGACGAGAGGAATAAATAACTAAGCATACATTTCCCGGGTGAGTAACTGGATATTCTAATGAATTATTAAGACTTTTAATACACCGGATCGATCGAATTGGCATTTCTTGGCACGGAAAAGCGGTTTTTATGAATTCCTATGAACGAACTTCAATGGGTCCAGTCTGGTAGACTAATACAGATACAGATGTTTTATCTCACGAGCGCGGGTGAGCCATACTTGTAGTTGTAATGCGTATAGACACGCGCTCCTGTGCGTAAGTACAGGTAGCGTTAGCAAACTCACACAACCACAGGAGCGCGTGTCTATACGCATTACAACCTACAAGTATGGCTCACCCGCGCTCGTGAGATAAAACATCTGTACATTGGTCTTGATCCAGCATTCTAATTATAATTTTCGATTTCGAAACTTTCAAGATCTGCAATGTTTTTATAAATAGTTCAAAACGTACCTAATTATTAATCATTGAATTAATAAAATTTATGAATAATAAAAAAAAATTACGAATTACCGCCGTAGTCAAACATACAGACTGCTGCGCTCAGTTTTGGACAAGGTTCACAATACGTTCAGCCAAACACTTTCATCGACGTTCAAATCAGGCAAGCTGTGCCGATCTTGCGCCTACACTGTAAATACTACATGTTATAACAAAATTATTACCTATTTCCCAATGAGGTAGGCAGTGGCAATACATCTCCACATGCCACGGTTCATGCAGGCAACAAATATAAATAAATAAATAACCTTCTCAGCCAACTAACACGACTCCCAGCTTCACACACACCATCTCCACCACAAAGCTCCGGGCGGGAGGGGCGATTGTTCTGCCTCGCGTGTCGACGGACAGTCGAGTACCCTCCGCGCTGCACCTAACTAGCCGGCGCCACTCCAGAGCCGCTAGTCGGGGGCCTAGTGGGCCCTAGTCGAGCCCTAGTGGGCCCTATTGAGGCCCTAGTGGCGCCTGGTCGCTATCGTGAGATTTGTCAGTGTGGCTGTGTACTAGCCACGACCAGTTCCAATGCGAAATTCGATTCGCGGTTGAATAATTTTGTGAGATCTTTTGACATGCACAACGCTACTGTTTTATGATATAGTGGGCAACTTCGAAATTACACTGCATATACTTCCGAGGAGGGCGTAGTTGACGTGATCAATGCTATCAACAATTCGGCCACCAGCAACTTGAAAATACGACTTCATTGATACACAACGATTCATAATACGATTAAATGGGTACAAAGTCATGCCCTGCTGTTCATGTCAATCCATAAAAGTGTTACCACACATATTTATAAATTAAACTAAACTATACTATATTGTGTATATGTATGTACTTTTGAAATTGTATGTATGTATGTCACGAATGTATTTAGTTGTATGTTATTACTATTATTTATGTTTTATTTTTATACTCTTAAAAAAGTCTCATTTAATTTTCCGCACTACCTATCTACCCTACTCACAATCCCAGGTATGACTGGCAGATAATGCCCTTAGGCTTTAAGTCCGCCTTTTGTCACTTTTTGTGCAATAAAGTATATTTTCATTTCATTTCATTCCATTTCATAATAATCATCTACCGTACAAAGAAGCGGTGAACTGTGCAAAGCGAACTGCGCAAATGAACTCTAAACTATCTCAATATGTAACTGCATAAACCGTCCATATTTGACCGCGTGCGGGCCCTCTAACCGAGCGGCGGACAGGCCGTTTAACTAATGGCGTATCTCGCTCGAGTGCTTGAGGACGTCCACGTTGACGCAGTGCCTCGCGTCCGCCCCCCGCCCCCGCCCGCCCACGCCGCCGCCCCCGCCCGCTCAAGCGTCGCCCGAGTCATTACGGCGGCCACTCATTACGAGCGGCACTAAGCCGGCCGCTACACCTGCCGACTGGTTTTGTTGCGAATCCCTCATCCGAGGCGCATTATGACGACCATTTTTCAAGCTGACTGCGAATTAATCTCCTGCTTTTATCCGCACGGTGTTTGTAGACGCGGCGCAGTCTTATTTGTGTTTCGCTTGTTTTATGAAGATATGGGCATCTGACCGGCTTAGGAATCTATCACAGTGTTTAATATATTTTCAATATTGTACGGCGAAGAAACCCATTTTCCGAGCCACGATTAAATATAACTAAATACTATTAATAAAATATAATATTCTCTAAAGCACAGACGTATCGTTGGGTCATTGAGCCTGTTTTATCGGTACTACTATGGCCGCTGCTCTGACGAAATTGCTTCCCTTATCCCTCCTCCTCCTGTTCGCCTCCCGCCATACTCTCGCGCAACACCCCTTTGTAGTGGACAGAAGAGCTTTTCGAACTGCACGATTCTCTAAATCGGTCTTGTGCCGCACTGCAAAGGTGGGGAACGGGCTTCCGGGGAATATCTTTCCCCACTCCTCCAATCCACGGATCTTCAAATCGCGGGTTCATAAGCCTTTCTTCCAGCGACATTAGTCGACCTCCGAGCCGGACTGGCACCTCCTCGGGGGTGAAATTGGCTGCGCCTGAGGCTTCGACCTCGGGCACACCGACCACGGACCACCTAGTTCGGAAACAATGAAAAAAAGAACTTATCGTACACAGTGTCACTCCATATATTAGTACGAAATGGTTGACACCTTAATCATCAAAATGCATTCATCCGTTTGGGCTTTTGGTTTGGGTTGTTCTTATTAAATGTTTTACGCTAAAGTTCGATGCACCAAGTTTTAAATATAGTTGAATTTCATCAAGTGGTTATGGCAATGAAATATACATACATTATATACATGCATACATACATACACTATAAATCTAGGGAAAAACATTACCTTCCATTTTACTTTGCTTAGTCGGGTATAAACAAATGGCTGGGCAGATTATATCGCTTTCGGGTAACGTTGAAATTAAATTTGAATACACTGTTTACTTTCTAATCGGTATTGGAAGGAATTTTTAATAAGACTTGAATTGTAACCGTTGAACGGCTTCGTAATCTTTCGGAGAAACACACTTAAAAGTTCAAAATCGGGTTTACATTAATTCAATTAAATATTTATCACACTGGAAATATACGAGATTCCGTTACTTCACACTTCTCTCTCCATATTTTAACTTCAAAGGCATCCGCGTTGAATTATTATCTCGTGCTTCTTATGCTTAATTCATGTCAGTCGGCAACTTCGAGCGTTTGTCAAGGAATTAATTAGGAAGACGCTTGAAACATCTGACGGCGGCGTCTGAAAAACCGATTTAAACAGGATCTGCGTCGCCTAATGAATAACCTGCTCGCGCAGACACTACACACAAACCGCGCGTGCCATTCTCGAAGTCACCCTTCTTCTAACATCGTTTATCTACGCTACTTGGTGATATTGCTCTAGGGCTGTAATACGTGGTATATGACGGAGCATTACGACATCTAGACTTGTCCCATGTGCTTGAAGTGCGACTCTATATCATCGAAACGCATCTTCTTTATTGCCTCGCTGTGTTCTTACACATCATTTAAGTTAGGTGTACAACGTGAAGAAATCGTCAAGAAACTCATGTTACCCTTGTGAAGAGTATATAATGTCTCCACACTTCCTTGGTGGCATTTCGGCAGTAATGGGATCGCTCTAGTGTCAGTCTGTCGGTCACACGCAGATATCTCCGGACCTGATGAACCGATTTCGACGAAACTGACGCGCTGAAGGAGGAACGAGCCGGCCCGACTGTCCCCAGAGGATTCGCGCAGCCTCTTGCTCAGCTCCCTCAACAATTGTTTTCCGGCTGCGCAAATCGGACCTCAAGTTTCTAAATTTTATGGATATCTGAGGTGGCATTGAAAACAAATTAATCTGCTGGCGATTCTTCATGTGGACCTGCAGATGTGTGAGATGATAACCGGGCTCATAATGGAAGGGTAAAGAGAAATATAAAGGAATCTTCATTGCTGCCTTCATTGTGCACAGACATTCGAGACTGCACGCCACTGTTCGGCATAAAATTCTAGCTGCGCCGCCGCGGTCTGTGTTTGAAACCCTATATTTTAAAACTGACGCCACGGGTAATATTTACCGAACGAAGGGGATAAAAACTACAAGAAAAAAGAAGTTTTTCATAAAAGTTGAAATCAGCCGGAGCACAACAGTTGGAGTTGAATCGTCACGTTTCTGCTTTGTAAACTTGGCTCTTCGCAGTCGGCGTTTCCTTCTTTCGTCGCGCTCGCCGCCGCGCCGCGCCGCCGTTCCGCCGGCCACGTACCGAACAACGCTTCTTGCAATAATTATGAGTTTTAACAGGATTCAGGGTTTCGCGAGGAAAGTTCAATCGCCGAACTTTCACCGCTGGCTGCTACGATATTTATTTTATGGTTCGCAACATTTGAAGACTTATTTGAACACGTCTTAGGGAAAATATGTATAAAGAAGGTACGTGCGAACGCAAGCCCAGCGCCTCGCCCAGCGCTAGTTAAACCCGCTTGCACGTACTCGTATGCGAGCAGTCGGAAATGTTCTCGTGAATTTTATAAATCTGCTCTGCACAGTCGAAGAAAGGGTTCTCATAATGTCACGGAACCCTCGCAGTGGGAGCGCGTTCGTGCTTGACGGGGTTTTTATGTGGCGAGTTAGTAGCGGAGGAGGCGGGCGCCATTTTAATGGTCATGTTAATGAGTCTGGCTTTAGTTTTCCGCAGGCTGGTCGCTAACAACCCGGCCCGCCCGCTCCCAGCCGCGACCTAACGACTTTGGATAATTTATATACTCCGCCTCGAGCTCTTGTAAATGCTTCTTTCATAAGCGAGTCTATGCCGCCGCGGATTACATCAAAACATATTTTTATCAATTTAAAAAGTATAAAAGTTTATAACTTGAACACTGGGAGGAAGACTTACTATTCCTATATCAGCTACGATCTCTACTTTACCTATGTACAAGGTGGGCCAAAAATAATCACCTGATGTTCTTTGGCTGTAATTTTTTTTTAAAAAGGAAAACATTGGTTCTACTTATGGATTATGTTTATTTAATGATTATAGTAATAATCAAGTGTCCGCCGTCAGAATTAATGACCATACGGGCTCGTTTTATGGCATTTTTCATCACTTGTGTCAGAACTTCCGGCGATAGGTTCTTTAAGTGATTCAAGAGTCCGAGGATTGTTTACATAAACCCGGGACTTTAAATAACCCCACAATAAATAGTCTGGAGCGGTCAAATCGGGTGATCTGGCCGAAATCGGAAATCTTCGACGAAATTCACGCTGCGTCAATACCACAGACGAATTATTGCGCAAAAAAATGGATTCAATTATTTCGCGTTCTTGAGGAGAATAGCGTTCCATGGCTTATTGACGTGTATTCTGCATCTGTTTACTTCACAAATGTCAAAACAGAATTTACATTTGCCGCCATTTTGAAAAGTTATAGCGTCGTCCAATAGGATGATTACTTTTGGCCCTAATTCCCAATGAAGTAACAAAATGTAGTCTGTTTTAGTTCCGTTTACGTTGATCCATTGAATGTTTTCTATATATTAAGTGTTTAATAAATAGAGTACTATATTTTTATAAATACTAGTACTATATTATATAGTAAATTATTTTTTATAAATTGAGTACCAATCTACCGTGTGGGGCCGGTACTTAAAAAGAATAGCCCCACTGCATCTCTCCCCATGCATGTCGTAAAAGGCGACTAAGGGATAAGGACAAGATGCCGTGCTGAAGGACGACGGGCTCGCCACATCTCACCTTGGCACGGTACTTCCACCGAGTCATGCAGCAGGTGGGTCTTCGTGCCTTACTTGTTGTGTACTTCGTGCGTTACTTACTTGCTGCTTGATCGATTGAATCTTGTTCGAAAACTTTGCGAAACGTGGTGGTCGGTGTTGTGCTGTAATTTACGAGAGTTCTTACAGCACAACACCGATTACTCTGCTTGCCCCGATTGTCGGGATCCAGCGTGTGTGATATGTATGTATGTATGTAAAGTATCTAAATAAGTATCCCTGTATTAAAAATCTTAATAAATGAAGCGTAATATTTTAAACTAGGTATTTAAATAATGTATTTATACACCGTGATCGATCATTCTATGTTCGCTTACAAGTCTTCGGATTCGCATTGGGTTTCAAGGATGTATTTTGGTTAATAAGAATGGCTATACTTAGGATGTTTTTCCGAGAACTGAAGCGAAGCAGCGGCAACAGCTAGTAATATATAATAGTCTCGAGCTCTCGCTTATTGTTGGATGATAGGCGTGTTAAGTTTTTTTTTTCCCCCCATTTAACTTAAAGATGAAATAATTTCTGAAACACTGATCAAATCACATATATTTCAAAATATAAATTTAGACAGATGCATTATTTAAAAGTTAGGATTGCGAGTGAAAGGTTGACAGAACAAAAGATGGCATCCCGCTGTACCGCATATAAAGTTCGATCTCGGCAAACTGTAGACTTTGTGCCTTCACCTGTACCGCCCCCGCCGCACCCTCCGCCCCCGCGCGGCGCGCCGCCTCCGCTGCGTCCAAAGTTTCGCCTTTCATACGAGCCGCCGACGAGGCGACACGCCACCACGCGGAGGGATTTGAAAGTTTCAGAAGATCCCGAAGTCTGCGAACCGGCAGGAATACCTCCCTGTGTGAATAATGATAGTTTCAGCAATTTATCTAATTAGGTTATGGCTGCGCTGATTACAGTTGAAATGGCGGGATTGTGAAGGGTATAATTTATTAAGCTGACATTGAATTGTTCTCTGTGGTAAAATTGTGTACCTAAATGAAACTAAAATTTTAAAAAAGCCGTACCTGCGATGTTTATTATCGGTTCTATTTCGAATGGTAGTAATGGAACCGGTGAACTATTTTTTAAAGTAAACTTACCACTCAGAGCGATGAATAAATACAATAAAAAAATAATTTAATATAAAAAACTATTTTTATTCCTACCTGGATGGACAAGTTAGTATGTATATTTATTTCTATAGTATATTTTATATATTTAATAATTTATATGTAATTATATAAGTAAAGCTTTTATTTAACTATATACTTACATGTGTTATTCGTAAAGTTTTTTATGGTGTGTTTGTTATTATTTATTTTAACTTCAATTCTCACACTCAAGTCTTTTGCTACTACCTACTTACATTTCACTATAGTAATCGTCTCTAAGATATCCAAAGGTTGACTAGAAAAAATATCTATAAGGTATAAGTCCGCCTTTGGACCTCATATAAATGTTATAATGTTAGGCTTATTTCTGAAAAATGTTTTAGAAAGTATTTCCTATCTATTTCTTGCAAGTTTGCTGGAGCTAGCGAGAACCTAATGGATAATGAAAATGTTTCAGACGAATTGTTTTTCTTTTTTACTTTGATGCTTAATACATCTTTATCTTTCAAAACAACGACTTCGATGATCTGACAAAAAAAAATCATTTTAATACAAACACTCCACAGCCTTGCGTTCCCTTTTCCGAAATAACTTGCGGCAGAATGTCGTCTTCTATTGCATCAAACAAAGTGAAAAACTTAAAGCTTAACTCGAAGAAAATGGGAAAACTTAAAACGCAGCAAGTCTCAGGCCATAAAAATGCAGATGCAAATCCAAACCTCACTTAAAGTTTAGTCTCGTATATTTTACATGGATCGAAAACATAAGTTTAAAACAACAGGCAGTCAAAATTGAAACAGCAGGTATACGGTAAAATCCGTAAACTTCTCGAAGCGACTTCAAAGTCAAAATAAATCCGGTTAGTCAAATTGACCGGTAATCGTGACCGCAACCCACCGATTATCGGTTAGGTCATGCAGGACACAGACCTAGTTATGGTATCCAAAGATAATGATCTCAGACGAAGAAGGCGTGGTTATTCAATTGTCAACGCAATTAACATTGTGACATTAAAATTTGTTCTCGTAGATATAAAAGTGAGGACTGCTCTATCCTGCTTCTTTTAAGTGCTACTCTCTTTAACTCACACAGTGAAGACAATCTATAAATGTGGCAACAACGATACATGTTTTTTATTGCACATATATTATTCGGTTATTTTTCTTCGATGTAATTAAATTTATGAGACGAAATTGTGAAAGAAATGCAGTCGCTGTAATTGGAAAACGTCTATTCTAAAGTTACCGAGGGTGTAATATTGGTGCTCTTGGATGTTAAACAGATAAAATTATAACTAACAGAATTCCATTGGCCCTGTGACAGCAGTCCGAAGGACCAAGGCAGCGTTTCTCCGCTGAATGGCCAAGCTTATAATGTTTTGCGTGAGATACGCTTTGGCACGACGATGGTCCCCGAACGCCTCCATAAGCAGTTTGCCCAACTGCTTTACCAGTTCTTTGGCGTCCGGGCTCCACCCACACCCCAAAAGTCTCCACGGCAAAAACGACAAACGCGTAATTTGTAACGTACAGAAACAAATTACCTGTATTGGAGGCCCGAGGTACTCAAACGTATCTGGACCGCATTTTGTCATACCTATACACGGTGTTGCAACCCAAACCGTAAAACCCCAAAGGGGGTGATTCTGTACTTGAAATAGAACAACTTTTGTTCTACGACTTTTTAATTTGAAGAAAAAAAAATTTTTTCCCCATACATTTTGAGAAAAGGTATTTAAAATTTGTATGGAAAAAATATTTTTTTTTTGTTTCAAAAAATATTTTTTCGTTACAGAAGTTGTTTAGTTTCACATATAGAATAACCCCCTTATGTTAGTTAAAAATATTACGGGGGCAACTGCAACACCGTGTATAATATATACGAGCATTGGAACGTGTGTTGTCAACATGTATATAAAAATCCCACTTTTTCCTATGTTCACAAATGCGACTTTTTCGCTTTCGACCTAACCATAGCGTAGTGGAGCATAATGTGCATCCGCTTTCATGTATACATATTTACGTTACATATCAGCTTCTCTGTGTTTCCTTTCCTCTTTCATTTCTATATTTCTTCCCTCCTTCCTTTCTTCGCAATGTCTGTGTCTCCCCGGTGCCACGCACGCGGCGTAAGTTCGTTCTCCAATCGAACAACTCCATAAAACACTGTGGGAAGCTCATAAATAAGTGCGCGACTACCGCAGACGACATTTGGCAGCGGCGCAAGTCCGCCTGCATAATAACGGCGACTATTTGGCCTCCGGGGAGCGTCGCTGTCCCGTGAGGGATGAGTACGAGGGATGGACACGGTTCGGACTATGTGGGATAGCTGGGGTAATCCTCATCAACAACATCGACCTATACGACTGGCAGACGAAGTTAAACAACATGCTAACACCAGCATGTTAGCCTTGTGATTACCAGACAAGGCTAACATGCTGGTGACCTTTGAATAAAGAAGATATGTTGTGTAGCCTAGTGGCTAGATGCCAGTCTCTCAAGCAAGCCCTATGTTTGAAACCAACTGTTAGTACACTAATGAATAGTTTTTATTTTCGGAGTGTAGAGTTATATGAATTTAGTTGTTTTCACGGCTTCGCTTCGCAGCAAAGTGTCCAATAACCATTCCAAGATGTGCCAGAAACATCAGTGAAAACTTCATGTGAATTTATAGGGTAGTTCTCGATTTATAAGCGATCTAAAATCGACGACGTGCGTCAGCGCGTGTCGTTGAAAATTGGTTTAGGGTTCCGTGTACGTAAAGGACCCTATTACCAAGCCTACGCCGTCTGTTCGTCTGTCCTACCTTTAAAGGGCTGTATCTTTTGAACGGTAATAGGTATCTGGTTGAAATCTTCACGGATATAGAAGAGTTCTTCGAACTGCACGATTCTCTAAATCGTTCTTGTGTCGCACTGCAAAGGTGTGGAATGGGCTCCCAGTTCTTTCCCCACTCCTACAATCCACGGACTTTCAAATCGCGGGTTAATAGCCTTTCCCCAGCGATATTAGCCCATCTCCAAGCCGGACTGGCACCTCCTCAGCGGTGAAATTGGCTGCGCCTAAAGCTTCTACCTCGGACAGAGCCACCCATTTCGGAAACAATAAAAAAAAACAATGTTTGAATTAGGAGCCGGTCGACCGCCCCCTCAAGCTACCGGCAGCGCTCCGCGCGGCCGCGACAGCGCGGGCAGTTTATGCGCCGTTCCTGTCAGCCGGAGGATTGGCTCTAATTTAACGCTCTACCATAATGAGCCGCTTGTTTTGTGCGGTTTTGTCAGATCTCAGTGTATTTACAACATTCAAATAATTAATTACGTTATTTTGTAGCCGGCACGGCCAAAGCAAGCACTAGCATTTTTTTTAAGTAATCCGGTATGGATGGCTGAGTCAGAGGGGCCAAAGCCCATGCTCTGACTAGCCAATATCACCTTCGGGAAGGTAGGTGCCATACCGGGGACTTCCCCGGATTGCTGGCTATACTGGACTAGAGGAGAACACAACCGAGGTTGATATGCGGCCATCTTACATCCAGTACGGTGGTACCAACCCAGTCGGCTACAATTTTAGCCTACAACCTAGTAAGGGGCAAGGGAAGGGACTTACAGTTTTACACCGGTTCCGAACGGTGAAGCAGCAGGTGTAGGTATGCACGTAAATTTTTTCGTCAGAAAACACTCATTGGTACCGACCGGATTCGAACCTCGGACCTCCCGCATGAGAAGCCGATGCCCAAACCACTCGGCCACCCGCCGCTTGGCACCTAGTTCCAGCAAGGCGTCACGGATGTAGCAGTTATTGCTGCAAATGATGATTGGAGCCAGTACAAATATTGACATTTATACGTACATAACAGCGGACTGACTGAGCCTGTTTCACCACCTTCGGCTAAAATGTATCTGCTGGTTATCTCCTGTCAACTGTATGAGAAATATCACTTTAATTGACAGATTAATATTATTATTAATTAACTCAAACTTTGTGGTGAAATTTCGCCGCCTTCGGGTATGTCTCGGCTAACAGTTATATATCAGTCGCGCCCCCACACACCTCTCCATCATACCATAGGTTAGTTTGTAAACAGGACTTAGGATTTCCGTTTAGGTTTTCCAGTAAATTATAAGAGGACTCTACATTCCCCATTTTTGTTTTAAAAATGTTGGAATGTTGGTTTCGTATATTTTCTTTAAATAATATCTTTAAAAATATTTTACAAATTATAAATTTGACAATATATATTTGTATTCCCTATAACGAGCCCTTTCCATTGATATGTCACATGATGCGTTTGAAAAAAATAATATTTTTTTAACTGTTTAATTTGTCCCTCAAAATTAAAACTCGTTAATTTACGCAATACGTCTGTAATTGGCTCATCAAACTGGCAAGTCCATGCCAGTGTGCTTGCTTTAGTCGTGCCGTCTACAAAATAACGTAATTAATATATACATATAGGCATACCAAATTTGAACATTTTTCGTCCAATAGATTCGATGAAAATAAACTACTACTGATGGACAGACAGTAGACACAAGTGTGGTCGTATAAGGGTTCGGGTTTCTTTCTCTTTTGAGGTACGGAGCCCTAATAATAATGTAGTCGACGACGTCCGTCGCCACACAAACTAAAAGTAATATTCAGTTTCGCGTACGGAATCCTAGAATCAAGCACAAACGGCAAGACAAACGGGCGGCGCTCAGAAAGTTGGCAACTCTTAAGTGAATTGTGAAAGGCGTCGATTTAACTTTTGGAACAATTTTTAGAGAACTCTTGAACATGACAGCATGATGATAGCCGCTCTTGTATGCGAATATGCTTTTATATCTTTGCTGCTGTTTGTAAATAGCCGAACTGTGTCAGCTCCTTTCTCTGTTTCTTTATCCCTTAGTGATGTCCTAAATACAAAATGTCTAACAGTATTCTTCAGGGGATAGAATATCTGTCAAAGTTTTGCGCACTTAGAGAAATAAATGTAACCTTTTCCACGTTTACCACCATACCAGACATATTGTCAGACTCGGTAACTCGGTGGTGCGATCCATCTGCGGCCGATATTGATGTTAAGCACACTCGGGCGCGGTCCAACTTTTGGATGGGTAACCGACCGACCCTTGAGGCTGGCCGTGTTTCGCATTCAATTCGGGGGACCGATAATAAAAAATCGGTCCCCTGGCGCCTTTAATTAACTAAGTGGACCATAGAGAAATAATTGAAGTGGACAATATTTTTTTACGTTTTAAGGGTTGTTGACTGAGTCGGGGGCTTTTTAGTAATTTAATTGTTGAATGTACTTACTTCCTTGGTTTATGGCGACATCATGTGGCGGTCATGTGGCGACGACAAGCCGAGTAGCGCAAGTTTCAAGGCGTGATGCTCGGCGTGAAGTCAACAATAGCTTACACATCTTGATAAAACCGTTCCATACGAATACTCAGTTTTCTCGTTTGCCTCAGCAACGTCTACGTTTAATTTCCGCTTCACCGCGGAGTTTCATATTAGCTATGAAAAATATCAATATTCGATATAATAATACTTTTCTAGTAAATTATTAGTTTGCTATTTTCTACGTATATTTTGTGTGAAACTTTCCAGGGATGCATCCACCAGCTGTAATACTTACGAAAATAGTACAATATATATAAAATAGTTTTTTTTATTGACACGATTGGCTACATCATCTACAACATACGTGAAATCAGCCCATAACACCTTGGTGAGCTAGGTGTAGTTCTGAGTAGTAGGTAGAGTCGGACTAATCACTATCCGTGATTAGTCCGACTTTCTGCACTTTTATACCTTATTAACCGACTTTTTGTTTATATCCTCTCATCTCAAACATACAAGAATATCTATGAAACAAAACGACTTAATAAGCAGCGAAACTACATACATACAATATATTTAAATATAGAACACATAGTTTAGTGCGGTGCGGTGTCGCGTGGCGGCGGCAGTGTTTTCCCGTGTCCGAAAGTTGAATCGATTCGGCGCGGCAGCGGGGGTGGCTGTGTTGCCAACATTTGCAGACGATAAAGTTGGCAGTGCCAACCACTGGTTGGTACCTACCGCTCCGTTCTGCAACATATTTCACTAATGTTTTTGTGCAACCAGCTCGAGCCGACAGTCAACGCGATTGAGAAAAGCGGTTCGCACTGACTTCTCTCTGTATAATAAAAAGTCTTGCTGTGTTGTCTTGATTTTCCTGAACTATGGTTAAAGCACTTTATTAAGAGTCAGCTTCTTCATGACATCATTGTGTTTCATTAAAATCAAATGATGTCATCAAGATGCGTCTGGCCAGCTAACTCAGATATTTTCGTAATTTATTTTAATTTTATTTATTTTCTATCCACACGCAACCTTGTATTTCCTACCTACCCTGTACTGAGACTCTTTCGTTAACAACCCCACTCTATTCCCAAGTGCCTACTTGCCTTCTTACTTTATATCAGTGTATACAAATAATTTTACCTTCTTTTTAGGGTTCCGTATCCGGTACGGGACCCTATTACTAAGCCTACGCTGTCTGTCTGTCTGTCTGTCCGTCCGTCTGTATGTCTGTCCGAGGGCTGTATCTCTTGAACCGTAATAGGTAGCCCGTTGAAATTTTCACAGAATATGTGTTATTATATCATGGCCGATATAACAACAAATAAGAAAAATAAGAAAAAGTAAAAAATTCACGGGGGTTCCCATAGAAGAAACCAAAAAGTGCATGCGCGCGCGCCATCTACAGAATAGAGTGTGAAGCATTTGAACTAATCATGACATCATGAAGCATTTCATAACAGGCCATAGATGGCGTGAGTGGCGCTAACCATAACATGGCGATAAGGAACCCTCGGTGCGCCAGTTCGACTCGCACTTGGCCGGTTTTTTTGTTTGCTTATAAGTACTAACATGCATACGAGTATGTACATTATATACTGAGTCTATACAGTATAATATACTGGTCAAATGAATCCATATAGTTATTGTTGTTTATGTTATACAAGCTGTGCCCGCGGCTCCGCCCGCTCTCATATTTCACTTCACTGCTAACCTCATAAGCCATTTAGCGTGATAGTAAGTAGCCTATAGTTGATGGGAAGAATCAAGCTATCCGTAGAATTTTGTTTTTTTTAAATCAGTTCAGTGGTTCTCGAGTTATAAGCGGACAGACAGACATACACTCAGACACTCAGACACTCAGACACTCAGACAGAAAGCAGACGTTGGATTTTATTATAGGTAAGGAAATAAGGAAATAAAGCTCTACACATCTCAACCTTAGTTTTATCAAAGAGCGAAGCAAGTCGCCACAGTATATTGATTAAAAAAGTTTTAAAAAACATAAAACCGACTTCCTAAAAAAAGTAAAACTAAAAAACTATTTAAAATAATAATATAAAAACCGCCTTCAAAAATATATGAAATAAAAACCTAAAAAAAAAAGAACCCTAGAGTTGAAGGCGGTGCTAAAAAGGCTACACAAATCACAAAGGATATTATCATCCACTCATGTTTTCTTTCATGCATCATTTTTGCTTGCTTTAGCACCGCCTTCAACTCTAGGGTTCTTTTTTTTTTTAGGTTTTTATTTCATATATTTTTGAAGGCGGTTTTTATATTTTTATTTTAAATAGTTTTTTAGTTTTACTTTTTTTAGGAAGTCGGTTTTATGTTTTTTAAAACTTTTTTTTTATTTCACAGTTTTTTTAGTAATTTTTTGCTATTAATGTACTCGGCGGAATCGCTCGGCCTTCGGCCTCGCGATTCCGCCTCGCTTTCCAATCCGATCTTGACCCAATTAAAATAGGACCACGTCAGCTTCGATAGCTCAGTGGTGCAGACAGTCAACTGTCGCTATTGAATGTTAAGCAACGCTGGGTGCGGTCAGTACTTGGATGGGTGACCGCTGACCGTTGGAGGCTGACCGAGGTTCGGATTCCTCGTAAAACTGTAAGTCCCTTCCCTCCTAATATTACTTGGTGGTAGGCTTTAACCTGCCCGGGTTGGTACCACCGCACTGAATTAAACGTCGGTCGAAACGGCTATGTAAATAGTTTGTGTTTTCCGACCAGTTCAGTGTAGTCAGCACGATCAAAGGGGGAAGCACTGACATGGCACTTAGGTTACCCGGTGTTATGGGCTGACATCACGGACGTTGTAGGTGATGTTGCAGAACTTAGTAGAATGGACAGACATAAACGTGTTACGGAACCCTACTTTTATTATAAAATAACCGTCGGAGGACCTTGGTTGAAAATTGTAAAATTTAGTAGAACGGATAGACATGCATTTGTTACGGAACCCTACATTCATTTTGAAATAAATGTTAAATTTAGTAGAAAAGACAGACATGCATTTGTTACGGAACCCTACATTCATTTTGCAGAACTTAGTAGAATGGACAGACATAAACGTGTTACCGAACCCTACTGAACAGTTGCACTCCGGGAGTGCCGGCAGATCCCGTGCCACTCTAACTTAACCCTTAATGCAATGACTTAAGGTTTCATTTTAAAAATGACGCTGACGCGATGTCGCGAATTATACATTTTTTACCCACCTAAAAAAGTGCCAAGCGCCGCTAAAGAAGTTTTCACTTCAACAACCTCAGGGTTATCCCCTTTCAAATAAAAAAAAAAAAGAATTTTCAAAATCGGCCCACAATTGACGGAGTAATCGCGTAACAAACATCCAAAAAAAGAAAACATACCGTCGAATTGAGAATCTCTTAGGTCTAAAGTAAATTGCTCGTGAAGACAAATGCAACGAGCCCAAACACGATGGGTTTATCATGTGTAGTTTAGGAGTTCCTATGGCCACCTTCTGTCTCCATCATCAGACCAGCTCGATGGTACTCGTACCCAAAGAGTTTGAATTACGTCGCCGACGTAATACAAACTCTTTGCTCGTACCATAATAAATTAAGCGCACCTGGCCGGTCGGAAAAGATAAAAAATTTCAAATTTAGAATATTCATGAAACAAGGGTCCGAATATGTATCACTAGTATATCGATTCATGTATTTCAACAGGACAGAGAAAATTTCAAAATATTAGGTATTTAATACTTTTTAGTTCTTTTTTTTTTGTTTTTTGGAAATCGGTTTAATATTTTTTAAAACAGTTTTTATTTCATTCTTTTTAGTAATATTATTAGTAATATTACATAAAAAAGAATAATCGAAATCGAATAATCGAAATAGATTGAAGTGGTACAGAATTATTCGCCATATGTGTCAGACTGCAAATTGCTGAATAAGTCCACATCACAAAAGTTTTGCTGAAGGTAACCACACACCATACTAATTTATCAAACTGAAAATTGCCGAAAACGACCACATCACAAGTTTTGCTGAAGGTAACCACACACCATAGTATTATGCTGATTTTTCGAAAACCACTGAACCAATTTCGATAAAATTGAAATGGGACCACCTCGGAAGTATGACCTAACTAACAAAAAAAGAATTTTCTAAATCGGCCCTCAATTGACGGAGAAATCGTGTTACAAACATACAAAAAAATAAAAATAAAAAAAAAAAAACATACAGACGAATTGAGAACCTCCTCCTTTTTTGGAAGTCGGTTAATAACGCCTCAGCACAGAAAATAATATTATTTCTGTCCGATAAATGCTCCAATATTTTGTACAATTTTATTACAGGCAGTATCGCGGGGCGACTTGGCGGCGGCGATTCTTTAACGTTTAATGCGATAATACATTAAAGTGTGTCAAATTGGCTTTCGAAAGAGCGCTAGATTTCTCTAGCTTATATAAAATTTACGATGGTCAAGCTCTGGACCCTCGGCTTCACTAATAAAATAGTAACAGAAGAGTCGAGAGTATAGAACTACGGCGCGACGTAGAAGGCGGCTCGTCGCTTCTCCGCCGACAAACATTTGGCGCACTGCCATATAGATTCTTTTGAGACGCCAAGACGTTTTGTTCCAACTTCTACGTCTTCTCCTTAAATTTAACACATAATTGTATTAATCTGGACGTGAAACTGAGCGCGCCGCCGGTCGGGCATACTCTCCGGAGCGGAGACTTTAAAAACAGTTTTTGCTTTTTTTCCCTCTAACGAGATACATTGAGATTTATTGCTTACTCGCCGGATTACAAAGCGCAATTAGTTATCTGCGTCACTTCGTTGGATTTATGAAAGTTCCGCGCCGTTGTGTTGCGTTATTTTATAACGAAGCAGAACGTCCGTCCGGGAGGTGAAAATTCAAAAGGTATGAAAATAAAGGCAGTCCTCCAGCTATTTACTCGCCTATTGAAAAGTTTCTAACTGGTGACGTAAAGGTAATGCACTAAATACATCAGATTTTATATTCACAACATACTGGCGACGCGAATTCGGCGTAGGTAATCTTCAAATGGCATTTTTATGAGCCGGAAACCTTTGTGAAATTCTGCTTGTTATTTTTAAGAAAAATGTAATTAATATCAACGTTCATTTATTTATGTAGTTTATGAACACGTTTAACAATTTTACAAATAAGCAAACCAAAGTAACGAATTTTTCAATGAGTGTCCCAATTATTATACCATTGCGATAACATATATTTATTTGTTGTTTTAGGATGAACTTCACGCGAGGAAAGATATGTATTTATTTTTATTTTATTTATTTATTTATGAATTATGTTTATTTAACAAATTATATTAAAGCTAAAGCTAAAATGGAAATAAGGTAAACTATGTGGCATTAAGATTGCCTTTTGTATCACTATTGTTCATGATAAATATATATGTACAATAAAGAATGTTTATATTATATTACAAATAGGTATAATAGCTAATGGACGCTCAAAACGTATACCTAAACACATTAATCTACAGAAATTTTCTTTCTGCTTCGAATTTCTCTTTCCTCTTAACAAAAGATTGAGAAAGATGTAGGTAATAAACATTAGGAAAGTTGCACTTAAATCTTTCCTTTATTTAAACCACTCGACGCGATCGCCGAAATAAAATAAAGCCTCTAATTTCTCAACGCCATTTGATGTTCATTTGCTATTCAAATTTACGAATAATAACTCCTGTTAAATCCACCTCGGGCCAAAACAACTTTACATTATTCGCTTATTTTTATGGTCGGAAATGTCTACGGAGAGCTGCGGCCCGGCCGGGCTCACCGCAGACGAGATCAACGCTAGTCGCGCTCTGCTTGATTAAACTGCGTGAATATTTTATTTAAGCGAGTGCCTACATTCTATTTAACCCTCCCTTGCATGGAGCTCGGGACTGGCGCGCCTTCATCTGAGCTGGATATGGAGCAATAGGCTGGTGTAAAGTGACTTGAGTTCTGTATTGCGGCAGCTAAAACACAAGTTTTCTTCTTAGTTTGTATCATCATCATTTTCGCTGCATAAAAAACTTGTGAATGTTACCCTATGTACTAAGTAATGGTGCATTGAAGAAGAGTCTGTATTTTAATACATAGATATCCTTATATATATAGTTCTTATGTACGTGTGTTTGTCACCTAACCCTACCCCTACCTAAAGTATTAAATTCATATTTACATACATTTAACTACTAAAGCGAGCAATTTCTCAACATTCTCCGGGCGACTTGTTCATAGTGGCGACTCAGTGTAGCCTTGTCTGCGTCTACTGTAAGCCCGCGGAGTCACCGTAAGCTCCCGGCCTGCACCTGCCTCGGGAAATTAAAAAGAATGTGTCCCCAAGATAAAGTTGTTTAGATTTAATTAATTTGAAGAATTTACCGTTCTTCCTAAATCTCCTCGTTACCCGCCGCTCCCGCCTTCCCAATTATTCATATAGGACGGCTCGTGACGAGTCAGTGGAGCCTAGCGAGCTAGTCTGGGAAATTGGACAGTCAAGGTCGTTAGAATTCATCAGCAGGAAATCTGATAAAGCTCAAAATGTTAAAGGAAATGTAATCTAGGAGTAGCGGCGTTAAATCGAGAAGTAATCTACTGGAGAAGATAATAATTTTTATTTCATAATTTTAGATCTTCGTTGATTGTACTGTAATCTCATAGAATGATCTGCATAACATTGTAGGTATATACAATACGATTATGATTATATACATCGTATGGTTTAAGCTTCATGGTCATTAGGTACATATTTTAACAATATAAGTAGCAATAAAAATACCTTGATTTCTTTATGCAAATTATCTAAATATTGCGAGGACCCTTTTTAGCGTTTTAAAGCCCAATTTAAATAAGTGGCGAGAGCGGTGTGGTTCGCGGCGGAGGTGCCCGCCGCGCCGAAGCATCATGCGGGGGGTACGCGGGGGTACACTTAGCGCAGACACCGAGCACCGGGCCTGTCCTGGAATTAATGAGGGGTCAAGAGATTCTCGTCCGATTTTCATTTCAGAAATTAAACATAATTAGGCTCGATCGAAAAATGAAGCGTCTGGGATTTTCGGAGCTAAGGGTGAGAGCGGCCATTGTGCGGCGCGTGCAACTGCCGTGGCCAACAATGACTATTAATTAATGGGATCCCTTCTCTGTGTGTCCGCCGTCCCTCCTCACCCCGCCCCGCCGCCCGCCGCGACTTGACCCGCACCTCTCGTGCCGCGAATGGACTGCCCCTGAAAGCAAATCACGAACGCACTCCAACACTTAGCCTGCGCGTTTACGTTCACAGCCTAAGAGAGTTCCCTAGGCCCGAGCGCCGACACCCCGCACTCGCTCAGCCGACACACAATACCGACTACGGCAGCAAACCGAACAATTTGTGCGTTATAAACATCATGCACGGTCGGCGTTCTGATGTGGGCGACCTTATTGCGAGGTAATGGATTATTTGGAGGGAAACCTTCCCGCGGACCCTTTTAAGTATCGAGTAATTTGGAACACCTTGTTTAGTCAAATTCGAATTTATAGCCACGAGCATCCACAAAGGGACGAACGATATTTTATAACGGTGGTTCCGAATTCTCGGGACCGGAAAATTTACCAATAAATTTTCCAGGTGGCTACACTACGATCCGCATCTACGAGTGTATAGGTACATTTTCAGGTGACTCATTAGAGCTCTAATAATGGGATCGTTATAGCTATCGTACGAAAGTCCTTTCGATACGATAGAACGACTCAAATTTACTAAACAGGTACATGATGGTAGCAAGTAACAACACATATAATAAGGCAGGTACTTGTAAATGTTTTCCAATTTGTCCCAGTGCTCGAAATCTGTTAAATCTGTTACAAACCTTTCGAACAGTAAGGACGTCGTCACTCTCGATAAGTGATTCTACCGTCAATCTTTTCTCTAAATTGAATTGGACTTCCGGTTTCATCTCTCAATCAAGGCTCCATTGTGCCGCGCCCCCACTTACCTCCGCCGTGCCCGCCCTCGCGCGCGCCGGGGTGCCTACGCCGCGTCGTCGCGTCGGTTCTCTCATCCTTACCGTTCTCGCTAATAACTGAGGAAATTATTTTCCAGTGTTCACAGCTGGTTAGACGTGGACGCGGAGGCCGGCCCAGTCGTTACACGCGAGACTGATAATTACTGCAGCCGAGACAGAAATTTATAACGAACGAGGCCATCGAAGTGTGAAATGAGCGCTCCGCTTAAAAAATAATCACAATACGCAGAGCTCTAGTCCTCAAAAATTAACTTTACCGGACTGCTGCGGGACTCTTTATGTTTTATCTTCGACAGGAAATAAATCAAAAAGAGAAGTCTCTTTGAGGTGGTACGAAAGTTACTCAAATTCTGACGACGATATTAATGTGTATTCACGCGAGAACAGCTCCGGATTATAAGAGTCCGTGTGAGATGAAACGTATTCATTTTATTCATTATTCTGTGCAGCGGACCGCACCAGCGCGCGACCCTCAAACAATCGTCCGCCCGCCCGCCCCGCTCCTCCGTCAGTCTCCCGCCACACCCCCTGCGCACGCTATTTCTCCTCTCCGCTAGAGGTCGACTCCAAAAGTACTCGGGGCGCCGCCAGCCGGAGTCTGCTGTGTAGACGGTGGAAGGGCGGCAGCTCTTATGAGCGTAAAATAAAATATTTGACTTACATACCACAGACAAAAAGCCGACCTCCAGCGAGCCGCGCGTCGCCCCTCCGCCCCCGCGCCGCCTCCGACCGCCCTCGTATCGCTTCTACTGAATAATGCCGAGCCGGAAACCTCCCCGTGTATCGAAAGCTATAAAAGAAAATAGAAAAAGCCAATATAATGAAAACTAGATTATTTTCTTTGAGGGAAAAAGATAATAAAAGATTTTATGTATTCTTTCCTTTTAAGTTTTAGGGCCCCAGAGATTTATGATAAACGATCACTCGCCGGCACTGGTCGTAGCGGACCCGCGCCACCACCACCGCCCGCGCTGCCGTGCGTTGTCTCAAACTTAGCCTTGCACGTTCTGGCGTGCTCTTACAATATGGAGGGGTGAAATAAAACGACGGACGCTTCCTTTAATGGATATTTGTTTTTTCGACTTATATTGTAAATACGAGAATTCGTAGAAAAAGTCACGCCTGTTTACGAAAATGCCCTTGTATGAAGGTTAAAATTATCGTAATTTTGCGCAATTCGTCAGAGAACATAGCTACCGGTATAATCTCTAATATGATCTCAGCAATATTGACAAGCGGCCGCCATTAGTATAATGACGACAACAGATCACCGCCGATTATTACGCGGCGCGGTGGGAGTGGTGGCGAGGGGCGGAGCAGTTGAGGGCGGCGGGAAGGCGGGAGGTCGTAGAGCAGGGAACGAGTGGAAGATAAATTTGATTATCTCGGAAACGATGATATTTGTCTCGTTACCTTGATGAACGCCTGTGAATAGCTGCTCGGAGCCGCGGTATTATCTATACATATAATAAAATCGTAGAGGTAAGAAAGTCTGTACATTGAATGTATTCGGAAAAAAACTAACCAGGGTGGCTTAAAATGAGATACTGAACATGTTAGAACAGTTTTTAAAATTTTTGTTTGTTTGTTTGTTTGTCTGTACGCGCATCACGCAAAAACCACTGAACGGAATTAGACGAAACTTTGTATAGTGGCAGTTTATATGCCGGGTTAACATAATACGTAAAAAAAATTAACAAAAATAAAAAAAAATTAACAATTATAAACATTATTGCGCGTTTAAAATCACGTAGTCCAAAGTAAAGGTAAAAACAATTTTAAATTTCATGTTGACAACGGAGAACTGTCATCTCGACGTGAGCTGGCCGGTGACAAATTGTTTGATAAATAAAAATAATAATTGAAAGTCGAAGTTATGTCGCTGTCATTGGTGCAATAAAATTTATATATCTGTTGCCCGCGGCTTCGCTCGCGTGAAATTCGTATTTAAAAAAAATAAAGTAAGTAACTAAAGGCGGGCCCGAAGGCGGATCTGCGCTCACGTAAACGATATTCTTTCTCGGTGAAAGTAACTAAGGGCGAGGCGAAAGGCGGAGCTGATTTCAGGAAGAAGAAAAACATTCTTGAAGAAAATAAGTAACTAAGGGCGAGGCCGAAGGCCGAGCTCTATTCTGGAAGACCATAAACCTTCTCGAAGAAAGTAAGTAACTATGGGCGAGGCCGCAGGCCGAGCTGCGTTCAGGAAGAAGCTAAACCATCTTGAAGAAAGTAAGTAACTAAGGCGAGGCCGAAGGCCGAGCTACGTTCGGATAATTGAAAAACCATCTCGAAGAAAGCAAGTAACTAAGGGCGAGGCCGAAGGCCGAGCTGCGTTCAGGAAGAAGCTAAACGATCTTGAAGAAAGTAAGCAACTAAGGCGAGGCCGAAGGCCGAGCTACGTTCTGACAAATGATAAACCATCTCGAAGAAAGCAAGTAACTAAGGGCGAGGCCGAAGGCCGAGCTGCGTTCAGGAAGAAGCTAAACCATCTCGAATAAAGTTAATTAATATTAAGATTGAGTTAATTTAATTTAAATTTTATTATAAAGTCCACGCTTCTAACCTCAGCTTCTAACGGCAAATATACCGTGCATCCTAGAACCTCGCGGTTATTCCCGGCTGGATGGCAAGAGGCCCGATGCTAGAGACCTTAGTGCCATGGACTAAGGGTAGTTCTTTGATGTGGGACGCCACTTTTGTTCTCACATTGGCTCCAAGTCACGTTAGGACATCTTCAAGAGCGGCTGGCGCGGCCGAGGCTGGGGCGGAGAGCCTCCAACGCAGCAAATATAGAAATATAATTCAAGATTTCGAATTTGTTGCGTTTGCGGTTGAAACCCTCGGTCCGTGGAGAAGTGAAGCCAAAAGAGGCTTGAGCTGGTTGACGCAACTGGTGTCCCGTCATCAAGGGCTTATGTACTTCATTCAAAGGGTAAGCCTTGCCATCCAGCGGGGTAATGCCGCAAGTGCTCTAAGAACATTTGAAAATGCCCGTTTTGATAGTTATTTTAATGTTTGTTAGGTAGGTTTAATTCTTTAGTTATTAATATTACTTTTTTATTTATATGAAATAAATAGATTGAGTAAACGATATTATATTCTATCGAAGAAAGGAAGTCTTTAAGGGCGAGGCCCGAAGGCGGAAGAGGGTTTTTGGTTTACCTGAACGCAGCTCGGCCTTCGGCCTCGCACTTAGTTCCTTCCTTTCTTCCAGAAGGTTTGTCGTCTTCCTGAACGCAGCTCGGCCTTCGGCCTCGCCCTTACTTACTTCCTTTATTTGAGAAAGGTTTATCGATTACCTGAAAGCAGCTCGGCCTTCGGCCTCGCCCTTAGTTAGTTACTTTCTTTAAGAAGGTTTATCGATTACCTGAACGCAGCTCGGCCTTCGGCCTCGCCCTTAGTTACTTACATTCTTCTTTGGAATACGAATTTCACGCGAGCGGAGCCGCGGGCTCAGCTAGTTTATAAATAATCGCCGAGTTCGTTCGGAAGGGTTGATGATAATTTCCGTTGGACTTGATAAAGGAATTTATGAGCGCTTCATTTTCGGTTGTTTATAAAATATTTCATAGTATTTATCATGGAGTATTTTCGATTCGCGGTATTTATTTGTGTACCGGTTGTTTTATATCCGGCTGTGTGCGACGCTGTGTTGGTGGATAACCGTTAATAGATATGAATAAATCACCCCGTTCATGTCGTAAAAGGCGACTAAGGAATAAGGACAAGATGCCGTGCATAAGGGCGACAGGATAGCCACCTTCTCGCGGTCCTTCCACCGAGTCTTGTAGCAGGTGGATCTTAGTCCCTTACATGCTGCTTGATAGTTATCTTGTCCTAGCTAAATCTGGTGGTCGGTGTTGTGCTATAATTTACAAGAGTACTTGCAGCACAACACCAACTAATCTGCTTACCCCGATTGTCGGGATACAGTGTGTGGTAATGTATATAGATGAATTGAATATTCAGACTAAACACATTACACACTTTTCGTTTCGCCACAGTCGGTTAAACATTTGAAAACATTATGAAACACTCTGCGTTATGCGACTAAGGCTAAAAGACAAGAACCGAATGAAATGTGGTGTGTTCGGAGACATATATTGTGTCAACGATAATGATGAACACCAATACGGCCCTTGTCTTGTTGTAAAGAATAATAATAAGAAATCTTGATTAGAGAACTCAAAATGAAAGCGCCGACAAACTTTATCCATGAGACCGGACTTCCTGAAAAATCATCAGTAATTAAAACCTTATTATACCGATCCAAAGATTCGCGACTTGCTACTTTTTTTTTGTTATGTTATAGCAAGTTTGCAGCGGAGAACTTAAATTTTGCACTGCACGCAGTACCTCACCTACTCCAATGTTAGCTCTCTGAGTCAGTACAAAGTTTGTGGGGAGCGGGTCGGGCGGCGCGGGGCTCGTGGGGGCGCGCCGACGCGAAGGCTCTTTCGGTATCCCGCACGATAGATCTCGAGGTGTTTGTATTCATCCTACTAACACTGACATTTTGAAGTATTGGATATACATACATATTATGTAGGTACTGTACAGATTTAGATTGTGGAAACACTACAGGCTTTTAAAATGTTACTTTGAACTATATAAATTACCTCGTATACGAGTAACATTCAGTATTATTGGCTTTGTGGTAATATTTACATTACCAGGTACATACGTGCTTAAAAGTTAGGATACTAAATAAATATCCTAAAGCAATAAGTCGGCCTTTGCTACACAAGAGTGCATGTAATATATTACTTATGGTTAGAAAACACATATAAAAAATTTTCATAAGCCACATATAAAGCTATCCAAACTAAAAACACCAAGTAATTTTTTTTTTAGTTTTCAATAAATTTGTATATAATATGATTTTTTTTTTTATGGAAACTGACACGGTTGGCTACATCACCTACAATGTCCGTGATGTCAGCCCATAACACAGGGTGAACTAGGTGCCATGTCAGTGCTTCCCCCTTTGATCGTGCCGGCTACACTAAACTGGTCGGAAAACACAAACTATTTACATATAGCCGTTTCGACCGACGTTTCATTCAGTGCGGTGGTATCAACCCGGGCGGGTTAAACCCTACCACCAAGTAAGATTAGGAGGGAAGGGACCTACAGTTTTACGAGGAATCCGAACCTCGGTCAGCCCCCAACGGTCAGCGGTCACCCATCCAACTACTGACCGCACCCAGCGTTGTTTAACATTCAATAGCGACAGTTGACTGTCTGCACCACTGAGCTATCGAGGCTGACAATGATGCTTAGATTATGTGTAATAAATAATGTACAAATAATATAAAACAAATACTATATCATAAATATATTGATGATTGATACAATTACATAATTTAATGGCTTACAGTTTTAAATAAACGCATAGATTCATCTGATATGTAAACACGTTGTTTTAATAACATGAAAGGAAATCTTCTTCTCAGTCTTGTTAAATATACAGAAATATTTATTTTTAAACTCTTTTTCTGAAATCTTGGAATATTATTGTGCGACGAGGCCAAATTAATTTTTTCTCCATCTTGGCAGATCCGTCTTGTTTCTTTTGCAGTGCTCGATACACCCGTCCGCTCGCCGCCCCCGCACAGAGGGAAGCTCACGCTGCGCTGTCTGCGGTACCGCTGCGCTGTAGAGCGAGGCGGCACACACGCGATGTTTGCAGCACAACTTGCGTTAAACACGACATATTTGCATAGGGAAATAGCTTGAGTTGTCGAAGAAATCGTTTTCTGTGTACACCGACGCATATGTTTGTGTAGTTCACGGGTTAGGTTTTGAAGTAAACATTTTTCTACATTATGGAACGAACGTACAATTTTAATGACCAAATGATATTCTAGTGGGGAACGGTATCTGATTGGCCGCAAGATAGGATGACGATATGATGACCGCACGATAGGCATGTGATTCGCAATCCTCGCGTGCCTATTAACTTGAAGGCTCAACAATGTAGAGGAGCATAATACGAGTATAATATTGTATTATAATTGTATAAGACATTTGATTTTTTATTCATTCAAGTTTGTGCGTCGAAACGAATTAAGCTCAAACAGTAATGTCACTGTAACCGTCTTACGGGACGAATAGAGATTGAAACGTCGGTTAGAAGCAATTCCGCAAATAGGTATCCACCCATGCTCAGTCTCCTAACTAAATAGATTTGCCAACAACAAAAAAAGCTCTCGTGTGCGCGAGGCCGGCGGCGGGCGGGGAGGGGGCTACGGGGACGACGTAATAAGGCTAGGAGCGGATCTATGTCTTGTTTGATAAATACATATACTTTATTGCTGAACATAACATTACGCAATGAAAAAAACAGTAATAAAAGTAGCATGAAGTGCGAAGACACCCTTCGATTTCTCACAATCAACCTTTAGATGTCGTTCTTAGGGATACGTTTTTGACTGTGGAAATGGTTAAGCATTTAAGAGTCACAACAATATTCAAATTCAAATTCCAATTCCAATTTATTCGTTGTACATCTTTATAAGCAAGTTACAATAGGCGAGTTTCGCACGGCATACTTTTACAAACATACCTAATATGTAGGAAATAATATTATATTCGTAAATCTAAAGCCTAAAAAACTAATATCTCACACACAAGTTGGGTTCCGGGGAACATTGGGTTCCGATTCTGCCCACGGGTGTGAGACGTGGTTTGGTGGGGGCGGGGTCGGCGATCTTACAATCCATGGATTGGAGGTGCACCTTCGCCCCCTTCTAGATCCGCGCATGATTTTTATTCGCAGCACGTCCTCAATATACGTACTGTTACCGTCGGAGAAGATTCGCGGAGACAGCTTGGTCAGTCAGCAATCTCTCCGAACGGACCTACTTTATTTAATACTGTCTGCTTTCGAATCGATTGACGAAGCTTGAAGCGAACGTACTCGCCGCACGGCTAAGAGATTTCTTACAAATGAAACATATTGAGCTGAGTGATTGTTTTCTAAATCTCGTCATGAAATGTTGAAGATGTACTTGGTTTAATACTATTTGTATATTCGAAAATATCATCCAAAACAGACATATTATATGAAAAAATATATAGGTTTCTTAACAACTTGGCCGTACTGACAAATAAATATTAATTTCAATTTGTGATTTGACATCCTATATAATGTGCCACTGTGCTTGCAATATGCAATACGAGTATTGTAATTAATACGAAGTGCAATATGGCTTAAGATAAAATTTAAATGTTTTCTTGTAATAACATAATTACATAAAACATTGCTTTCGGTCAAACAGAGCTCAGTCAGTATGTGCGTTGCTATGATTTATTTATTCGTAACGTAGACGTGTATGTAATCATGAATGCAAATATGCAATAGTAATCGGTGGTATAATTTAATGGGATTGTTTGCGAATGCCTTACACGTACGAATTAGATGCACGTAAACAATATTTGCATATGTACCTAAATAAATTACTGCATAATTTTGTTGAATGTGCGTTCCGCACTTTTTTATTTAATTATTACCCAAGAGAAAATTTATTAATGAAAAGTTTACCGAACTAAAATAGAATGGAATACTTGGTTTTCATTCCATTCCATCACATAATAATCGTTGCATAAATGCAAAAACATAATTATCTATACGTACATAATATCTAAAAACGATCAAACTTACACTTCTTGACAAATTATGAACTCGTTTCTTCGTCGCTTTCCTGTTCGTATCCAAACCCGTCATGGTCCCGTATATCCATACACGAAAACCATATTTTTAACTACTCACACTGCAAGATAAAGACGACTCGTAACTCGCGTAACGGAAAATAAACAAAAATCATAACTCCCAAATTTTTAACATTTTTCAAACAATCAAAAAAACGTCCCCAGATATTGAATCAATCTACAATATAAAAAAAGAAAACTTTAAAATATATATTTAGAAATATGTTTAAAGGTTACCTTTGTAAGCCCCCTAAAAACGACTATGTTGAACGGTTTTTTGCGATTTTCTCAAAAACTCTCAAACTTTTTAAATTTTTGTTTTTCACAATCTTGTAGCCCTCGTCGATAAGCGTCATTTGACACCCTTAATATTTACCTATAGCCTTAAAACTTACGACATCAGGGCGAATTGGCACTCCCGCTGGAAATAGGGGACTATACTGAAGCGATCGAAAAGACATTTTCAATGTCAAAACATACATACCTGCTTCATAAAATGCGTTCTATTGCATTTTGAAAAAAAAAGAAGTTAAATGTTGCCGCTCCCCATTCAGGCTCGTGTAAAAACGTCCATTCTGCGACAACAAACTCGAACAGTGGTACAGTCCCCGGCAGCAAGTAATGCGTTTTGAGCTTCAGAAAGAGACAATCCAGTTGTAGAGCGTCGTCCCTGTCGCGCAGAGTGCTTCAGAGTGTTCTTGCGACAGGGACGACGCTCTACAACCGGATGGTATCTTTCTAAATCTCGACACTGGACTTACTTTGCCACCGAACAAGGTCGTAAATGTAAAAGTAAAGACGTTGCCCTGAAGACTACTACATAATATGTATAAAATCGTTATAGATATACAACAAATAAAAAACCGGCCAAGTGCGAGTCGAACTCGCGCACCAAGGGTTCCGTATGCCATGTCATGGCCAGCGCCACTCACGCCATCTATGGCGTGTTTATGAAATGCTTCATATTAGTTAAAATATTCATGATTACTTAAAATGCTTCATACTCTTTTCGGTAGATGGCGCGCATACACTTTTTAGTTTCTTCTATGGGATCCCTCGTGAATTTTTTGACTTTTTCTTATCTTTATATCGGCCATAATAACACATATTCTCTGAAAATTTCAACGGGCGACCTATTACGGTTCAAGAGATACAGCCCTCGGACAGACAGACAGACAGACAGACAGACGGCGTAGGTTTAGTAATAGGGTTCCGTACCGGATACGGAACCCTAAAAAGGAAACAGATACGTACGTTATTTTTAAATTGTTTGCGTAGAGCGAATAACTCTACTACAACATCTGTGACTAAACAAACAGCACGACGAACAAATCGCGTTTCTTCTTTTTATTATTAATTCCCTCTCAATCGATCGAAGTATGGATACGTAAACGAAAACGAAGGTGTTTCCTATGTACCTGTTGTTGTTGTTGTTGTTGTTTTGGTTTGGGGTTGGCTCTAGGCCTGCAAACTAATCCCGCTTGGTTGGGGACCTTCGTGCAAAACCCCGCAATCTCCAGCTACCCCAGCCAACCTATGTCTTCCATGAAAGCCACAAGTTGACCGGGGTGTCTGCAGTATTCGGACAAGATAACTCAGATCAAGCAGCAAGTAAGGCATGAAGGCCCACCTGCTGCATGATGCGGCGGAAACACCGTGCCAAGGTGAGAGGTGGCCAACCCGTCGCCCTTATGCGCGGCATCTTGTCCTTAGCCCTTAGTCGCCTTTTACGACATGCACGGGTAGAGATGCAGTGGGGCTATTCTTATTAAGTACCAGCCCCACACAGTACTACTTCCTATGTACCTAATTATTGAATGGTTTTATGAACCGATAATGTAAGTAGGGTTCATTGCTGAGTGCTCACTGTCCGCAGGGCTGATCGCGTGATTCGGTCCGCCACACCGCCGCCACACCACCGCCACACACGGCGGAAGGGAGGAGTTCCGCCCGGTCGCCGCGACGAGAAATGAGTGGGGGCTCGTGATACACGATAGTCATCTGAAATTGAAATGAGCTTCGATCTGTTATGAAGCCTTATCCAATACATCAACGTGTCGGCCTCGCTCGTGCTTACCCTGCGAACTCGACACCGCTTCCAATCTATTTTCTTCGGCGTAGCGTAACCTACTGCGGAGTATTTGGCTGCTTTCTAGCACACCTTCAATTATCTACTTGGAGCGGAATACTTTAGCTATTAACAGTATTGGTCGTTTCATTAATAGTAGTAAATGAATCGCTCTGAATGCATGGAGTTCCATGTCTGAATGGCGCTAGATACATAATATAAAGTGAATTTGAATTTGGAATTATATTCCTCGTTTCACGAATAAAGGCAACAAATTGGACAAATAAACTCTTTTGAAACTATTACTTAAAATGTTGACCTTCTTCGCCATTTTCCAGTTCATACGACAATGCTAACGACTATTGAAAAACCCGACTACGAAAAACGAAGGAAATAACAAGGAAAGTTGGTAAAAAATGCTGCAGTCGGGCTATCTGTCTATTCGAATACACGCCCGACTACAACATTTTCGATCAACTTTCATTGTTATATCCTTCGTTTTACCTAGTCGGGTTTTATAATTTATTTTTTATATTATTCCTTTTAGTTCTTAAACATTAGGTTTGGTATATTTTTACTTGTCTTCTCGTGCTCTTGACAACGATATTCAACTCGATGGATTTTGAAGAAAGAGGATTTTCAAAGTTTCACAATAAGGCGTCTAACGCTCGCCATTTCGAATTTTCAAAAAGCAGTGGTACCATATGACATGTAAGCATTGACTTAACACGTAAGTGAGACAAATCCAACGACACTTACTTATTTAAATCGGACCAGTACTTCAGGCCGTAGAGGGGAGCATAAAGATTTACATATATACATGCATACATACATATATATCATCATCACCATCCTCATCATCAGTCTGTATCGGTGCACTTCTGGTCATAGACCTCTCCCAAGGCACGCCACCACACGCGGTCTTCCGCTCTTCTCATAATAACGCTAAATTTATAACCCTTCCCTTTGGCTTCGCCGTAGTCGGTTAAAAAACAGTATTACACAAGTCTACTTATAGTTAAATCGTCGTAGAAGGCGTTTCGATGACTTTTCGAAGATATTCTAAAAACTCGTAAATATTTATCAACATATTTTTTGTATAAAGTATATTATAAGACACTAGCAGTCTCGGCGGCTTAGTTTAAAATCCTCTAATCATGCTTGGTTGTGCCTAAATACATGCGTGGAAACCCCATGAGAATCGGTGGAGTAGTTCTCGACTTACAAGCGAACATAGAATGATGACGGCGCACACATAGACAGTTATAGATTTTTCGATTTATTTATTAGGACGGCAAAATTGCGTAGTCGTAATTAAGGATAACAACGAAACGATAATTATTTACAAGCCCGGGGTTCCGCAGGCACCCACTGTTTTTGCATGTAGCAATAAACATTGAGCTGGCGACAGGTCAGTTAATAAATCATAAGCGGAAATGGCGTGTCACGGTTATGTTAATGTCATTACAGCAGAGTATTTTTGCGGCTTGCTTTTGAAGTATTTAATGCAGAATGAATGAAGCAATTAATTCGATTTATCTGGGTGGACGTAAATTATACACGCAGTTAATTAATAATTAAGAGCCAACACTGCGTAAGGACAAAATATGTAAATAATAAGGCACTTCAAAAATATGTGTATATTTAAACTTTTACTTATGTCTTAATTTTCTGTGATACTTTTGAATAACATTAAATAGTGAACACGTTTATTGTTTTGCGCGGACAACTTCAAATGCCGTAATGAATAAATAAACAGTAAAATGTTACAACCAAAAATAAAACTACATAAAATACATACACACATTCCATCAAAACCCGCAATCTAATCGTAATCAGGTAAAGACAGAATTTCAACACAATTAAAAATCCCATTTCGTTTTAAAATAGGACAATACAGTCGTAGACACTTGGCCATTCCCGCCGAATGCAAACTATTCCGTATCGAAACGAGATTCATTTCGAAAATGTTACCCCGCCTGCGCGCGGGCGCGAGAAGTAATCTAAAGTACCCATAGATCTGCAGGCGGGCGCGGGCGCGGGCGCGGGCGGGCCACAGATTGCATTCCTACTCGGCCCGCTCGAGTGCACCTTCGCCGGCAAACATTAATTCGATAGGAAATACAGAGGTGCAATGAAGTGTGAAATTGTATTGAGCAATAAGCGGTAGTGAGACGGGGGCGGAGCGGAGCGGTACCTACATCCTACATAGCTCAGCAAATAATGTAACAGCCTCCACCATCGCCGAAGCGCCATTGCAAATTAGTTCAATAGCTTTGTGGTGTCTCGCGCCAGTTAGAAAGCCTCCCGCCCGCGTCGAGGACTGGCTTTTAATACTGTCTAGATTACACGCTTTCATTCGTGGCACATTGTTCGTTAAGTATTGCTATGTTGAAATATGTAACTGTTAAAGTCTGTAAGTTAATTAGGTACGACGACGTTACTCTTTCAAAAATGTCCGGTGTTTCCTACAACTTAATTCAACAAACGTAGATTTATTTTTACTGATATCATATACGAGTCATATAAATCTTTACTTACCTACATCATCTTCTGTATTTCTGTGTGTATGTTAGTCAATACATTGTACCGTACACTAGAGAATGATCACATTAAAATTAACGTTTTCAATTTGATCCTTGAAATATCTGATTGGCTCTGGCATAAATATTTTGATTTCTCTCAAAAATTCACGAGGAGGTCAAGATTTAATTGAACCACACAGAGAGAGGGAATACTTTTAGAACTTAAAACATGCACCTTTTTGGGTTTTAAAATTATAAGCGAGTTAGCAAGGTGTCGCGGTGCTTGGCTCTATTCACATTCAGCCAAGAAATAACACTCACTCACACATATTAGATACATACCTCCTACAGACATCAACAAAATACCTGTACAATATTTTAAAGTACAATACAATATTTTTATTTCGATTGAACTCACCGAGACCGAATTCAGACATATACAAGCCCCCAAGGTAACCTCACTCCGATGTCCCTTTCCACTGTATACACGCTGGGACAAGTTGAGCCGCGTCTCATGTATCCAAAGACGACGACATTCTCCGCATCTCCGCCTCCCCGCCGCCGCACCGCGCCGCCGCCCGCCGGCAACCTGAGCTCGGAGGACGAAGGCGATCGCTGCCTGGGTTATCTTGCAATGCTTGTATATGCGGAGAATAAATCATACAATGTGAAATATGTAGTCTAGCTAGGTAGGCTCGATCTTAGCTGTAGTGTAGAAGGTAGGCGATGACATAGCGGGCGGTGCAGTGGCGGCGGTGACACGTGGTATCCGAACGATAAAAGTTTTGGAGTTTTCTACTCTTCTCTATGGGGTTCTCTACTCTTCTCTATGGGGTTCTCTACTATCAATATCAATACAGCTATACTAATTCCATTTACGCCGGACTGGCACATCCTCGGGGGTGAAAATGATTGTGCGTGAGGCTCCGACCTCGGGCATGGTGTATATAGTTCGGTTGTTAATTTTACACATTTAAATAATCTAGCCCCCTCGTTACACTGAAACTGTACATGGGCTAGTTGACGTTTCAACTTACAGAATAGGAAAAATTAAAGAAATATAAAGACTATGCAAAATGATAATTTCACGCTAGCGAAGCCGCAGACAAAGGCTAGTTAGAGATACAATACACTCCAGAAATATGAAGTTAGTTATGCAGCCAACTGCACAAGTTTTCCTCTTCTCTCGGACCTACAATTGAGTTATAGTAGCGGCGGGCGCTTTCAACAATTTGGTTGAAATGAAAGCGCGCGCCGCTACTATAGCTGAATTTTATAGAATCCGGCACTGTTGACCGGAGAATGTGTAACGTTTTATTCATTTTAATTAGTCATTTTATTTCTAACAAATCAGATCTTTTTAAATTAATTAATTAGTATTTCAATTCCGGCGGACGTCTGTAGACTATTATACTTCAATGACGGCATTAGGAAACATCCGACAATTTGCACAAAGCGATTGGAAGTATTCGTCCAACTTCCGCCCGCGCGAGGCCAGCACCGCCCCTCCGCGCCCCGCCGCCTTCGCCGCTCCGCCCCCGCTCCGCCCCCGCTCCGCCCCCGCGCCGCACACCCCGCAGCAATACAACAATAAAGAGACAACACAAAACGAGCAGACTGCGTCGAAGAGGGGTCGAGATGAAATTCATTACTTAGCCAAATTATCCACAATAATCCGAGGCGGCCGCGGGCTGAGGACTGTAGGCGCTCGTTCAAAGGTCCGAGACATTTTACTGGCGGAAATTTTCTTGAGATGAAAAAGTTTGCAGGCCGATTAGAATCCCTCAGTTATTTTGAAAGAAAGCGCCCGAGGCCTTCAATTAATGATGACGATACAATCCGTCCAACTTCTCCATAACTCCACCTCGAGTTTGGGGATAATCAGTTTAGCCGTTCTTATGCCAGTTCAACTTGTTGAAACTTACATTTTGTTGTTGCTAAGTAGGTTATTGTAATACGATGTAGAGTTTTAACTTCTTTCGCGACTTTCTTAACGTAATATCTTCTTTAAAATGCCCTGATTTAGGTATGTATCTCTGCAAATAGCGGCCTCGCTAGGCGAACAGTTTGTATTTTAAATATTTTTATCATTCGCCGGTATAGAAGCTGGCCTCAAAAAAGTTATACTATAACGACATATTTCGCAATCGAAGAAATAAAAAACAAACCCCATCCCATAGTCAGTCGGTCAGTGTTTGTGTCCAATGCTAGCATAGCCTCTCCAATCTTTTTCCAGTCCTCTCGGCATTCAGCGATACGGAACCACTGATTGTCTCCTACGTACTTTAAGGTGTCGTCCCACCTGGCGGGTGGTCTTCCCACACCGCCTGCACACGCCTATCTGTCCACGGCCCCCGGTGAAGGACTCGTTTACTCCAACGGTAGTGGTCTCGCCGACTGACATGCCCAGCCCACTGACATTTGAGCTTGGCCATCCGGTGTCAATATCGACTACTTTGGTGCGTCATCCCATAAATGGACTAATAGTACCTGAATTTTAACTTCAACATCACTAATGATTGTTTCGAGGGTGAAGCCGAAATTTTTTCCGGCGATCACTTATGTTATGATTGTAAACTACGTAGCGAAGCCTTTAGTATGTCGGACAGCCTATAAACAAACATCCCGAAGATTTTGTGGGCCATTGGCGTAAATCTTATTATTATTGCCGCTTTCACACAGACAGTTGGTTTATAAACCGTTTGGTTTATCTATGTAGGGAAGAAGATTAATGAATTCACTCTACGCGGCTCTTGAAACTTCAGAGAATATAAAAAATCACTGTTTCCTCTCCTAAATATCTCATCGAATCCGAAGTTAGCCTCCGAAATACGTTAAGCGATTCCCCCTTGGCTGCGAATATTCTTCACATTATATCGAATCCATTCTGTGTCGTAATAGGCCAATACATAACTTATTCTTCGTTCGAAAAATAGTGTATTCGTAAAGATGAGAAATAGTGGCGGGCGAACTGACGAATGGGAACGCTTTCCGGTCGGAATGACATAGAGCTCGGGCGGTGGCGGCTTGGCTCGGGCGGGCGGTGCGGCGACAAATTCGTTTTTCCGTCGCGGTAAATGTGCAGGTTACGTCTACGTGGACGCCAATACGTTGCGTTAGAACAGATAATTTATTAGGAGCTTTTTTTCTAGCTACAGAATAAGGAATTCCCATGAATAACAATATTAAGGAAGTAAATAGTAACGAGTCAACATCAAGCGACTTTGTTTTTAGGTTTTCGTACCCCATACGAAAGCCTATTACTAAGTCGACGCCTTCTGTCTGTCTGTCCTACTGCTGTATCTTTGGAACCGTAATAGCTATAGCCCTTTGAATTTTTCAAAGAATATAATGTTACTAGCTGTGCCCGCGGCTCCGCCCGCTCTCATATTTCACTTCACTGCTAACCTCATAAGCCATTTAGCGTGATAGTAAGTAGCCTATAGTTGATAGGAAGAATCAAGCTATCCGTAGAATTTTGTTTTATTAAAATCGGTTCAGTGGTTCTCGAGTTATAAGCGGACAGACAGACATACATACACTCAGACAGAAAGACAGAAAGCAGACGTTAGATTTTATTATAGGTAAGAATTATGGCGGATATGAGAAGAAATAATAAAAAATAGAACATTAAGGGGAGTCCTCATACAATAAACGTGTTTAGGGTTCCGTACCTCAAAGGAGAAAAAACCGAACCCTTGTAGGATCACTTTGTTGTCCGTCTGGCTGGCTGTCAAGACCCTTTTTCTCAGGAATGGGTGAGGTATCAAGTTGAAATCAATATCAAATACTAAGGTCTACGTTTCCTCAGAAGTGTAAAAAATGTAAGCTTCTAAGTCAACGCAATCACTAGATACGGCCATTTAAATCACATATTTTGCTACTGACAAATCAAATCAAAACCTATAGAGTACTTCCCGTTAACTTAGAATCATGAAATTTGGTAATAAGCAAGGTCTCACAGCACAAGTATATGGAAAAACCCGATAATCGTAAATTTGTAGTTATATGACATTAAAAAAATGTTTTGTTTGTTTTGTATGTCAAGGAACCTTTTTCTCAGGAACGGATCAAGATATCAAATTGTAATGAAATTTGGCAAGAAACCTCGCAAGAAGCAAGGTCTCACATCACAAAAAAATTGTTTAGTAGTTATGTCATATAATAAGTAGGTATATTTTTGTATATTTCAACTGCACGAATGTCTGACAGTCAAACCATTGGTGTTTTTTTTTTTTTATGTAATCCGGTATGGTTGGCTAAGTTGGAGGGGCCGAAGCGCATGCTCCGACCAGCCAATATCACCTCCGAGAAGGTAGGTGCCATACCGGAGACTTCCCTGGATTGCTGGCTATACTGGACTAGAGGAGAACACAACCGAGGCTGCTATGCGGCCATCTTACATCCAGTACGTTGGTACCAACCCAGTCGGCTACAATTTGAGCCGACCACCTAGTAAGGGGCAAGGGAAGGGTGTATTTGTTATTTAGGCGTTTCTTGATTTTCCAAGACACAATTATTTTTGTAAATAATACAAATATATTGTGTGAAGGTACGGAACCCTCGGTGCGCGAGTTCAACTCGCACTTGGCGATTTTTTTTTGTGGCGCCGAAACCATGTTTTCTCCATCTGACTCGCAGTTTGCGGATTTTTCATTGATTACTGAATCTTCAGGTGAGTTATTATGATAACATTTCACGAAACAATTTTACAGTGAACCATATAATCGGTTCAACTTTTTTGAATATGGTCATCATTCTAAATGACTAGCCAGATCTTCCAGTAGAGGAATACGAATTATTTAATTTATGGCTGCTTCTATTATTCCCACCACTCCACAGCAACAATAGTGTTGCAAGGAGCTTCGAGTATGGCAAGGTATTGCTCAAGATCGTGTACGCTTCATGTATAAAAAATGCACTCTTTGATCTCTTAAGCTGTCACTTACGAAAGCTTGCCCGCGCGTGTGACGTTGCTTTGTTCTTCGATGAAAGAACCCCTTATTCCCAAAAAGGGCTATATAAAATATATACCCTACTCTTCCCCTCCTACATCAGTTCCGTACAAAATCATCAGAGGAAATCGACAGAGGTGGCATCCGATGGTTTACGATTGCAATATTTACACCGCGCCCCGCTCGGAACTGGCTCATTTCGAGGATATTGAGAAAAAATAAGAAATAGAGAAGGCGCAACGAAGCTGTATTCCCAATACGAGACATGTACAGTCACGTAACAAAGTGGAGGTACACTTGGAGAACTATACCACTGACTTGGTCACCTTAGGTCACCTGTTATTTAAGCTTAATCTGGAAAACAAATTGTTTTGAATTCCCTAAATAATTGCCAAAATAAGTACCAAGCAAGCGTTGCACACACTCGATGATACGAATATCTACATAGGCTGTTCCGAAAATTGTTAGTGAAATTAAAAATAGTTAGAATAAGAAAAAAAATTATTTACAGCTTTTCAAAATATTTCCCTCTAATCCCTATGCACTTATGCATTCGGGTGAACCAGGTTTCAAAACATTTAAAAAACGTATCTTGCGGGAGGTCGACAAATAACCGCCGAAAGTCTTCGACGGCCTCGTCTGCAGTGTTGAATTTTCGCCCGCGAAGCATTTTTTTACCGTGGGAAATTAAAAAAAAATCGCATGGAGCTAAATCTGGGCTGTACGGAGGATGGGATAACCTTTGTACCCCCCGAAGTTGTCAAATAGTCTATGTTTCTACCGGTGTGTGAGCGGGCGCGTTATCTTGGTGAAAAAGAATGCCACGGACGCCGCTCCTTGGGCGCTCGCTACTCAACTCCCCGACAGCTTGAGGCAGACAAACTTCGCAATACCAATCTTCAGTTCAGCCTGAATCTCCCGATGTGTAATGTGTCTATTCTCCCGCAATAGCCACTCTACCCTGATGACGTTTTCATGAGTGACTGCAGTTGATGGTCGGCCGGGTCTGGGGTCATCGTTTAGGTTCTCTCGACCACGTTTAAATTCACGAAACCAATAAGTAACTGTTGCTAACGCAGGAGCAGACTCCCGAAAAGCAGCTTGCAAAGTTTCGTGAGATTCCTTGAAGGTTAACCCTAGTTTATAAGCATAGAAAAACATAACACGAAAAGCTTCTCGCGAGACGTCCATTGTTGCAAATAAAATATGAGTGACGGATAACCGTTAAAAATATTTAAAAAAAGAACTACACATAGGTGGCCAATAATGTTCATCAAGGAGATTTGTATTTAAATTAGCCGTCAAATCAAAATAGTTTCAGGAAAAAAAAAAAATTATTTATTCTGTGGCTAACAATTTTCGGAACAGCCCACGTATCACTGAATACTTTCAAACCGAAGTCTTAAATAACAATGCTTTCGAAGCCGAAATGCGTCACCCGTGGTATCTTCTTACAAACAACGACTGTAGAAGCTACCAAAGAGACACTATGTTCCGAGTTTATTGGCCTGTGTCCACAGAGATGTGTCCTGAACGATTTCTCATTTGAAGTTGACGGGGCGGCGCCGGCGGCGGTGTCATAAGTGTTCTGTTTTGTTGTCGTAAAAGGTATATTGGTTCCGTGATGCGACGAGGAGGCTGTGGTGCGGCTGCGGCTGATGATATGATAGCAAGACGTAGCGAAAATGATATTGCTACTTACTGCCTGTAGTAACTCCAACTTTATAGGGATTCGGGCCTAGGTACGTGTCTTCTATCGCCTTGATGGGGAACATTGACCACTACTATACATTTTCAGAGGGGGTTAAAAATGTATGTACCTGTAAAGCCGTAACAGCATTCGGAAACGACACGGGCGCCACATTGCATTGGTCACTTTTTCACATGTCGCGTTTTGTATAGGTATATAACAAAATTATCTAATTCCAATGTCTTCAAATAATATAGAACAAGCTAGAAACAACCTATCTGATACAAAACATAGTCGATAGAACACATCGTAGACACAAAATGCAGTTTCGAAAATTGCTTACAAATTTGACATGGAAAGTTTAATCTCGTAAAAGCCATCTGACACTTCTCGCCCTTGCGGCGAGAGCCATCTCGACAACAACGCCTTAAGAGTATTACTTTGAGAATAGAAGCCATTAGAGCGACAGCTGCATAATTTTGCATCGAGCGTCGTGTCCCCACGACGACGCCGCGGCCGCACCGCCCTCGCCGCCACACAATGCAATAACTCTCGACAGCTTGCTACTGCACTTACGGGCCATCGAAGCTCGCCAGTTCTAGCTATACCATCCTACATACTCTGCACTTTGCACAGATATAATTAATGAGTCACTTTAAGCATCGGCTACGGCTGAAGAGCAATTAGAGGACACTAATTGTACTCCGGAGATGACGTCGGACGGTGTAATGACCAGGATATTGAATAGAAAGGGAGCGGGTCATTTGCGAAGCGGCGGCGGCGCGGCGGGGTGACGGCGAGAACGCTTCAAACTTGCTTCGCTCACTCTGAATGACGATAAGTTTTGATGATTCTCTCCTACAAATGCGACGCTGCGGTCTGCGGGACTCCGTTTAAAGTTTGAAGCTTCTAGAAGCTTTGGCGGGTTGAGAAAGTCCTCTTCCCTGTTGCCGGTCAAATAACAAGCAAGTTATTGTTGGAGAGTTTTTGTTAGACATAACCGCATTTCGAAAATTCACTCGAATAACTACCAGAAAAGCTTACTTAAAAATAAACGATTTTGCGAATTGTCTTTTTGATAGAAGAGTAGGCCGATCAGAGCACTCCACAAAAGCATGCCTCTCGACGTTTTGGAGTTGCGGAGCGATCTCAACTCAAAAGTTTGTTCGAACACTTAGGAGATGAAATCTCTTCAACTAAGTGCCTCGGATCGGCTATTATGAAGCGAACGTAATTATACTTGAATAATGATTCTGGGGCCGAAAACTTTGCAACTATTTCTAAGTTCTGAAACTTCAAATTTCTGAATTGACAATCTACGTTAAAGCGACCTTCACTTTAAGTTGCTAAGTCTTCGGAGCTCCACGTCCCGCCTTGTGTCGGTGGCGCGCAACTGGCGGCGCGCCGCGCCCCGGCCGCGCACGCGGGCGAACTCTGCGAGGCGAGGGTACAAGTTGCGTTTGAAGTTATATTTTGTTAACAATATATAACCTAATTGAACGTTCTCCGGTAAAATTCCAAGCTCCGGCTGAGTTTTCGTTCTTCATATTTGCGTTTATTTTAATGCGATGCGATCGATACAGCTCCACGCAGATAGGTCCCGACTCCCGACTCCCGATGACACTGTCGATGTTAGTAGGTATTTCTAGTTTATCGCGTATATACTAAAACTTGGAAAACAAGCACATTTATAAAGTTTGATACCTAGTTTTAAGTAAGCATTTTCCTTTTCTTATTTTTCAGTCGAAAAGTACATAGGTATGTAATACAATATAAATACTCGTACATATAATGTAAAAAGTATTATTTAAATATATCTATTTAAAACTTTAGTAGCCCCCTTTTTGTGTCCAAATATATATGGTGTCTCAGTTCGACCGGACTTGCTTACCACCAAGGGATTTCTCATTGAATAGGCTTCAAAAAAGCTCAGTAAAATAATTTTTCACCTTATTATCAGTTTCCGGTGCTAAATATGGTTTTCGCGACCCTTTCCTAACGCACGAAATCTCGATTATCTCGATAAATACGAAGACTAAGAAAAAATGCTACTCAGCTTTTTTGAATGTTATTAAATGAGGAATCCTGTGGTTGTAAGCAAATGCGGTCGAATTGGAACATCCTCTGTAGTAAAAGTTCAAATAATGGCAAGAGAGAAGTCAAATAGTAATAAAATACCACCGACCACAAAACACTCTGAACAAAAGCTCCCCCACACCTGCTCCCACGTTCGCACCTGTTCACACGTCCGCAAGCGGTCAAGCAGATCGCGAGTATAGAGAAAACGGAAAGGATCGGGTGACAGTTTTGAATTATTCGACAAATCCCCCGACCCGCGCCGAACCAATTCGTGGGATAGCGGACCCGCGTCACTGGCAATGTGATAGCGCTCAATGCGCTGTAGCGGCTGTAGTGATGTCTATTCCTACCGCCAGGGGCGTAAAAACCGGCCAAGTGCGAGTCGAACTCGCGCACCAAGGGTTTCGTATCACCATGTCATGGCCAGCGCCACTCGCGCCATCTATGGCGTGTTTATGAAATGCTTCAGATTAGTTAAAATTCATGATTCGTTAAAATGCTTCATACTGTTTTCGGTAGATGACGCGCGCGCATACACTTTTTTTGTTTCTTCTATGGGGACCCCCGTGAATTTTTGACTTTTTCTTATTTTTATTATTTGTTGTTATATCGGCCATAACAACACATAATTTGTGAAAATTTCAACGGGCTACCTATTACGGTTCAAGAGATACAGCCCTCGGACAGACAGACACACGGACGGACAGACAGACAGACAGACGTCGTAGGCTTAGTAATAGGGTCCCGCACCGGATACGGAACCCTAAAAAGTACGCCACTCCGCAATAGTCTATTAAGTGGCGTTTACGTCGCGGCAATCTTGTCTGCCTTTTAGAACAGTGGTGGTACCTACTTCGAGTAGGGAAAATAATGAGTAGGGATATTATTTTTATTTTTATTTACCTACTTAGGAATAAAAAAAATTACAATATTCATATGAAACAAGTAGCCTGTCGAGTCCGAAGGTTGTTCACACACAGAGGGTTCCGTAGCAATTCCCTTATTCGACGCATAAATGCATAAATGCGGAACTTTTTTATAGGCTTATAATCTGTATCATGTTAGTGTGTAAATTGTTGTTAAGCATAGCTGTTAAGTTTCTTTTCTCAATAAATAAATAAATAGCTAACATGCAAGTGCAGCGTTCGCGCGGTCGCTCCGCGCCGCCCGCCGCGACCGCGGTCAACGATAATTTATAGTATGCGGCAATAAATAAGGTACATCGGGCTTTAGAAAAAGACAATCCGGTTGTAAGTAGAGCATGGTCGCCGTCGTACAGAGTCGTGCGAGTTAGACAGAGACGACGCTCTACAACCCGAGCTACAACCGGATTTTCTCCTTCTAAAGCCCAATGTTAATTATTTTTACTGCTGCGTTACCGTACCTATGGCGCAACAATAATGCAATATTTTCTTTCTTCTTGAAATACCGGCCCTTAGGCCCACTTGCACCAACACGAGTTTAAAGTTAAGTAGCGAGTTATGGATTTAAACACGGTTCCCACAGTCAACGGGTGCTAGCTTAACGAGTTAAACTGGTTTATATATTAAATTTGTGTTGGTGCAAGTGGGCCTTAGTGTTGCCAATTTTAGGATTATGTACATAAAAACAATGCAGGAATCTTAATAGTATTATAGTATAAGAATATATTTAGTTGCACCAGTTAATCTGACTCTCTATATATTTGTCTCTCTCTTTATATTTCGCTAAGTAAATATTTAAAAGTATGTTTTTTTTTTCAGGTAATAACCAACTACAGCCAGTAATTAGCGGCAACGTTCTACTAAGAACGTTACCCAGTAACGGACGCACGGCAACACGAGGACACTAGTGCAGTTTTCACACATTGCCAGGTATGAATCCGCATTCGCACTTTAGGCGAGACTTTAGGGTATGAAGTACATCGGCGGGCTCGGCTTGGCCGGTCAATTCAGTGAAACGTGCCGCCTCAGAAGAGATAGAGTTACGCGATGGAAAGAGAAGCGTGTTTTAGGTGCATATCATTTTATGCAAGCAGCGCTGTGCGAGATTAATTTCACTTTACTGCGTCGTAGTAAGTGTAGCTATTTATTTATGTGTCTTTTTAGAGTGATCCTTCTGTACGTTACTACTATTAATGTATTCTGTGACATTGCATACTTTCTCTCTAACATTATCTACATTTACCTACATGTCGCAGGAAGATGGTAAGACTAGTGAGCAAAGCCCTAGAGATTTTACCAAACAACTAGCAATGACCTCATGGCTTAACGTCTTCCTGCAATTTAAACATCTCATGCACACTTTTGAATGTGACCGTGTGCGGCGGCGCACGCGCGTCCAAAAGTATGATGAGTGATGAACAACATTTGGTTAACTTCTTTGTGAATACCATCTAAAATGACTTTTCATGAGTCGATGCCTTTCCGTCTATCATTTTGAATTCTTTCACGCTAATGTTAAAATAAATATAATAATATACTTTCTCTCAGCGAAGCATAATTTGAAGTTAAAATTGATTACGACCATGAGGCAGGAGGCCAGATTCGGCACTCTATAATGATTACAGTGTTAGTTCTGAAACTCCTAATTGTTATCAGATTAGAGGGTGGTAATTAAATTTCCCATTAAAAAGCTGTTTGCAACTTCATGTTTGAAATTTTCTTACTTATCTTAATTGCGGAAGTTGGGGGCGAACTGTAGTTTTGACGCTTCTGACAAATAGTTTGATATCAAAATGTGCTATTAGTAATACGAGTAACTTGGATTCCGTCGACTGTGCCTAGTCGTATGTAACTAGCATTTTAATGTGTTTAACTTGCATTTTGCGCTGTCTTGTAGCGTGGTTCAGTTATACATCTTTACTTCGCAATTAGAATATTTCTATTATCTCTTTCAGATTTTGTTCTGTTCGCTAGATAAATAAAGATAATTGCTGCAGATACTTGTATTCTAACCCTAGTCATCCTGCACTGAATGTTGAGTTACTCACAAGGGTTGGTGCGCGCTTGCATGTACAAGATCAAGTCGTAATCTAAATGTTTATAAATAACGAGCGTTTTGTCCGCGGCTTCGCCCGCGGCATCTGTCTCTCTCGCTCCCTCCCTCTTAGGGGATGAATTTTCAAAAACGCTGATACATACATACATACAGACTTTTATTTATAAATAGAAGCCTAAACACCAATTTCCTTATTTCTAACTTCAAAAATGACTTTTTTATATTTGTTGAAAATAAACAGAAATGTAACAACTTAGATTAAATAAATAAGTATGTCTGTCAAAAAAAAAAAAAAATTATTCTGTATCGTATAATGACAAACTACAGTACAAACTTTAATCCCCTATTCAACCTTCTTAGGGGAAAAATTTTCAAAAATTCTTTCTTAGTGCTCACCTACGTTGTATATGGTAGTCCTGTGCAAAATTTCATGCTTCTACACCCACCGATTTAGGCTATGCGTTGTACGTCATTCAGACAGTGTTAGTTTTTTGCAGATATGTAAAGTAAAATGGTACATGATAATGTGTAAATTAAAGTATCGTACTCGCGTCTTAGATAAAAACGATATTTTCAAATAAGAAATGTTGCTTCTGAGAATGCAATGACTAGTGTAATTTCTACTTTTCTCTATAAATATAAAACTATCTATAGACGACTGTGATCGCCCCTGTCCCCAGCACGTCACACATAATACGTTCGGAATATGCACGAGCAGTTAACGTATGAAAACCCTCTTCTAAAATGTTGACAGGCCAGATCCTTGAGGGATACAAATCGAGTTATTGTTAGTGTCAAATTGGGAAATGTATTGTATTACGAGATCGTGTGTGCGCGCTTTATTAGTTATGTTAATAAATCAGTCTGTTGATGGAGGGGTCGATTTAAGGCATTATGTTTATTACGGAGAGCTCGTTATCTCGTAAGTGATTCATTACATACCATATTGTGATTACATCGTGAGGAGACACACGTCTTAGTACTGAAAGCTAGGCTTTGCGACTGTACCTGAATATTGTGAGAAGGTAAAAACGTCAACGCACGAAGGGATGGACCGTGACTACACGGTAACCAGTTTGCTTGACAGCTGGTTTAAATCCTTTAAACCTTCTGTTTGTCTGACGAGCTTTAAAACAATCTGGGTTCACACCTAGAAAACTTGATGAAGAATAGTAACAGTGTTTTTTTTCGTAAAAAAATTTATAATCCATATTTATTCGTTTTAGTAAGCACGTACGCTTCGTTTATTGTTAAAAAAAGTCATTTAAGTATAAAAAGAAAAAAAATTGTTATGAGGATTTTTTTTACTTCTCAATTTAATCTCCCATCTTCCAGTTATTCAGGTGGTAAGTTATTGTATTATAGCTGGCATGGCGCCTCTCTGCTCTGAGAGTGTCTCGCGAGGAGTGGTGTTATTGGCTGTGTCACCTTTCTTTCCAGACTTTCAAAGCATATTGGAGGACTAGAGGAATATTGGAGAGGCGTATGTTCAGCAGTGAACGCTCACGCGCTGAATGACTGGGTCATCCATTGAGCTTTTAGGTGGCCAACCGAGCCGGCTGTCTATATAAAAATGTGTTTTTGTAGAACTTACTCATTCGAAGCTCGAGGTTTTGAACAAAGCGATTATGTATCTTTGAAATAAAAGTCCGCAAAAAAGATGTGAGTCGTACTTACTCTGTGAAGGGTCATAAATTATTTACGAAAAAATAATATTATTTCAAATTAAAAGTAGTTATAATATTAGACGAGTTCGCCAGGTGGTTCAAACATTTATATCTGTCAAATAGTTACACAAAGGCCTGAGAGCTTCGTGGGCAATTTAGGAGCATCACAAAGTATTTATTCACATTTGCTTGAGCTTTGTATTCTATAAATTATTGTAGTAAGCCAGTAACTGAAGCACACCATTTCAAGGCGTTGTATTTGATTTGGGTCCAGGCAGACACTCCCACGTTATTAATTCAGCTATTGATAGAACTGTAGGCAGGCTTTTGTACGTGTATAGTACGAATACGTATATATTTATTGCTTGTTTTAACTTCAATGGAGACCCTTGGAATAAGAAACCATCTGTCCGTCATTTAAATTAATTACAGTGAATACAGAGTTAACTAAGGGGAATATTAATAATTACAGTGAGGCTCTCTGTACGTTTCATAATAATTTATGTTTTACATAAACAGATAACTAGCTAGAAGAGGAATATTATTTGAAATTATTTCTGGTTATATTAATGACTCCAATGAATTATTAAGTAAGTGTATAATTAAGCAAAACTCTATTTGTAAATAAGTAAATTTTCACATTTACCTTTATTTATTGTCTGTTATATTTTTTTATATTACAAGTTAATAAGAATTGTTTTTATATTACGAGTCAATACTTTCACGTTGTCAACACTACGGTCGTAATAGCATCGCTTCCAGTTCTTAGTGAAGATCATCGACTACCTAGTTAAGATACACCTTTTTCTGGCGTTGAACCACAGGATGTTTAACTTTACGATCGTATTCGGAGCACGTGACGACAACAGAAGCATTTTGTTTTTACAGGTGGTCAGCCTTCTTGATTTTCCTTTTGATTCTCTCTGTTCGTTACTCTACAACATACATACATATCACACACGCTGAATCCCAACAATCGGGGTAAGCAGAGTAATCGGTGTTTTGCTGCAAGTACTCTGGTACAACAAAGAGATTAAAATATTTAATGGCTTATTTATTAGAGTGGGCATGTGGAATAGTTTCATACAAAAACGTTGATCTCAAACGTCAATGCGTCGTTCGAACTTCAAGTGAGTGTGTCACACTAGGTATGAGCTACTTGTTGCCTAGGTAACAAGTAGTAGATTATGATTTTGTTCACTATGTCCGGTCTAGTAGGTAATTTTAATGTATTTTCTCTATAGTGATTATTTTAACAACAATTTCTATTTATTTCGAGAAAAACAGCGACTTTATTGTTCTCCTCTAAACAGGAGGCAATTTATTAGCCAAATATAGTTCACTCCTCTGCAGACAAGAAAATTTAACCGTCTCACAGTAACGAAATAGCTGAATCGAAATGAAAAACATACGTAAATGTAATTTTAGAACGCGGGCGCGAGCTAGTGAAAATGTCAATGGTATTGATTAGGTTCTTCATGCGAAAATGAGAATGGAGCTTTGTCTACCTACACTTACGTGTCTACGCGTGCGTCTACAAACACCACACCTAGTACACGATCCGACAGACAAGGTGAAGTGATCGACGTGCCCGTCGACCCCGAGTCGAGGCGCTGTCAGTCACGAACCCAACCAATTTAGCCAGTGCAACGATGTCGTATCAAACAACGTCTGATTATATTGAGAGCGTGCGTATTGTCTTTGAGCCTGTCGGCTGGAGATCTGAGGAACCTTCTTTGGACTTTATGTAAACAAAGAGAGTTTACTCGATATTATGTTGCAAACACTCGTTAAGCGTTCGTTCTTATGGAACCTGACTTGGTAGCCTACATCCTCTGCTACAGTCCGTTAGTCCATTGTTACATTATTTGTGTCGAAGCTAGGTGTCACGTCTACAGTTTATGGTGCGTGCGAACAGAAATAGAGTGATTCTGTAACTATTACCAGGGCAGGCATTGCATCCCTATACGCTGGACTTACCGCGGATGCGTACAAATCGGTTCTGCAGATCCTTTCTCCACAGAACCGGCAAACTCTGGAACGCTCTACCTGCCCACATATTTCCCCCCAAGTATAGTCTTGGGTCCTACAAGAGAGGCGTGAATGGGCAACTGTCAGGCCGGCATGGCATTCGCAGCCCCCGCCTGCGTCCGAATGTCCATGGGCGTCGCTAGACACCTTATGGGTGACTCGACGCCACATGTCGCGCTTAGTATAAAAAAAAAAAAAACTATAAAAATGGAAATACTCCTGTGACTCTTCATTTTGAGTATTCGCTAAAATATCATTAATTCCTACATTACATACATACATATCACACACGCTGATTCCCGACAATCGGAATAAGTAGAGTAATCGGTGTTGTGCTGCAAGAACTCTGGTAAATTACAGCACAACACCGACCACCACGTTTCCCAAAGTATTCGAACAAGATTCAATCGATCAAGCAGCAAGTAAGGCAGGAAGACCCACCTGCTGCATGACTCGGTGGAAGAACCGTGCCAAGGTGAGAGGAGACGAGCCTGTCGCCCTTTAGCACGGCATCTTGTCGCCTTTTACGACATGCATGGGGAGAGATGCAGTTGGGATATTCTTTTTAAGTACCGGCCCCACACGGTTTCAATTGCTACTTCTTTAAATATTTTGCATTTCAGATATTTCGCAGCAGCTTGCTTTCAGAAGTGAGCTAGCTGAAGGTCATTGAAAGTGAAATTTTGAACCAACTTATTTAAAATAGTTATGTTCCTAATTGGTTTTCACGTAAACGCAGCAATGATGATTTACGACAAGTTTGTTTTTTACCCGACTACGCCGAAGCCAAAAGGATTATGATTTTGGCAGCGTATGTAGTATGTGTGTTCTTTTGTTCCTTCACAGGGCCTAACTATCTACTAAACCGATTTCAAGAACTGAAGCATTACTGGATTCGTCTCGATAGTCAGTGTCATAGGCTAGATTTTTTAATGAAAAATTCTAAATTGCGATTGCCAGGCGCCTTATAGTCAAACTTTTATTCCCCTCATCTAGTGGGGCATCGTTGTCAAGATCTATAAAAGTTCAAAAATGGTTTAGAAATAAAATGAATTAATAAACAATAAAATAAAAAAGCCACCTCTCACCTTGGCACGGTCCCTCACCGAGTAATGCAGCAAGTGGGTCTTCGTGCCTTACTGACTACTTGATAGTTATCTTGTTCTAATACTTTTCTAAACGTGGTGGTCGGTGTTGTGCTATAATTTACTTTAGACTGCTATAATTTAATCTAATTTAGAGTCCTTTCAGCACAATACCGATTACTCTGCTCACCCCGATTTTCGGGATACAGCGTATGGTATGTATGTAAAATTTAAATTATGTAAAACTCGACTATGAAAAACAAGGGAAATAACAAGGAAAGTTGATCGAAAATCCTGTAGTCGGCGTGTAGAAGGATTCAAATTGACAAGAGTTTTCACGAAAAAGACGCATTTTCGTTCAACTTTCCTTGTTATTTCATTCGTTTTTCGCAGTCGAGCTTGATAACATTTTTAACCGACTTCAAAAAAGGAGGTTATCAATTCAACACGTATGTATGTAATATTAATGGATCTCCAATATATTCACAAATGATAATCTATTGGGCTTCCAAACAAATATACGCACAAAATTGTATAGGTGTATGTATGTATGTTTGTATGTATGTTTTTAGTAGTTGTTTTTTTAAGTCTGTTCAATGTTTTTTAAAACAGTTTTTTTATAAAAAAAATTACCACCTCAGTTTCGAAATGAGAGCATAAAGACAAATATGTTTTTTTAACATTGCACCTGAAAACCATGTTGAACGTATAAAAAAATTATACTGGAATTATACTCGTACGTTAACCCGCGCTCGTGTCACTTCAAGCGTTCTCCACTGTCGCTTTTTGCAGCTCGGTTCGGCCTCGCCTCGCCTCGCTTGACGTCCAAATCGTTCGCATTAGGGCCTAGGGCAGCGGGGTAGACACGTTTGTCTGTACGACGACGCTATCACGTAGGTCTGTATATTATTATGTCATTGCGTACTGTTGGATCCAAAAGTGACGTTTCATCTCTATAACCTTGTCATACACTTGTGTACGTATGGTTTTTTTGGTTTCTTACGGGACCCTATTACTAAGCCTACACCACCTGTCAGTCCGTCTGTCAAACCTTTAAATGGCTGTATCTTTTGAACCGTAATAGGTACTTGATTTAAATGTTAACAAAATATGTGTTAATATGGAAATAATAATAATAAAAAGGAATGTGTAAATAAATTGATAAAATAATAAAAAAAAGAAAGTAAATAATGGAGGGGGTCACCATACAAGAAACATTTTTTCAAAGCTTTTGTTTTTTTTTTTGCTCTATTGTAAAAACAGTAATTAATACATACAATCGTTAAACTTGGTGTCATTATTATAGGGCAAACTCTAAAGACAAAACAACAAATAATAAAAAACCAGCCAAAGACCATCGCGCTAAGGATCCCGAATTGAATGAAAGGAAGTTGTGTGGTGGTACGGAACCCTCGGTGCGTGAGTTCGACTCGCACTTGTTTAAAACAGTGATCAGCTAGCCAATTAATATGACAAATTTCAGCAAGATATGCATAGGTAGGTGTGCTTTCATCGTAGGTATATGCTGTTACGTCATATTATATGTTATCCAGGTAAATTATATTGTTATTTTCTACAAAAGATACAGATAAAATATATTCACTGCTGAATGAATAAAATGGAACACGGCTTTTCTATCTACCGTTCAATTCATTTACAGCGCAAATTATATTTTAATATTGTATTATATTGTAAATTAGAGGTAAGTTTATGGATTACTAGGACAATAAAGCCCCTCTCCGATTCAGGTTTCCGATCCATTTTGTTTTGATAGCTATATCGATCAACTCTTCAAAAACTGTGAAAAACAAATCAAAACCAAAAGTGATCGAGATTCATTTGGTGCCTACGCGTCCATTGTTACTATATGGGTATATAGGGTCAAATCTTTATAACAAAATTCCTCCCCCTATAAAAACAATACACAGCAAAAATATGTTTAAAAACAAAATTAAACAATGGCTACTTACCATCTCACAAACTGAATGTGAAAAAATGCTTACCTACATTCAACAGTAAAATATACAACGTGCAAACATTAATCCAAACTTACAAACTTATCTACTATTATATTAATTTAATTAACTTTTTAACTTAACTAACTTAACTTTTTATTAAAAACTATATTTAAAATTATAATACGTAAAATGTAGTTACTCGTAAATAAATATTAACCCTACACTTTATTTATTATCAATATCACAATATGTAAATGTATACTTTCGTACCTACAATCATAACACAAAATCTACACCCCCACACCTAAAAACAAACGGAGCTTAGCGATACAGGTGCGAGCCTAGTGCCTAGCTCTGAGCGCACATCGTGTAAAAGATTTTTTTTTGTACTTTCTTTCCTCGTACTGTAAAACACATGAATGTATCTTTTAATTTAATTTACACAATAAATGATTTTGTTTGTTTGTTTGTTTGTATATCGATATTCGATTTAAGCACTTTTCTGTTATAGAACATCTGTCAAAGATTGTACAAGTTCGCTGTCGTAAAATAAAAATCGAGTGTATTTTATTTACCCGCCCATTTCCTTTCACCGCGAGTGGCTGATTTCGTCCTCGTAGACTTAAGAGCGCTCGCTCTGCAAAGCCTACCGAAAAAATCATTAATAATCGTCATAAAAGTATGTGAAGTTTCCACGCTCGCCCGCCGCGCCATCTGCTGTTGATTTCACGCTCAAACAATTTCCATTCGCGCACGTCACCGTTTTACAACGCACGTACTGGCTTCGTCGCCTCCCTCCTGCCCCGACCCCCCCGCCGCCCGCGCCGCCGCAACGTTATTATGAACCAGATGGAACGTATTCACAGCCGCGAATACTCCCAGCCAATCAAAAGGTTGGAAGGTGCATCAACCGGTCGAGCGGAAAAAGTAATTATGGTGTGCACAACAACGAAATTACAAAATATAATGACTATCTCTAGATATATTATCGACACACGTGTTACCAGACTTGACAGAATTGTGTTGATTTGTGGATAACGTTGGAGGCAAAGAAAACTGTAATAATTTGATAACGAACTGAATATATTTACATTTGTGTCCACCGAATTGTATTAACATTCAGTTAACTCTATGGCGTACATACATACACTACTGACAGTGAAAATATGATAATAATTATATTGATTTTCAATTACCAAGTTCACCCGGTGTTATGCGCTGACATCACGGATGCTGTAGATGATGTAGCCAACCGTGTCAGTTTCCATAAAAAAAACTATGTTTAAAATATATTATTGGAGTACGACCGTGAGTAAAGCCGTTATAATATACATATTTTAATAATACTGTATAACATCGACGTCATATTATAATAACAATAGCAGTTCTGTCCATTTTAATTGTTTCGATATTCTATTTTACAGATCACAGCGCGCTCTCTCTGACTACTTATTACATCTGTAGTCTCAGGTTACGTGGCATAGAAGAGCGAATTGATATAAAAATAGAAGGAGGCACTATCTGCGCTGCGCTGGTTCTCTGAATACAATAGTGACATCATTTGCTCGATTTAGTGGAAGCTAATTAAGTGAATATATACGTACGAGATCTTTTCACGATAGGAAGCTTCGGCAAAACAGATAACAGACAACGGACAAGATAATTCTTCTCATTTTATGACCTACATAAATATAACTAATACTGAGGAATAGAAACTAGTAACCTAACTAGCCCAATGAAAGCCATGACAAATAATTTGATTTCGAATCAGTTTTTTTTTTAACTAGAACTAAATTATTTGTTACTTTGATAAAAAAATTATGCTGTGTAGCCCTTATTTCTAGAATTTGGCCCGCCAGCTGAAAAGTCTATTTATGTTTTAAAATATAATAAATAATAATACATAAATAGAAATAATAAATTGTTATATTTTTACAATACATTATAATAATCACCACCACGAATGTGTGGTTGAGCCTCTTAGTCTACAGCTCTTCAAACTTGGTAAATTTGATAAAACGAAGATATTCCAAACTGTTACCAATATGTCCAGGAATTGTTCATTTATCCACGACGTACTTAGAATTAAATTACTAAAATCTATCATAAATACAGAACAGCGCCGATTAAAACAAAAAAGAAAAACATATTTATAAGTCTTCCGAGTATAATTATGTGTGTTCTCCATTGTATTATCTATCACTAATACACATCGAAAACTATTACAAAATAAAATTAGGAGAATACATTTTAAACCTGACATCTTGAACGGCAGAATTACCATTTCAGCTTTAATTACAATGCAGATATTTCTGCATAACATAATATGCGATAATTACAACTTCCCAGCAATCAAGAACTTCGCCAGCAGTTGAGCGATAATAGTATCAAGACGTGCCGCGAAGAAAATTATGAGAGTGGAAGAGGCGGAAGGGGTGTGTCAGGATCGTTGCACGTGGAGATCCGTTGTCTCTGCCTACCCCACTGAGAAACAAGCGTGGCGCTATGTATGTATGTATTAAAATTAGGAGAATACATTTCAAACCAGACACAATCACTTTGAACAGCAGAATTGCCATCAATTTCAGCTTTAATTACAATGCAGATATTTCTGCACAACATAATATAATAATATGCGATAAGTACAACTTCCCAGAAATCAACAACTTCGCCAGCTAAGCGATAATCGTATCAAGTCGTGTCGCGTCCCGCCGCCCCGGCCGCCGCCGCCGCCGCCCCTCCGCCCGCGCCGCCCGCGTCGAACACTCAACGACGTCGTCTGCGACTTGTTTATAACATGATTTATTAACAACACTAGCCCGAGCCGTTCCCCGGACACCAGTGAAAGCCTCCACAAAGTAATCAGGAAACACCATTAGCGGGCGAAAGTTGCAGGAAGCTTTTTTTAACATCCATTCACGGGCTGAAAAGCGACAGTCATTTAAAGTCCATTTGTGGCTAATAACGCGGGATTATTGGCGCTAGCTACGCGGCGTATTGTTTTTTTTTTTTCTATTTTAGAGGCTCCAATCTGTTGTTCTGGATTATTTACTTGCACTTAAATATTACAGTTGGTTTAACTAACTTCTAAATGAAGTTTAGAGGCTAAACATTTATTTAACACATATAAAATAACCTAGGTACTTCATATAAAAATATTACTTAAAACTATCCAAAATTAACATATAAAATCTAACTCAATTTCTCTTCTTCGTCGGCGCTGCTTTGAATAATTGAACTTTTTAATTTATAAAACTAACCTTTGATGAGCCGTCTGCCCTTTACGTTTGAAACTAGACTTAACAAACGTTTGGAGAAAATTAAAACGTTCTGCTCAATTTAACAAAAAATTATGTTATTATTTTTATCCGACTGAGCGAAGCAAAAAGGAAGGTTATGTTTTTCGAGTGTAGGTATGTATGTATGTCTATTTCTATTGCCCGCTCTGAAGGATACCAGGATACCAGGAAAGATCAGAAATGCTGTAGTCGTGCGTGCAGGATTCTAATAGACAGATAGCCCTACTGCAGCATTTTCTGCTGTTATTTCCTTTTTCTTTCATTTTTAGCAGTCGGGTTTTATAATTTGTTCTATTTTTATTAATAATCCGTCTTTACACTTTGGAATCACTTTTTGTGCGTTAATGACGTGAGGCTGCGTCTGACTCGAATTTCAAGAAGTTCACCACCAATATTACTCACCTGACAGATTCAGTTTTTAATATATGTAATACTTCATCAGTAATTCCTATCAGCGCAGATCGATAGCTATTTGAAAACACGATTTGATTAACTTCGCTCGATAGAAAAAAATCATGAACATGCCTCTGAATTTAGTTATAAAACGTACTTGTAAGGCAACGTGACCAAATCAAGGCTTTGGAAAAATATATTTTATTTGTTGAATATATATCTAAATCCGTAGCTTTGTTTCGGTCCGTAGTTTTGGAATAAAAAAATAAAAACCTAATTTTCGCTTTGATTGATTGTGTTGCATCCCACTCCAACCAGCGAAAGTGGCGCCTTGAAATAGGAGTACGAGTGAATACGGGTTAACAGGGCCTTAATTTTAATAAACGAACATAAACGATGCAATTGACTTTATTTATAGCACAAAGATGTAAATAAAATGTAATACCTACGTTCTTTTCGGAAAGCTTTTAAGAACGTAACTTCTTCAATCTCCGAGACGAACTTAAGCTGAGCTTAACGGTAAAGCTTTAACGTTGAACCGTTCTCGATGCCCTCGACCTCAGCACTTGTGAAAAGTTTAATTAGATTTGAACGAAATTCCCGTGCTTACCTGCCACGGACCCGCGCCAGCGCGCGCGGTCGCCAACGCCGCCTCTACCTGCAAGCGTGAGTCGCACAGTACACCGAGAGAGTAGCCCCGGTCGGCGCGGGGCGCTAGGCTGCTAGACACCGTTACCGAACAACCCCCAGCCCGTCTGTAAGCGGCTTTCAAAGTTCTCTACAACAGGGACGTCTCACCCTGTCACCGCTTGTTGTGTTAAAATAAAATTGCGACAAATTAATATTCCTCTTCTCAGCTCAGTGAACCGTCTAAGTACATTACGTGTAAAGACCTAACCGGGGTAGCATTCAGTAGCAGTAGAACACTTTACTTGGAAAAAGATTATTTAACATTATTACTCTGAAGATATTATCTTCTTCACCGCGGCTGCAATAAATAATGTAGAAATACTTATTCACCCGTACATCTCGGCACAACTCCTTTACAATGGACGCTAATAAACCAATTGTTTACGAGCGCCTGTTGAATAAGATCTCATACGTTTCCCGCTCTCTGAGACATCGCTGAACATCGCAGCTATGTATGCACGCAATAAAGGCAGAGTTGTTAAATTGTGCATTTATTATGTGCGGCTCATATATCGCGTGACGACGACACGCCACACTCGCTCGCAGAAGAATGTTAGTGCTCGTTGTTTTCTTCCAACAGAGCCTCTCTTATTTGCTCACGTCCGTCAGCTTGGCGTTGATTGAGACGCTGCGCAAACGTGCCGGCGAGGCGTAGGCGGCGCCGCTCGCGCCTTTTATTTACATGCAAGAAGAAATTCAGCAAATGGACTCGCCCATTAACCGTCGATAATCGCTCACGTGCCGGAAATAAACTATCGAGAAGAACAAAACACTTGTTGGCGTCTCTTCGCTCCTCGCCACGCCCGTGGCGCCCCCGCCCCACAGCGCGCGCCGCGCCCGTCGCCGCCGCCGTCGACCGGAAGCTCAAGACTCTAGCGGACGTCACGCCCAAAGCGGCGGTTTCCGTTCCGCCGACACGCGACGGAGAGGGCGCGCCCCCGGATACCGTCGTCGCGAACTACACGTAGCGACTACGGCGAGCGTCGAAGTGTGGTATTCTAAGCCTGTTGTAATTGGAAACGCAGAAGAGCATCTGCTACAAATCGCTCAGGGCTCGTACGTCGCGCGAAGTAAATTGGGACGGTCGGTTCGCCTGCGGGGCGGGGGCGCGCGCGACGCGAGCGGGGCGTGCAAGCTGTCGTCACCCGCCACCGCCCCGGCGGCGCGCGGCGCGGCGGCGTCGTCGCCGCTCCAAAGATGTCGGGGAACACGGAATATTATTGCGTTTTCAATTATACTAACGATGCGATACGGTCCGTGATGGGATCGGCGGAACAAGCCGCCAGCAGCCGCCGAGAGCGTTCCGTCATAGTAAAATGAGACGAGTAAAATAACTGGAGCCAATTTTTAAAATAACTACCTACGCTGCGCCGAGCCACCAGGGATGTCACAACTCCCAACACTAACACAATTGACAGGTAGTGAGCCCATTTACGGAACCCTAAATTCATTTTGCAGAACTTAGTAGAATGGACAGACATAAACGTGTTACGGAACCCTACTTTTATTATAAAATAACCGTCGGAGGACCTTTGTTGAAAATTGTAAAATTTAGTAGAACGGACAGACATGCATTTTTTACGGAACCCTACATTCATTTTGAAATAAATGTTAAATTTAGTAGAACGGACAGACATGCATTTGTTACGGAACCCTACATTCATTTTGAAATAAATGTTAAAATTAGTAGAACGGACAGACATGCATTTGCAAGCGCCGCTAAAGATTTCACTTCAAAAATCGTGTGCTGGGCGACCATCACTGACTACTCGCGAGGGAAGTGAGAATGTATGTAGTGGTTGTGTACAGACAGACAGCGAGCGCAGGCGCGCGCTTGTGTGAGTGCGAAATCGGCGCGTTTGTATGAAGACGGCTAACTTGTGTGGTTTAACTATGGTTCCATCTCCGTCCCCGGGTGCGTGTGTATTTATCTGCCAGCTACTAGTCTAGCCCGCGGCCATATTACTGTTAAATATATTATATTGTCGATTGCGTGCGATTAGCTGGCAGTAAATCAATAATTACGAAATAGGTAGGTGTTAAATTACCTATCGAGAAAAACAAAACACTTTTTTCACTGACACGGTTGGCTACATTACTTACATCTAACATCTTACATCTACATACACCTGACATCTTAATGTCACCCTATAACAGTTTACTGAACTAGGTCAGTGCTTCCCTCAAAATACTCGACAAAACATAACACAGAAAAATAAAAATAAAAACAAAAACAATGATCAAATCTCTAAACGATTATACTAAAACAATAAATTATCTAATCTGTCATCCAGCGGAGGAACGTAGCATCTATCATGCGGACAATAGCAACGGTGTCTATAGCACTATAGAAATAACAATAATAGTTATATTGAATGATTATATGTCATGATTTTGATTAATAAATACCGTTCCATCAGTACTAAAAGGCTAAAGCTAAGATACCAACACACAATACATACGATATAGTATACTATACCCATCTACTATTGTTTTTATCGAAGCTTATATTCGGTGGACATAATTTAACAAATTGCGTGCGAAAGTGCCGCCTTCTTTTCGCATATTCATTGCTGGGAGTGCTCAATTTATATTAATATAAAATTTACTTTAAATTTCAAGCGGGCACCGCCTAGTAGCAAAACTGCTTTTATAAACGTAGCACACATTACGCGGACGAAGGTTTAAAATTTCACGATATAAGTACGTCGTATTTTTCTTTGTGATGAACTTTGCGAGGCAAAGTGCTCCTTAATTGAATACAAGTCCGACTAACAAAACGCTGGTCAGTGGAGAACGAGGGTCGCCGGAAGCCGCGCGCCGTCCCGCGCCCACTCCATTGTCAGGTCGGGCGCGGGCGCGGTGCCGCGCGGCGTGCCTACTCTTCCTATTAATAAATGCAAAGACGGTCGCCCTCCCCCCGATAGCCTTTACTTTATCGAACGCCTTAAAACGTAATCCGGAGACGTGCGGCGCCTCCTAATGCCGCCCTGTGTGTTCCTTAAGTTTCATCAACTCGGAATACATAATCAGCTAAAAAAAGTTAAACAACCGAAGTCTTTAGGAAGCACCTCTCTGAAATATGGCGAGGTACAAGAAAAAAACTTGCGAGAACTCGGAGAGCTCGGCGCTCCGCCCGCCGCGCCGCCGCCCCCGCCCGCCCCCGCCCCGCACCGCGCCGCGCCGCGACCGCTCCAGATTATTTTCCTTTTATTTAATTTACCTATTCATTCCCCATTTTCTGAGAAGATTAAATAACGGAGAATTCTAATTAGAACAATTAATTTAATTACTTTTTCCGAAAAATAAGCCGAGAAAATTAAGGAGCCTCCCCTAAAATGTTGTGGGAAAATTGAGAAGGTTGTGATGAAAGTAAATAAGGTGAATCTCTGCAGTAATTTATGCGGCACACACCTCCGCCCGCTATCGATAGAGTGGGAGATTCAAATTAGGGCGCGCAGGTGCGACGATACCCCCGCCGCGCTGCCGCTCCGCCGCTCCCCCACCCCCGCACCCACCTACGCCGCCGATATTAGCTTCAGATCTCCTCTTCGTTTTAATTTTTACCTTCTTTTTGAAATTCCCTTGAGGGTGTATAAATTAGAAGGATCGAACAGATTTAATGGGAACCTTACGTGGGATTTTATGAATATTTCTACTTTATGTAAGCATTTTCAAACCAGTCAACGTTTATAATAAAATTATAAAGATACCGACAAAATATTTTATTTATACGAAATAAAAATAATTAATAAAATGTGTACATTGAGCAAATGTTTTTGTGACAGCAGCGCCTGTTATTCTACAGCCTAAATACGTTTTCACGTTTCTGCGTGAATACCTACCAAAAGGTTCCCTCAGTCGCTTCTGTAGTGTTGCGTTCCACAACGATCCGTTCTGTCGGCTACACTGTTTCTGATTTTTATCAACAACATGTCAGTCAGTCAGTCAGGCGTGTAAGCGTCCACTGCTGGATATACGCCTCTCCAATTTTCCTCCAGTCCTCCCGGCCTTCAGCGGTACGGAACCACTGCTTTCCGCCGACGTACTTTATGTCGTCGTCCCACCTGGCGGGTGGTCTTCCCACACTCCGTTTTCCTGTCCACGGCCGCCAGTGTAGGACACGGTTACTCCAACGGTATCAACGACATGCTTCAGCAGAAACACATTGTTACACGGGCGCCAGCACGGAGCACGAAGGGGTGAACCCTAGACTGGAAGGGTAGAGAAGCTTCAGCTGCAAATGCGAAACACGACACTGTTGCTCGGGTTGATCTAGTTCTCGAAAAAGTATCTAATGAGAACTTGGTCAACTTTAAAATAGCCAAGACGCTATTTTGCAACTCTCTACTAAGGCCGATCCGTTTCCTCTCCAAGCTACTTTCCAGTGCATCCAAGCTGCCAAACATGCTGAAATGGACCTCATGCGTATGGAGGTGTCCAGGGATTGTACTTCAATGGTTCATAGAGTCCAAGGCGAAATTAGCGTCCAGAAAATTAAGGATCCTATACGTAGGCCATTACTCATGTAGGCCGATTTCACACCAGTTTAACTGCTTACACTTTATATAGCTCAAGTAAAACCGGCAATGGAATATTGCGACCACGGATCCACAAGTATATACATTCTTTCAGCCTTGGATTATATTCAACGACAAGCCATTCGTCTCATTGACCACTCTGTACTAAAGAAGGACCTTACACCACTGAAATGCATCGTCGGATCATTGTGCCTGTTTTACCGGTGTTTTGCCCACTGCTCCGATGAACTTCCCTCATCCCTCCTCCTGTTCGCATTCGCCAAGATAGCCGGCTTGCCATCACTTGGTAGTCGACAGAAGAGTTCTTCGAACGGCACGACTCTCTCAATCGTCTTGTGTCGCACTGTAAACGTGTGGAATGGGCTTCCGGGAAATAGCTTTCCCTAATCCGCGAAATCCACGAATCTTCAAATCTCGGTTTGCACCTCCTCGGGGGTGAAATTGTCTGTGCATCAGGCTCCGACCTCGAAGGCGGTTATAATTTGCAACTTTCGAGCATATTTTTTAGTTGATACATGTTATTGTAGATATTTTACATACGTCAAAAAGGAATAAACCTAAATGTTGTGTTAGACAGAGACTTTAAATTGTCTAAAAAAAATTTCTATAAATATAAGTGTCTGTTCAGTGCACTATTTTCATTTGTGAAAACTGTGTAGGTACTTATATTAACAATCGGCTCAATAAAATAATGGTGATCATCCTTTTTCTACATAAAACCTTTTACCATAAAAATTACATAAAATAAGAGTAAATTGTTTCACCATAGAAGCCAGCTCGCACGTGCGTAGAGCGCTAGGAGGAAAAAATGCTAGGGCGCGTGCGCGTCATAGCTCGACGGTAGAGACCAATCATCTCAAAATGTGCGAGAGGGGAACAACTCACTCGTGTTAATCCATAAGTGCTTTCCGGTGACTAAGCACTGTGAAACATCGAACACATTTTCGCAGTGCGTCGTACGATTTTTCATGCGCAGTATAATTGAGATCCAAGACACACGAACTCATAAAATGGCAATAATGTTCCTCCTTCCTTCTGCTTCCTTCCGCCTCCCTCCGGAGCGGGGGCTCCGTATGAAGTAATAAAGTAAATTCATGTTTAGTACGGGGTAATCCGGACGCGCCTCTCTCTCTGCTATTACACGATGTTTTTTTCATAAGTTGAGTGCTAGCGGCGCATTTCTATGACACCTCTCTGCGTACTCCTTAGAACAGGGTCGCTTTGTCGTATAGACAAAATGTCTACATATTTGTATGAATTTCATTTCCAGCACTGCGAACACAACGCTGCCATCACTGAACATTCCTCGTCGAATTTCAGAGTTCAGTACCCTTATCACGAGATTTAACCTACACCGCGTACTACGCTACGCCGTGTTCTCCGAATCATTTTTAATGAAGAAAACAAGGTTCCTAAATCTATCACTAGAGGCGCTGCTCCGTTTCTCCATACAAAATGATGCGGAGAGCACGGCGTAACGTAGTACGCGGTGTAGGTTAAATCTCGTGATAAGGGTACACCGGGACTGACTCGCACGCACTCTACTTACATACACTACGGTGCGTTGCGTGCGAGACGTCTTAACAAGTCAACAGAACAGCAAATCTCGACGTTGAAGCGTATTATCTGATAAGCCTACACTGGCGGGACGTACGCAGCGCGTGGCCGGGCTTAGCGACACAATTCAGTATAGTGGCAAGAGTGAGACCCACAACCTCTGATAATTAAAAGAAGATGAGAGCGACCTACTCGACTAATCCTATCCCAAGCGTTCCGACGCATATTGACCAATAACAACAACAAAAATTCACCTAATGAATTGTAAGTAGCTTAACAAAGCCTATGCGGTATTCGGTGACACACAGTTGTTATGCATTGCATGCCGGCGCGAAAACACTTTTATAGCTTTTTGCTTCTTTTGAAACGACTATGTCATGGGAGCAAAGAATATATTACATTGAATCTACGATTACATTACAGTTTTAAAACCCAGTTTGTATTCGCTAGTCAAAACTAGTTTTAACGATGGCCTTTCATGAATGGTAGTTTCAACGTAGTGGCTAGGTGTTGTGGCAGACACTTTTCTGTGGCATATAGCATGGTGGAGCAATAATTAAATAGAACCACAACGATGAATACTAATTTTGTTTCTTTGTAATTATTTTTTTACTGAACTCTTATTATCACCTGTCGAATATGTCGAATAATGTCGAATATGATCTCACAATTTGTAAACGTTACCGCATAAAATTTGAAATCATATAGATCTTTATTTGTTATGTAAAACATTTCTTTACGAGAAACATAATCTGCCATCCTTTTAAGATAATGGAACAACGGGCAGAACCACAAAGCCATTGGTCAAAATGTGCGAGCATAATTTTTGCTTATCACAATGACACAGCTAAAATATTAGAAGAGCAGTCCAAAATAAACCATATACACTAAGAAGAAAAACATTCTTCCCCTGTGTCCCCCTGCCGCTGAGCCGCCGCGCCGACGACGCCCCGCCGCCGCCGCCAAGAGTCGAACCAAAGCGGGCGCATTTTCCTCAACGTCATGTAAAGGAATACTCGAAAAAATTAATGACATTAGAACCGCTTCCTTCGCAAGGATCATCCCCGGGGCTGCTTTGTTTTTTTTTCTGCGTTTTCTTACGCGTGACCCCTTCCACTCCATGAATAATACATGAGGCCCGCGTCGCCGCGCGACAAGGCCCGCCTCAGAACCAAAGGAGATATTAAGAAAACATTGCCCCGAAAATGATTTGACATTTTTATTCTGTTGTGCTCCCGCCCGCACCCGCACTCTCCCTTTTCAGTTAGTGAGCTGAAGCAAAATGTCGTGTGTTTCGGCCTCTTTATGGTTGTGCGCCGCCGCGCCCGAACTTACTGAGGCGGTGACCGTGTGCCCGCCCCCCGGCCGCGCCGCCGCCGCGCCGGCCCGCTCGCGACAGCCGGTACAACTAGGGATGTGAGAAGGTTAGATGATTTCACTTGTAGACTGCTTAGAAATTCCGTTCATTCTGTCCTTCAGAGTTCGGTGTATGTACATATGACATTGGACGGAGTAACTTACAGAAAACTGAAGAGGACTGCTTGGAATTTCTCTCGACGAGATTACTTAATTTTCAACCGTCACCTTTGGACAATAATTAACTTTTACATTAATATAATAATATGACAATAAAAAGCATAATGTTTACGTAAACATAATATTCGTATTCTTTAAATTATGGTGATATAGTGTATTTGGCACCCTTTTCTACTTAAAAGATTAGTAAAGATAAACATTTAAAAAGTTTGAATGTAACACGTGTGCTCATCATCGTCGTTTAGAACGTGTACTAAGTAAATATTTCAGCTCTCTAGTACCTTTATTTTCCGACGGGATATGTATGTATGTATATATTCTTTATTGAACACCAATTTATCAAAATTAGGTACAACAGGCGAGCTTAATGCCGCCAGGCATTCTATTCTAACTAACCTTTGGGATGTGGGAGAAGTACATGCAGGCGAACAAGAATAGTTTGTGGCAATGTGTTAGATTAAAGAAATATGTATGATAAACTACGTACGAATACTACATAAATACTTTAATAAGCATATATTATATGTATATAATAAACTTACATATTATGTACATAATCGGTGGCACCGTTGTGCAACACAATGAACTGAATGACTGAATGACAATGCTGAATCAACAGCATTACATTTAGAATATAACTAACATTATTTATACAAAAAACAAAGCAAATTATAGATTTCACTGATTAGAACCGTATTTTGTTCTACATACAGACAGATGCATAGTTCTGTAAGGAAAGGAGAAGTTTGTTTAAATTTATATTAAATACATTCATAGACGTAAAGGAGCGTAAATGCACGGTCAGATTATTCCAGAGGCGAGCTGTTTGTACTGTGAAAGAGTCCGTGTAGAACGAGCTTGAGTGAGCCGGTATTGCCAAGAGTAAGTTGCCAGCAGATCTTAAAGCCAGGCCGTGAGAAGAAAGAAATTCAAATCGTTCACTCAAGTATTTGGGAGCAGCAGGATCATTAAGTGTGCGGAAGAGAAGAGAGAGGGCGTGAGAGTTCCTGCGACCACGAATATCGAGCCTCTGAAGGCGAAGCTCGATATTCGGATATATTCATACTTGCGCAATCCGAAAATATAGCGAGTGCACAAGTTAAGAATACGGTCAAGTTTGTTGAGGAGATACTCATTCAGGTCAAGATAACACACATCAGCATAATCTAGAATAGGCAGTAAGAGAGATTGAGCGAGCGTAATTTTTGTGCCAGTGGGAATGAAGTTTTGCAAACGCTTGAGAGAGTGCATGCTCCCGAAGACCTTACGACTGACCTCATTAACCTGCACACTCCATGTAAGAGATTCATCGATCATAAGCCCTAAATTTTTAACGCACTTGCTGAAGGGGATAGCTATGCCATTGAAAACAACGGCGGGGCGAGTATCCCTGTCCAGCTTTGCCAACAATTTAGGTGATCCGATGATTATGACTTGTGTCTTAGCACGATTAACGAGCAGTCCGAAGCGCGCAGCCCAATCGAGTACAGACTCAAGGTCTATATTCATGAGGGCTACGGCAGTATGAGTGTCCTCGAGACGGAAGTGACGGTAGAGCTGCAAGTCCTCAGCATATAGATGGTAGAAACACATAAGAGAGACAACAATATCGTTGATGAAAATGTAAAATAGTAATGGAGAGAGCACACCGCCTTGTGGTACGCCGGCAGTGTGGTCGCACCACTTAGAAGTGACATTCTTGACACGAACGCACTGGCGACGACCGCTGAGATAGGAAAAGAACCAATCGAGTACTGACTGTGAAATGTTCAAGGAACGCAGAATAGCTTCTTGCTATTCTGCGTTCCTTGAACATTTCACAGTTCATCATGGATTTCGAAATCAGCAGTGTTGAAAGCACTGCTGAAATCAAGTAGAACCAGCAGAGTAAGTTTCCGATCATCCATTGCATGGCGGATATCATCGGTTATTTTGACAAGTGCAGAGACTGTGCTATGAGATGGTCGAAATCCCGATTGATATCGATGTAAGAGGCAGTTTGCAGAAAGATACATGGAAAGTTGGGAGTGAACCACACGTTCAAGTACTTTAGATAAGAAAGGAAGTATGGAAATAGGACGATAATCCTTGAACTGAGTGGGGGAACTGATTTTAGGGAGCGGTATCATATAGGCCTTCTTCCACAGTTCAGGAAAAGTTGCAGACACTAGCGAATAGTTGATTATGTGGGTGAATATGTGTACAACATTGTCTAATATCAGCGAAAACAGTTCCCGACTCATGTCATCAGGACCTACAGCCTTACTCTTAATAGAGAGGATGATACGTTTTACTTCACAGTCAGTGACTCTGGTGAAACCAAATGGATCAGAGACGGAAATTAAGGCTGAATTCAACTGTCTAAGTGTGTGAGCCTTAACAGATGGGTCCATAACTATAGGAGAAGAGGAGAATGTCGGTTTAAGTCATCGAGATCAATCAATTGATTAATCTCAGACGATGACTTGCCGACACCTAGAGTGCGTAGAAACTTCGACATATTGTGTGGAGAACAATTTTCAATAGACTCATTAATATGGCGGCGTTTTGCATTTCTACACATCTGATTACACCGATTTCTCGCAGCTTTGTATTTTTCCCAGTTTTCTTCCGTCTGTTGGCGTTTATGCCTTCGCTTCAAGGCATCCCGACGAGCCATCATACTGCGGATCCCGTCGTTCAGCCATGGAGCTGGAGTACGTTTGATTCGTACTGAATGTATTGGAGCATGTTTGTCATACAGAGCAGTCAACTCTAGAACTGTACTTTAGAATCGACACAGTCTGAATTAAATAAAAGAGTCCAGTCATTGCAATCACTGTGGTGCAATGTCCATCTGCAAATTATCTAGGATATGGATATGGATTATTTAGGATATGACTCCCTTCTTATATTACTAGGTGGTAGGGTTAACCCGGCCGGGTTGGTACCACCGCACTGAATGAAAGGTCGGTCGAAAGGGCTATGTAAATAGTTTGTGTTTTCCATCCAGTTCAGTGTAGCCGGCACGACCGAAGCGAAACACTGACGTGGCACCAAGTTCTCCCGGTGTTAAGGGCTGACATCACGGATGTTGTAGTTGATGTAGCCAACCGTGTCAGATTCAATAAAAAAAAATATTTGTTGTCTGTAAAGTCGGTTTACGGACGATAGTTTTACGTGATAACGTCTTTCAATTTCTGCTGCCCTGGTAATTTAGAACCAGAGAGATAAATGTGTACAAGCCGACGCTTGGGCCGATTGTGCCTCTCTATCGCTTGTTACGCGCTCTCGCTTGCACACGCAGGCTCAGATGGAACGTGACACTTTTTCGTGCGTGCAGACGGTGTTCATCAATTTATAAGACGTGACGTTATCACGTCAAAAAGTCCAATGATAAATAACAACGCATATTAGGTAGGTAGTGCTCCATTTTGTAAAGCAAAGCATTATGTCGCGATGTCAAATTAGAATTTGACACGCTACGGCGATTATCGCGGCAATTCCCCGCTAGTGGAACGTTTAGTAGAGACAAATGCGGCACGAAAATGTACGAGTACTTTCCAGCTCAAAGGAAATTGACCGTGTGGGCTCATTTGCATACACGTGAGACCTTTTTGGTAATTACCTGCGTTTGCTAATAAAACGCGACACGCGACCTTTGAACGCGGCACTTCGAGATCGTTCAAGAATAAATATTGAATTAATGCGACAGTTTAAAAGCGTTAATGGAACTGAATCACAATTGAGGACCGTATATACTTTTGTTCTTTAACCGCTACCATTTTCTTCGTTAGCACTTCTTCGTTGTGACAGTGTATATAGGGGAAACCCATAGCTTGGCGGAACTTTGGAGGAATTTTGCTAAAAGTTAAAACCTAATTTCATTAAAAGAAACGAATGTTTTAGTTTATTTGGAAAAATGGACTCCAATAAAACTCCAGTCAATAACACGTCTCCACAATTTATTTAAACAAACATTACCAAAGGATTGATATTGACGATATAGATTCATAATATATATATTCAATTTACGATACAAGTGAGTGCGTAGTATAGGACTCCGAGTTGTAATAAATATGGTAACTTTATTGTAAGGTTTTATATTTACCCATTATAAAAGAACGTTTACTCCGGATGAAGTAATAAATTTCAATAAAACATACCGACGCCGACCCGGCTAAGGGCTTCGTGTGCCCGTAATGAGAACTGAAGAGGGCTAAATTAGCAGGCGAATGTAGGGTCAGCAGTGAGGTAAATGAAGCGGTACCTCGACAGCAGATGGGCGGGGGCGGTCGAGACGTGACCGACGCGACGCAAGCCTAGCCGAGACTTCACGGCATTCCTACAGGTTCCTTCCCATTTCATGAGCCCCGCCTTTTAAACGAGGGAGAATTTGTTAATTTACCTTTTTGAGAGATTTCGGCTCCGTAATGTGGTCGCGGCTTGATAACTTTCCTGCGGTCGGCGCGGCTCACTGAACTTTGTTTTTAATTATTCAAACATTGCGCCACACGATTCGGGCGCCGCCGTACATAATGTAACGCGTATCAGTACTTCGAGCTTATTCAGTTATAGCAAGTTAGAAACCACAGTGATTCCTTTTATTTTTGCGATTGCCACAAAGGACGGAAAGAGGCGGGCTTTCAGTCGACGAGGGGAGGACTACCAGCTCTCCCTTGGGCCCTAGTCCTACCGTTATTGATGGATTTCCTTAATAAAGTATCTTTATTCGGTAAACCCAGGGCTCCATAGCTACCGTGCGTGTACAAATATTGTATTTTTTTTTCGAATTTGACAACTTCACGTATACACCGCGACTCTTCAAAACTCGGTCAATGACACTAGTGCCAAAGCTAGTATCCGGGTAGATAGGTAAGTAGATGCAGGGTCTCTCCGCGACTTCCTCCTATATGCTGAATGAAAAAAGGTTTCAGTAAATGTGCGGAAGGTCTCGCGCTCGGTGTGTCGGCACGGCGGCGCGGGGTGGCGGGGCCGGCTGGGGGTGGCTGGGGGCGGTAGCCACCCCCGACGACGAAGCCTGCAGTGCGACACATGTTCTCTTATTAGATTGACAGCGCACTGCAGTCAGATAACGCACCGAAAAAGGAAAACAAACAAATGAAATGTCCGAGGGCAATCGGCGCCGCCGCCGGTCGACACAAATATTGGAAAAATATTCATATCGCGGACACCGTTCCGTGCAATATTCATTTTATTTTACTTAACACTAGCTACTTCCGGCTATTCACAAAATTCAAAATTCGATATCTACTTTTAAAAAGTGAGGTGGCGTCGACAGGAACGAAGCCTCTTACGCTTTTTATTTAAAATCCAATTATTAATTTAATTTAGATCGGGATACCGCCATCTATGCGACATTCCTTTAAACTTATAGAAAGGTTCGACTTCAAAAGACTGTCATAGATGGCGCTTATGAAGAGCGTTACAACTTCCGTTCGTACTTTCGTGACGTTTCACTTTTACTGAGTTACGCCCCCATCCCAAACGTGCATTAAAAATCTTAGCTTCAAAATACTCTTCATAAAGTCAACAAAACAAATATACAGCTTGGACGTAAATAGGACGTACATGAACATAGATAAAAATAAACTTCATATGAATACATATAGAGTCACTTAATTAATTATATTATTCACACTCCATAACACTCCACAGATAAAATACATAAACTATATAATATATTTATTAAAAAATACACATATCTATCTACTACGATAGCTCTTACCATAAATATATATATAGCTAGAATTCATATTGCACACATATTACATTTGTGCTTTACAATTCTCATACATAGTGCATAAGCAACATAGTACACACTAAATCTACCTAGAACTATCTGCACAATGTTGCCGAATAAAAAGCGAGTAGATACATTCCGAGAAAATCTCCTCCACGCAAGCAATCAAACATCTCGCTAAAGAAGGTTGTTAAATATAATCCATAGCGCGCCCGACAGATTCGCACCAACTGTCGGCACCCGGTCGACATCTGTAATCTGGTAAAATTGACACAGCAATTTCTCCTTATTGCCTTCGCACACTGCTCCCCGGCCTTCGTATCGATTACTCGTCCGGCTGTCGTTACTGCCAACCGTTCACTTTATGTAGATTTACTACCTTGTTATGTCTAGCATTAGACTGTGGGTATACTTTTGAGGTTGAATCTGTTGTATCGAAGCTTGCTTGAATTACAATCAATATTTTAGGTTGCCTTGTCGTATATTTACATGAGTGATATTGGTTCTGCATATAAAAAATAATTACTTATTTAAAAAACTCCCGACACGTCAACAACCATTAAAAAAATCTGTTAAGTGTGACTTTTACTCGCGCACGGAGGTTTCCGTATTTATCCTCTATCAATAACCGCTCAATCGCAGAGAAGCCTCAATGAGTGATAAAAGCCAGTGGCGCCATCTAATATTCAATAGTGTGACTAATCGATTTTTCGGTACGTTTCTTGTATGGCAGCCCCCCTTAATTTTTAATATTTTCTTATTTTTCTTATTTATTGTTATAGTAACGCATATTCTGTGAAAGTTTCAACGGGCTACCTATTGCGGTTCAAGAGATACAGCCCTCGGACAGACGGACGGACGGACGGACGGACGGACGGACGGACGGACGGACGGACGGACGGACGGACAGACAGACAGATGGCGGAGGCTTAGTAATAGGCTTCTGTGCGGGATACGGAAACCTAATAACGAAAAATCACGACTCACAGACACACACAGACAGACGGAGGCGTCAAACTTATAACACCCCTCTTTTTACGTCGGGCGTTAATAATGACTGTTTTGAAAGATTCGTAAGTATTTATAAATAATTTCAATATACATTTTTACACTACTAAGTCTGACAGCATATGTTCTCATATTTAACGTTATATGCTCCGTATTAGATCAAATAGGTACATACTAACCAGTTTGCATGCAGAGTATTTTGAAAGATTCTTGCCAGTTTCTCCGGATAGGTATCTATATCACGAAGGCAATAAATAGCATTCAAATGCAGGACTTCTATCGATTTATTTATTCTTACATTTTAGCTTTCATCTAACCGACTATTATATATAGCGTCAAGCACATAACATATACCCAGAATTTCCTATTTTCGGATTACATGGAACGGTGTATGGACGCCCTTACGGCTCAAAGCCATCGTGTGGGCTTGTCCGTTCTTCTTCTCCTGCTTTCTCGTGTCATTTCCACTATATCCTTTATTTCGTCATTTTTGCGCTCAATTCCTAACGAGGGACGGAAACTTCATTGCAAATCTAGAATTATTGGATTTTGTCCCAATCTGTGCGCAAAGCACTAATAATTTTCTATCGTATTCTCTAGCTAGAGTATCAAGAGAGTATAATTTCCAATTTCCAGTATTAGAACGACTCATTAAATATAGAAATTGTTTTGTTCGAATATTTTCTTTATTAAATAATTTAATACTTTTTAGGAACGTTTTGGTTATAAAATGTAAATATTTTGTCTAAGACCGATTGTGATCTTACCCCCTTGTCAGTCCGTCAGTCAACGTGTAAGCGTCCACTGCTGGACATACGCCTCTCCAATTTTCATCCAGTCCTCTCCGCCTTTAGCGGTACGGAACCAATGCTTTCCGCCGACGTACTTGATGTCGTCTCCCACCTTAACCCCTTAATACCTTCAAAATAACCAGCGAGGCATTTTTGATATAAGAATTTCTGGCAAATTGTGATGTTACGTATTCTTGGCTTGTAACATTTTTTATTTCTGTAACCACAAAAGTTCAGGCTTTTGTGAGTACGAGCTTTTGGTATATTTTTAAATTATTTTCAGTTTACTAAATGTTTCTCAGAGCGCTTGGCGTTAGGTGTACTCACGTCGTCGAAGAATTCGGTTATTGACGCAGGGACATGCAACTCATCTTCCGCCAAGCATATTTCACGGGCCCGCCGACGTGTTAGTGTCGCCGTAAAACTCGTGTACACTCCATACATTTTCCGGATTTAAGTGCACGCCATGTAAAGCTTTATGAGCCATTCGACTCCGTCGTAATAAGTCTCTCATGCCTTTGTGCGGCGCGCCGCGACGCCGCCGCCGCCGCCGGCGTCGTAGCTGCGACGACGCTGAGTGTCACTGCCGCCATTTATGCTCAAGACATCAACTCAAATCAACGAACGGTGTAATTTGCAATGAAATGCTAGAATTTTCGGTATGGATCCGTTGTACTCTATAATATTCTATTCTCTTTTCACCAATGAATGTAATTTTCACTAAGTATCTTTACAACTTTTGCAATTCTTTTTGAAAGCTCGTTGTGTTTGTTAGCTATTTGTAAAAAAAAAATGTTTTCTCTGTACAAACAGTAGGTACGTCATTATTTCAGTAAATCTCGTGCTCTTAGTTTTATTTGTGTGAACTTTGGCAAACATTGTAGAGTGGTGGGAATATCAACACAGATATATATCTTCACGAGCGTACCACTGCGCTCAACGTTAATCCGTTCTCATTTAGATTTGTTGTTATTTTCGTCCTTGCTCAGTGGAGGTATTTTATTTTATTTATTTTTCTATTTGTGCGTAACTCACCTAGGTTAATCTAGATTCTATTGTTGGGAATAGTGCGTCAGTGTCTCACGCTCACTATTCTCTCATTTGGTGGTTTCAGTTCCAGACGTAGGAGTTTTATAGATTTTCTCAGAAGGAAAGTCTGGAAGTATACAGAAAATATGGGCCTGTATTCATTCCGCCTCGCCGGGCAAAGAATGACTATTACGCGCTCGTTGATGGAAGAATAGACAATTCGTTCAGGTAACATGTTTTATTTTCTTTGCCTTTTGTTCGCTTTGCTTCTGGGTTATGACCTAAAGGTTCTTATCAAAGGCCATCGCTCTAGCGTTATGTTTGGACTGCCTTGACCTTTCGAGACCTCTTCTATACTTGAAATGGATTTTTGCTGTTTTGTAGTTCTTTTCGTTCAGATTTTGTATTTATTTATTAACAAATGGAAGATAGTGTAAGAAATAGGAACATACCAAAACCAGTGAAGTGTCCATATATAGATTTTAGACTCGTTGCCTCGACCGTTTGGAGGCAGACCGTGGTTCGGATTCCACGTAAAACTGTAGGTCCCTTTCCTTCTTACTTTACTAGGTGGTAGGGTTTATCCCGCCCCGGTTGGTACTACCGCCTGACTGAAACGTCGATCGAAACGAGTTCGTGTTTTCCGTCCAGTTCAGTGTAGCCGACATGAAATGAAGAGAAGCACTGACATGGCACCTAGTTTACCTGGTGTTATGGGCTGACATCACGGATGTTGTAAGTGATGTAGCCAAACGTGTCAGTTTCCATAATAAAAAAATATCCTGCGTATTAATGTGGAATAATTCATTTAATTTTTCCAAAATCGTCCATTTGCTGATTGTAGAAATAGTGTTGTGTAGGAAGAGTTGTGGTGAATGTTCCGGAGGAGTAGCGCGGAGGTGCTGGACAATTTAGCGCTTCATTTAACGCGCGGCTTGAGCTGCGGCAGCTTTATTATGAAATAAATAAGAGCATTGTGTGCGCGAGCGCTCGCGGTCGGTCGCGCGAGCAAATTACAACGATAACCCACCGATTTACGACTTATTGCGCGCAACTGAGCTATTACTTTCGGCTGCACAAGCGTGAGATGTGTTCTCGAGGAGATATTTTGTGGAAGGAGAACCAATTGTTATATAACTGAAGTTTTAAAAAAAAATACAATCTGTTACAATACATTTCATAATATGTATTTACGAAAATGTATGGAGAACAACATTTTTTTATTTTTTTTTATTTTGACGCCGTTCTTATTTTCAATACAGATTAACCCCCTGAATTATTTGGCATGGTAACAAAACCAGCCGTAGTTTTGTAAGTGTTTTGTATTGTGGTACTGTGGTAATATTAGCTGTCTAATTAAAGTTGGTCGTATAAGTTATATTTAAAATGTTCCTTTCAACAATACCTACCAACTGAGCTTAGTTCTGTCTTTCGATGTTTCTATGAACAAACCCACTCTCGCAGAGCACATTTGGCCTCCGTGACTTGCTAAAAGCACACAATCTTCTCCCGGACGAAAGGAGAGCTTAATTCTGTTGGTTTATACAATTTTACACGTAATTTATTATCTACGCGGGTTAAGGGGGGGGGGGGGGGGGGGGGGGAGTGATCCTCCGCGAACGGAAGACAGACAAAGCCGCGAAAAAATATACTTTCCTCAACGCGTTTCATTCATCAGGGAGGGTGATTAAACGAAAGGGTTCCGGAGGCGCTTCGTTATGCGTGACTCGGGACGAGAAAAACTCGGCCAGATCGAAAGTTTGCCCTTAATAAATTGGACGTTTCGCGCCGACCTGATTAAGTCGGGATTAAAAATGTTTTTGCGACACTTTTGCGGGATTACTCGGCTCGGACTGTCTGCCGGCGCCGATGCCGACCCTCTTCTCCCGCCTCCGCCCCCGCCCCGCCCCGCCCCGCCGCGGTCGCGGCTCATTCGAAAAAGGGGCTGATGTCTGTTGGTCTCAAGTTGAGCTTTATGATTAATTTTAATTAGTACACCGATATTAAAATGTTTTCTCACCAAGCTAAGCTCGAATGATATTTCAGCTCGTTTCATATGAAAACGTATTCGTAGTATTCAATGCTGACTTGCTATTTCACTGCAAGGAAAAACATTAGAAATTGCCAAATTTACTGATTCACTCGACGATTCTCTCTCAACGAAAGGTCTACTGAAAGCTTTTAGTTCGGCCGCCTCCGCCCCGCGGTCGCGGCCCCACAGCCCGCCGCGCCCCGCTCCGCTGAAATACGTGAGAAGAAACAAACGCAAGCGATTAGGAAGATTTCTCGCCTCCTTGTTTCCGAACAGTCCGCGCTCGATAGAACCAATAGACGAACACAATTAGCTGCGGCCGCCTCCGCCGCACCGCGCCGCCGCCGCCGCCGTCCCACATCCTAGTGATTGATGGTCACCCTACTCATTACTCCGCTTCCGCATCAATTCTACCCACCCTCGGCGAAAAATCGACGTTCGCACCTCTCACGAAAATATGTTTACGTACATTCTGTAGAGCATAAAAAGATGCGGCTATAGTTCTATGAAAACCATATAATTGAGTTCAATGGTAAAGTCTGCTCGCTATCTTTTGAGTTATTATCTTGTAAGCCGATTTGATTCAGTATCGTCTGCATAATTTGAGCAACCTTAATGGCCACCTTAAAACCGTCACAAGCGAAGTGTACGTAATTATATTCGCTTCGCGTCCGCTCGCAAATTATACTCAACAAAAACGTACATCGGAGTCCTCAACCGCGGCGACACCGACCGACGACGTCTTGCGTCTTCCGAGTCGAGCCGAGGCCAATTAAAACGGCAACAAAAAGTTCATTCCGTGGATTGGGCGACAAACAAGCTCGTCGGCAACTTAGCATTTTAACAAGATCCGCCCACTGGCGCGCGCGCCAGGCTCAAAAAATATCTTCCGGCGGCCGCGGCCGACCCACCCCGACCCTGCGCCGCTGCAACTTCATTATTTATGCTAAACCGTGTCTGAAGCAGAAGCTATTAGCGACTGCTACACTCCGTCGCCTTCTTAATTGCTATAATTCTATTGTTAGCGACCCGGAATATGCAAATAATAAAGAGCGTTCGAGCGTTGCGTCCTCGATACTTTTTTACATCTGTACGGACGCAGGAAGTCTGCTGCACCGGGGAGATAACATAATTTTGTTTGTCGCAGACGGACGGAAAGTGAAGTGAGACTAATTGCCAGCTGTCATCGTCGCAGTACTCGCGAACTTTGTTGTACTTTCCTTAAAAGCTGCCTCCTTGTTTAAACGCTTTTTTACTTTAACTTACTTACTTGTCTCTACCTACAACGTAAATACCTGCTGAGAAGAAAACTAAAAAAACGGCTTTCTAGCAATAGATTTTGTACTTTGCAAAATATCTGACTAAACTGAATATAGAAGTATAGAACTAGAAAAGAACTATTCTCAATATCTGAATAAAGCTTCTGTGAGTAGCACAAACGGGTTCACGATTTCAGAGAAATGTATTTAAAGCCTGGCAAAACGGCCGGCGACCTTGTCATTCTTTCTCTATGAGAGATGCCGGATAAAGTTAGCGTTACCACTCGCCGCCGCCGTCGCCGCAGTCGTTGCGAGCCTTTTTATGTTATTCATCTACCTTCTATGGGTTGAAAGTGGAAGCAAAACAAAACTGAAAAGCGAATCTGCTTGAAAGAAAAAACAAGCGGCACAGCTGAAAATAGAATTTATAAATAGAGCTGATCGGGGAGAGAGCAGTCCGCCTGAAAGTGTTCCAAGAAACTTGGGTACAGTTAAGATCCTGAGTACAACAGCAGAATGTTTCTCGTAAAAACAATCAATGTGTTAGGTACACATTTGATTTTGGAGTATAAATTAAACTCAGTTTATATATAATATATAGATGTGTCTCAATCTACATATGTGCAGGTGCATACTTCAACTAAAATTAAAATAAAATTAACATCAAAATACCATGACGATAATTTATATTAATTTGTCCTCTGCAGTATAATAAAATAATACATAATGAACAAAATGACAAAATTGCGGGGAGTGAAAACTTTAAATTGTATTATTCTGTCCCTAACTGTGAAATAAAGAAAATTTACCCATCGTTTGTTGCTGTAATGGGCAGAATAGGGGCTAACTAGGCTCAGTGTTCCGAATACCTAAATATTTTAATCTTTATTCATAGATACAATCAAAGCGGAAAGCGTTTACATTCAATTTAATATTTTAATTTGTCCGGGGGCTCATCAAAGCGCGATCGACTCGTCGCCGGGCCTCTAGCAAATCCCTCCAACTTTTGCCGCCGAATCTGTAATCAACTAATTCAATAATGTATGAATTTAAATAAGAAGTTAACGAGGTTCCGCAGATGTTGTTCGCGAGTTGGAGCGAGCGGGTTATATTAGCGGTGTTTGAACAGCGAGGCCGAGAGAAGAGGCGACGGCGGCGGCGCGAGGCCCGGCCTCGGAGCGCCGCGTCTTGTTCGCGAACAGTTTCACAGACTTGCAAATAAGTTGGAACACTTTCGCGGTGATTACGTTACGTATACTCGTATGTAGGCAGCCGGCGCGGCGGCACGGCGTACTGGGACGCGAGTCGTGTCTGCCAGGATAGAACCGCTCGCAAAACTAGACGCGCTCACCGTGTAGTTCCATTCTGTTCTTGGAACACATTCATCGAATGGGATTAACATTATGTATTTAAAAATCTATTAAGAATATGAGATTTGTATTACACAGCCGTTGTATTTCGTCAGCCTCGATAGCTCAGTGGTGCAGACAGTCAACTATCGCTATTGAATGTTAAACAACGCTGGGTGCGGTCAGTACTTGGATGGGTGACCGCTGACCGTTGGAGGCTGACCGAGGTTCGAATTCCTCGTAAACTGTAGGTCCCTTCCCTCCTAATCTTACTTGGTGGTAGGGCTTAACCCGCCCGGGTTGGTACCACCGCACTGAATGAAACGTCGGTCGAAACGGCTATGTAAATAATTTGTGTTTTCCGACCAGTTCAGTGTAGCCGGCACGATCAAAGGGGGAAGCACTGACATGGCACCTAGTTCACCCGGTGTTATGGGCTGACATCACGGACGATGTAGGTGATGTAGCCAACCGTGTCAGTTTCCATAAAAAAAAACACAAAGTACATTGAATGTGTCACTCAGCATTACTCGTACAGCAGTCAAAACGTACAAATGTGGGTCCAAAGGTCGAGCTAGTTCAGGTACAGTGAACAACACCCGCAACGCGCGACCTTTGGACCCACATTTGTACGTTGTGACTACTGTAAGTCTGGTTCGGATTTTGTCGTCTTTAAAACATTTGTAGTTATAAATTATTTGACGGATCGAAATAGAAATCAAATTGTTGATTTATGTGTAGAAAAATATAATTGTAGTTGTTCCAAATAAATTTTTGTCTATTTCAGATATATTAAGCATAACTTCACAGTTGCGCCATTAATCGTTACAAGATATAATTGACTATCTCCTACTATTTCCGCAGCAGGGGGCTGTCATAACATAACTGAGGTTAGCCCGCTATCCATCACCCCTCGTCACAGCGACCGACGCGTCGAGATTAGCTCGGCCGCGCCGGAGACGACGCCGCCCCGCACGGCCCGCGTAACATTATCAAAACTTTCTATTTAGACAATCAGCATAATAAATCACGTCAGAACAGAACATTACATAACATAAGACAGTCTGCGTGCAACCCGCCCGCCCGCCTGGTCTGAACAAAAACTTCCTACGCGCCCAGCTCTGCGGCGGCACCGCGAGGAAAAACCGGCGCAGTGCGCACTTTGCTACGAGTGGTTCCGGAGGGGAAAAACTAAAGGCACGCTGCCCTTCCTAAACGATACAATTACTTAAGAAATCCGAAGAGATATAATCGCTTAACTGTTTTACGGGTAACGTTTCAATAAATCTATCTAGTGGAGTAGGTACTAAAACTTAGAGGCACTTGCTTTGACCTGATATCAAGGATTAAGTGTCATTGGTTAATAGATATTTTAAGACGTTGAACGCCGATCTAATATTCTTTCTAACTATAGGTATTCTAACTATCTTGCACGTCAAACTTTTTGGGTTCATAGTTTAAGAACTTAACATTTGAGAATTCAAGTTGTAATTAATGTTTTCTGACGCTACGCTGTTACCCTAGCGCTTATATATAATCGATAAAAGCTTGAGAGTGGTGGCGAGGAAAAATGCATTAGTCTGATGAGAAGAATCGACGCGTTCACCGGTGGCCGCCGCGCCTTATTGAAAAAGTCACACGCTGTAACCGATAACCACATTGGCTATCGACGTGTTAAAATAAAACGTTCGTTGAACGTGCTGCGATTCAAATAACATTTTATTATTTTACTGATTTCCAACATAAGCATTACATGACCAGTGCGAATGAAAGTGGAGCACGTCTGAAATAGCAAAGCAGGCGCTGTATAAAGGCCGGAAACAGCACTGGATGATACGTTATATTTCACTCTTTGCCGCTCCTACATACATTCAACCGCGATATTTCAAAGAAGCTTTTGAAACCAAAGCGGCGCTCGTATGAACGAGTACGTTATCGGGTGGTACCACAACTCCGAAACCCTAAAAAGCGTTGTCTCGAGACCTTCCTTCCCCCTCCGCGGGTAACGTTTGTTTGCCCCCCCCCCCCCCCCCATTCCCGTTCCGCCCCGCTCGCTTCACTCAGAGGAAAGCATTTAACATAAAATTTGAGATTTACAGGCGAGTGAATTTAAAAGGATGTTTTAAATGAAGCACGGCACCAACAATGAGTTTTAGTTTTGGTGCTCGGACTGCTTCATGTGAATGTGTACCGGCCTTATGTTTCCGACGAGGATGCGATTGTGAAAAAGCTTCAGTTCTAACTACGGAAATATTAATTTTTCATTTTTATTTCAGCTCTGCAACACATATAGGTATTATTTGTTACGCGTGCTCTGGAATACGTTATTATTTCGTAGAACTTTTAGTTACAGATGGCTTTTTGCGTTTGGCTAGACAACTTTTATTCGTTTTAGCTATTTCTCCTCCCTGTTGTAATTGTTATTTAATATTTAGAAACAATATTACATTTTACATAATATATTAACGAATGTCCTAAACTTACCTAAATAAACCTTTGGTAATCTTTTAGATTGTTGTGTATACTTCAATCAATGACATGCAATTTCATACTTCAATCATCATTGAAAAGAGATATTGACAAGTGATAAAAAAATATGTATGTATGTAAAAATGTATAACCATAATATAATATATGCTATACGGTACGGTACGGTAGCACCCCGACAAGTTCGAACGCAGGCGGCACTTCCGCACTACCCTTAACTGGTAAAATTATTTACGAAACACCTACATGCTGAAATCTTGTCAGATAGATACCTCATGGGTATGCAGTGCAATGGCGACGGCTCATGAGTAATGGCATGGGCTTGTGGAGTGGGGAGCTTGCGGCGCGGTAGTGGCGGCGGCAGTGCGGCGTCACTCGCGGGGGGCAGAGCGGCGGTGGGCGACAGAGCGGTGGGGGCGGCGGCGGGGGCGGCGCGGTCGAGGCTCGGTAAATGTATGCGTTTCGTTATCATTGCACAGCGCAGCCAGGCGCCGCGGCGGCGACGGCCTGGTCGCAGAGCTACGAATGTGATGCAGCTTTTGAATATGAAAATTCAAAACGACTGGTGTGATACGGCGATACGTGAAGAATTTTGTAAGGAACTCACAAAATATAGCGCCATTGATAAAAGCTGACAGCGGTTATCTACTTTTGTATCAAAATGGCCTCGTGACTGCTTGAATAGTTCGCTATTTTGGGTTATATTATGTCGAATGTATTGTTTGTATTTTAACAATACGAACAACCTCACTGATTGGAGGATGTTCGAAGTTGCGCTAATAAGATTAAATTAATCTTAATTACAATTAATTTTCGACCTTCGAAGTGTATCGTTTGATTGAATACGACGTCAACAATTTCGACGATTGTCGTTACGTCAGTGAGTAGGTGGATTACCGACGAATGTTTGTATTTAGCTAATTAATACCGCGCGTGCTTGTACGCACATAGCCGGGCGGCGGCGTGACGGATCTGTTACTTCAAAGGGCTAAGGTTACACTCGCAAGACACAAATTAATTGCTCTCCACACTTCGCTCCCTCCCCCTCTACGAGGCCCCTCACACCGCGCGGCGGCCTCGCGCGAGCTGATGAAGCCGCCACTGTAGGTCACCTTACTATCAAAATAGTAACTCACTTTTAAAAAAAATCTCAACAACACCCTGATCCGCGTCCTTCTTTATATGCGCTTGTTAGATTATGCCATAAATATATACTGAACGCAGCTGAAACTGACTGAATATCGCAGATGTGAGATAGCGAGCATTCAGTCAGGCGGGCAGTTAGCGTGGATGAAAAAGTGAGACTGCTATCAAGAGGAGCAAAAACATAAAAATAAATATTATATTTGTACATTTTGCAACGCGTTTGCGGGTTGTGGCTCTTAACTGCCTGGAGCATGGGCAGACGATCTTTGTGTTGCTACTGATCACCATTCTTAAGATAAGTAAAACATTGTACTATTCTATAGACTGTTGCTCAAGTTATAGAGATAAAAGCTATGTATGTTGGTGTTCCCCAATAAATGTTTGCTTTGCATTATTCTATGGTTTTATTCACTAAATCCAATTCTATTGGATTTCTAATAAATTTAACTTCATTTGGCAATTCAGTTTTGTAACCCTTGTATTACGTAGTATTTTCCTGAATAAGTCAGGTTGACTGGCAGAGATTGCCATAGGTAATAAGTCCGCCTTTTGTACCATTTCGCATTGGAGACTGTAAAGAGTATTTCTATTCTATTAAATTCTATAAGTAATGTGTATGTCTTTGCGAGAGAAAACGGAGCAAACTACCGAAGCCATCGATGCTGGATCACTGCACAACAAGTGGGCTCTGGCTCTTCGATTGTACTGACGACAAATATAATGGAGAGCAAACTATCGAAACTATGGATACTGGATCGGCGCACAATAGGTGCTCTCTGACTCTTTGAATTATCCTGACGACAAATATATAGAAACTTACTTGGTCGCTTGTTACTAACAGCGTATTTTAATTGAGTATAACTATCTAATAGTTACTATAATTTTATTTAAATTAACACGCTCTTGAATCGAGGTTGCACCTGTTTCGGGATTCTCGCCACGTGCTTGTGTAATACACTTAGGTAAGCAACTCTAAAAAACTACGTATAACTTGACTCAAGACCTTTTAAATATTTAGTTCGATAACGGTAATACTAATATTGTATGCCTCTCAGATTTTTAGGGTTCCGCACCTTAAAAGAGGAAAAAACTGAATCCTTGTAGGACCACTCTCGGTTCTGTCTGTCCGTCTGTCATGGTTTATTTTCTCATACGTGTCTAAAATGTAAAAAAAATGAGGAATATACGGCCTCGATTACAGTTTACAGGAGAACCTAAATGAAAATACTAGGTCTTTAAAGTTCTCACGGAAAACTAAATGGTACAGAACCCTCTCCACGCGAGTTCGACTCACACTTGACCGCTTTTTCTTTTAACGATTACATTTTAAGTAAATACGTAATTTCTAGGGAGTGGTACAGTGAAAATAATTAGTTCTAGATTAAAAGTATTTAGTATTTTAGTCCTGGTTCACAAGAAATCAAGCCTTTTCAAACGTCGACACAGACGGTGTCGATATAGCGCTATAGAAGCGCGGATGCGAGAGCGCTCGCTGTAACGACTCGCGAATGACGCCGCGAATTTGACGACTCTCCGCTGCTAACATTTATAAATAGACGAAGCAATCAATAACGTAGCGATTCGGCTATGAAATATGCGACTAATTCATTCATTGTCTCGGAAGAATCGATGATTGAGCTGGAAACGACTCGTTTGGAAACCGGTACTGACTAATCGGTTGAAAATGCGTGCCGTCAATTTAATGTTAAAGTATTACTTCATATTTTTATTAAAATCAATCGAATCGATCGCTTTCAGCGTCTAATTTACTTTAACTTTTTAGCGTTCCGTCATCGTTCATTCATTATGAAGGTAGGTAAATGCTAAAGTTGTAAGTAAATGTAAAACTCGCGGGGGCAGAAGGGCGGAACCTCACCGCCCCTCCGCCCCCCGCGCGGGAAGAGATAAAAGTATATTGGCACATATAATGAATTCAAATGAATGCAACCACAAACTTTTAAAGTTCGAGTCGTTCTAATTCCGAACTGTACCCGCACCGACACACCGTACAGAGTTTTTCCATTACGCCGAAGGCTCTTTCGTTGTATCCGTTTGTCCATTACCCTCATCGACGACTACATTAGCCCAGTGGTGAAAGAGGTGGGCCGACGTTAGAGTTGGATAAAAGAGAGACGATAAAATCACTCGGTTTCCTCCGTTAGCTGACGACGCCCGCCCTTTGACTTTTCCAATATCCTCCGTTTTCGTTGGACCGAAACTATCGCTAGTTCAAGTGCTTGGGCGATTTAGCTGGCAGCTTCTGACACATGACCTACAAACTTGTATAGAAATAAAGATTGTACAACGAACGTTGCCACATGTAACATTAGCAACGTATACACAATATCATAACTTCAGCCATACCTAAGAGAGGTTATCTCGGGCAAATTCATTGTGGAAGCTTAAAATGTAGTAGATTTATAATTAATTTGTATGTTTATTAGTACTAATACAATATTTTCTTTCCTTTCAGGTAAACATGCAGCACAGTGTAGAGTAAGTTAAAATGTAAGCAAGAACATTGTGCCTCATATCACACCATACTTTAGAAATGTATTGTTATTTATTTTGCAATATCATTCTGACATAAATGCATATGCATATAATAAATGTTATTATTTTAGTTTAGTGCCATTACATTAGCAAACCAAAAATTGTTTTTCTAAAAAATAATACATTCGGGATCAAAGAGTAATAAATAATACATCGGGAAAGAGAGCAGACTAGAAATATGCTTGTAAAGCCTCCGCTAAAGGCCCACTGCGGCTACACTCCCGGGACAAACTCCATTGTAAAGAATTACCTACGATTTGCTACAACCCTACGGCAAACAATCCTTAACGAGTCCACTGGGAGGAAAGGCTCGTATTTAATTCTTCGTGCTTTTTTCATTCTTTTGTGTTTTTAACAATTTCTTATTCTTAAGATATTTCGAAATAGGCAGGTAGGTCAAATGTTTATAATAAAATACGCCACAGATTGTCTTAAGATTGCTTTTAATACTGACATCAAATGTATTTCTGATATAAATTTTATTCCTGTTTTTATGAATAAATTCATTTTACGCCATCAAAATATTGGCTAGTACCCACTGTTCTTGCATGTAGTCTATTAAAATTTCGTTCAAACCCATCCACACAAGTAGCCGCTAACCCTGCGTTCCTTCGCTCGCTTCACGCACTACCTATTATCATACCTCAGTTGTTGATAAAAATTCAAAGTAGCGACTTCTCTAGTGTGACACACATATTATATAACTCAGTGGCGGCGGCCGTCTTCGGGACAATAACCGATGTCCCGAGGATGCATGAATATCTTTATTTAATTTAGTTTTAGTAATAAATGTAGTTTAATTTATTTGCGTCATCTGTAAATTGATTTTCTTTTGTATTAACTGTAATGAAGACTTATAAAAATATGGCTAATTTTAATTTCATCAAAACTACTATTACTCCCGGTGAAACATATTTCTCTGTTGTGAGGCAGTGTGCTCATGACGATGGGCGGTAGGATTCTCGCGAAACTTCGAGCAACATAGTTTCACAAAATATGACGAAGAGTTAAACCAGTGTTTTTAAAACGTCTATCATCAATTACCACGGTAATTTTAAAACGCATAAAATATATGTAGCTAATTTTGTTCCAAACAATAAGTACCGCTGATATTTACTAAATAAATCAAATAAGTTTTAAAATAAGCAGAGTTAGTTATCTAATCCTCCAAAAGCACAAGATCCGCTCAACTTCATCTAAACACTTTAATACCGGCAAAGAGTTTATGTTTCTTTCCCGCTAAAAAGCCGGCGAGCCATCAATTCAGCGTAAATATGCGAGTTCCGTAAAAATTCACGCAAGCGATTAATCAAATTTCCCGCTTCCGTATCCGTGACTTCGGAAAATGTCACAAATTCCCGAACTTCATAAGGAGCTTAGATGCCGCGTCCTGATTTTACTGCGTTCAAAGCATAGAGTTAAAATATAGGGCATTACTTTACTTATTACTTATTGTATAATATAATAAAATAAATATTTGAGAAGCTATTGTGAAATACTCTATTAATTATATGAATTTTGATACTAAAAATCCATGTTATAAAATACGTTTTGTTTTATTTCTTTCACAAAATTAACACACAACTCGTAGATACATTTAGTATTTTTTTAAAGATATAATGGCATTTGTTGGTTAAGAAAACAAGTAAATAATTACAACTAGGTCGACGTCCCAACGGGACAACGAAGACCCAACCCGACGGGACAACGAAGTCCCGGCCTCGATTAATACCCTCCTCTACTGCCGATGGGCCCGGATATGTTCGGTGAAGCCATCGTAAGCTTAGATCCACACCTTCCAATAATTAACATTATATATAACTAACAAAGTAAAACTAAGTTTAATACTTAAATGGAAGGGCCGTGCCGTGACTCCAGTACATACATAAGTGCACAGAGCGTGAACAGGCACTGTATGTAGATAAAATATTTCCTCCATAAATAGTTATTAAATATTAATATTTATAAAGTAAGTACAAAATTTAAAACTATTTATTAATTTAAAACAAATCTAAAAATAGTACATTATAACAAAATACAAAAACAAAATTTATAGATACGGCTACATTTCAAAAATTACATAAAACACGGTTGCTTCAGATATGTCCTGAAAATAAATCAAGCTAGTCGGTAGCGTGGTACCTTCATATATACCTTTGGTTGACTCAGCAATATTTCTCCGTACAAAGTGGCAATTACATCCAAGGCGGTGGACGGCGCGGGGCGGCGAGGGTTGGAGACTATCTCTTCTCTAATATTATAAAAGGCAACGTCTGTCTGTATGTTTGATCTCAAAAACGGCTTTCCCATCATCGAGACATATGTTCTTCTTACTAGAGAGTGCACTTGGACACAGCACCAGATAACATGGAATTGAAGCCATCCAGCCGCAACTGAGTTAGTCCATCATGATCCACCAACGATACTAAGCACCATCCTCCTCAAAATCCGCTTCACTTCTCCCGCTTGCTCCCCGCGTCAGCGCACCTCTATCGCTCGGGTCTCCGCGTCGCGCCCACCTAGCTTCCTGTCCTCGTACCTCAGTAATTGCGACTTTATTTCTTTGAAACTTTCTTAGTAGCGCGTCCTCTAGTAAGAATATTTATATTATACGTGCAATTTTCACTAATGGCATCGGATATATCTTGGGATGCTTTTAGACTTTGTACCTATCATGACTATAATATTTTCCAAAGCACTGAGGAAACGAAAACCTTGAATGAGGCGCTGAAAATATATGACCACGCTACATAATAAGCCGACTTGTGCTGGTTCATCTCTTAGAGATGTATGAAAATTATTTATTTATTTATTTACATCAAGCAAGCCCATGCCTAGCAACAGGTTGCGCCAAAATCTAGGCAGGTTAGAGCTACCAAGTCTTAGAGTACTTATAAACTACACCAAACTTATATCCCCTAGAAATTGAACATAACAAATTCACTCGCCGCCGCGAATACTGGAACATAATGAACTTACCACCACCGTCCGCGCCCGGCACGCGGCCACCGCCACACACCAGCACAGCAACCATCTACCAGCGTCCAGCCAGATTTCAATGTCGATCACAGAACCATTCGCGCCGATCACGCACACACAAATGACCTACAGTACGTACACGTAATTTCGCAAAAAAATCACAGATCTCATGCATTACATGACCTTCGGGTACATTGAAAATGACTTTTAATAACAAATATAAGAAATATGTTTCCATAAAAAACAAAATTTAAAAATTAAAATGCTTAATTTTCAAGTATATGCATACACAAAATCATTTCAACTACTCACACTGCAAGATAAAGACGACTCGTAACTCGCGTAACGGAAAATTATAGAAAAAACATAACTCCCACATTTTTCACTTTTTTTAAATAAAAAAACATCCCCAGGTATTGCGTAAATCTATAATATAAAAATAATATTAAAGTTTCAAATATATATTTAGAAATATGTTTAAAATTGCCCTTTTTAAACCCCCTAAAAACGGCTATTTTAAGCGGTGGCTTTAACTGGCTAGAACCTAGAACTGTGGGCAGCTACTGAAGACATCACACTCCGGTAGCATCCCCACCATCCCTTTGATTATAGTGGAAGTATATAATATATATATATGTATATTATACATATGTCTAATTCCTTAACGTAGATGAGATACGTTCGCTCAAACCCGACAAAGCCGGAAGCGGAGCCGCTGGCAAATGTTAGTAGGTAGATAATCGTGAGGTGGCATGCGATGCGACGACGGCATGCCGTTTCCGCTACGGCAATTTGAGAAAGTTTAACCGTCTCGTAATGCGGTTCGCGTGCTTCCTTGTATTAATATTTCCCTTCGCATGACAGCCGCTGCCTTTCGCCGGCTGCCATATCGTTTCGCGAAACTATACTCTGCTAAACCCAGATCCTAGCCGATCTTTGTATGTTAATATTATTTTTTTATTTTTTTATGAAAACTGACACGGTTGGCTACATCATCTACAACATCCGAGATGACAGCCCATAACACCGGGTGAATTAGGTGCCGTGTCAGTGCTTTCCTTCATTTCATGTCGGCTGCACTGAACTGGGACGGAAAGCACGAACTATTTCGCCCTTTTTTTAAACAACATCGTTCGTATTTTTTTTAAGTAAACCAACATTGCCAACCCAATCGTATAATAAATAGCCCTACAAACATTGATTCAGTCACGGGGACCATGCTAATGGTTAGATTTATTTTTATATTTATTATTAGTTTATTTTTAGGTTTTTAGGTCTAGATTTAATTATTTTATTTGAAATAAATTATTATATTTTGAAAACATTGCGTGGTTAGTATGAAACTGAGATGTAGGTAGAGAATTTTATAACACGGGTGTTCAATTGTTAAATTTAATTCATTGCATACTCTGTTGCCACGTGGAAATGAATAAAACTAGATATTATTCCAGTACCTATATATCCAACCAGTAGGTAGTTTTTTTTCGAGTAGGTAGATGTAAGTGTTCAGATAATTAAAAAAAGGGAATTAAATTATTTAAATCTAAGAAAAATAAATCATCTCTGATATTCGTTTGCCATACCTAGATGGCGTAATTTTTTTACTTAATTTTATATGGACATTTAACTCATTTCAACACTTTCGACGAATATAGAGCCTTCTCAAATCTCTCACTTGAAGTGACAAAGGGGGAGACAGGCTAGAGGTAAACAGGAGAAGAGAGAGGAAAAGAGATAGGGAGAGATAGTCTAAGCTGTGTACGGTGGCATTCATTCCGTATTCACGTGAATGTCACGAGTGTTCATGGGTCTGCGCTCTGGAGGCGAGCGACGACGAAGTCAAATCGCGTGTGCAGAAATGCTCGAAGCTTCGCTATTCGTAATGCGACCTCGTCAATAACCTTGTCATAATACGAATATGACTCAGCGCACGGAGAGACAATGAATGATACCTGCCCTCAAATTTATCATGAAGCTACTGTCGCGGGCTACGTGGCAGGGTTGCCAGGCGGCCCAGATAAATAAGGTGAACATTTTTCACCAAAAGGTTTTTGACTTTCCGGGTTAGATTTTTTCGAAAAATACCTATGATATTTTGGGGGACCCTTTAATTATAATGAACAATACGGAGGCAGTAAGGAAATAGGGCTTAAATAATGTATAGACAACGTAGGTATTTATAATTTTTTTTATATTTTAAATTAACCTGCAACTCTCATGAGTGTGCGCGCCAAAATTAAAAAACAAGGACACTTCATAGTCCACGTTGCTTATATATTTTACCGTGGACAGAGCATCAAAAACATGGACTGTCCACAGTAAACGCGGACACCTGGCAACCCTATCATCGGCACGTAGCCTACGTGCCGATGATACCTCCTCGGATTTCTGCAGAGATCCTTGCGTAAGAACCGTAAATGATTCTTGTAAATATCTAGTGTTTATTCGGTAAGACACAAACTTGACTCTATCACATACGACTAGCTAAACCGGCCTTTAAAAATAACTAATAATTTTTTTTTTCAAATATGTTTTAATCGTCTACAAATGTAGGTACAGCAGCAGAAATATTTCGATAGAAAAAAACGTTAATAAACAAAATGCTGCATAACTATTTACATGTGTCTTCTCTGGCTATATTTTATTAAAAATAGTTTCATCTGCACGACTAACGACTCAGTCGGGCGAACAATGAGCGCCCTCACTGAACATAACAACGAAAAACTCTAGTAGAAACAATGGACGAGCACTGCTGTAAATCCTGATAAAAAGCTGCCTTTATGCTTTGTTCGCGGCTTAACTATACCAATACACAAATATTTTAAATTCAATGCTAGTTTCGGGTATAAAAAAATATAACGCACCATAAAATTCAAATTTCACGTAATGCTCGATTGTTCCGATAGTATGTTCTAAAAATATTATCGAATTATTTTGTGAAGTCTGACCGAAAACAAAAATGTATAGATTTTCTTGGCTGCTCTGTGGTTAGACTATTGAAGTCGGTTAAAACACTTACGTTATTAAAAAACCCACAATCATCGTAGGTAATACGACACAAATACATATAGCCATATAACATGTTTTATTTGTATCCATTGCACATCATATTTTAAAAGTGTTCGTCTTAAAGAAAGAGCTCTCATACAAATCAATTCTCAAAGACCAGACAGAAATGTTAGATATATGTATAGAAGGAGCTATAGGTAGGACGGGTGAGACTCTCACAGGGGTGGGTAGAGAACGGAACGCGTCGCTGATTGTTGCAATTCCACTGGGAATTAACTTTGGAGCGGTGCCAATGGACGCGGCAGGAAACTATATGTGCCTAATTACACCCAGCTATACATTATTACTGTGAATAAAGTTTCGGACACGACTAAGTCGGCGGTCGAAGGCAGTTGTGTATTTTCTTCGAGCAGGTAATATGTCTGAAGTATGTAGGTATTCTCTCCGGGGAGAAACTTCGCAAAGATTTCCTCCGGTATTCTTCACTCGACATAATAAGATTGGATGTGTCGTCACGAAACTCGGTCGGCCATCACTGTGTAACGCACAGTGTTAAACAAGGAGAGAAATACAAAAACAACAAAAAAACAAAAACAACTGAGAGAATTTTTTTCCAACCGTTCACATATTATACTCATAATTACAGTCACAAAATTCGTTGGCCAGCATGTAGTATTCAGTGCAAAATTGTATATGAAATGTAGTATATGCAAGTGGGAAAATTTTTTTACAAATGAAAATTTACAAAGGACAGACGACGAATTCTTACTTGCCGTGCAGGCGCGTGATGTGGAGCCGAGCCACCCAATGACGCACATGGACATTCGATCGTATGCGGGGGTTGCGAATGTCATGCCAGCCTGACAAGTGTCTATTCACGCTCCTCTTGAAGGCCCCGAGACTGTACTTGGGGGAAGTATATGGGCCTGGAAAGCGTTCCAGAGTTTTGTAGAGGAGAGGTCTGCAGAGCCGGTCGGTACGCATTGGTACTAAAAAAAAGGAAAATTGTGACAACATAATGAAGCAACGAACGAACGAATCCTTTATTAATATCATGCACTCATATTTCGCGGCGCATTCCCATTTATCAGTCTCAATGAAAAATATTAAAATGTCCGCGCGGATATTCCACCACCGATGAAGACCTCGACAATGTGTAAAACCATTAAACTAATTTAAATGACATGTAATTTGTTTGGCACAGGCGATTTTCCAATAACACGGCGATTCTCATTTGGTTTCGGTACACTTCAAAATTTGTAGTAAGTAATTTGTATTTTTGGTGCAATCTGATTAGTTTACTGTCCGCCATGCAATAGTTGTGTCAACTGTGGTGTGACTTAATGGATTGTGGTTAAGCAATCCTTGACGCTTGGCCGGTAACACCTTTGTCTAAATGTTTTCTTCTTGACTGTCGTAGTTGACATCATGAAATGAACTAACTGAACGCAGTGAAAGAAAAAACCGTGCGAACCATCGAAGCGCGAAAAAAATTCGTTCGCACTGGCTTATTTACTAGAGCTGTATAAAGATAATTTATTTATGAATTAAGTATAGCAATTAGTATAGAAAGTCCGTATTACCATAATTACATAGGTAATTACTTAAGTTCCCTTGTCCCTTACTAGATGGTAGGTTCAAATTGAAACCGACTGGGTTGGTAGCACCGTACTGGATGTAAGATGTCCGCATAGCAGCCTCGGCTGTATTCTCCTCTAGTTCCTTATAGCCAGCAATCCAAAGGGAAGTCTCCAGTATGGCACCTACCTTCTCGGAGGTGTTATTGGCTGGTCTCAGCGTGTAACGGATTGCATAAAAAAAGTAAAGAAATGGCATGGTGGGACATGTTCTCTGCCCCTTCTGACTCAGCCTGGCCGAATTGCTCGAAAACATTTCATACACCAACAGTTTAGAAACGTACTAGAGTTCAGAAACTTTCACTGAAATTCGGCACAGTTGCGGGCGGCGAAGCTTAAATTTTATATTTATTTTCATTGTAATAAAACAAAACATTGGGAAAGGGGAAAAATAAAGAACAATACTATTGTGGCCTTATTTTGGCAGAAATACCTTAAATGTGGGGACAGACGGTGTCGGGAGGTAACCGGGTACGAAGAAGGTTCTAGGAAACGCTGAAACACCTAAATATAAAAGCACTAGAAAGCCTGATGCAGGACAGACGCGCGCCCCTAATTGCATACTTGCAACACCTACTCGGGACAACGATACGTTTGTACGACACACTGTCGCATTAGAATAGGTATATATTAATTTGTTTATATACCTACTAGCTTAGAGAATCCTTTAACTTTTTTTTATGTTTTCTTTTGCTTATTGAATAAAAAATAACACATTTTAGTTCACCACTGATGGGTCTCATCATCTTCCATTATAACAATGGATTGCGTTATATTATAATGAGTACTATACTCGTACCTATGTGTAACTATATCAATACTTCTTATAAAAGGGAATAACTGTTTGTATGTATGTATGTTTGAAGTAAACTCAGGAACCACTGAACAGATTTTGATGCGGTTTGCACCAATGGAAAAAGTAGTTCTGGTGGCTCACTAAATTGTTTATTGAACGCTCTCCCTGCCCATATATTTCCCCCCAAGTACAGTCTCGGGTCATTCAAGAGGGGCGTGAATGGGCACCTGTCAGGCCGGCATGGCATTCGCAACCCCCGCTTATGAACGAATGTCCATGGGTGTCGTTAGACACCTTATGGGTGGCGCGGCGCCATATGTCGCGCTGTCAATAAAAACATTAGGTATATAATAATTTCATCCATACGTAGGTAACGTACGCTTGAACATGTTGAAAATTCCACCAGTTGTAAATTAGAGTTAGAAGTAGTAGAAGAACTGACAAAAGCTTAGTAAGATAATATATATGGAGGACTGTGGTCGCTAGAGACGAAGGTCTGGCACGAAGATACCAGACTTCGGGGGATTGGTTTGCCCGGCGAAGCGGCCAACTCTACATACCGCAACTAGTTTCGTTAGTCGCAGTAGCATACGTCGAACAGAGTGCGACTCCTAACGATTTGTAAACAGATCTCGTAGCGACGGGGGGGGGGGGGGGGCGGGGGGCGGAGGGAGCCGGATGGGGCGACCGAGGGGGGGGGGGCGGTGCTCAGCCAAAATACAACCTTTGTGTGCTGTCACTGAATACAGAAAGAAAGAAAACAAGGTGCCTCGTTTCGGCGTACAGGTATATATATACCTACCGAAGTGCTGAAACTTGTGCCGAGACGACTCGGAATTAATTATTTAAAAGCTATTAGATTGGGCTTCGTCTTGCGGTCTCCTATAATCGCTAGAGTCGACGAAGCGAAAGTATTTTCTCCCATGTTCCTTGATATATTGTTTGTTTTATTGTAAATTTATTAAAATTAACACTCAAAATTAGGATTATAGGCTACATTACATAGTATCACTCAATACCATACTTCATATGAGCTTAATAGTGGATTCGGAAGTAAGTGAACGCCGCCGTTGGAGAAATTATTAAATATTACTATAGTTTATCTTTTCATTTATTTCTCTCTCATTTAGAACTCTTCACTGACAACTGTCACATTACAATCGGAGCGGTGGGCTCAACTAAAACCTATAATAATAAAATCAAATCAAATCAAATCAAAAAAGTGTTTATTAGTCAGGCACATGTAAATAGGTTACAGTTATACATAGTTAATAATAGTAGCATTAATATTTAAAGTATATATGCGATTGCAGAGAGTGAAGGATTCTCTAAAATCCACCACAGAACTATCTGGCGCTCCGCAGTGTGTACCCAACATTTGAGAAGTTCATAACTTCCCCCGTAAGAGGTCTCACGGCAGCTAGTGCGAAACTTCCAAGAGAACCAATATTTGTTCAAGCGGCAGCCGCGACCCTGCCCGCTCCGGTAGGGGCTAAAATGATGTGGATTAAAATTTGTTTTTGTTTTGGTGGTCTAAAAGTACAATAATAAAGAAAAATATTAATCGTTCAAATTAACTTATTTTAGCAGGTTTGTTTTAGGTTGAAAGTCTCAAATTAACGCCTAAAAAAAGTTAATATAATTCGTAGCACTCTGTGTTTTAAGAGAAAAAATTTGAATAGTAATAGCTTCTTCTTCCTACTATAGTTATATAAAAACATTTATTATGGACTTATTTTGTAGATGAATATCCTCGTGGAGCTGTGTGACAATGCAGGGTAATCTATTCTTACCTCGCGCTTCATAAATATATATTTAAATTAATATTTATCGCCATCCAGGGGTTCGCCTGAACAGAATGGACGCTCATCTTTTTGTTTTCTATTTTTTATTCATGGCTCTCTTTTGATTAAGTTTTAATTGCGTTTCGGCAGCGCGCGCGAGTGGCTTTTGTAAGTTGCCAACTTTTTGTCGCGTCACGGAAATTGTTGCCGCGGAAGCGGAGAGGGCGGGCAGGGGCGGGGCGGGCGTGGCGGAGGCGACTACACACACAGCCTCTTCGAGAGCGCCATCGAGGAGAATTAGGCTTTACGGGCAGCGATAAGTTGGTGAAGCACGTTTCGCCCTTTGACAGCGACCTTTCTGAAACTTGCCACTTTTTATATACTGCCTCCCTTTATTTACTTATTATTTATTTATTGAGAGCCTGACTGAAGTTCATTGTCACGAGCGTGCGGAATGTTAATGGGGCGCGGCGCACGTGAGCCTCGCGTGCGTTAGTTAGCCTATGTTTGGCTTTACAAAAAACAAGCGAAGAATATTTAAAGTTGATTATTTTTACCGAAGGAGTCAATTGAAATTTACTAATTTACTTAGTCATGTAAATTTTACTGAAATTTAAATGAAATATGTTAATTGATGTATCTTCATCAGTATACAATGATAGTGAATCTAGTAGAATCCTTTATATCTACACCGCAGCGTAGTTCATTAACTCTACGGAGAGGGGTAACACTTCTTTGCCGTAGATGTTACAGCGCTTCTTCTCGTAGCGCTTCTACGACGTAATTTTAATACAACAGAGTATGTAGAGCTACGGAGCGGAGTAACACTTCTGTGCCGTGGATATTACAGCGATTCTTCTCGTAGCACTTCTACGACGTAATTTTAATACAACAGAGTATGTAGAGCTACGGAGCGGAGTAACACTTCTGTGCCGTGGATATTACAGCGCTTCTTTTCGTAGCGCTTCTACAACGTAATTTTAATACAACAGAGTATGTAGAGCTGCGGAGCGGAGTAACACTTCTGTGCCGTGGATATTACAGCGCTTCTTCTCGTAGCGCTTCTACGACGTAATTTTCATACAACAGAGTAGGTAGAGCTATGGAGCGGAGTAACACTTCTGTGCAGTAGACGTTAGCCTGCTCGTAGCGCTTCCACGACGTAACTATAATAAAACGGAGTAGGTAGAGCCCCTATGGCGTAGCTCCTCTACAGTGGCATAGCTTCATTACAACAACGTCGCAATTCTATGTAGCAACTTTAATATAGAAATGTAGGCAGTGCACTTGCTCCGAGCTCCTACGGCGTAGCTTCAACACAGAAACATAGCGCTTCTAGTCATAGCTCTTCTAAGGATGAGCGGCGTGGCACGTGGCCTTGAGCCGACTTTGTCCTTCTCCGCGTTCGTGCGTCTAGTCATCCCGGCTTAGCATTGTCGAGATTAGGTACGTTTGCGGTTTATTGGATCGCGAGCGTCACGCGCCTAGACGCGGCGGGCGACACACGCTGAGCCATAAATATTAAATTATGTACCGATCGCTTATACGAGGAAAGAAAGTAATAAAGTGCGGTTTTATTTCTTCAGAAATTTAATACAGCTATAGCCGACTTTACGAGTCGAGGCGCGCACATGCGAGCTCCAGTGACCGGCGGCGGCGGCGCAGGCAGAGACGGCGCCCCGCTCCACCGCCGCACGGCACCGGACTACACGGCACCGCACCGCACGGCACCGCACCGCGCTGCCATTTTAACGAACCGTATGGGAGGTGAAGTATCCGTTTTACGAGTACTTTACTGCTAACACACCGCTCGAAATTTTCGAAGTCGAGTACATTCTGCAATATTATTGGTTAAACCGCACAATGACTCCCTTTATCGTAGGATCATTCTACGCTTTGGCGTTATAACAAATCAATATTAGTTTTCATTTTTGTTTTGGATAGGTTGCACATTGTAAAGTGGTGGTCGTAGAAAAGCTAATAAACTACTCGGAGCACAGCTGCGCGACATGCGGGCGGCGGACGGCGGGGGCGGGGCGGGGGCGGGGGCGGGGCGGGGGGAGCACGAGACGCGCCGGTGCCTGCAGAATGTGCCACGTGCAGGCGCCGCGGCCGCGTCACCTGTCCCGATCAAATGAAGATTGATTTACTATTCCGACCCTTGGGCTTTTACAATTATTTTTGGATTTTCAGTTTTTCCGGTCACGAGCTATAAAAATTTCAAAAGGAAATGCACCCGTGCGGCTCCGGCGGCGCGGCGGGGGCTCCAAACGTTTCGTACCAGTTCTGAATATGACAATCAGAGGAATACTGGTGATCTATACGTGTCCGCGATACTATGAAGCTACGCATATGGATCAAAGGCTTGAATTACAAACGCCGTGCGACGGAATGGGCTGGAGCGGCGCGCAGGCGGGGCGACGACCGGGAGAGCGCGGGGAGGCGCGGATGTTGCTCTCCTGATTTGTGAGAGCGTTCCGAGCGTACATACCTACGTAACGAAATTCCGGCGAAAAGCTTTCCTACCAGTTGAATAACCATCCCCGAGGTATCCAGTTGCAATTTGTTTCCGCAGCCGGTTTGGTCTAATTTGGGATTCATAAAAAAACAACACAAAGCTAGACGACGCTTTGACACACCGCGCGGGGGCTGTCACAGTCGGCTGTGCTGCTTCAGAACATGCATAAATTGTCGCTAACGTATTCCATATTTTATCTCGTCCGGACAATGCCATTAGGAGACGTTTAAATAATATTTCACAGAAACAACGTAAACTAACTCGGCCGGAAGGTGGGCGCTCGGGGGAGACGGCGGCGCCGGAGGAGACGCGGGAGCGATCGCTTCAACTTTACAAGAGTATTTTCAGCTCTTGAAAGACGCTTGTTTGACATTATCAACATTTTATATGAAATATGAAGTGAAAGTATTGCCCGGCGACGCGGGAAATTTACTCCAGAGGAAGAAGACGGAAGGTTTAAATACGATTACCTTCCACGGGCAGAGAAATGCTTTGCCTTGACGTTGAACTATTAATCAAGTAACAGGTCTAGTTATGATTGTTCGACGGACATCGAGATGACGCGCTCTGCTATCTCTGTCAAGGTTTGAAGGAATCAGCTAAAATGCCGTTTAAAAGGACAAACAAGTTTGTGCCATCAATCAAACAATAATGGCGGTTCAAATGTCGATGTTTCAGGTTCCAGAAAACTGGTAATTCGCTAGTTTATGTTTATTGGTTTGCTTATCCATCAATCACGCAAATATCTTATAAGCCTTTGAACTGAATTTTTTTTTTAATTTTGCGTTAGTATTTCTTTAAGTATTTTACTTCCGACATGCAAACTAAAAAAATAAAATTCTTAATTTTCAAGTATATGCATACACGAAAACCATTTTAACTACTCACACTGCAAGATAAAGACGACACGTAACTCGCGTAACAGAAAATAATAAAAAAATATAAATTCCAAATTTTTCACTTTTTTCAAAAATATAAATAAAACGCCCCCAGATATTGAGTCAATCTAATGTAAAAATATAAAAATTTTAAATATATATTTACATGTACATATTATTATAATATGTTTATAAGTGCTCTTTTTAAACGCCCTAAAAACGGCTATTTTAAGCGTTTTTTGTTTCGATTTTCTCAAAACTCACAAACTTAAAAAAAAATTCACCGTCTTTTAGCCCTCATCGATACGCGTCATTTGACACCCTAAATATTCACGTGGCCTTAAAACTCACGTCACCAGGGCTAATTCGCACTCTCGCTGGAAATTGGGGACTATACTGAAGCGATCGAAAACACATTTTCAATATCAAAAAACATTTGCGCGCTTCACAGTTCTACGAAACAAAAGTCCTCCTATTTCTTACTAAAAATCAAATTATTCGCCGATTTGACACCAAATGTATCGCTATAAAAGAACTCGGACACTCGTTGACTTGAGTGAATTAAGCGAGGAATTACGAGAACGGGTATTGAATTTGAATCTCGATTCTAATATGATCAGAGTATTGCTTCGCCGCGCAGTGGGGGAGGGGTGAGAGGCGCGGACGACGAGCCGAGTTGCTTATTTCATTAGGTGCGAGTGCGACTGAATTGTACTCCGTGGCAATTTACTTGCTTGGCGAATCTATTCCTATGGGTGACCGCTTCAATGTGTATTATGTGCAGGGAAACATGGAAAATCTTGAGAGAAAAATTGGCCTAGTGCCAATGCTTTCCATACATACGCAGTGGCCACGCAGCCAATATCCTTATGTGCTTAAATTACTGTAACTCTTAGCTCATTGCATAGACGCTGTGCGATATTTTAAGTGTGTATACTTATATAAGTTCAGTGGAAAATATGTAAACTGCCTACAAGCTACAATTATAAAAATTATGAGTACTAGTACTAGGTTAGGACGTGTAAACATTACTTACGAGTGTCACCTTTACTGTCACTAAATCACAATTTCCTCCAGTCCCGAAAAAATCTTGTGTCAATGTTACTGTTACTGTTATTATTCCCAAAAAGGAATTCCCTCCAGCCCGAAAGAATTCCCGGAATTTTCACATATAATAATCAAATATTTCCTATGATATATGAGTATTTATATGTAGTTAATTTAATAAGAATGCGATTCTAATATTATATATCCTCAGTGAATGATACCCAATTAGCAAATGCATCGCTAACCCATTTCAAAGTCTAGTATTTGTGAATGCGGCGCCAGTCGTTGGCAAGGGTGAGTAAGGCAGAGGAGCGGCGGTGAGGTAGGGGTGCGGTGAAGGAAGCGAGAGCTAAGGGGGAAACGCGTTTCGTAACACGCCGGAGAGTGCATTTAATGCATACGTAATCAAACAGACTGTCAGCACTGAGGCAGGTCCGCGCGCCTAGAGTGTGGCTCGCGGCTTCGCTATGCAGTTGCCGTCCGTCGCGTCGTCGTCGTCGTCACAGAGAAGGATTAGAGAAAGGGTCTAACACAAAACAATGTTATTGCCGGTTAAAATGTGTAAACATCGGCGATATCTCGCGAGCGGCACTGTTACTAGTGGTACTGCTACTAATGTTATTTTACCAAACCGCAATACATTTCTGCCCTTAAAAATCCTCGGGTTCTGTGTATATATGTTTTTACATAAAAGTCAAAACTATAAGAACCTTTGTTGTAATTTTTAGGGTTCTGTAGACGGCGTTACTTATCGTTACTTATGTATACGGCGGCATCGTTATGAAATCGGTGAGATGTCTGTCCGTTCGTCGGTCTGTCAAACTTGCTGTCCCAGGTGATTACTCTGAATCGTAAAGATCAATAAATATAAAAACATGAAATGAAGGGAAGCACTGACATGGCAACTAGTTCACTCGGTGTTATGGGCTGACATCAAGGATGTTGTGGGTGATATAGCCAAACGTGTCAGTTTCCATAAAAAAAAAAATAATTTATGAAATTATTAAACAATGTACTGACTTATTTGTAATTTCGTACATACGATTTATAATGAATTCGCCTTCCCGGCGAGCTGACGCTTCTATCCTTACGAATTGTTTACGAGCTACATAAATTCATAAAACCATTTATTGTGTGAGTCAACAATGGTTTCACCCAATGTGCGGCCATAATATTTCCACGAGGCTATCTCGACGTGGATTTAGTACAGAAATCGTCTAAGAGCGGACCTAAAATAAAATTAGGCCTGCGTTTAACTTGGCAGCGATTTTGTCTGCAATTATTTGTCGATTACAGTCCACGCACCTTCGTGGAGCCAACATTTAGGTACGTATACGCATATTTTAACCCAAAACATTAGATACTTTATTGCTCCAAAAACATTTTACAGAAACAAGCACGATATAGTATAAATTTTTTTTATGTAAACCAACATGGATGGCTCTGCCGAGGGACCAATGCTGATAAAGTCCACAGAGCCAAAAACAACTCTCCTCGCGAAACCGCGCTCAGTGATGCGCCATGCCAGCAGATTTGCGGACTGTTGCTAGGCTGTCTAGCCCGTTGATACGACGTTTGAAGACACCCAGGTTAAAAGATTCAGGAAACACACTCGCCGGAAGACAGTTCCACACCCTAGCAGTGCGACAAAGAAACCATTTTGAGAACCGATGAGTTAATCGAAGTATCATTTTCATGAGGTGCAAATACATACTTATCCCTTACAGATATTTCTTCCAGTCAACCTTTGGATGTTTGAGAGTCCCATGTAGTAAATGTAAGGACTGAAAGAGTAGGGATTCACGGCATAGTGAATCTCAACGTTCGGTGGTAGAAAAGGTTGATAACGTTCTCGGAAAGTAGCCATATGGGGCCACGAGAACCTTGTCGCCTTCAACGTTAGCAAGACACAGTGCTGCGCATATCTGCTAAGGTCGATCCCTTTCCTTTCGAAGCTAGTTCCCAAAGCAGGTACCTGGATCTAACTGGGCACCACTATTTTCAAAGACGTAAGTTTACGGCAATTAATTGTGTCTAAGGCTAAAAGTGCAAAAAAAGAATGGAATATTTTTCCGTAATAGGCTATACTTCTCACCGGCACAATTATTCCTGGTGTACAAATCACAGATTAGGCCTGTGATGGAGTACTGCAGTCACATCTTTTTTATATAATTCGGTATGGGCCGAGTCAGAGGGGCCAAAGCACATGTTCCGACCAGCCAAAAACACCTCCGAGAAGGTAGGTTGAAAAACTTATTGGTGCATGTCGGCCAGATTCGAACCTCGGACTCAAATGTCAAGAGTCCGAGCCAAGACCGTACCGACAACCCGCCGACAAACTTAAGTGTTAACTTATAATGCCATGTTATATACAGGGTGTCCCCGGACATTACGCCTTGTAACAAAAGCACTGGTGAAAGAATTTTTTAAATATGTGCTTTCATTAAAATTTTAGGATTTCCTAACAAACTAAATGCGTACTACAATGTGTGGGCGCCTTTAGCGGCGGGCGGTACGCGGGCGGAGCATCCGGCGGCGGTGCCGCAGCGGGGCGCGGGCGGTACGCGGGCGGGGCGGGCTATCTGTTTGCGTTCACTCGCGTCGCGTCCGTCCGTATTCCCGCTGCCCGCTGCCCCGCGCCGCGCGCGCGCTCGATTACAAAATTACACTAAATTAAAAATTTTCAAAGTTTATATCTCCGAAACGGGCGTACCTAGAACCCTACTTCTTTTATACTAATTATGTTTGTTACAAAGCATAGAATAGCCTCCTTAAAGGAACTACACCAGTCCGGGGATACACTGTATAATAGTGGAACTTCATGTGGAACAGGAAGACGACGCTATTTTTGTCGTAATAGGATATTTACGAGTATGAAAAGGTAGAGGCGTCCGAGAATGAAGATTCGTTTCTTCTTTCTACCCCATTAGAAAACAGACATGTTGTTTGAGCATACATGTGGAAACTGTGTGAACGGATATCAACCAGTGGATATGGCTCTAAAATGTTAATTATAATAATTATGTTCAAGCCAAGTATAATGTGCCTGGGAACGTGCGCAGGTTTCGCTGTGAAACGCGTAGTTTGTGCGCGCCGCGTCGCGTACCGCAAACGTCACATAGGTAAGTAACCCTTTACTTCTATTCATAACGTTGAATTGTGCCACTTGGAGAAATATCGTGATGATTATACCAACCATTCCGAGACATGCAAGTTTCCATTAGTGACTGCATGCAAATCGATTTAGTAGTTTTTTAGTTTACCCATCGGCACTAAAGGTCGGCGCCCTAATAGATGGCTATGCGTACGTAACTGTAGATAAATAATCAAGCACTGCCATCGCTTTATTCTGTATTTTCGGTTGCCGGAGTAACGCTGTATTTTGTCGTTTTTTTTGTTTCACTTACTTGGTATGATTTTCTACGGCTTGACTCGCACGTTTGCTCCGAGGTGATTCCATGTAGCCGAGGCTCTCCGGGTGTTGGTAGGTTGTACACGTATGTTGCAGAGCGCTGCCTCCGCAGCGAGCCCGCTTTGATAAGAAATTCACCGTCTGCGCAGATGTAGCAGGCAAGGTGAATTTGCATCTAGCTGAAAGTGTGACGTGCTTTCAGCCGGCGGAATCACGTCTAAATACGATTTGTCTAAAAATATTGACTGAAATTTGAGATACTGAAAGTGAATTTGCCATAGTTTCTTAGTTTAAATCATTCCTGAAACGTCGAGCAACCCAGCTCCAAAACAACCCTTAATAAAACTGTTTCATTCGTAACAACAACATGTCCCTTCAAATCATGTCCCTTCTTCATCAAAGCATGGCTTATATCATGAACTGTATGTATTGTATCTATCTAGCACTTGTCTAATGTTGCGCCTACTTAGAATATGTATAGCGTCGTACTTACTTAAACTATGTATATTCTGTGTTAGTGAAAATTAAGTATAATCACTATTTGAAAATTTCATTTTAAATGCAGTTTTCACACGACAATTTTGTCACAGATTAATATTTATTGTTTTTTTTTTTTATGTAATCCGATATGGGCGACTGAGTCGGAGGGGTCAAATCAAATGCCAGCAAATATCACCTCCGAGAAGGTAGGAAGGTAGGTGCCATACCGGAGACTTCCCTGGATTGCTGCTATGCTGGACTAGAGGAGAACACAACCGAAGCCGAGGTTGCTATGCGGCCATCTTACATCCAGTACGGTGGTACCAACCCAGTCGGCCACAATTAGAGCCAACGACCTAGTAAGGGGCACGGGAATTACCTAATGGTATTAACAATAGATAGTTTACAATTTTTAACAATATCATTAGGTAGTTATTTTTCTGGCCCTATGTATTTTAAGCGCACATTAATCCTGCCGTATGGATACACCCGCACCTCGACGTGAGCGTGAGCGGGCGCGCGGTGCGGAAACTCGCTGCCCGAAGTAGTAGGAGGCAAGAAGGTGGGAGGTGGGTAGGCGGAGCTCTAGCATTGCATATTTATGGTAGTATCTTAGTCGTAATAAAAATATGAATTCCTCATACCTACAACCATGATCTACGTGCTGATATTTCTACAAAATACTATATTTATGCTTCGGTCGCGTTAAATTCGTACACTACGATTACAAAATTACGAATAAACGGTTTTTTCTTTCATTCTTTCTATAGTATTCAGAATCTTGAGAGTAATCGAAATGATATTCGAAAACGATCTCAAAGAGTTAGTGAATCTGTTTGATATACAGATTCGCTAACTCTTCGGTGTACAATTTTTGTATTTACCGCCAACATAATAACCACACAAACACGTACACTTAAGTTTTTCAATTTGTCAAGTTTCAATTCAAAATTCCTTTGATTCGATTTCGCAGTAGTGACCCTAATAAAAATACGCAACTATACAAATCTTTTTACAACTTTACTGAAGCAATGCGTCAATTTTTTGTCAAACTCACTCAATTAAAATTTTTTAAATATTTCAATTAGCTTTATAGCTTTATAAAAAACAGCTACATAGTACAGGATGCACCCGACTCTACCAAATTAATCAAGGTATACAATTTTGTCATGTCACAACCTGTCACGAGTGGGCGTGCGGTATTTGCAGCCACTATATACGTAGTGAGTATGTTGTAGCACAAACAAGAGGCAATTTGCGGTGAGGCAACGCGACGCACCTTTGAGCGGGGCTAGAGACTGGCAAAATGATTCGTGGCGCCTTCCATCCGCCGCCGCCCGCCTCCTGCGCAGTGACGTGCCTCGCCGCGCCTCATTGCGAGGCAGCTCCTTATGTGCGTAAACATGTGAAACACTTATACTAATGGGGGACTGATAAAAGACTAAAACCGGCCAAGTGCGAGTCGAACTCGCGCACCGAGGGTTCCGTATCGCCATGTCACGGTCAGCGCCACTCACGCCATCTATGTATTAGTTAAAATGCTTCATACTCTTTTCGGTAGATGGCGAGCATACACTTTTTAGTCTCTTGTATGGGGACCCCGTGATTTTTTTTACTTTTTCTTATTTCTTGTTATATCGGCCATAATAATACATATTCTGTGAAAATTTCAACGGGCTACCTATTACGGTCCAAGAGATACAGCCCTCGGACAGACGGACAGACAGACGGCGTAGGCTTAGTAATAGGGTCCCGTACGACGGATCCGGAACCCTAAAAATTCAAAATTTAATAAAAAAATTATTACCTTATCTAAATTATTTTACAGCATCTAGGTAAGATCTTAAATATTCTAATTGGAAGATAGTAATCTGCCGACTAGATTTTTGTTAATTAATTAATTTATGCAACATAAATTTAAAAAGTATAATATTATAAAAGCTCTGTCTAGCGTATAATATGTCTATGTCTTACTCTAGGTATTTTACATAGCACTAGCAATGTAAAGAATCTAAAAGAAAATTTGTCCCCTCTAAACTGTATACATAAGGTACCTATCGGCAGGTGAAAGATTATGGGGGTTGTGAGTGGAAGATCTGATTACGTGGCACGACCTGCCCCGCGGCAGATAAGCCGCTTTGGGTGAGTCAAGTGAAGGGCGGGACGGGGGCGAGAAGGGGGGGGGGGGGAGCGGGGTCCGCGGAGACCTCCTCGACCCAGAGCCCTCTGATCTGGCCCGACGATGCCGTCTACGGGCAACTCTCAGCGCTCATAATACACTAAATTAAGTTTCATTTAAGAATATCTTCGACGCCATCTGGGAATACACAGCTTTCGAATCCGTTACAGTGCAACCTAACCTGACCTAACCTAACATTTCAACGGCACGCCGCTGTGCCGCAGTTGTAACAACTGAGAGTTTACGAATACATGAGAATTTCATTTGGATTAAAAGGAACGTGCAAGTTGCCCAGTAGAATACAACATAAAGGTCACACCCACACACACACACACATACAGCGATCAAATATCAAGTATAAAAATAAAGTGCTTCGCACATACATACATACATACATACATACATATCGTCACGCCTATTTCCCAGTGGAGTAGGCAGAGACAACGGATTACATTTGCCACGATCTTGACCCACCTCTGCCGCCTCTTCCACTCTCATAATGTTCTTGCACTACGCACTTGACCCTTTTTGAGCACATACTCGATCTGGTCGAGGTACGTGCGCCTGGGGTGACCCTGCCCGACTCTTCCTACACAGTAGCACAGAATACTTAATACAGTAGTAAGTACCGACATGAGTGCACTTGTGAAAGTTGGTGATACCAAGTATTTAGGTTATTCGAACATTTGATACGTAGATTAATTTGATAGATAGTAGCATCGGAGAGTATTATGTATGTAGAATGATGTAGGTACATCGATGGCGATGCGATCTGACAACTTACACATCTGTGCCACTAGTAGTTCTTATAAAAAAATCCAAGAATTCTCACATTGTCTATGTAGCCGTATTTTAACTTGAAGAAGATGTACTGCCGTTAGACATTTCGCTTAGTCTTCTCATAATTGCACCATTAAAACGACGCGGCTGAAACGGATCCAAGTGGGTAATTACTGACATCAATCTTCTTTGTGAAAGAAACATTTTCTAGCTTCGCGGACTCGCCTCTATATTCGTAGTGCGCCGCGCTCAATGGACCCGAGTGTTAGTAAGAAGAATACGAATTATCTTTCATCTATCGTAAAACGTTCTGAACTTGCATAGAAATTCTATATTTTTAGCGTTCCGTACCTCAAAAGAAAAAAAAACCGAACCCTTATAGAATCATTCTTTTGTCTATCTGTCTGTCTGTCTGTCGGTCTGAAAACTGAACGGTACAGAATCCTCTCCACGCGAGATTGACTCGTACTTCGCCGCTTTTTTAAGGTACCGTCGCAAAATGCGAAAAAAATAACCTTATGAGATCACTCTCGTGTGTCTGTCTTTCGGTCACACGCAGATATCTCCGGATCTACTAAACCGATTTTAATGAAACTGCCGCAAATATGATGAAAATACGCATATTTTTTCCCCGCAGACAGGCCATAGATACGCCTTATATTTTGGTGGAAGGTACAGGTTGCCCCAAAATGTGAACAAATTTTTTTTTTTATCGATTATGGTGTCATTCTATAGGTATTCTTGAGGCAATTACAAAAGTATATAACGTGTCTATAACAACTAAGTTTGCTTTAACAAAATTTAGTTTGATAGTTTACAAAAAACTGTAGTTACATAGCTACACTTATGTCGTTATGTAAAAAATGTTAATTGGGCTGAAAAAGTCATAGATTTTGAGAAACAGATTTGTGAAGAGCCAAAATTTCACTTTTATATGAAATGGCAAATTAATAATTAGGATGCAAGTAGACAATATTGATGTCGGATGAAAGCTTTAGCAGGGTACTGATTTAAGAAATCCTGAAAAAACTGAAAAACCAAGTCCGGGGTAGACATTGGTGACGAGAACATCGATCGCGCGGCACGGTGAACAAATTAACAAATTATGCACTGGCAAGTATATATTATTTGCAAAAATCGCAAGCGAATAGGTTGAGCGGTTCTTGACTGTATTTTAAATTACTCATTATTCATCCATGTCAGCCATTTCAGTGCTTCCCTTTGGTTGTGTATTCTTATTTAGTATGTTAATATGCCCTATATTTATGTAATATATTTACTTTATGTAATTTACTTACTGTAACTGTATATATAATGCCTGACGTCTGCTTGTATACTTTTATTAATTAACTTTCGTTAGTATTAAGTTTCTTTCATTTTTCTTCTTTTGTTGCTACCTTTATATTATGTTTTCAATTAAGAAGGTTGACTGGCAGAGATTGCCATAGGTAATAAGTCCGCCTTTTGTAAAATTTATATTGAAGTACAATAAAGGATATTCTATTCTATTCTATTCTATTGTGCCGGGCTGTCGTGCGGTTGTACCAATCCAGACGGGTTAAGCCCTTTGCTAACCAACATTTGTATACAGTAATGTACCCAGGGGAGGGACCTACCGTTTCATGTGGAATCTGAACTTCGGCCAACTTCAACGGTCGGATGTCCACCCGTCCAAAGTCTAAGCGCGCCGTCGTCAGAAATTATAATTACATGGCGGCAAAGCAGCGGCAACGGGACCCTCAGCACGTAAGCACGGTTCACTTGACCGGTTTTTTTAAATTATATATGTAGCTTTATTTAAAAAAAAAATAGCTAGCTCTGTCTACATACATATTCCATTAATACAGTAATAATATTGGATCATTGATAGGTACTGAATCTTTTACGCATTCGTACATTTTCTTTAGAGATTTATTCGCCCTGGCATAAATATTTTTATGAAGAATTTATGTCCTCCACAAAAAATATAACTAATGGCGAAACGAGTGAACCGAAACTACCGATGTTTGTAGTGAGTTTATTTACCCGAATCTGCTTCCAAATTGGCGTCTGAAATATAATAAGCGAAGGTCACGACATAGAACAAGGACTACCGGGGGGGGGGCTGATCGCGGGGTTTCCGGCGGGGTCGACTTCCGGTGGCTGGGGCGGTCGGCGGCGGCGCGCTGCGGCGGGGGCGGTGCGGCAGCAGAGCGCGCGAGCCTTCTCAAATGTATTTATTTATCTCCATCATCGTATATACGATTATTTATTTTGATACACCAATAGCGCTCCCATTTAACATATATATTTATTTCGTATTATCGGAACTTTTCTATCGGCGAATGTGCTCTGTGATTTCTATCGATGTTTTCAATTTTCCTCTGCAAATGGCCTGTGATTGTTAAAATATTCACATTACAGACGTTTCATCGAGCGCGCACCGAATGTTTTCTCACAAAACGTATCGCGAATGAATACACTGTTGTTGTAGGCAAAGTGATGTGCTATAATAAATGTACTCGTAAATGTACATACGTATATACATACTCACATGCTATTTGATATTAGTATCTAAGTATGTATATAATGTATACATATATTGCAATCATTTTACTAACCATGTGCACATTCATTTAAATCGTTTGTTGATATGAATATGCCCCCTGCCCTTGTATTTAAAGCGCAAAAGGGAAGGCGCCCTTCTAATTGAGTTTAAATTATTAATTACATTTGGTCATGATCGTTATAGTTGTTTGAAGATATTCCAAACGAGTCCCTACGACAGCTTGGTCCCATGGCAGAGTACTCGTTATACTGGGATGTTTCTTATATTACATTTTATCAATAGAACAATTTAATTCAATTTACACACTGTAATCGATTACCAACTAGAACTCTTTTACTTAAAAGAGTTGCATTAATTTTATCTTATGTTTTCAGAACTGTAAAAGTATGCGAACATTAACGAATAACCTCGCTAATAACACGATACAATCTGAAGTTAATTATTTACGTTACGTTAAGTTAATTAATTTTCCTATTAATTTACCGCACATTATAAATTTTACCCTCACTTTAATTTAATAATCAGCTTGCGTCAACATTCGTGTATCTAGCGGATTACTGATAGTGCTGAGCGCGATCAGTTTGCAAGCACAACCAAATTAGAAAAAGGAAAAAATCAAAATAAACCTTGTGGCTGCATAAGTTACACGAATAAATAAAAACACAAATGTTCACGAAAGATTGATTTGATTGCTTTTGAGACTACACATATTCGAAAGGAAGCCTGCGAGGCCCTAAATATATTTTGAAACCTCTGTCGCTAATATTTATTTATTTACAAACGTATTGCGTAGGACGCTGGAGAAAGAAATAAATTTGTCCTCAGCACTCGCAAAACTCTACATTTACTAGAAAGTTACTTACAAAGGAACGAAATAATTGGCTCGTGAAGACGAGTGGAAGATTTTGTTTTCGGTAATTTGGTCTCTTGGAACATGCGAGAACCCAGTGGTGAGGGGGGGGGGGGGGGGGAGGGGGCGCCGCCGGCTCGTTAGTAACTCATTCAGAAGCTCTTTGGCCAATAATCTGATTCCTTGGAAATAAGTAACGAACGGGAATAAGTATCCGCGTTTTCTTTATATTTTTGTAGCTTCTTACGTTTGATTTTGTCGCACGTGTAAATACTGCGTCCGTTTGCAACCGGCGACTTATTTGAACACGTGGAAATGGAAGGAAAATATTCCTTAAATTGTGGCAGCAGGTTGTTTGGTGCTAAATTCGTTTCGTTGGTTCATTCCTGATATATTTATGTAAAATTTTTGTTCGAGTTTCGTACGATTTATCCGTGACATATTGAACTTTGCCTTTCCTCGAGTTTATGTTGTTAATGTTAAATTTTAATGCCGGGTAGAGGCCACCACCTATGCACATAAAAATGTGTGTAGAGATCCAACTAGTGCTACACACAAATCTATTCGTACCGATTTGCACTGTCTACTATAATTCTCCAATCCATTTGCTTGAGTTTGATAATGATTTTTTGATCAGTTGTTCGTGAAATTAATAATTTTACTCGAATTATACGAGAATTTTGACAGATATTACATGATTTTACACGGATTTTGCACAAATATTTAACCCGAACATTTTGAACGGATTTATTGAATATTCTTTAACGTGTATCAGCCGACTCGTAGAAATTAATTACTTTCGTTCAGTTTCTGTCTTTATTTTCATTTATCATAGTTTAAGCACTGCCAGAAGTACTTCTAAACCAGAAATAAACTAGAACTGCAACTCGAGGTAAGCGTGAAGGAGGAGGGCGATCGATCCAAGTCTATTTTCATCATAATGAAAATTGCTACAGTGGCGAGAGCCGAAGAAGCGGTGTGCGCTACATACACAGACCGACCGGACTCGATCGAAGACAAAGTTTACCATTCCATTCCAGTGCCACCCGCCGCTACACCCACAGCCCCACAGACCCGCCCCGCCCGCACAGACGCCCTCGCCTCAATGAATACTCAGAGCTCGCAGAAGCTGTAATGTAGTCAACGATGAATCGAGACCGATATTTTGATACGAGTAATATCGATAACAAATTTATCATCATCATTAGGTTGAAATACTCGTATGTATACGAATTTGTACGCAAATTATACGAAAGATACATACAATTGTACAAAATTTCAGGGAGCGATGTATGTTACTCCAGGAAAGACGATATAATACCAACTTGCGGACCTGATCGCTAGACTATTCGCCAGACCATTATTTTGCATCGATTAATCGAAAATACATATCGACGTAAGAATCAAAAAAAGGTCTTATGTACGTACGCGCGTTAAAAGTTATACTTCTTTGGCTTCGGAACCGCACAATACCTACATAAAAATATTTTGTATGGGGAGGCCGGTGACGATGAGCGTGAAGATGACGGTGACGTTACGTTTTTTTCTGAGTTTACTCCACATTTTCATAAATTGCGTAAAGAAGTATAACTTAAAAAAATATTAAACAGTCGATAAGAATAAAATATTTTAAGCAGTCGATAAAAAGTCAATATTTCTAAGCAGTCGATAAAAATGTCGTATTTACCTATAGGTATTGTAAGCAACCGATAAAGATATCGCTGTTTATAACGATATTTTTCCGCTGTCGATAGACACAATGTCGCTATATCCAAATGACCTCGCATCCCTACCTCAAGCCCGCAGCTTCGCCGCCTTGGCCGTGGCCGCTTGAAATAAATTTAGCGAGTTTGATAGCATCGACGCAGTTCTGTCTCCGGTACGCAAATTATGTAAGTACAGCTCCACCGTCCACCAGCTCACAACGGCTCTAGACGTGACGGCGAGTAATGAAGTTTGCGCCCGGTTCCTCGCGTCCGATCTCGAGTACGCAAGTTTTAGTTTAGGTAACACGATTTCCAAGTCAACGGAAACATATGCCTTTCGCTTTGTGAGCGCGTCCGCTGCTATAATTACGTGACTGACTTGTGCCTTTTGTGGTGATATAAACTGTGTGGTTCTAAATTTGAAAATGTAATGTTCAAACTGGCATACGAGTAAGTTTTCACCAATTCACGAGATTTAGGAGTGCACAACGGTGTACTAGCCAGTAGCCACTACCGGTGATTTCTTCTAGATTACCGTACATTGTTGCACGCGGCCAGAAATTCTAGATGTAACAGAGCGAGCTGGAATCGTTCTGTTCCCTCGACAACTCTCTCGTGCGATTCAAAGGTGCCGTAATCTTCGGAGGAAAATATGGCTCGGCTTTCGTTATCTCCGGCGTCGAAATCCCGGAGTTAAGGTCCGCCCAGCCATAACTCACGTGCAGCGCCCGGCGCACTCCATTCCCGAGGAGATAGCGCCGATGTAGACCGGTTAATGTATGGAGAGTCCTTTGTGAGAGGTATTAATCACGAGACGCTATAGTTTGTACCGAGACCGGCCCCGCCCCGCCGACACCACCTATGTTGTCTATTCGACCTCGTGTTTATTTTATCGGATTCAATAATGACTACCTAGGTGTCGCTCCCGCGGATTATTGAACTTTCAGAAAGTTTGACCTACCTAATAAATATTCTACCATGATGGGAAAGTAAACAGTAACATTAAGTATGTCGGTGGCAATTAACGGTTCCGTACCGCTGAAGGTCGGGAGGATCGGAGGAATATGGTAGAGGCAGTCCTGGATTTGCCATTAGGCCATATAGGGGCGGCAAAATTCAGGGGGCGGCACATTTCCGAAGACGCTAAAGAATATTACAAGTAACACTTGCGCTTTGGTACAGCGTATAAACCGTCAAGTTAGTGCGCGATTATGGGCGTAATTAAATCTTTGGACGCAATACTCACAAGTCATTTGTGGATAGTTTTCGATCTATTAAATGCTAAATATCATTTGGGTAAACGTTTTATTTTTATTCCCCATTGCGACTCAGTAATATTATCCTATGTTATTTACGTTTTGCGCGGGCGGCGAAAGTGAGGGGCCTATACTTAAAAACAGTACAAGTCCGGCACTGGGTAGAGGCGTATATCCAGCAGTAGACGCAAACACGCTGACAGCCGAAACGCAGTGAACCTGCAAAATAGCTAAACATGAGCACAAGTGATCAGGTGCAAACTGTTTGCCATCTTGTGTTTCTCCCTGACCGCATCTCGATATCACTCACTAACGACCCGCCACCGACCCGTGTGACGTGGGATAATTTCTCGAAGAGCAAATGTTTCGTATCGTCAGTCCCCGGTGGAATACTAACTTAGCTACGCACGCAGCCTACTTCTAATTCTTTTTCTGTTCTTTCAGACTATCCCACTTTTTTCTCAATTTCTGCACAGGTGAGCCTGAGAGAGAAGGGAAGTCTGTGGGAAATATTTTTATCGTGAAATGATATAAGTATATCACCATCATTCAAAATATGGCCTCACAATAATATAAGGTTGAAAATTTGCTTATATTTTTTTTTGTTTCGTACCTCAAAAGAAGAAAAAACGGAACCCTTGTAGGATCACTTTTGTCTGTCTGTCCGTCTGTCACAGCTTGCTTTCTTCGAATATAATCTGGACGAGAAAGGTTGAATTTTAGTGCATGATATAGAGGTTGATGACCCAATCACGAACGTATAGCGTAAATGAACAAAAGGTTGACTGTAAGAAATCTCTGTAAAGGATAATTCCGCCTTTGCACCTTATGGAAATTTTCTAATGTACATACTATTACTGTTAAATGTTTTTTGGAGCAATAAAACATTTTCTATCTATTCCTATCTATCCGATTTTGGGGGTCAATTTTGGAGGACAAAATATTAGAAAGTAAAAAAAAATATTTTTGCAAGTGTTTCATGTGACCTATCAATGGAAAGGGCTTTATATTATACGGCTCGTTATAAGGAATGATTACATTATTTTATAATTTAAAAATGCATAGTTTAAAAGATATTAAAGAAAATAATACCACATTAGAGCATTCCTTATCTGCGAACTACTGAGTCGAAATTTTAGAACATAATAAGGAATATAGGTCCTCTCTTTTAGTTTACAGGAAAATTCAGCAAAAGTATTTAAAGTACAGAATGGTACGGAACCCTCTCTACGCGAGTTAGACTCGAACTTGACCGCATTTTTTTGTAGACAAGTTTGTTAAAATCATATATAATGTTATAAACTACTTTAGGACAGTACATAGGTATAAATAATATACGATGTAGACATTACTCGTACATATATGTTATATTACTATAGTATAGGTCTCGTCATGTATTGCAAAAAATTTAATTTTTAATTTAATCTGTGATTGATGAGAACGAATGATACAATTTCATCAATCAATTACTTAATTTACTCAATTTCAATATATTGAGACTATATTATACGGACAATATACGGTTATAAATTCGTCTGCACGAATAGTAAAATTCACCGCCGAACATTGAAATTATTCGAATTGCGACGTCCCATCTGAAATTGTAATAGAAATGGCGAATGTAGCCCACTGAAGCACATTATATTCGTGGCGCATCAATTAACCGGCGCGAGACGTGACACTCGCGTACAACGACCAAACCGTATTCTGGAACCACTGGTTTAGTATCTACTGAACTTCACTTACGAGCCACGCCGCCCCTGGGGAAGCACTCACAGTTGCCACGATACAAGTTTAAACTCGCTCACATTGTAGGTAAATACATTGCGAATTTATGGAACGACCAGACAAAGAGACTATGGAACGTGTTGCTGGCTTGTGCCCGCGGCGACACTCACGTTTACCGATTTACGAAAAACATTGAAGTTAATCATAAAAAAATATAATGATCCTTGGGAATATTGAAAAGATCACTTGAGTTTATGCGTATAGGAACATTTAAGCAATGCTGAAAAAATTATGAGAGACAATACAAGGCTTTCTACAGGCAATGTCACTTTTTTTTTAGTAAATGTCACTTGGGAATCAAATCCACTCATGGAGATGGGGAAGATCAGCTCCATGAATCCACTATCCCAAAATATTACGTCTGGTGCTCTAACTGAGCCGACAAAGCTAGATTCTGGGCCTTTAAATGATTATTACGGTTCTTAATATATGTCCCTATTTTCATACTCATTGTCCCTTATTGACTGCAACAGTCGATAATTTTCAAGTATCAATATTCACAGAATAAGATTGTATTGAAAAATACAACAGACTTTGACGTTTAGGAGCAAAATGTACCTGTCAATATAATTGGAAAAAATCCTATAAAAAATCTTTGGAAAAATCACTAAAAATGGTTTTATTTACAAATTTATATAAAAACATTGGTAGCAGAGTGTATATATAACATAAGCCATTTACACGATAAGTATTCGGATTCCACGTAAAACTGTAGGTCCCTTCCTTTCTTACCTTACTAGGTGGTAGGGTTAATCGCGCCCGGGTTGATACCACCGCACTGAATGAAACGACGGTCGAAACGGCTATGTAAAAAGTTCGTGTTTTCCGTTCAGTTCAGTGTAGCCGACATGAAATGAAGGGAAGCACTGACATGGCACCTAGTTCACCCGTTGTTATGGGCTGACATCACGGTTGTTGTAGGTGAAGTAGCCACCCGTGTCAGTTTCCATAAAAAAATATATAGCTGGATAACGAAAGCAATGCAAGCCTTGAACCTCGCACAGGCAAACGTCGTCGCTCACCGACCACTAATGTGGTGGATCTCTTTCGGGATTTAGTGGCGGTTCACACGATCATTTAATTACCGTCATAAAGCTTAATTTTACTAGCGTACCAGCCGACTTACTCCGCAATATCAACCCTTCACATTCCGCTTTAAGCGCATAATTCCTTTGCCCCCTGCACGATGGTAAAAGCGAGTAGGGTCGAGATTAACAATGTGAAAACTTCGTTTCTCAGGGTTAATATCCTCAAATTAATTCACGAATGCAGTTGAGAGGAAGTATATGATTAGAGATTTCGTTGCACTTTATTGCAACGCCTGTGCACTCATTCTCTTTCGCATTCAATGTTGAATCTCAATATGCTTTAATACGAGTACCTTGAGGTTGGGCCACTACTAGAAAAGAATATCGCCACTGCTTCTCTCTCCGTACATGTCGTAAAAGGCGACTAAGGGATAAGGACAAGGTTTTGTGCCGTCCTAAAGGGCGACAGGCTTGCCAACTTGACGCGGTCCTTCCACCGAGTCATGCACCAGGTCGGTCTTCATATTTACCTTACTTGCTGCTTGATAGTTGTCTTGTCCTAATACTTTACTAAATGCGGTGGTCTGTGTTGTGCTGTAATTTGCCAGAGTTCTTGCAGCACAACACCGATTACTCTGCTTACCCCGATTGTCGGGATACAGCGTGTGGTATGTACCTACATACATAGGTAGGTACCGTTATTAATAAAACATTAAATATATTGTCTTTATCAACTCAGTGATTTTCTGCGCCAACCGCATAAAGAAAGGATCATGCACTGAGTAAACATTACGTAGATCTAGCTAGAACATACATCTCTAAAAGCTAGTGAATCCGATCTAGCAGCAGTATCGCCGCTATTAGTATCCGTACCCAGTAATCACAGAATGGTATACGTTACATGGATAATTAAATTTAACGGAGAAGCATTGACCTCTACCCATTTTCGTCATCAGCATTTCCCAACATTTACCAAAGGCGTATTAGCGGCGCACTACGCTGCATTCACCCAGTGACCTAGATGTAAGTAATCGAACTGAGGGTGGGTCGCGGCGACACAGGCAGCGCGGCTCGCCGCTCGATCCGCCATTATTCGCTTTATAGCTCTTTGAAACTAACCCCGAGCTCTCTTCGCTGAAAGCTCTATAAAGCATCCTCTCCTCCGGTGTCAGGCGCAGGTAGTCCTCCATTCGATTACTCTCTCCAACGTCAACGGGCGGGTTAGCATGTAAAATGTTAGCGATCGACTAGAAAAACGCGAAATGTAACTGGCAGCTGACTGACATCACGATATTTAAATATTGTTTACGTTAACGTTACGCCTGTCTAGCTAGCCCTATTGTGCAGCTAGTCACAATGTATTGTAATCGAAGACGTTAAAAAAAGAACCCTGCGAAGTTTCTTGCCTGCTGTTCTTTGTGCGCACAATCCCATGGGTATAATCGAACCGGATTGTAAAAACTAAACAGGACAAATTCCAGCGTAGTGTACTACCATACGAATGATGAATAAAGAATAAAGAATGAATAAAGAATATGTTTTTATTCATTATTTTCTCCCCTCCTGCCGTGCCGTGTTCGTGACGTTGCCGTCTCCGTGCCATTATCGTCTTGTGCGCAAGCAGCCAATGGGGTAGAGAAAGATAACGAATATACAGACGTGTCAAAGTCTTGACCTGACACCCCTTGGCCGCCTCTTCCACTCTCGTGAAAAGTTTGTAAATATATAAATAAATAGTTAGATAGATAGATAGATAGAAAATTCTGTATTGCTCCGGTAAACATTAAACAGTAGCAAATACATTGGAAAATTTACATAAGGTGCAAAGGCGGACTTATCCCTTACAGAGATTTCTTACAGTCAAAATAGTTACCATTGCGAAAATAATTAAATATACAATTGGCCACACACTGCGACACACAGCTAAGGTTTTGAGTGAGATGATGACGATCGGTCAAATAAAACGCGCAGTTGTAAAACTACTACTCTACTCAACTATACTTGGGAGTAATTAATTACTTTCTTAATTTTATATACATACCTGCTACCTATTTTGGTTGATATGACTGGTGTAGTAGGTGACGTAGCTGACCACGTTACATTCCATTAAAGTGTATGCTTGACGTTTTGCCATTCGCTCGCTCGTGATAATTTTACGTAATATTCAAACCCCAGGCGCCGCGCCACTGCCGCCCCTGCACGCTACCAGAGCGCCGCGTCGCTGGACAAAAATGCAATTAGGCTGATTGCCGCTAAAATATCCGACACTTCATCCGAGAGGTGGAATTTTTGGGAACTTTCCGGCTTCCCGCTGCTTTGTGTGGCTCAATTATCATAACAGGACTATTAGTTGCGCAGTTATTCTGAAATACGAGTGTAAACTATGGAAGTGACAACGTTTTCATTGAAATATGAGGATGTACTCTTTTTTTTTATAGACAGCGCGACATGTGGCACCGAGCCACCCATAAGGTGTTTAAAGATGCCCATGGACATTCGGTCGTACGCGGGGGTTTCGAATGCACTCGGATCATCTTTTTCATATTTCGTTTACAGTAAAGTTTCAGTAAGGTCTAATGAAACTTGAGAAATCGTAAATTATTAATAAGATAAAAAAGACTCATTTTAAAGTCATTATTTTATCTACGTCCTAAAATTTTAATTAACAGAATCGGTCGCAAATTACTTTTGGAACATAAATACTTTATTTTTTTTTTACTAATCAACTATATTCATTACTCCGTGAGTACAAAGCCTTTTCAATAAAACTATTTCCAAGAAAGTTCGCGAGGTGAGCGGCGACAGGGAGCTGGGTAACACAAGAAATTTCCGTAAATGCGCGTTCCAGAATATAACAATGACGCGGCTTCCTGATTGTCGTGCTATATTTAATTATGGCCTCAAAGAATACCATTTTACCACAAAGGCGCCCCTGGAAAGCCTCTAAGCAGGGGTGAAATATTAAACCAACCGTACTGCATTGTGAAGCTATACGTATACATTAGCTTGAGAAATAACACTTTAACGCAAAACTCACGGTCGCTACAAGGGGAAATCGGTATGTCGACACATGTTAGGTCAATCTTGAGCAGGAGTGATTTAGTCGACCAACATTTAGCATTATCCCTCTCGTTATATCTCTTTTAGACCACAAACAACAATGGAGCAGTATGTAACCAATGGATCATTGTTTTCCAAATACAAAATTTCAAGATAATACCTATGTACTAAATTCTTGAAAATATACCTACAGGAAAACGGACAGCAATTTTCGTTAAAAATAAAAGTTGTTTTTAATAGTTTCACTTATTAACTCCCTTTACAAAATAAGCGGTGTAATCGTTTGAAGCATCCGTCTGTCTGACACACAGGTCTGTCTGTGGCATCGTAGCACCCAAAGGGATGGACCGATTTGGATGGGTTTTTTTATTAGAAAGCTAGTTTATCACGGTGATTCTTGGCTATTTTTGTAATCAAGTGATCAAGTAATCAAAAAATTTCGTCCCACGGATGGACCGATTTGGATGCGGTTTTTTTTTTTATTAGAAAGCTGGTTTAACCGGAATGGCTCTTAGCTGTGTTTGTAATAAAGGAATAAAAAATTACGTACGGCTTGAAATATAAGTTAACTTACAAATTTAAATTACTCTAGACCCCTTAAAAAGTTAAAAATAATTACCGTTTAGTTACGTCGGGGGGCTGCTAAGTAAATAAAATATAAAAAATAAGAGCTGCGCGAATAATCGCGTCAGGATAAGGATTCAGTGGTACTCCGACGCTTTTAAGTAACTAAATTGAAAATATTTTTAAATTTTTAAGGGGTCGGAGTTTTTTTAATTTGTAATTTAACTTCTTTATTTATAGTCATATAACCACGGAATCGTATTTATGTAAAATGTTTCAGTTTTATATAATCGATGAATGTATTTATAGCGAATAGCGAGCAAACACATAAGACCTGAAAAGTATTTCATAGAATGGATAGAAGATGATAATGGAGTATATAATAATTTTATTTCTCGTTCAAAATTCGACATGTCCATGAGAACTCTGTCGACCTAATATTGTTAACTCTGTGAAAGACTTCCCTAGTCGCGTATTTTGGTTCCAGGACGTATATTTATTGTAGAATGTTTGCACAATAAAAGGGTAGCGTCACGTTCAGGTGAGAGGTTCTCGGCCTTCTTAAAAATGTATAGAGCGCTCCCTTGTTGTACGAGAACGAGACGCCTCGCGTACTTGCACACGCGGCGGCGCGGAGGGTAACGTCGTCATTCCGACCTTTGTGCATTTACTCTTTTGTGTGAATTTAACTTGTCTTGTTTACGAATATGTACCTACTACTTTGTGATTTTAAATAATTTTAAACGATCATTCGAACATAGGCGACAAAAAAATTAAGTTAAAATTTATTAATTGGGTAGTTAAAACCATGTGGTATATTTTTGAAATCTTCTTTTTAAGGCGCGTAGTAACGCAACATGTGGATTTTTGAAGAAGTAGCCCGTGATAACTAGACCAATATGAAGTCTAAAAACTACTGCAAAATATAGAACAATAATTCTTTGTCTTTTGATCAGACGTTTTTGGTTGTAAAATTTGATAATTTTCTACGGTAACCAAATATATTTTTTCTACCGCGTGAACTTTGAAGACTTGATCTCAGAAACTAAAGAGAATTTGAATGCAATATTTATAGCAAAATTACGCCATTTGTTATATCTATTGATCACACGCTTTTCAAAGTTCTAATGCGATGGATCGCAATTTATGAAAAAAATCCTTATGAAAACGCGCTAGTCGCTACGCCGGCCGCCGCCGTTGGCGTTACTAGGCGCCTTAGGCTCTTGACAACTATACGCCAATAGATGGGATTTGAAGGAAACACAAATAAAAGTTTGACAATATGGCGCCTAGCGACCGCACTTTCAATTTTCTTTTTAATCTAACCTACATATAACACGCGGGTTATCGAGACGAATCCAACAATTTCTCATAACATGATGAAATCGGTTCATCAGTTTAAGCTCTGTGAGGGCACAAATGAACATACATACATACACTCATACATACATACGCTGCCAAAATCAAACCCCCGTTTTAGCTTCGCCGAAGTCGGGTAAACATTAATCATATTGCAAGAGACGTTGAAAATGATAACTGTTGATGTAACAACAGCACACAGTCTGTGACACAGTGGCTAATATCGGTAGCGCCATAAGGACACTTGAAACTATATATTTATTTATATATGTATATAGATATAGACATATTTCCGCAATGATATTTTCTGTGTATTTCTCTCTTATAAATCCAAATTACATGATTCAAATTTACTGTAAATAAAGACACTTACCAGAAGTGTCTAATTTACATTAGATCAATCGAGTCCATTTATTCTCGCCATTTTAGCGCGACGTAGGTAATTTTCCAGAAACACCCGATAAAAATCACAATCTCCGTTTTCTACGTGAAAGTATTTTCTCATTCTCGTCTTCGCCGCGAGGGATGCCGCTAAAATAAATCCGATGTGAAGGCGAACTTACGAGTCGATACAATTTTGTTCATTTCTTTCCCGGACTCGGAATTACTTTGGCAAATGGTGGCCCGTACAGGTGCAGAACGCGTCCGTTTGAGTCGGCTGTCGAGGTGAGGGGCGTGATTACCGTGACGCGGGGACGCGCGACGCGCGACACGCCAGCACGCGGCGCGGGTCTGGATGCGTGATCAATATTTGAGACGTGCGGCAACTCGCCTATTTACTTTGCCGTACTCCCTGTGCTCGGCTTAGTCTGAATACACAATAGCGATATCATGGAGAAAGAAAAACCAAATTACCCTTTGTTGCCGACAGAACGCTTTCCTATCGAATGTGCCTACTCATACAATATTTTTGTTGTGGAGCTTTTTGTACGCGCTCCACTCATGAATACATATCGACATATGGCTGCCTTGAATACTGACGAGTCATATTGAAATTTTCAGATGAGTGGCTTCGATAATATGCTCCTCGCACGCCGTGTTGGCTCCGGCTCCGGGTCGGCCCGCGGGCTCAAAGACGCCGCTCGACTGAAATTTCGGATCGAGCGGTCAATCTTTTTGGCATGAGTAGTTATTTTAGTATCTTTGTTTGCTATCTGGCTTAGCGCTATCGTGTGTTCAACACGACTTACGTCTACCTTGGGAAGCAGATATTTCTTTTACTGTATATTGGTACAAATAAAATACTATTAATATGGAATCAAAGAGGAATGAAATAGTGTCCGAATGCAATGTAATAATTGGGGATGTGAAAGTGGAACAAGTGAACGAATTCGTATATCTGGGGAATATATATTCACGGATGGAAATGCGAATGAAAGGTGGAAAAGAGAGTGAAAGCTGGTAATCAAGTGAATGGGGCGTTACGCGCTATTATGAGCAGCCAAAGTATGTCCACTAGGGCACGTTTGGCTGTCCATTGTGGAGTGCTGGCCCCTACACTGATGTACGGGAGTGAAAGTTGGGCATGGCAGACGAAACATGAAAGCAGGATAAATGCTGTGGAAATGCGCGCGTTGGGGAGTAAATGTATTTAGTTACAATGAAAGAAGATTGAGAAATAGTGCAGTACGAGAGCGGTTGTGGTCTGAAAGTAGATAATAAAGTGACAAGGATTGAGAAAGGAATGCTTCGGTGGTTCTGTCGTGTTGGAAAAATGGATGATAGGAGACTAACGAAAGAAATTTATGGACCGAAATTAGTGGAAGAGTCGGCAAGGGTCGCCCTAGACGCACGTACCTAGACCAGATCGGGTATGTGCTCAAAATGGGTCAAGCTCGTAGTACCCGTAACCGACGAGCATGTATGATGAAGATTATGAGAGTGGAAAACGAGACAGAGGTGTGTCAGGATCGTGGCGCGTGGAGATCCGTTGTATCTGCCTAGCCCCACCGGGAAACAGGCGTGATGTATGTACGGATGTATTGATATTTATGTTGTCGGAGTAAGTGCTTGGAGATGTTCTCACAATAATTTGGAGGTTATTGCTCTATTATCTGCCTACAAATATTGAGAAAGCAATCTTGATTCAATGTCGACAGAGCCAACGAACCAAAACGTTATACGCCTGTCATGATGACACGCAGGGACGCGATTGCTCTCAGAGTGGGCGTATTCGTATGCACAATGAACATACGGTAAGTACTTATAACATTTACTTTATATTTACATGATGATTTTACATGTTATTTGTACTTGTAAGAAATGTTATTTTAACTGAAGATGAAATAGGTAACCTGGCGGGGGCACTACCGTGCTCCCAGATATCCACAATCATCTTGTAGAGCTTGTTTGTTTGAAAGGCCGAAATGCATATATTACAATGCTTCACTTCATAAAATACTTGGTAACCATTTCCTATTTACTAAAAAGTTGTGTTCTCAAAACAATGGCGCCACAATAATCAAATGGCGTACCTACTTCACGTGATATTTTTCGTAGGTCAATAGCGGGTTATCTACCATGAAAGTACTACTTTTATGAAGCTCTACGCCTTGGCTCGCTGACAACTTCCATTTATAAAATTGGAATGCATAACACCATAAAATGTTATCTGTCACATTAAAAGTAAAAAACTGGCAACGTAGCCTCCCCGCCCCCGTCACCGCCGCCGCCGTGTCGCAAGTCGCATAAATATTTTTTCGTTCCCGTAGTTATAGTCCCGTTCGTCTGCCATGGGTTCATTGTTAATTTATGAATATGTAAAAGGTTTCATTGATTTAGTATGAATTTAGTGCGCAATGTTCTTATACGTACAGCAGCTTACTTACGATAGTTTTAACTTCCGTGTGTCTCATCGATGAATTTTATTTTATGCTGAATCTAACTTGAATGAATATGAATGAATTTAACTTGAATCTAATTTCACCATTCCACATTAGTATAATATTTCACGATCGTGCACTCCGTTTGCGTACTGCATTTGCAGAGTTAGTGAGAATGACAACAGCCAATAAGCTAATTATGTAATTTAATTAATATAATTAATAAGTAGCCCAGTGCATCTGGGGTTTGGGTTTTCTAAAATAAAATTCTATTAATTCATAATAAATATTGTTATTTTTCGTTCGCTAACTAGTGTATCGGGATGTATTTTTGTTTTTGTCAGAAATTATTATAATTGTTTTTAAAGCATAGACACAGAAATTACCAACATATCATTTGTACATCATTTGTGCTGGTACTTGGAAGTAGAGCACGTTAGTTCTCTATGTTGTTGGTAGTACCCATCATGGCCTATTTAAAACTGAAGGATTATCAAAACATACATTTGCCTCTAATATTTTTATAGTAAATGTAACAAGGTTGGAAAGGTGTATTTACGCTGTTAAAACCGAGTGTACCAGTACGTGTTGATATTCTGCTCATGAGACGAAGAATGTAGCATTCTCAAACAATCTGTTTAACGAGCCTCCATGTGGCTGTCAAAACAAAATTCTAAATACAAATTGGTACGTTATTCAGATTACAAGAAAAGGAATTCGCGTGACTGGTTCGTTAAGTAAACAGCTAGATACCTTACCTTCGTGGAAATAAAAAAAAATATTTTTCTCTCTTTATTTTCACATTCCTATATCCAACAATCCGCACCATTTCGAGGGACTTGAGCCTCTCGTCGAACACTTTACGCCCCCGTGGTGCGTAAAGTAAGATGGACGTAACGTACGTACGGACGTAACAATGTTTTCTTTTTCATCTTCAGTTTATGTTTATCACACCATTTCATGTACGTACATGTTCGAAGTTCTCTCAAAGTATGTCTTGGTTTTGCCACCAGTCGCACGCCCGTTGCTGCCTGACTCCCGACGACAGCTAAATGAAACAAACATTTCAATATTTCTAAAACAACCACGTCCGCGCGCCGCTCGACCGCGCCGCAGCGATTACAAACCGATATGAATGTTTTTCATCCGGCTATACGAAACTATTAGCTCGACGTGACTACCTACACGCACACTACTGCGACAGGTCGACCTTTAGTGTTGAATATGTAGGCAATGCGCACTCGATAACATTTGTTTCAGAATGTCTATTTTAATTGATTCGGAAAAACACACAAAATATAGATCATCCATCACACATCAGATGAATAATAAAAACACATGTGAACAGAAGAAACTAACCTACGATAGCGAATACCACCTTACGTTCCTAAAAGGAAAGTGTTTCATATGTATGTGGTTCCCAATTGTTCCATTTCTAGACAAGAGTGAGAGGCACGACTGGAGATCTATGAATTATTTCTTCTATTAACAAATAACTTTATAATAAATACAAAGATATTATAAAACTTACCAAAATATTATTAATAAAACTTCTTCTTAAGGCCGCTGCATACGTAGCGGGGCGCAGGCCGGAGCGGAGCGGAGCGGGGAAATATTCTCCATAAGAATATATTATATCCCGCTCCGCTCCCGCTCCGCCGCGCCGCTCCGCTCCCGCCCCGCCACGTATAAACACGTGCTTGCACTAGTTCCTGAGGATCCTGCAGAAAAGCTCGCCCCGCCCCCGCCCCGCCGGTGCCCCGCTACGTATGCAGCGTCCTTTAAACAAATTATTATTATCTATGATGTATACCTACTATACAATATTGAACTAATTTTCGTCTATGAGACTTTCTGTGCCGCGCGCAAGCAGTGTACACACACTCACAATTTTAATATCAAAATAATTATCACTTCCGCGCGTGTCTCCCCAGACGCAACCCCCGCCCGCCCCGGCCCGCCCGACACACTGTTTGCGCAATTAATTACCTTTAAATAATTCCCAGCAATCGTCACCGGAGCGGCGGTTGTGTTCGTTGTGCTCGAGGTCGCGCAGTGATCCCCCGCAACATATGCAGATCACGTCGGCTGCGGGGGTGGGGCGGGGGCGGGCGGGGGCGGGGCAGGTCGCGAGCCCTACATAAATATAGGAGCAGCCGCGTAACATGAACCGCGAATTGATATTAGGAGCCGGAATCCCGAGTTTGATTTGACGAAATTGAGAAATGTGATATTGGGAAACGTCTCGGAGACTTTTCACGAACAACACCGGTCTCTCCGACAAAGGGATTTTCCGGGCTCAATCCGTTAGATATTATATTCGCGTTTTGAATGCGAAAGGAAAGTATTGACACAAGTACGACAATTTCTCACGGTCCCGTTGACGGGTTTGGCTCTACTTGTTATCCTAGACGCACCATTATAATCGTCGATACACATTTTGTTGCTACTTCGTATTATTGGAATACAGATTTATTTCCAGTGTATACGTATTCGCTATAAATTCGGCTTAGAGAAGTAATTGTGTCGATTTATACACAATTTTTAAATGGCTTCTGCCATCTTTGCTAATGAACAAAATGAAAACTTCAGTTTCCGTATTGAAATATATCATGCGTGATCTACTAGGCAACAGAGAAGACACAAAATATAGTGATAATTTCATAATTCGATCCTTTTACACTTCTCTGGTGTGCAGAGTTCGAACTTATTGTAGTACAGGAAACAATTTCTTCCAAGCCACCTTGAACACAGCAACACTTTAGTGTTTTTAGTTTAAAAGTTTTCTCACGCTGTTTTCCTTTACCTTAGTGACAGATTTTTTAGGGTCCCGTCGCAAAATGCGAAAAAAGGAACTCTTATGGGATCGCTCTGGTGTCTGTCTGTCTGTCTGTCTGTCGGTCACACGCAGATATCTCCTGACCTACTGAACCGATTTCGATGAAACTGACGCCAAATTACGTATAATTTTGCCGCTAGATATATTATAAAAAAGTTTGTCTAATAGTCCTGTGAAAAGTACAGGGTACCCCAAAATGTAAACCAAAAATATTTTTTTATTTTTTTAATAAATCATGTGTCACGTCATTCTATAGGTATTTTTAAGGCAATTTCAAAAATATATAACTTTGCTATAATCAATAAGTTACTTTAACTAATATTTCGTTTAAAAGTTGAGAAAAAACTGCACTTTTGTCGCCGAACTTTGACCTATTAAGGGTTGTTCGAAAATTCTGAAAAAAATTAACTATATAGGTACTCTTATGTAGTTGTGCACAAAACTATTCATTTTTCTCAAAATGTCATACATTTTGAGATAAAGTTAAATGTCTGAACAGCCAAAATTTCAATTTTTCGCGTGACGTCACAGCTCAAGCCACCGATAACGCAGCGTTGTGATTGATCCTGAGAAGTAACGAAACGTAACACTGAAAACCGTATGTAAATCTATAAAGTGGTTCTCGATTTATTAGAATATTTCATATATTATATATTCGTACATTACACGGTCGGACGAAGTCATTTACATGTGACCTAGGTACGACAAAAAAAATATACTTTGGTTGTGCCGGCTACACTGAACTGGGCGGAAAAAAAGAACGATTTATATACCAGAATGGAAACCATAAATATGTAAATCGATAAAGTGGTTCTCGAGTAATAAGGACATTCATATACTATATGCCCATGGACATTCGGTCGTATACGAGGGTTGCGAATGCTATGCCGGCCTTACAGGCGCCTATTTACGCTCTTGGAGAATCTGAGACTGTACAAGTACAGTATAAAGGGGAAATATATGGGCAGGGAGAGCGTTCCAGAGACTACCGTTTCTGTAGACTAAAGATGAGGAGAACCGATTGGCACGCATCCGCTATAATGCAATCCCTGCCCAGTGCGCGTGGTGCGGAGGTGAAAAGTGGACGGTGGGATCGCGTTACACAGCTCCTCCGAGTAATCCCCCAGGAATTCGCGATAGAACACACTTAGAGAGCCGACATCCCCACCGAGTTGCAGTGGTTTTAGATCGCGGGACATTTCGAGGTCACCCACTAGTCGCACGGCTCGACACAAGTCCAGAGGCGCAAGCTGGTATTTGGCAGAGCCATCCCATGTGAAATCACGGGCATCGTAAGACACTTTATGGGTAGCACGACGCCACACGTTGCGCTTTCAATAAATAAATAAAAATTAAATAAATTGACATACGTTACACGGCCGCCACGCCATCGGTCGCCCGTAGAAACTTCGCTTAATTTATTTATATGGCAAAATAATAATTAAAATGGAAGTAGGAGATATTGATGAAATGAAATGGATATAAATGAAATGAAAATATTTATTAACACATAAAATCATGTCTCGCAGAAGAACTTTTTTATTAAACAAAGTGGCATATCCCACATTTTTGTGAAACTGCATTCAAATTGGTTTAGTAGTTTACGTGATGACTGCACAAACATGCAAATAAACTTCGACTTGATGCTATTTATCATGTAAAGTGTATGTCCGAGTAATTGGTAGTTAGTCAGTCAGTGTCAGAGAGGTGCCATGCCAGTCTTTCCTTTGGTCGTCCCGGCTACATTGAACTGGATGGAAAACATGTATAACTTTTATAGCAGTTATCTTCGACCGACATTCATTCAGTGCTGGTGTACCAATCCAAACGGGTTGATCCCTACCAGCTAAATATGTACATAAAGGGATGAAACTACAGTTTCAAGTGGAATCCGAATCACAGCCAGCCGAACCACGGTCGTACGGCTACCCATCCAAAGTCCGACCGCACCCTGGTAGAAAATATAATTAAATGAAAGCGAAGCAGTGCGGTTACGGGACCCTCGGCACGTGAACACGGTACACTTGACCACTTTTTTTATATAGAGAACGAGCGTGGGTGGCTGCAAGAATATTCTTCCAGTGTACTTGGGTGGCTGTACCCACCAATCAGTCGAATTAAGACGGCCAGACACAGCCAATAACACCTCCTCTCTCGAAACCACGCTAATTGATGCACCATTAATTAATTGATACAATTAATTATGTATACTAAAAAGTATTTCTGCGAGACAGAATTTTTCTAGTGCAGAAGACTCGGTTATTGTACTGTACGATTTCATGTGATAACAAATATTTTTCATTTCATTTTTATCATTTCATTTTTCATTTCATTTCATTTTCATTTCATTCCAGCTATGAGGCGGACAAAAAGGTTTTTAGTAAAGTAAGTGAAGAATGCAAACCCACCAACATGGAGGTGGGAATTCGCGCGGGGCTAGCACAGCTAGACGCGCTAGCGATGGTGACCGCGTGGTGACCACAACAGCGGTGTTTGTAGGACTGAGCGCTCGCGGCGAGCAACATGTGAAGTTTATGACGAGCTCGTGCGAGATAAACCCGTAAACGGCTAGATGGCGCGCGATTATCTGTCTGCAGCTCCGTAACGAAGCGTACATAAACAATACGTGAACAGAGAGGCAAGATCATGTTAAAACATCTACACATACCTACTTTAATCCTTTAACTTTACTGCACAATCCCACATATATGGCTAGTAGTAAACGTCTCTAGTCGTTTCTGACATTATGAAAATAAAAAAATTGCGCAATATAAAATATTTTCATTTTTCTGTTTTAACCCCCGACGCAAACATGGGGCGTGTTATAAGTTTAACCTGTGTGATGCACACACTGCTCGTGGTCATGTGTATATGTGTGTATGGGTGTGTCTGTCTGTGGCATAGTAGCTCCCAAACGGATGGACCGATTTGGATGCGGTTTTTTTGACGTGAAGATGTCACGTCTTATAAATTGATGAACACCGGCTGCACGCACGAAGAAGTGTAACGTTCCATCTAAATCTGTGTGTGCAAGCGAGAGCGCGATAGAGACCTGTGTGTGCAAGCGAGAGCGCGATAGAGAGGCATACACAATAGTAGAAAATACAAAATATATTTCTCCGTCTTTTGCGAGCCTCGAACCCGCGGCCCCTGCCACCATCACTGACCAGACGTGTTATCCACGCAGGCTATCGACCGTGTACTTATCGCTGCAAATTTTCTCAACAGTATGTATGTGAATTTCATGGAGCGACATCTAGCGTCCACATCTAGCGTCAATATTAAATTAAATACTTCAGCCAGCGGTATACTTGATTTAGCAGTTAGGTAATTGTTGCATCGTTGAACATGTAGATGGCGTTATGTAGGTTTTTTATATATAAATGAAACAAAAATTAATAGTCGTTATTTTCTCATATTTTTTATTAGTTATTATCACATCTTTATCATGTACTTAAATTAATTTTACATGGTAAATATCCGCCGGAACTGATTTACTTTATGACATCATCACGTAAAACTATCGTCCGTAAACAAACTTTACAGACAACCAATTTTTTTAATTAGAAAGCTGGTTTATAAGCATAGTGTACATAGGTAGTATAGTAGCCGAATGGGGGATTACTGATTACTGTTCTGATATTAGAAGTTTCAAATAAACTAATTCTTCGTAAACACCACGGCCAATAATTTTATACACATAATTTTATAATAAATAAATATTAGTATTGAAAATTTAGTTTTGATGCTGTTATATATTGTTTACTGGGCTTTCATAAAGTTATTATGTTACTCACGAAATTGTCACAGTTTGTTTTTTTATATCCGGTTCGATCACACTCACGAATAAGAGCCGGTAACAAACTACACAGGTTTTCTTTTTTCAGAAGATTTTTTTACAATATTTAGTGACTATCCAGACAATTACAATTTAAACTGCTTAATGTAAGAATTATCTAAAGATATCTAAAATTAACAATAAAACCTTATTGCTATAAAAACCTCCTCCATTCTGTCCGCCGAGAGGGCGCTGAGTGTCACCCTAGCTACTGTCCCGAGCTGGGTACCTAGGCTCCATCGCTGCCTGAAGTATCCACCGGAGCGAACATCTCCCGAGATATCAGTGAAGAGGTAACCCACTCTAACGATACACTTTTTCGCCTCCTCACACTAAGAGATCAGAGACTCGGCAGTGAGAGCGAGGAAGTGGTATGCCGCCTTCACTGCCGAGTACTTGGCGTGTTTGAGGCGCCCGGCGGTCTCGGTAGCCGCACCACCACCGCACCGACGAGGGGCGGTGCGAATCACGTGGGAGGGGGCTAAATTGTTAACGCAGGTGGCGTCCCACACGAGAGCCTAATATTAGGACCAAGGGATCAAGGTCATCCCGTCTGGACGTTTCCCGTCATCCCACCAGAGTCCCGTCAACTTCAAGATCGTTTACGGTTTAGAAAATAAAAACACAATTGTTTCTGCATAATTATCGCGTGTTCTTAAGTGAATTCAAACATTATTTAACTTCTGATTGGGGTGGCCTGCATACTACGAACAGCACCAGAGTCGATAAACTAAATTAGAACGCGCTGAATTAAACCACATAATAGCTTAAATTACATTTGTTACTTCATATTGACTCTATAAATATCCGCCGGTTAGAAACGGTGTGAAACTGAAGGTTCCTTCCCTTGCCCTTTACTAGGTAGCAGGCTCAAATTGTAGCCGACTGGGCTGATACCACCATACTGGATTTAAAATTACCGCATAGCAGGCGCGGCTGTGTTCTTCTCTAGTTCAGTAGAGCCCTTTTCGGAGGTGACATTGGGTGGTCGGTGCACGTGCTTTGGCCCCTCTGACTCAGCCACCAATACCGGATACATAAAAAATACGATTTTCATCAAGTCGGCGTTGCTCAAGGCGACGATCGGAGAATGGAAGGCGATCGCCCCGGGGCGCGGCGGCGCGGAGGCGCGGGGGTGGCGGAGCATGATTTGCACATTTTCTATGCACTCGAACGCGTCAATATCCGCGTCCGATAGAGCCGGGGGACCCCCACCTCCGATCCTCGCCCCCACGCCATTTGCGCGGATATCTCAGCTGTAAATAACGCGAGGTACGTGTCGGTCGGCCGATAATGCATCCCCGATGCTTTTAACGTCCGGGATGCAGCCTCCGCCCGCCCGTCGCATCTTCCGCCCACAGCGCCGCAGCTGTCGACGGGGCGGGAGGCGGCGCTGCGGGGGCGGAGCGAGGCAGATCTTGTTAGATAGCGAGTAGGTAATGGTGCCGGCGAGCGTCACGTCCGCAAGGAAAACGACGCGTGCGTGCTCTCCCGTGCCGGATGATGTGTCGGCGGCTACCTGCGACCGCTCCGCGCCGGCTAATCCTCTCCCGCCGCCATCGAGCTGCGCCCCGCCGACAATTGCTTCATTTTAAAGACACTACGACCGAACAACGCACGATATACCCACCTATAATTCGGCCGGGCGCGTCGAGTGCGCGGCGAGGTCGTAAGCCGGCGGATAACGCCCTTCCGAGAAACGGCGAGGAGAGTAAATGCCTCCGCTTTTACATCTGCCGCGGCGACGTCTCGCGGGAGCGTCCGGCCCCCGCCCCGCCCCGCCCCGCGCCGAGCGCACAGTTTACGGTGGCAGTTTACGGCCACAATAAGCGAAGGTGTGCGTAAACTTTTACATCTTTAATAAAAGTGCCGTAATGCCGCCAAATATCGGCGGCGCGGCGTCGGGAGGCGCGTTCCTCCACTTTTTTCAATATCGAAAGTGGGGAAAACAAGGAAACAATTTATTTGTTCACGCCTGGGAAATAAGAGAGCGCAAGGGAGCAACAGTGTCATCCATAAATAGTTGATCGCGCTCGGCCGACAACAATATTTCAGAGTAAAGGAGCGAATTGGAAGAAAAGGTCCGTCGGAACGTGCGCCGGAATTCGGACCCGCCCGGAATTTGGATTGCTCGAGCCAATTTGTATAGATTCCCGTTCGATCAACATGTTTTGGTAGACGACGTCGTCGCTAACGGGAGGCGAGATCGAATCGTTAAGGAAAAAGTGTACTCTCGCTCCCGCTTCTGATTTAATTGAAAATATCTTTCCGATAATTACATTGAAATAACGATTTTGTAAGGCCCAGAGCAGACGATCGTACAAATATTAAGTAATGTTGACTATATTTTTAACCCCGACGAAAAAAACCGAGGGGTGTTATAAGTTTGACGTGTGTGTGAGTGTGTGAGGGTGTGTGTGTGTGTGTCTGTCTGTGGCATCGTAGCTCCCAAACGGATGGACCGATTTGGATGCGGGTTTTTTTATTAGGAAGCTTGTTTAATCGGGATGGTTCTTAGCTATGTTTGTAATCAAGTAATAAAAAAATTAATTATCTCAAAAAGTGGACCGATTTTCATGCGGTTTTTTCTTAAAAAGCTTGAAATAAAAGTTAAATTACAAATTTAAAAAACCCCCGACCCATAAAAAGTCAAAAATAATTTCCGTTTACTTACTTAAAGGAATCGGGGGGACCGCTAAATAAATAAAATATAAAAACTCAGAGCTGCGCGGGAAATTACTTAGCGGTCTCCCGACTCCTTTAAGTAAGTAAACGGAAATTATTTTTGACTTTATATTTTTGACTTTTTATGGGTCGGGGGTTTTTTAAATTTGTAATTTAACTTTTTTTTTGTTGTGAATAATTTTGTGAATCATTTATTTCTTTCTTTCTTTATTTCTTTCCTTTTTTTCTTTCTTTCTTTATTTCTTTCTATATTGTGACTATATGCCGAAATATACGAGGCGGCTCAGAAAACTTTCAGCTGTAGTACGAGCTCAGGTATATTTTTTATTTATAACTACAACACGGGAGTGAGAAGTGAGGTTTATTTGCCCTGCGGTTACAAAATGGAATTTAATTGGCCTTTGGGCTACGCTCGAAGTACAAGTTATTTTATAAATTTTCACAAAGGCATTCATTCCAAAGTGTAGAGCATAATTTAACAAAGGAGAATATTTGTGAGGTCGGCCGGCCGTCGCTCGGGCGCCCCTCCCCGCCCCCGCCCCTCCGCGCCGCGCCGCGCCACGCCGCGCGCCGACGACTACATTCCTGGAAGTACTGACCTGTAAATACAAGTTAGACGGACTGATAGATTACCTAAGTACTTGTTTATTTTCAAGAGATTAATTGTTCTCAAAACACAAAAACGTCAAAATTGTTCACCAGCATTATTCATTGTTCACAAACGATAACCTCCCAAGACCAATATCAAGGGATACTTGTATTAAGTAACTAACGTCATTTAACCCTAAAATTTAAAATTAAATTTTATTTATATATCTCATGATATATAAATAAAATTTAATTTTGTATATGTATTCTTATCGTCACAACGAAATACACTACCTCCGGAATCCACGATTAATATTTCCATCAGTACATCTGTTTGTTGTATTTAATGTTGTTACAAAATATATTGACCGTGCGTATCACTATAATAAATCACGCCAAGTTTGCCGCTTGTCTGTATTTCCGTTTTTACGATATAGCAAAAAGAAATCAAAACCTGAAAAATACACTGTTCTTTAGTGGGTCCCACACGTCCCCTAATTTTTAGCTTTTTTTATTATTATTAGTTAGGTTATCCGCCATAATAAATAACACATATTATTCTGTGAAAATTTCAACCGGCTTACTATTACGGAAAAAATACAGCCATATAAAGTTAGGGCAGACGGACAGAAGGACACACGGACGGCGTAGGCTTAGGAAATAGGCTTCCGCACTGATACGGAAACCTAAAAAGCATAGCCACAGATATACAGATAGGGCGTTGCATGCATTTTACCTTGTTTCTATATACATACGTTAAATTTTATCTGCATGCACTTCATTTGTAATATACAGAAGATACGCATAAAGAAGTGTGTCAGAGATAGATATCTGTAAGGTCAGTTTTTAGTCCCGCACCGTCACTCATATTAATTAATGAAATCGGCTTACCGGTGCGATTATGGCGAGCGCATCGCTGCAGCTCGACGTTTCGAGTCCTCTATACGGGGCCCTCTGAACGGCACCCTCTGATACCTCTGAACGGGTCCCATAGATGACTCGAAACGTCGAGCTGCAGCGATGCGCTCGCCATAATCGCACCGGTAAGCCGATTTCATTAATTTATATCTGTAAGGTCGTGCATGATTTTTTTATGGAAACTTACACGGTTGGCTACATCACCTACAACATCCGTGATGTCAGCCCATAACACCGGGTGAACTAGGTGCCATGTCAGTGCTTCCCTTCATTTAATGTCGGTTACACTGAACTGGACTGAAAGACATGTATTTGTGCACTTTCTTTCACTTCCACGGAAAATTATTGATGCCACTTCAACACATATATTACACCGCCTTCCCGCATCGCCGCCCTCCCTGGGATCCGCGCGCTACAGTTACCGCCCCCGCTGCCGTGAAATTGTGAAGTCAATGTTAAATTGAGCAAAACGCAATAACGGCCGTTATGAGCATCGCACGAAGTTAGGCTTATCGACCACTGCAGCGGACCCGATCTATCGTTCCGCCCACGCTATTAGCCCTTGAAAATTCGACTTAATCGCAGCGTTCTAGAGTTGATTTTGAATCAACGATCGTGGAACAAAGACGCATGATTGCCTGTGAACAGATCGCTGGATCGTAGAGGTGTAATACATGAAAATTAACATTCCCTTGCGCGTTAATTTAATATTTTTCTTCGGAAGATTTAGTACGAAAGTATTTATATATTTACTCCGAAAGTGCCAAATCTAAAAATAACCTTCACACAACAACATCGGCATTCGTGGAAGTAATTATACCTATAAGAGTGACTGTTAAACAACAATTCACAGATCTTATGATTGAGGAAAGTGGTTCGGTACATTTATTTTTATTGTTTTATTTATTTATATCATCACATACATAATATAGTATGTGCATTGATTTTTTCGTACTAACGAAAAAAAACGCACTGTGAAGTAGGGCAGCGGGCTGAAGCCCCGTTGGGCTTTTGAAACCGCGATTAGCCGAACTAGGCCTGGTCGCCCGTATTTCGGGCGGCTGTTACCAATACATTTTTTAAATAGAAATAAAATGTTAGAAGTGTCATTACTAACAGTGTATTTATTAATTTTATCCGTGGTATAAAATGGGGACCTTCACGTAATGCATTGTATGCTGTGGAAGAATTTTATAGCGGCCCCTACCTTACAATGACATTATTTCAATATGTCTTTCCGCCCCGACTTCGCTACTCTACTAAGCATCGGTCTCCGCCTGATTTTCTAGAACCTTTCGGTGTGGTAGTGGTTCAAACTATTTAACTCTCTCTCTCTCTCTCTCTGTAATTCCGTAACATAATTTCGTACAACCTTATTATATTACACTCAAAAACTTGCCGCTGCACTCTTTCAACACTACATACAGAGATTGCGCGCACGGGTCAAAAGGTTCTCCAGTTATATATAAAATTTTCACGTGACTGTACGTTGAAGGCAAAGTTTGTTGCGGTAGGTTTGAGGAAATGTATCAAATTATCTGATGGCTTCGAACTGGAGTAAGTTGCGCAATAACTACCGAGCGGGCTTAAAACTACAATTTATAGCAGTCTGCGCTGGAAACACTAAAGCCACCTATCGGCCGTTACTTGATAAGTAGTAATAACTCAGGGAAACATCTGTCTGAGCTGGCCGTACTATGAAGAGTAATGTATGTTAGTAAATATTACAGTTCAATCCATTAGTGTTATGAACTTGTAACTGAGGGATGGAAAATAAAATATCGAATAACTTGCCAATGTAGGCTGCACTATAAAAATAAAACAATAAATAAAAATATTTTTTTTAATAAAAATAAGCTTTGACGCTATGTACAAAAACGACTTCTCTAAAATGTCATGTACTAAAACGGATATATCAATATTAAGTTAGATTTTTTATTTGTATTAAAATGTTTGTCGCGCGAATTGTAAAGAAAATACATACTTCGGCAAGTCGTACTTGTCAACCAATCACGTGTACTAATCAACCAATCACTATCCAATGAAATTAATTAAATTATGCCTACTTTTATTAACATTTTGCGACAAGTTTTAATATCGGCCATAATATCGGTGATTCGAAACCGTTTGAAATCTTGCAATTATTGGAACATTAATATTATTATTTAACTGCTATCGATTAGTTACGAGTAAAATGTGTACGGTATGAAAGTGGTTTGCGCTCGTTTCCACTTCTGTTCCCGCGTTGTTAACGCGGCGCCGCCGCAGCCGCGGCGGACGTGATGTGGCTGCATCACAATCCCCTCGTTTCATCTTTGGTCGAAATTGAAATCGTCGATTTTCTCAAGCTGCTGTTTTATCCGGGTCGCGGGGCGCTTCAGGCGGGGGCGGGGGGAGGGGGTTCCTCAAGCAGTTCGGTCACGGAGGCTGCAATCAGTGCGCGGACTCTGCGATTGTTTCCTGCCCTCTAATAACGCCTCTCGCTTCGATCCCGTCGGAGAACGGTTTCGGCACGCGGTCCGCGGCAACAAGGGCGCTCGTCCGTGCACGCCGCGTCGCCCCCTGCTTCAGTACCGCCCCCCGCCCCCCCCCCCCCCCCCCCCCTCCTCCGCACTCACCGGCCAACGATCATACAAATTTAGAAAATTCGTAGAACCCCTTAAATAACCCTCATATTTTTTATTTTGGTTTTTGATTGGTCCGGGTCGTTTCTCATCCTATAATATGGTTGAGTGAGGCGATGACTGGCCCCGGTGTGGTGCTCGTGAACGGGTGCTGTTTGTAGAGACTGGCCTGCTTCATGTGACAGTGTGCCTATATAACTTCATACAATTTCATATTTAAAAAAATCACTTCTTCATGAATTACTGCATCTGTCATATATCGGCAAATGCGTGTTAAGGTAGTGGCAAACAATTTTGTAAAGTAGACTAAGTGCACGCACATTGAAAAAAATTCCAGTGAAGTTTCTTGTCATTTCTTCTTCGCTGTGACAATCGAAATGGCGGAATGTTACAATGGAAATATCACAAATCTGAGCGTAATGTACCGCCAAGAGAGGATAAATAAACAATAAACAATTCAATTTGCGTCATAATTCTGGGAAATATATCTAAGTACAATGCAAACATTGATACAAGAAAAATAACAAGACAAACATCCAAATAAACAATTAAAGTGAATTATATCTTAGACAAGAACAGTAGACACACACGTACAATATTGTTATATCGCACAGAAAATAGTACCTATAATAACATCCAGCTGCTTGTATATAGAATGATGAATGATAACTGGTTCAAAATCAATGTTGATTCCAATCCAATTGCTCCTAATAAACTGATCGATAAAACGTCGAAGCATATTAATATACGAGTATTTCACTCCACGCAGTATTTTCCGCCACGACAATATTTCAACGCCATCAAAATCGTAACATCAAAAGACCGATGAACACCTACCGCCTCGTAGATAGATATTCGCATATAAACATTCTGGATCGCGGTAAAACAAAAATTAAAAATCAAAATCCTTTGACGAACCGCATCCCTAGCTTACGGAATTTGTAATTCGTTTTTCGCTCGACGCGCTCGCTTGCCGCCGCCGCGCGCCGCCCCATTTGCGTAAGCTGCTATGAAAAAATAAAATATAGGATCAAATAATTATATAACGCACGAAGTTGCAATTACAAATATTTGTATAACTCTGTCATACTCGTGGCATCACATAATATGAGATATTATCTTGAGCAACGTGATGCTATGAGCCAGTTCAAGTTAAATTGTGTGCATTTATTAACGATATTGGGAACGAAGTAAATTTTATTAAATGTAGGACAATGGCATTTCTATTTGTTTGAATTCACAGTTTGTAACATGCTGGCTGGTAAGTATTGGTAAATAGGCCACCTGTGTTGTATCGTGCTGGAGCCGTTAAATAAACAAGGAGCGAGCTGCCTCATCATCGCCTCGCTCGCCCCGACGTTTACTCACATAGTGTGAATGCAGCTTAACTCGCGTCGAACAACCAGCTTGCGAGACTAAACGCAGAAGGAACTTACACGATCTTCACTCATATGCTCAATATGTATCATGATCAGCATTATCAATATTGACAGTAATACTGGCGGCTCACGGCTGTATGCTTCAGCACATCGATATGCGATTCGCATTAGCAATATTTGCATCAATGGCAAATATAAAAATATTGATCCTATGAAGTTCGTTTCGTGTAAATCTATTGTAGAACTATCGGATGTCATCCAGCCATTAAAAGTAAAGTCTCCGGAATGGCACCTTCTCGGCGTTGACTTTGGCTGGTCGGAGGATGATGACTCAGCCACCCATACCGGATCTCTGTAATGACTACATATTAAGGCAATTTCTACAAAATGACCTTATGAAATTAAACGTTTCTATAAATAATGCATTTTCCTTTGCAACATTGTAATGAAATTAAATGAAATGATTGTAAGTAATGAAATACTTTAATTCATTATTTAGATAATTATGTGGAACATTATTGATATTCCAAAACACAATAAAACCTTGTTAAATTTAATTAAATGAATGTAATGAAATTATTTGTTATGATAAAAACATGCGAACCGGTTCAAGTATACTTTGGCTCCTATACTAGATTTGCATCTGTCACGCAAGAGCCGTTCTTCAGTAAGCCACTGTGTGTAAGCCTTTTGCGCTCATCTAACTCCAATGTAATACGAGTATTATAGAGAATTAAACCTAATTTATTACATCTTTTGAGTATATTTAAATCTTGCATTTTTACTTCACTACGCTTAAAAATATATTCTGTCTATCTTTAGTTTCAGTGTGAATATAAACATTATTCTTGATTCACTCAAATTAGTTTAAGCTAATTGAAAATATTCTCATACTGTGTTCCAGCATATAGGTAGTGCGCGAAACTTCGAATGATATATTAGTAGAGCGCAGTGAAACTGCTACAGTTTCGATCACATTATCCCTCTGGCTCGGTTCGTTCTAGCTAAATGCCTAATTGACGGATGTGCAGCTAACTTTGGTATATCGATCTTGAGTACTTAAATAGGATCAGGCACAATTAAAGTCTGAACTTACTAGAAGATCATTCGAAATTCAAAAGCCATTTCAATCTATTATGTATATACGTATGTTTGTATGCTTGTATAGGTAGTATAAGATTCACGTATAGTACAATATTAATTTTACTTATTGCGTATACAACGTGCCCCAAAACTCAACTTCAAGCGGGAACCAGGGAGTAGGCCAGTTTATGACTACCCAGGAAAAAATAAAAAAAAAATGAGCCATTTATTTTTTTAGAAAAAAATGTAACTGAATATTTTTTTGGCAAAACTACAGGCATTCTGATTTTATTTGGGATAGTTATCAATAGCAGAGTTATTTAGGCTTCCAATATAAAAATTTGAACAATTATATTTGCAAATGTGTAGTCGTAGTACCTAAAATCTTGTACGAATGTCAATAGTCAACATTTTTTAAAAAATGCTCGTATCATAAAAAACAAATGACTCCGATTTTTTTTTTCCTATTTTTCCCTGGGTAGTCATAAACTGACCTACTCCCTGGTTCCCGCTTGACGTTTAGTTTTGGGACACGTTGTATATAGATTATAATATGTATCTATTGTCTATTGCAGCCTTTCCCAAACATTTTTTCCTGCGACTCGGTAATTTCATGCCTTCTACTTCGTGACCCACTAACAACCTAAAAAGTTCAGTAAGTATTCTGGTGTGTACATAGGTAAAATGAAACATATATTTTAATGTCTGCTAGTTTTAATATTTATTTATTGAAAACGTAGGTATTAGCTAAAAATTTCAAGTTTGCAGGAAAAGATTTTAATTTTATTCTCAGGTCCGGTTCGACTTCCAATCGGTTTCTATATTTATTTTTGAGGAACACCAGAAAATCCTGTTTCACACTTATAGGTCGTGACAAACGGCATTAGAAATTTTATAGCTTTTTCTGCTAAAACTGGGTACTCCTGACGACGACACGAAAGCCAAAAATCTATCAGTGGTGTTTTCTGGAATATTTCTTTGAGTGCTGTGTCACACGAAATTTCAATAATAGACTCAACATCTGAATCCGGCAGTTCTGACTCAGATTCAGATTCCATATGCTGTATAAATGGGTTCCTTATCCAAGCCTTGTTGCTGTTGATTGGAGGGAAATATCCCTTCAGACTAGCCTCCATCCCCCGCAAATGCTCTTGCCAGTTCTTGCAAATGCCTGTCGCCGTACTATACGCGACCCGGTATTTTTTTTTTGTGGCCCGGTACCGGGTCGCGACCCATAGTTTGGGAAACAATTGTCTATTGCATTGTCCGCCCTGCACGTTTTCCACATCCCGAGGGTCAGTTTGTAAAAAAATGTCTAAAGACATTAAATTCGCCTTTTGTTACCTTTTTACATACTGGTGAACAATAAAGTCGGTTCGATTCATATATTTTCATTTCATTACAATTATTATCGTTTTGAACTCCGATGAAGGAATACATGATGACAATGAGATTTATACAATGTCAATTCTAAAATAGTGTTTGGTGAAAAGGGGCAGGCAGACATTTTATTCAGCAATAATCTCACCCTGTGCACCGTCCGTAGTAAAATGTAATATGTACACTATACTACACCTATTTACCAGTAGGTAACTTCGTACGGAGTGAGAGAGAACTAATATATTCTGTCCAAGTATGGACCAAGCAGCACAGACGCAGCTCCCGCACCGCCGCCGCATGAAAATCATTAAAAACTCGTTAGAATATAATTAAGGCTACGTGAACTCCTTTTGCCTATCCTACATATTTCACTTGTTCCTGCATGGTACCAGGTGGAACAACGTACGTACGCGAAAGGACGTACACATATTACGTATGTAATATTTCACCTGTGTAGAACGCCCAGCGCATACATGCATGACGAAATACTATAGCGATGGGATTTTTTCGACGAGATTTGTTTGTGTTCTCGCCTGTGCTGTAGAAACTCTTGGGATATGGAGACCAGATGCCAAAAGTCTGACAGAGACTTGGGGAAGCTACTGGTCTAGACGTCTCGGGAACAAATTGGCCACAGGTATCTCGACAATAGATCAGCCTGGCTATCAGATCCTATGCCCATAGTCCAGACGATCGGGGAGTATTTTTATTTGTACCTATATGCCTAATTTTGCGTTAAAATGTTTTATTGCATCACAAATAAAACTTGGCAAACATGATAATATTAAAATGATAATTAAAAAACCAATCTAAATAAACCTAAATCAGAACCACATATACCTATTCAAACATCAAATCAAAAATAATCTAAAACTTCGCTGAACATGGTGCCCAACACGCTGGCGGCGGCGGCGTTCCGTTTCATGTTTAGTCAGAAGTTTTAATTATTTTTATTTAAATTTAATTTATTTTCCGTGCTTTCAACTACGTTTCGTTGTTTTTCATCAACGGGCGGCAACCTTGTCCGGCAGCTTCAACCACTTTAACAAAAATGTGCACTTTATTTGAAGTAAACCTTGTTGAATCGTTTTTACATATTTTCAAATTATCTACACTTTGAATAAATAAAACAAATACCTCTAAACATCCGCCTTACGTACGACTGTAGTATTTGTACCTAGCTATATATACTACTTAGCTAGTGCCGCCCTTGTATATAATATGCTCCACATCATGTGTGTTTGTATGCTCTGTTACATATGCACATACATAACGTTACATCAGTTCCCCAGTGGGGTAGGCAGAGACAACTGATCTCCGCGTGTCACGATCCTGACACACCTCTGCGGCGCTCTTCCACTTTCATAATGTTCTCATGCTTACGGGTACTACGCACTTGACCCTTTTTGAACACATGCTCAAGACAATGTACTGGCCTGGCTGATGTCTGATTTTTTTCGGAGTTATAGGTTTTAGGATGTTTGTCCGAAACTCCTGAAATGTATTTTTAAAAGTTCGTTGCGTCAAATAATATTGCCAGACAACATAATTTCTCAGAAGGATTCTAGCGAGCGAATAACTTAAAAGATGTAACGTCATTTTGGACGGGAGCCTCGTGTCGGCACTTGCTCATTTGTCTTACTCAATTACCGGCGACCTTTATCACGTCTCTACTTTCAGAGTGCCGGCGTCTTAATTAGCTCCAGAAACATATCTCCTCCTCGCCTCGGTCGGAGCGGCTGCCTGGAGTAACTTGAGTGAACCGCTATGATGCTAAATTAATATACAGCCAAGAGAAATATTTTTTTTTCGCAGCATGAGCTGAGCTGGCGCTGGAGTGATTACATATTTCTATTATTTTCTTGTTTTATAAAAACATAATTTGACAAGCAATCAAAATTGTTTATACATTTATGTTACATGGGTTACATATAAATGCGTACAAGAGAAATAAAACAAGATTATCGTACTAACGACTATTTACCACAAAAATAATAAAATCGAAATATTATCCCCCGATAGAAACAAAAAACTCTATAAATGAAACATCCATCTTGCTTCTTGCTTTTTTTCAACAGTCAACACATTGACGAAAAGCTGCGACCCTTTTCCCGGTCATAAGCGTCGCCCACATTTCCTTCACTATTGACGCGCCGCGGCCGAGACAGATTTAGAATTTGGAATGCTTCACGGACGAGTCCTAACTATTTTCATTTCCTCCCCGCCCCGTACCGCGCCGCGCCTAGCCGGTGGGCGGCGCTGCCTCCGCAGTTTCCGGTCCAACCGGAAATGGACCGCGAGTTCCGTTTAACATTCCTGCGAAACCTTCCGCTCGTAAGCCGTTAGGTGAGCTCCGGGGGAGATAAAGTACGTTAGAGCTTCTCTCGCCGGCTCACTTGAGAAGGTTTCCTCTCGCCCTTTCTGTTTTGAATTTAAATATGAATAATATAAACGATTTGCCGAAATACAATTTGAAATGTAATAAATGAGCAGACGCAACTTATCATATTTCCTGTTTAAGACACTTTGTCATTGATTTGATTTTAAACATTTAAAATAGTGTATAGTGCGATATGGATAAAAATGTTATATCTATTCATTTACATAAATGTAATGTATTTGTTTGTGTATGCCTATGTCCTAGATCGACTGCATTATATTCTCTCAACGCGATTCCTTAGCTCATGGGCTACAAAAATGCATAATTTGTTTTATCCGTCTTACAATTTCTCGTTTTTCAGGATTACATGCGGCAAGCTGGACGCCAAGAGTGCTCTATCGTGCAGTAATGAATATAATTTTTCTCAAATACTATTGAACCGAACTCATATCTCTTTCAAAAGATGGAGTCATTTAGATTATTATGCAATGTTTGTTTTTGTTTAAAATTTTGCAATAATATTTGAGAAAACAATTATCATCAATGCATTGATAGAGCGCTCGCCTAAGAACCACACCTTGCTGCATAAAATCCTGAAAAACGTGAAAACTATAAGACAGATAATAACAACAATGTTTTAGGTTCCGTATCCGTACGGAACCCTATTACTAAGACTATGTCGTGTGTCCGTCCTTCCGTCCGTCCGTCTCTTCTACCTTAAAAGGGGCCGGTACTTTAAAAGAATAGCCCCACTGCATCTCTTCCCGTGTATGTCGTAAAAGGCGACTAAGGGTTATGACTCCCTTCTTATATTACTAGGTGGTAGGGTTTAACCCGCCCGGGTTGGTACCACCGCACTGAGTGAAAGGTCGGTCGAAACGGCTATGTAAATAGTTTGAGTTTTCCGTCCAGTTCAGTGTAGCCGGCACGACCGAAGGGAAGCGCTGACGTGGCACCAAGTTCATCCGGTGTTATTGGCTGACATCACGGATGTTGTAGGTGATGTAGCCACCCGTGTCAGTTTCCATAAAAAAAAAAAAAAGGCTGTAAATGAAACGTAGCCGGTTGGTAATTTTCACGAAAGATGCGTTATTAAGCGGGCATCCGAACAAATAATAAAAAAACATTAAAGTACAAGAGACGTGTGTTTCTTTTTTCAAGATTTTTTTGTTTTTGTGCTATCGTAAAAACGGTTATGTATACAAGCGTCAAACTTGGTTTGATTATAGTGCTAACTCTAAATTAAAACAGCAAATAATAAAACCAATTACGTGGTGTTACAGAACCATCGCTGCGCTAGGTCGACTCGCACTTGGCCGATTTTTTTAGCTTATGAGCTAAGGAATCCCTTGGTTGTAATATTATTCGGTGGATCTGGGCATGCTTGTATATTAAGTAGGTTCTTGTACGTGATTCTATAGCTAGGTTCACAGAACAACGATCGGGCCACACCGCCCGCGCCCGGCCCGACAAGACGGACGGACTTTTGTGCTCAGTGGCTAGGTTGATCAAAGAAGTCGGTCTAAAGTTAATTCTTAGTAAGGCAAATAATATTTTGGAAAGCGTATTGCTGAAAAAAAGAACATATATGAACTTTCGAATATTATTTTTCATTATTTCCCATTACTCTTTTAACTATATATACTTACCTAAAGGGATCATATAAGAAAGTGTGTACTAATGAAAATTGCTTAGTCGACTAAAGCGCAAAATTTTACTTGAATCCATTCCAAATTCGAAGATATTGTCCCCCATTGTTGAAATGAAGGCCGGGAAACGTATGCTGGTAATACCAGCCGTTTGCTAACAAAAGCCACCTTAATTAGCAGCGCGCAGGGAAGGTATTATCGGTGCGCAGATTGCGACCTCGCCAGCTCCCCGGCTAACGACGCCGAACATAGTGGGAGCCAGCTTCCAACCATTCTTACATATTATCTAGGTAGATTAGACAAATTCTGGGGAAGTATTTTGTCAACGGTTAGTATTGACGAGAAATGTCTAAAATATTAAAAACGTTAAATTGATAAACGGTGAATTAATAGAATTTAGATTTTTTTGTTTTATCTGGTATGGGTGGCCGAGTCAAAGGGGCCAAAGCACTTTTTTTTATGGAAACTGACACGGTTGGCTACATCACCTACAACATCCGTGATGTCAGCCCATAGCACCGGGTACCACGTCAGTGCTTCCCTTCGGTCAAGCCGGCTACACTGAACTGGACGGAAAACACAAACTATTTACATAGCCGTTTCGACCGACCTTTCATTCCATGCGGTGGTATCAACCCGGGCGGGTTAAATCCTACCGCCTAGTAATATAAGAAGGGGTCATATTCCTTAGTCGCCTTTTACGACATACACGGGGAGAGATGCAGTGGGGCTATTCTTTTAAAGTACCGGCCCCACACGGTACACCAACACGCACATGTTCCGATCAGCCAATATCACCTCCGAAAAGGGCTCTACTGAACTAGATAAGAACACAGCCGAGCCTGCTATGCGGCCATCTTACATCCAGTACGGTGGTATCAGCCCAGTCGGCTACAATTTGAACCTACCGACTAGCAGGGGCAAGGGACCTACAATTTTATACCGGTTCCGAAGGGCGGAGCAGCAAAAATTTTCCGTCAGAAAAAAACTCATTGGTGACACACTTACCGGATTCGAACCTTGGACAGAAAAGCCGATGGGCGACGCCCAGACCACACGCAGCTATGAATAAAAACATTTGTCAAAAACATAAAATAAAATACTATGTTTTTTTATTAGAACAGGAAAATATAACTGGAAGTAACATGTCACAAAGAAGCAATGTTATCCATAATTATTGCTTACCATAACACTCCATACTTTCACACATATTTGTCGTCTCGCGGTTATAAACAAGACGAAAGACAAAGCGAGTGAAGTGGACACGTTAAACCGTAACAACGAGCGTATTACTCCCCCGTCGAAACTTTTTACGAGCAAATTAAGCAAACTCTTCCAACAGGTAGACGATGCCGAAACATGGTACGGCAATTTCTTTGCAATAACACTGACGACGGATGTTCAAATCGACGCTTGACGACGGCACACCGCAAACAAATCTGGATCTTAAGTCGTGTCTTACACGATGGAAAGTCGAGTGGCAGGGGGGATTTCGCTCTCGATAAAGCTAATACATTCCGCCGAAGCCCTTACTTAATGCCTGACTGGTGAAAGCTTTCGGGAAAAAGCTCATTTCGCAGGCCGCGAGTGAAGGTGATGTGCTACGCGAGCTGAATAGTATTGACACGTTACGCGTTGGCGGGGGCGATGCCTGTGCGACGTGCGTGCGGCGGTACCGGTTCGGGGAGGTGCGGTGGTGGCAGCGTACACTACTTAGTACGCCTTCTGTACTGTTATAAATACATTTATTTTTTATTTAAAACTTTAATTTTTTTATGGATACTGACACGATTGGCTAAATCACCTACAACATCCGTGATGTCAGCCCATAACACCGGGTGAACTAGGTGCCATGTCAGTGTTTCCCTTCATTTCATGTCACTACAATTTAATATTGAGGATGTTTAGGTGAACGTCGGATAGAACATTCAACAGAGAGTGGAGTGTTGAAATTGAACTTTTCTCGTACTTATGGTCCAAATATTCAGATAATTTTCAATTCAAACTACTAGTGTGCCTACGTGTGATAGTATTTATTATTTATTGATACGAAATTCTCCACCGCACTATATTGCCGGTGGTCGCTGATCGATTATATTAGCCCCCATATTAACGCCGCAGTTTCATCACAATGGTAAATGCCCCAATACATTATTATCCCGTAGATTGGATACGAGGCTTCTATATAAATGGCAATACATCAAAGTTTCAAGCGCATTGTATATGGTCCAATAATAATCGTATATCTACGTATACAATTTTAAATGAAACTTTTAGGTAACCTTTGGACAGGTTGCATTGTGAAATTTCATGATTAAAAAAATTATAGTTTGACTACACTAATTATCCTTGTACAATTTATGACAGTGGCATATACCTATGTCATGTATTTGGTTACGCAATAAATAAATTGGAGGAATTAGTGATAAATAAATAAGTCCACTCTTACGCAATGATATTTTTATTGGTTTTACCTATTTTACAAGCGTGGAATAAAACTTATTAACTTATACTGTTAAACGATTGCTTTTTATTAAATAAATATTCAGTTCGTTAATGTATTAAATTAATTAAAGAAAATACAGCGCCCAGCGTTCAACGCTTTGCGCGGTCAGTACTTGGATGGGTGACCGCTCGGCCGTTGGAGGCTGACCGTGGTTCGGATTCCACGTAAAAATGAAGGTCTCTTCCCTTCCTACCTTACTCCGTGGTAGGGTTCAACCCGCCTAGGTTGGTACCACCGCACTGAATGAAACGTCGGTCGAAACGGCTATGTAAATAGTTTGTGTTTTCCGTCCAGTTCAGTGTAGCCGGCACGATCGAAGGGAAGCACTGACATGGCACCTAGTTCACCCGGTGTTATGGGCTGACATCACGGATGTTGTAGGTGATGTAGCCAACCGTGTTAGTTTCCATAAAAAAAAACAAAAATTTTAGTCAACCACCAAACGTAAACATATTTTAATGTAGGCTTAATGAATTTAGGTACCTACCTATTTAATACAACGAACTTATTTCAGCTTCAAGAATCGAGCCCATTAGGATATTTATCACTCTACCCACACGCTACATCCTGTGTCCATTCGCCAACAGCCGCCTCCATTATGCCTGCATTTCAATGTATCGTTAATCACACGCTAAATTCGCCGTTATTAGCGCACTGAAAACTCTGAAATATTTCTGTAATTTCACTCGAAATGGTTCGCGAACGCGGCGTATTTTCAAACACTGCTATCCGTGTGAGCACAGTATGTATCCAATCCATTCACTTCATTCACACGCTACAAACAGTGCTTATATCTGTATCCATGTATCTACTAGCTGTGCCAATGGTTCCGCTATCATTTACTTCTACTTCGATCACTTTCTTTTAACCATACTGCTAAGACCCTATTTACAGCACCGTAATATTACATAGTACCGTGTGAGGCCGGTACTTAAAAAGAATTGCCCCACTACATATTTCCCCGTGCATGTCGTAAAAGGCGACTAAGAGACAAGGACAAGATGCCGCGCTAAAGGGTGACCGAATAGCCACCTCTCACCTTGGCACGGTCCTTTCACCAGGTCATGCCTTAATGTCCTTCGTGCCTTAATTGCTGCTTGATAATTATCTTGTCCTAATACATTATTTACAAGATTACTTGCAGCACAACACCGATTACTCTGGTTACCCAGATTATCGGGATACAGCGTTTGGTATGTATGTATGATTTATTACCTATTACATAGGCTGTAACTATCCCCAAGATATTCAAATTCCATTAGTGAAAACCAAATGTAAAGCGGTTTAGTCATCCCAACCCAGACAGACAGACGTACATACTTTCATCTTATAATAGTATAGATAGAGTTGTGCACCCAATAACATTATCTAAGTATACAATAGCCAGTTACTTGCAACAGGAATATCATGTGAAGTTAGTTTCACAATATGAATATCATGTGAAGTCAGTTTCGCACTTGGACACCTAGTGATATGAATGTGTGATAGAAAAGTCACGCAAGTGCATTTTTTTTATAGACAGCCGGCGCGTGTGTCTGTGCCCAATACTTCAACTGAAGATCAGACACAGCCAATAACACCATTCCTCGCGAAACCACCCTCAGAAAGGCGCCATGCCGGCTATGAGGCGGACAAAAAGGTTGTCGTCTAATTTATTGACACGCATTTTGAAGATTCCCGGGTTATAGGTGGTGGGAAACACACACACACATGATTAGTCTGAGTGATTTACCCACGCTTGATGAGTCCTTGTATATAATATAATTACACCCCTAGCTATTTAGGCGTGTAAAGCGGCACTATAGCGCAATGACATGGCGGCTGGGGCTCACATGGAGCACATTGTGCTCTCGCTCGAGATGTGTGCGAGGGTGTGAGGGTAGGTTACGCGCGGCCTCCGAACCGATATTTGAGGAAACTGATCGACCGGCGCGCGAGGTCAAACTCTGCTGACGAAAGAGAAAACAAATACAGCGCGTAGGGTCGAGAGAATAATAATTCAGTAAAGTGGAACTTTTATGTATATAAACCTTCGACTCGCTTTCGCACAAGTATTTAGCGGTCAGTTCTTCAATACATAAGGGGCGCATTTCAATACCAATCTGAATATTCTAATCAAATATTGTTTATAAGTATTATAAATTTAGACTGGGCCACAAAAAATACTGATGAAAATAATTTTAGTCTGATTAACAGTGTAACGTCTGTCTACTAGAACAGAATTGAATGAAACTTCACTGTAAATTTTTTCAATGTCCACTTAGTCTATGCAAATATCGTCTGTGATCTTACTTTCGAAATATCGATTTCATTATACCTACATCATTTAAACATGTCTTATTTTTGTTGCAGGTACAATTCTGACTTCTCTAGAGCATCTACCATCTCTGCCGTAAGTGTGAATATTGTTCAGCATTAAAAACTAAATAAATGTAAGGTGGAAATTAATTGATCTTTTTATTCAGAGTATGATTCCCTATTGAATAATATCAAGTTGCATCATTCATTAAACAAATCATGTTTGAATAAACTGATATGTCCATGCAAAATACAATCAGGTTTATAAAGAATCATACTCATACATATATTTGTGACATTTATATTATCAATCAATGCGGTTCATACACTCTTTGTCGCTCTCACAATTCCAATTAGATCACTTATCAATCGCAATGCATTCTCAGTGTCAAACAATCCTGATTCCAAGTTAAACATATCATTAATTCATATCGTACGCATCGATCGACCACCATTATAATATGCACAGACAAGTAACACTACGTCACACATACAACATGTGTGACGCGGTGTGTCTGTGTGCGGCGACGCGACAGGACGTGACGTCATTGGCCGACTACAATACAAAAAAAATAATGCGTCTCCAAAATTTGAGGGACGGACGCTAAGAGACATGAGCCAACTTGAAGAAAAAAAATTGGTTGTCTGTAAAGTCGGTTTACGGACGATAGTTTTACGTGATGACGTGGAATAATCGTAGTACATAGATCAAAGATCAGTAATTTCTATTTCCAGTAGAAAGATTAATCATCTTGTGACTGGCCATCAAAACTTCTGTTGTCTGATCTTGACAGTATTACTTCTTAAGACGTTTCCATGGTAACTTTGAATATCAACGTGACACGCTTTCGTGCGTGCAGCCGGTGCTCATAAATTTATAAGACGTGACGTCATCACGTCAAAAATTTTTTTTCTTCAAAACACATCCAGTGGGGTATCATTGCATCGATTCGAGCTTGAAATCACCGCGCAGGTCTCGTGTGATTAATGAGTACGAGCGCTCAAATCTAATATATCACAAGAGTTACGAAATTACTTCGCGCCTTCGTTGTTCGTATAAAATAGTACCTTCATGAGCTATTCTCGGATTCTTTATCTCGGATTATCTTGTCCTATGAACCGGTATATATATTGTACGTTCATTACTTTGAGTCATACATAATATCCACATAAGTGAGGTATACAGGCTGACGATATCAGTATAAATGACGTGATTTGATCCAGAAATATTATAATCTTGGATAAGGGACTCCGTAAGTCGTCGTGTCAAGTATATGTAAGCCATGTTTACTTGTCGAATGCTCTCGCGTTAAAACGATTGTCTCCAAGCATTATTAGCATTTTGCTGCGGCATATAAATAATGATAGGTGGTATCAAATCATACATTTGTACCTGAATCTACTTAGAATATTGAGTAGAACAACTAAATATATTTTTCATTATAGTATTAACAAAGCAGAGTTTCTACATTAATTAAGTCACAAACTATGCCATATTCTAGCATTATTTCGATTCACTCGTCAAACTAAATAAAAACTATTATTCAAATCAGTCGCATTACATCCAGGCTTTACCTGCAACAATCACCGCTGTAGCAGTCGACTGTATCAGTCAATTCGGCCGCCGCCTGCTCGTTCGCTATTATTCAGTAAGCGGCGTTCATCCGACTACCAGTGGGCTTCCAGCCGCTTCCGCCACAAAGAGGACACACTCCTGTCCGCAGTCCGAACTCCTCTTTGTTCGGCGCTCATTACTAACGCCCAACACCGGCGTCATTGAAACGGTAATCTCAGTGCTACCGACGCGGACGCTAAGTCTCGCCTCTGCAGCCGTCGCCACTCCAGCATCGCCGGACAATGGAAGCGGGGAGTGAATGTGGCTGTTGGTTATTCAATGCTTGTGAATGAAGGACCGGGTTTAAAGCATTTTCTACAGATGTTTCTAAGCTATTCTTCGTATTCTTTCTATCGAATCCTTCGGCAGATGCATTGTGTACTGATAACGTTTATTCTTGATCTTCTTTAGCTGAGAATGGTAAACCACTGCGAGACGTATGCCTCTCCGTATTTCCTCCACTCTTCCTGGCTTTCAGCGATACGGAACCACCGGCGCGCGTCGTCCGTTGTACCCCGACTACGTTCACGATGTCACTCTCCGATCTGACCGGTAATTTTCCCATACTCCGTTACCCTATCCGCGATTATACAAGGTGCATTTGTCAGGTATGGCATTTAGAAATAAAATATATATTTATGTCAATGTCAATAAATTAGTATGTAACAGATATCCATCTTTGATTGCTGTGTTTCTGCTCTGTAAATATGTAAAATCATACTCAAACATGGCGCAGCCGGTGCCTGAACCTTGAATTGAAGTGCATTTGAACCAGTCTCACAATGGAGGCCGTTTTACCTCCCCCGCCGTCGTTTGCTTTCAATGATGCCTTGATGAACGTGACTTCTGGTAATCTTAGCAAAGACTGGAAAAGGTGGCGTAAATCGTTCACAGTTTATTTTAAGGCTTGTGAACTCGACAAGAAAGATGTGGTAGTGCAGAAGAATATATTGTTGCATCTTATTGGTGAGCAATGTCGGGAAGTTTACGAACAATTTGATCAGGCGCTCGTAACAGTTGAAGATATCTTAGTTCGCTTTGATACTTTCTTTGATCCCAAGAAAAATCTGACTGTAGAAAGGCATAAGTTTTTCACACGCGTTCAAAAAGAAAACAAATCTATTGAGCATTACGTCCAAGAGCTCGGAAAAATGGCTGGCAGTTGTGAATTCAGTCATCTTAAGGACGATCTTGTGAAGGATATTCTTGTTTGCGGCGTAAGAGAATCGGCGATTCGGGAAAGATTACTGAGGGAATCGGATCTAAACCTACAAAAAGCATTAGACATTTGCAGAGCGGCGGAAATAGCGAGAGTGCATGCAAGCGACATTAGAAAAATAGAAGATCATAGTGCGTTCGCAGTTCGCACAGAAGGAAATACGGAATCGTGTTATGGGCATGAGCAAGATGAGAACACAACGGCAGTGGCGACGTGAATTGGATGACGCGACCGAGACGAGGTGCGCAGACAATGCGTGCGCGAGGAGTGTGCGCGCATGCGCGCGGCAATGGCAGAGGCCGGCCACATCCGACAAATGAGCGAGCTGTCAGCGGCAATGTCAACAATGGCTTATCAAGCGGGTGCGAACGCGTGGAATCAACCCCATTCCTCGGCGCTGCGACACGTCCTCTGGCACAGACGACGAGCAACACGTCGCGCAATCTATGCAATAAGTGTAGGTCATTGCATAAAAGGTTTCAGTGCCCTGCGTACGGCAAGAGGTGTAGGCACTGTTCAGGTTTGAATCATTACGCGCGAATGTGTATGGCGTACGAGATCAAGGAGGTTGATTGCTGCGAAAATGAGGTAATATATGGATTGACAGATAGTAATCAAAGCTGGTCTCTTCCCTTGTGGATAAACGATGTTAAGATATCATTTAAGCTTGATACGGGAGCCACTGTTAATGTTTTGCCATTGAGATATCTTGAGAGCATCAAGGTAGAACAGTCAAATTTATTAAAAACAAAAACTAAACTAAATGGTTATTCAGGTTCAAGCATACCGGTAGTTGGAAAGTGTTTTTTAAAATTTTGTCACAAACAGCAACAGTATATACTTGAGTTTATAGTAGCAAATGTTCTTTCACCACCGATTTTAGGCATTGGGGCTTGCGAAGAGCTCAACGTGGTTCAGAGGGTTATGTCTGTGGACAGCGGTGCGGGGATGAGACAAGATATTGTCAATGAGTATGCTGATGTGTTTCAAGGAATAGGATGTTTACCTGCTGAGCACAAAATAATAGTGAATAGAGAAATTAAGCCGGTCATTCACGCGCCGCGCAAGCTGCCTATAGCTCTAAAGGAAAGTGTAAAAAAGAAATTAAAAGAAATGGAACAGCAAGGGATCATAGCTAAGGTCGAGGGACCAACTGACTGGGTGAATAGTATGACAGTTGTTAAAAAAACCAACGGGGACTTGCGTATATGTTTGGATCCGCGAGATTTAAACAAAGCAATAAAGAGAGAACATTTTAAGCTCCCAACGTTAGATGAGATAGTGTCAAATTTGTCAAACGCAACACACTTTAGCACTCTAGATGCGTCATCGGGTTTCTGGCAAATAAAACTACATTCTGAATGCACAGATTTGTGTACGTTCAATACGGCCTTCGGTAGGTACAAATTTTTACGATTGCCGTATGGAATTTGTTCAGCCTCAGAGGTTTTTCATCGTGTAATGTATGAGCATCTAGATGACTTAAATGGAGTATGCTTATTCATAGATGATATATTAGTATTCGGAAAAACAAAAGAGGAGCATGACAAACGGCTAAAAAAGGTTCTAGAACGTTGCAGACATATTAATTTGAAACTTAATCTTATGAAATGTAAATTTGGCTTGAGCGAATTGAAATACTTAGGTCATAAAATAACAAAAAATGGAATATATCCCGATGAGTCTCATACTTCTGCAATAAAAAATATGCCATGTCCCAAGGATGTAAAAGATGTAGAACGATTTTTAGGCTTAATAACGTATGTGGGCAGTTTTATCGAGGACTTATCAGAGAAAACTCAACCACTTAGGGAACTTCTGAAAAAAAATATAGAGTGGCACTGGAATGAGAGTCATCAAAAATGTTTTGAGATTTTAAAGAATTGCCTATCTAATAAACCAGTACTACAATATTATAGTTTAGAGAAGCCAGTGAGAATATCTGTAGATGCAAGTAAAAGTGGACTAGGCGCTTGTCTTTTACAGAACGATCTTCCAGTGTGTTATGCATCCAGGTCGCTGACAAAAGCTGAGAAAAATTATGCACAGATTGAGAAAGAACTTCCAGCTTGTGTATTTGCATGTGAGAAATTTTACACTTTTATTTATGGGCGTACTGAGGTCACTGTAGAAACAGATCATAAACCATTAATAACAATAATAAAGAAGCCGATAGCGCACGCACCGGCACGTTTGCAGAGAATGTTGCTGCGACTACAGCCCTATACATTTGAGCTGGTATACAAGCCCGGTAAATATTTGTATGTAGCGGATGCACTATCAAGAGCGTACGAGCCTGGAGAGAGCGAGGATGGTACGGTGGAGAGCAGCGAGGAGCGTGAGGTGCAGGCGCAGGTGCGCGCCGTCACTGTGGCTAATCCTCTCACGGACACGCATTTTCAGCAAATACAGGTAAGCACAGACAGAGACCAGGAGATGCAGACTCTTAAAAGGTATATAAAAAGGGGTTGGCCGGACCAAAAACAGGTTGTAGATGAAAGTGTAAAGCCATACTGGAATGTTAGGGATGAGTTGACGGTGGCACATGGTTTAATTTGGAAAGGGGACAAGATTGTAATACCAAAAGAATTAAGAAAAGATATGTTAAAAAACCTTCACGTAGGCCACTTGGGCCTAGAGAAATGTAAATTAAGATCTAGGGAACTGATGTACTGGCCAAATTTGAATACACAACTTAATGATATGATATCCAATTGTCAAGCATGTCTGACTTTCAGACGGCAAAATACTAAAGAAACCTTACACCAACACGAGGTACCGGAACGTCCGTGGTCTAAGATAGGAACATATTTATTTCAGTACCAAGGAAGGAATTACCTTTTGGTTGTTGATTACTACAGCAAGTTCGTAGAGGTAATAAAATTGACTTCAATTACGGCAGAAAATATAATAAAACACCTAAAAACAATATTCAGTAGGCAGGGTATACCAGACGTTGTGATGTCCGATTGTGGAGGACAATATTCTGCTGAACTTTTCAAAGAATTTGCTCGAGAGTGGAGATTTACTTACATGAACTCGTCACCAAGGTATCCACAGTCTAATGGTCAAGTGGAGAGGAATGTACAAATAGTTAAAAATATGCTTAAGAAAACAGATTTTAATAACAATGACTTTAGGTTAGGTTTGCTTGAGTATCTGAATACACCACTCAGTAGTGAGTTAGGATCACCTGCAGAAATACTGTATTCTAGAAAGTTGCGCAGTATTTTGCCTACTAGCAAAAAATTATTGAGTCCGAGACTTCAGAAAAATACCCGTTTTTTGCTGAAACAACGCCAAGCAAATCAAAAAATATATTATGATAGGTCAGCTAGAGACTTAAAACCATTAGAACGGAAACAAAAGGTGAAAGTGAGAATAGATAACAAATGGGTACCTGGGGTAATTTCAAATAGGCTCAGAGAACGTTCATACGCAATCCGCCTACAAGCAGGTGACACGATTGTACGCAATCGTCGACATATTATAGCAGACTCACCGCACCGCTATGACCCCCAGAACACGTACGCTCACCTTGATGAGTACCACTGTTTAGATGCGCGTCCTCTAGCGGTGGCTCCCGCACCAGGTCCTGCTCCCGTACTTCATGATAATATAAATAATAATAATAATAATGAGCTGTATGTTACCCAACGTGGCAGGATAGTGAGAGCTCCGGATAGATGGCGCTATGACTGACTACAAAACAACATCTGGGCTATGCATATGGACAGAATGCAGATTTAATTTCATCAATTTATTTATTTTTTATTAAGAACATCAAGATGTGTTATGTTGTATTTTAGAAATAAATAAAATAAGTATATGTATGAGTAGGTCTCAATAATGTATGTGCACATTATTAATAAAATTATTCCTATTTTAGTTCATCATTATAGAAAAAAGGAATTGGATACTTTGTACTGTTTCGAAAATTATTAGAAAAGGAGATGTCAGGTATGGCATTTAGAAATAAAATATATATTTATGTCAATGTCAATAAATTAGTATGTAACAGATATCCATCTTTGATTGCTGTGTTTCTGCTCTGTAAATATGTAAAATCATACTCAAACAGCATTATCTGCAAATATTTTGGGAGGATTACAAACCCACCATAATAAACAAGTTTTCGCGAAATTTTACGATACATGTCTATTGTCTATGTTATACACAATCAAAACGTGCCACTAGGTATCTAAACAGCTGATTATTTGAGGTCATGGACTCTACTGGACGGAAAGCGAGTTTTATATATTTTTTTTTGCTTTACGTGTTTATTATGGCGCCTTCCTTCCAAAATATGTGCAGCTAATAAAGTGGCAACTGATATTTGCGAGGTTATAACTAATTGAAACACAGGACGATGGCACAACTATCAATAAGAGAATTAGGCCTTGTTATGACGTTCAATTACTTAGTTTCAGTTAACATCCCCTACGATAATATACGCAAGCTAAATAATAGTTCATTTTACTTTGCAAATTGGATCCGTAACCTCGAGCTTACCGACTACCAAATCATCGCGTCGGAAAGGACACGAGCGTAGAGTAATAATGTGTGCACTCCGTCTTCCTGACGGGAAGAGTTTAATAGGAAAGGAAACGCTGTAAGTAAAACAAATACCAAACTTTGTTTTTCTTTCATTCCATTTGACGGGCGCGCGGGGAAATTGTGTTCATATTTTAGATTCCCCTTCGAGTGGAGCGGGCGTAATGAGAACTGCTTACCTACTCTGTCATGTGTAATGTCGCCGGAGGAGAAATGCCGCAAGTCGTATGTACTTGGAGGGATTCGTATTAGTAGCCAAGCACAGACAATTTGAAATAACCCCGTCAACTTATGCACGAGTTTATTTACTGTTTTATTTACTAACTTTTTGCCCGCGGCTTCGTTCGGCATTGTAGGTTATGCTTAATTTGACTCGACGCAATATATTATCTCTCTCTCTCTCTCTCTCTCTCTCTCTCTTTCTCCCTACCTCCCTCTCTTCCTCCCTCTCTCCCTTCTTCCCTCGCTCCTTCTCTTTATTCCTCAGTACCCTCCCTCCCTCTTAGGGGATGAATATCCTAATACGCTGATAAAACGGGCTTTTATTTATAAACAGAAGCCTAAACAATAATAGCCATATTTAAACGATAAATTAAACGGTTCAGGTGCACGGTGAATCGTTTAATTTATAAAAAAACAGGAAGCGTGGCCAAGTCTCTCACTAGACCTTAATTAATAGCTAAATATTGTAAAACAATATCTGTTTTTATATTATTTGAGAAAAGTTTCAACAAAAACTTAATCTTCTTTGATAGTGTTCTGCAAAAGTTAGTCCAGCTAGAGTATCATTGGACCGTAGAAGCAAAAGTGAGGTGTTCAAATAGTCCACTCAAAAGTTGCGCGACGCCTCCACCCGCCCGGCGCCGCCGCCACCGACGACGCCGCGACCTCTTCAGAGCGGGCTGCACTATCCGGACTGGTGGTTCAGGTATTGAGTTAAGCTAGAGTACTGCTAGAGATACCTGCAGCCAATAACGAATGCAGGTAATCCGCAACAATTAGCAAATCAGTAATGAACCTCCATTGAAATGTAAATTAGTTTCGTAATTTGATGAAAAGTTTGCGAGAGCCAAGTTCCGGTGCGGGGGAAAAGTTGCTACGTTCGATTCAGGGTTGGCACGCGAACGAATCTGGCACGGTAAAGAAGTTCGGAGATCAGAACGGTATACGTTTTTCTTGCTGTACTTTGTGCGCTACGAGTAGTTTTAAGAAAAGTTAAACTTTAGCGCAAGAAAGTTGTGTAGTATTTTTTCATCTCCCTTTTAATTCGACACTATTACTTGATCAAACTTACTTAAATTAAATGATTGGTTAGAATATTGTCTAGGAAAATAAAAATAAATTAATATACGACTAGGTATATTAGACAGCCCTGGCGAAGGCCCCGTACCGTATGCGCATTGCCGTTCTTCGGTCATTCGGGGACGTGCTTGGGGAAATTCTATCAGCTAATCTTGTTAGTCTGCAGCAAAACTTTATAGCCAACGATGTTTTATTTATTTTTTATTCAATTACATACACTTCTCATTTGTGCGCGTAAATAACTCAACGAAATATGTTAACCGATATTGTTATCGGCAGATCCTGTAGATTTTTCAATGAAATCTCTCTGCCTCTATGTTTAGTATTTATCTACGTTTTTACCTTACCTTCGTGGTGAGTAAACTTCGTTGGGAAACATTTTCAAAAGTTGTTCCAACTTTCCTTTTTTGGGAGTCTTCAAATTGTCGAGATGCCGGGAGTGGTAAAAATAATGTATCTTGAAGTCAACGCAACTTTGCCAATTTACATAGGTCGATACAAGCGTTCTCCGCACCGCGCGTCGCCGCGCCGCACCTCCGCGCGCCGCTTGTAGGCAGCCTATAGTAACATTTACATAGGTATCGGAAAAAGGAATTTCTCGACGAGAAAATATAAGCGCCATTGACACAGAGCCGCAGGCAGACCGCCGCGCCGCTCGCGCCGCAGCCCTCTCCTCTGACACCGCTATGCGGTAACTCGTCCCTGCGAGCCCGCGTAGTACCCGATCTATAACCATTCTCTTCATCATCGGGTCTCACGCGCTTCCTTGTGCCTACGTATTCAATGCCGGTCGGTATTGACATCGACTTATACTTGTCAGATATCTAATAAATTGGATGATCATACAAGAGAAGGAATAGGAAAACATACAGACATTTACGTAGTTATGTACATATTTACTTGAATAAATACAAAGATTTGTCGGAAGGTGCAAGACGTTGCTGAATAAATCTATCATAAACTCCATTACGTTTACTGAATATAATTATAAAATATATCAATACTAATAATAAATCTGTAAGGGGTGGTCATGGAGTAAGTTACTTTGTTTTAGGAAATATTGAGTTTGTGGCCTCTATGTATGATACTAAAGCTAAATTGACGATTTTTAGAAATCTTTTCTGTATGTATGTATGTATGTATGTTCCGCCATAACTCTTAAACCGATCATCCGAATTCGATGAAACTTTGTACAAGCACATTTAACTATATGGGACACAGGATAGGCTACATAAAATTCAGTTCCGGTTACGCTAAGATGTGGCTCCCATACAAACCGATATGTTCAATCCGCGCGCCTTAGTACTATACATAGGTATTTACCGAGCGAGCGGCGGCAGTTGGCGGCGTGGCGGCACGGTGCGGCGGCGCGGGGGAGGCGCGGCCTATAAACTCAACAGCGAACCGAACAGCCGCACTATATTCCTCTTTCACGCAAAAACTACTGAACAGATTTTGATGAGCCTTTTGATGAGTACTATAGCTTATACATCAAAAAGCCTATAATTTATAAAGACATTGTGTAAATTTGCCCAAAAATCGATAAATGTCAAGTAAGTCGGAAAAAATCCTGCCTTCTGAGAGCTATCTCGGCGTGCGCTGCATAAACCTTTAGAGTTACACGAAGATAGTTAGATAGATAGATAAGTGAGTGTTGGAGATCCGTTGTCTCTGCCTAGCCCACCGGGAAACAGGCGTAACGCTATGTATGTATGTATGAGGTTGTTTCTCTAAAATAGTTCTAAACAGCATATATCTACCTTTTATGTGGAAGCCACTATAGCCAAAATAGTGAACCAAAAATACACTTAAATTGGATACTGTATTTACAATGCACATTTTATAGTTTTGAATTAATTCTTATCAAAATACATACTTTTATCGCTTCTGGTATTTAAAGTAGATAAACTTTGGCTGTTACACTAAGTAATTTGGACAAATAGTTTAAAAAGTTACGACGATGAGAATGTCTTGAGAGAAGCGTTGCGCTTCTCTCAGCGGGGGGCAGCGGGGCGAGGCGAATATGTTTGTATGAATTTCCTCCATAAAATTTAAGCCGATCATCTAAATTCGATTAAAATTACTACACGCACATTTAGCTATACGAGACACAGGATAGGCTAAATAAAATTCAGTTCCGGTTATGCTAATATGTGGATATTTTACTTAGTTAGGTAGGTATCTAAAGTATTTGATTTATTTTAATTGAATATTCTTATTTTAATATCGAAAGCTTTTTCCCGCGGATTCACTCGCGTGAAATTCGTATTTCAAAAGAAGAAACTAAGTAACTTAGGCCGGGACCGGAGGCACAGATTACTTAATAGTTACTTCGTAACAGTTAAATCACTCCATAGAAAATGTTCCTACCTTCGGGCTTTAATAGCCTACTCTTTCACAACGCCAATCGCTGCGTGAGTGTAAAGTGGTTATTGCTTTGCAGCTGCGCGCACTTGCGTGGGCGAGCGTCTTTGTATACTTCGCGCGGCAGACGAATTTTTACTGAAAAAGACCGCCGGCGGCCCGTCGGGCGGTAGGTAGTTAGCGCGCGCAAGTACATAGAGTGCGTGAGGCCTGCCGGAGGGCGAACTGGATTCAGATAAAAACAATAAACATTCTCAAAGAAAGTAAGTAACATACTAAAGGCGAGGCCGAAGGCCGAGCTGCGTTCAGGAAGAGGTTAAACCTATTCGAAGAAAATAAGCAACAAAGGGCGAGGCCGAAGGCCGAGCTGCGTTCAGGAAGACCTTCAACCTTCTCGAACAAGTTCTCGAAGAAAGTAGTAACTGAGGGCGAGGCCTAAGGTCGAGCTGCGTTCAGGAAGACTATAATCCTTCTCGAAGAAAGTAAGTAACTAAGGGCGTGGCCGAAGGCCAAGCTGTATTCTGGAAGACACCAAACCTTCTTGATGACAGTAAGTAACTATGGGCGATAGTCACTTACTTTCTCCAAGACGGTTTATAGTCTTCCTGAACGAAGCTCGGCCTTCGGCCTCGCCCTCAATTAATTAATTTCTTCGAGAAGGTTTATGGTCTTCCTGAACGCAGCTCGGCCTTCGGCCTCGCTCTTAGTTACTTACTTTCTTTGAGTAGGTTTATCGTCTTCCTGAACGCAGCTCGGCCTTCAGCCTCGCCCTCAATTACTTAATTTCCTCGAGAAGGTTTATAGTCTTCCTGAACGCAGCTCGGCCTTCGGCCTCGCCCTCTGTTACTTACTTCTTCGAAAAGGTTATCGTCTTCCTGAACGCAGCTCGGCCTTCGGCCTCGCCCTCTGTTACTTACTTCTTCGAAAAGGTTATCGTCTTGCTGTACGCAGCTCGGCCTTCGGCCTCGCCCTCAATTACTTACTTTCTTTGAGTGGGTTTATTGTCTTCCTGAACGCAGCGCGGCCTTCGGCCTCGCCCTTAGTTACTTACTTTCTTCGAGAAGGTTTATTGTCTTCCAAAATGCAGCTCAGCCTGAAGCCTCGCCGTTAGTTACTTACTTTAGTTGAGAAGGTTTATCGTTTACCTTACTTAACGCAGATCCCTTAGTTACTTACTTGCTTTCTTTGAAATACGAATTTCACGCGAGCGAAGCCGCGGGCAAAAGCTAGTTATAAATAAATAATTATAAAAGATATTTTGACAAATTTGTACTGTATTCACGATTCACGATTCTGGAATTGTACTGGATTCACGAGTAATTAACGATTAAATATTCGTAGTGTTCATACTACATACATCTCTGCCCGCCGGCCTTCCTTGCCAGATCCATCGTTTCTTCTCTCCATCCCTCGTCATATACTTGATACTCGGGTGGGAGCTCAGGATAGCTCTGAACACAAAGGCTTGCTCCATACTCCTAACCTGACACTGTGACCGCCGCCGTTCTCGCTACGTCATCCACACTAGCTGAAATGATCGACCCTTGATTCTTTATGCCGACCTCCACCACTTTCCCCGCTGCCTAATGAAGGTCTCTGGGGAAGGGGCGAGCTGGATTCGTCTACATTTACATTTTTACCCCCCCGCGCGCCCTGGACTCACAATACGGCGCCAGTCCTAACGATATGGTTCACAGGGACGGCTACCACATGCTTTTATATACCTACGTGAGTTCGATTCCAAATGTGTTTGTGAATGTTCTGTATCGGGATGCATAAAGGTGCGGTGCACAATTCACAGTAAGCAAACATCATAGCGGTGAAAAAAAAAATACCGTGAGTAATTCTGAGCTAATTTCGCCAAACAGCAAAGGCCTCACTAAGTACCTTCTCTTGCATATTATGTAAGACAAGCTGTGCCCGCGGCTCCGCCCGCTCTCATATTTGACTTCACTGCTAACCTCATAAGCCATTTAGCGTGATAGTAAGTAGCCTATAGTTGATGGGAAGAATCAAGCTATCCGTAGAATTTTTTTTTATTAAAATCGGTTCTGTGGTTCTCGAGTTATAAGCGGACAGACAGACAGACAGAAAGCAGACGTTGGATTTTATTATAGGTTTGACTTCACTGCTAACCTCATAAGCCATTTAGCGTGATAGTAAGTAGCCTATAGTTGATGGGAAGAATCAAGCTATCCGTAGATTTTTTTTTTATTAAAATCGGTTCTGTGGTTCTCGAGTTATAAGCGGACAGACAGACAGACAGAAAGCAGACGTTGGATTTTATTATAGGTAAGGAAGGATAAGGAAGGAAGGATGGTAAAATTCGGATTTCTACCACCACACCAAATAAAAATTATGTTGGCTTTAGTAGATTTCTTTTCACAAAACTCATTACGTCCACATTTTGCGTGTCCATTTATGTTTGCGTAATTACTTTATTGAGTTCTGCTACTTTTTCCTCTAATCAATCAAATGGAGTTGACGTTACTATGTACGCGCGAGCATGACACAGACGTCACGCCGCCGCCCGGCCCCGCCCCGCCCCGCTCCGCCACCGTGTGCAGCGGCCCAGCGGCAACAAAATCGGGTTAGGCGGATTAACTTGTCGGAAATATTGTATTGAATCCTTACGCTGTAGCGCGCTCGCGAATCCAATTACTATTGGCAATTTTCCAAATACTCGTTCGTACCAACGCGACCATTACGTATGCTAATTTAATGCAACAAATTATTTTATCGTTGGTGAAATTTTTCAAAAAGGAAACCGCTCGCTATCCCTATACCCAGCTTTATCTAAATGCCGAATGAGATTTAAATTACGAATAATGGAGGTGTTGCGCCATTATATTGTACGGTTTACATTATATTATAGGCTGCCATTATTTTGTTCGATTGCCATTAAAATTAAATAAATTATCATATTATTGCAAACGTGCTACCTTAAATTACAATTGACGTATCGTGGCACGTCAATAATTTGTAACCATATTATTTATTTCAATTACCGTATCGTATGAATACCAACTCTCGTCTCAAAAGTGACAGAAGAATTCGCCCAACAAATTAATCCAAAGTACATTTTTCGTAAATTGTTTCTGTTCTCACCGCGGCCATATAGTTTCTCTCTGAGCGGATTCCGTTTGTTACTCACATAAATGCGAACTAGACCACTTCCCTGAAATTGTAAATGGTAGTTGTTGCTAACACTGCAACGCATTGAATTGTTTTTATGTAAACCAGAGCCAAAACCATTGCCGAGAGACCAATGGTGCAGTTGACAGAGCCAAAATCACCTCTCCTCGCGAAACCACGCTCAGTTAGGTGCCATGCCAGCAGATTTTCGGAATGTTCCTAGGCTGTCAAGCCTGTCGTTTGAAGACACATAGGTTCTTTCAAAATTTCACGCTAGTGAAGCCGCGGCAAAAGGTTACTAATAAATACATATTCTGCTGTTTCAACATACTCGTAATTACTGGCAAAAAACTTGAGAAAGGAATTTCAATTAAAAAAGCTATAGAAAGGCGGCGTTACGTTTGTTCTCACATAGAGCCGAGTTTGAGCCGAATATCAGAAAAAGGAAAACTGATATTTACTACTACTGATTGCGACTACGATACTTGCTATTCCTGCGCGTGCGCAGTCTGTGATACCCCCAAGTGAATTGATTGAATATTTCTCGACTATGAGAGTATGAGAACATAGAAGCTATAATTTTTCAGAATTTTCCATCTTATAGGTGAAAATGTATTGGGGGGGGGGGGGGGGGGGGGGGGGTGGCACTTTTTACGACTTCAGAAGCGCATATCTCATCAAATGTTAACATAAACCAAAAAGTTATTTTGAAACTTCATAATATATTATTTTTTTAAACCTATCCAACGATACCCCACACGCTTATATTCAATGAAAATAGTTTTTGTTCATCCCTGAGTTACTTATATTTTTTTACCTCTAATTTCACCGCACCATTGTATAGCGATTATTTCCTTCCAAATTGGATCTATTATATATAGTGAATAGTCGCCGAGTAAAATGGCTGTGACATTAGGACAGGCGGTTCATAGGCCATCGTTACAAATTTTTTGATTGATTTATAGTATAACATCCTATGTTTTCGTTTATAAATCCGAAAAAAAACACCAAGGATTTTGCTCAGCAAAATAATTATGCTCATAACAAAATTTGCTAAACATACAAATATTTATAACTCTCAAACATAAAAAGGTTGACTGGAAGAAATAACGGACGGACAGACGGACAAGTCGAAATTAAAAGGGTTCAGTTTTTGCCATTTGGCTACGGTACCCTAAAAATCTACCATATTTGCTTACATCGTCTGCTAAGCTTGCCACGCACATTCATACATAAATACAGTCAGTTGAACCATATTTATTTGCAAATATAATTGTTTTTATTGGTAGCCTAAATAACTCTGCTAATGATCAGTATACCAAATAAAACCAGAATGCCTGCAGTTTTACCAAAAAAAATATTCAGTTAAATTTTTTTCAAAAAAAAATTATGACTTCGATTTTGACGTGATAACGTCTTATAAATTGATGAACACCGGCTGCACGCACGAAAAAGTCTCACGTTCCATCTGAGCCTGTGTGTGCAAGCGAGAGCGCGTAACAAGCGATAGAGAGGCACAATCGGCCCAAGCGGCAGTGTTGCCAAACGTACGGTAATTGCCGTATCGTACGGTAATCGAGGCTAGAAATCGACAAATGTACGGCGTACGGCAGCGATAGGGGTGCCGTACGAAAAAATACGGTAATTCTTATAGCTATGTTTCTTTATGACGTTATCACGTAAAACTATCGTCCGTAAACCGACTTTACAGACAACCAATTTATTTTTTCTTTTCTTATTTCTCCCTGGCTAGTCATAAACTGGCCTACTCCCTGGTTCCCGCTTGACGTTGAGTTTTGGGACACCCTGTATAAACACACAAAATTTGCATCAGGCGGTTCGCATGTTTATAAAGTGTGGCAGAGATGCAGACAGTGGCGGCTGGCCCTTAAGTGCGCTCGTGCGCCGCACTACCACAAAATATAGCGCCTTCACCCGAAAGAAATAAATCAATTAAAATATTAAACATTCTCCAGATTGTCACCGATCGAAGTAAAAATATCAAACTGAATTCGTTCCTATTTCCTATACAACAAGGCACGAGTTTGCTGTACGTAATACGTACTACATACGACGTATCGCCGCCGAGCTCGCCGCCGAGCTCGCCGCCGAGTGCATTACAAAACACCGCGAACGTCTACTATGAGAAAATGTCAAACGCCGCTGCCCCGCCGCGTGAAACAAAACACTCTTCATACGATTATGTGTGGAACAAGGTTGCATTCTGCGTGTGACACACGACGGAAAAAGAAGGACAGTATATTGTGGAAAGACGCGCGTGCGACACGTCGCGGGCGATTCGTTCTGCTTGTGAGTCCGTCTGCCTAGAGTCAGCGCGCTGCGCTGTCATGTGATGATGTCACATACCCGTTAGCGCGCGAATATTTAAAATGGAATATGGTTAGGTTTTGTGCTTTCTGTCGCGTGATACTGTGAATTAAGTGGTGCCGATATTTGCCTAAGCGTTGGATAAAGGTAAGGCTTTACAATCAGGTGATCCCGGGTTCAATTGCTACTTTTCAAATGCTTTTATTTTTATATACTTTTTGAAGTATTTTTGGGACATTACTACTGTTTTCTTTTTGAAAGCTGCAGTAGTGTTGTGGTCTATGGGTGTGTTCATAAAGGTACTAAAAATGAGTTAAAAAACTTGTTTGGATTTTTTTTCTTGTTTTTTTGCAACTCATTGAGTGTCTTAAGAATATTCATGCTAGGTACGTACGCAGGCGTTTAAAAAATTCGTAAGTCCCGATCTTAAAATAACATGACGGGAATGTGTTGGGAAATTTGGTATTTAAGTACCTAGGTAGGTACTTAGCGCACTGCCGGTCACGTAAGTCACCAGCCGCCACTGGATGCAGATAACAGTAATTGTGTCTTTGTGGAGATGACTTTACACTTGCTCGGCGAGTTATGTCCTTTAAAATTTTTTGGCACAAGATGATTGTATCGCCTCAGTAACTAGGCACGCTCTGTGTAGAGCGCGGGCGGAGTTCGCTGGCTTTGCTATTTTCATCACGACCGCTCCATTAAACGGCTGAGCGTAGGTTAAATAGCTGCGTAGTCGGCTAGGTATTATATTCGCGGCAGTATGCACCGGTAGCTTACTAAAGCATGCGATGTATTCGGCAAGCTTGCACCATGTACCGACACGCTAAAATTACGCTGTCGTCGCCATGATAATACAGTTTGGCAAAGTTACGTTTATAGAGCGAATACATTTCAACCCTAAAAAATAACATCGTATAAGAGTATGTAGTAACTAGTTGCATCAAAATCATAGAAATAAACTAAAGTGCATGTGTTTAATGTTAATTTATTGAAGTAAATGATCGAGATAATGTAATTACTGGTCGGTGTGTACTTCGCGCACATCTACCATAGCCGGGCATAAAAGACGAGACGGAAGTTAACTTTCTCCATACAAAATCGTCTTTCGGCATTTATGTTTTTTACCCCCCTAAGCCTTATGAGATTTTTACTATTCTTTGATTTTTAAATTTTTGTTGTAATTAGGATAGTCAAACCTACGTTTCTGTCTTTTTATTTTTTTAATATCTAAAGTGATGCTGATGACTCAATAAAGCTTAATGAACTTCGTGGCATCAAAAAATAAAAAATTCAATTTTTTTTCGTCGAAATACAGATGTATAGCTCAGGTGTTGTAGGTATATTTCATCTAACTAAACAAAAAAATTACAGCAACATAGATTGGACTGTCCTTAAGACAAAAAAAAATAATAAAAAATTTGATAAGGTTTAGAAGGCTAGAAAACATAAATGCCGAAAGACAATTTTGTATGGAGAAAGTTAACTTCCGTCTCGTCTTAAGAAATCTTGTAACATGTACGCCAGGACGGACGTACGGACGGCCGTACGGACGGACGGACGGATAGACACCGGTCCGATTTTATAGTCCGGTTGCTGACTACAGAATCCCAAAACACTAAAACTAGGAGGTTAAATTTCTTAAAGTAAAAACAGCGACAAAGGGAAGAAGTAGGTACCTACCTAGGTTGTTAGTTTAGGGTTGTTAGTAAGCGCATAAGTTAATGCAAAGAGCTGCATCTAGAATGCCGCTCACTTATCTGGGAGAAACACACGTCGGCGGTGTGGCCACATTGATTATTGTTTATTTATCATCTGCTGGCAGTACACTGCGCTCAGATTTGTCATATTTACATTGTAACATTCCGCCAGTTCGATTATCACAGCGAAGAAGAACTGACAAGAAAGTTCACTGGAAATTGGATGCAAAAGCACCAATAGCTAAAGCTGAAACTATATTATTGAAAATTTCTGGATTTATTACAACAGGTTAGACGTCAAAGTGGTGTGTTTTCAATATAGCCAAAAATTCAAAGATAATTTCCATCTACGAGTATTAGGCTATGTAGTATTTGCATTCAATAGGTACACAACTACAGTGCAGTATTTATATGTAAGTACCCAATTGGAAAACTCGTAATGCATGTACCAAGCAAATCTGCTGGCATGGCACCTAACTGAGCGTGGTTTCGCGAGGAGAGGTGATTTTGGCTCTGTCGACTGCACCATTGGTCTCTCGGCACAGCCACCGATGCTGGATTACATAAAAAAAAAACTACTTAATTTCGAAAATTCAAACATTTGTGTGCAGGTTTTCAAATAAAATAATATTGCAGCCCCTAGCTAGCTAGACCACAGATTACTAAATAGTTACTTGCTAGACACACAACACAGACAACACGAGTGTCAGCAGTCACCGTTTTAAAGTTAACATTACTTACTTATGTTACTACTGGTACGCAAGGTGGTTTGCATCGAAGAAAATACATCACATACACATGCTGAAGGGTTGAGCAGTCGCTAGCAGGTTCATCCGTCCGCTGCGCTGCGCAGTGCGCGCGCAGGGCACCTAATTTACGACTCTCGCATTATTTCAAAGTTGGTTTCATTTCCTAGAAGGATATTCGTATCCGCCTGAAGACAGCGACGCTTCTATTCAGCGGCTTAGTAATTAAACTTAGATCAGGCGTCGTCGCGGCGCAGCGTCGCTTCGCGTCGTAGAGCGTCGTCGTCGCCCCGCCGCCGCGCGATTCTGATTTTGCAACGTGATTTATATGTAAATTATACATAATCTTACGATTCTGATACACAATTTTGATATTTAGAATATCCATTTCTACATGTACATGAATTCAATTTTACTTTGAAATGATTTCATTTTAATGAAGTCCTACCTTCATTAAAATGAAATCATAGAAGTAATTCATTTCAAAGTAAACATTTAAAATATAATATGAATTAAAACTTGACATAATAATTAGAATATTTAAAAAAATCGTGGACGTCGGAGTCAGACCGTTTTTTTTTTTTTTTGTTAGTAGCGCCACATTTTTTAAGGGTTCTAGTGACCTAAATTTTAACTTACAACATACAAGTGCAGAAAATTGTCTACGGATAATATGTCTCTCAGTAGCACTCTACAAAACGTGGTAGGTAAGTGTTTTATATTATGAAGCACCTGTGTAAAAACAAAACAATGCTCCAGTCAAATTCTCACTGCTTCCTGTAACATTGCGGCAGAGTTTCAAAAATTTGAGCGGGCGGCTTCACGTCCGCCGCTCATCAAACATGTAAAGCACCGCGCGCCCCCTCCTCACCCCCGCACCGCCGCACCCCACCCCGCTCCCCCTCGAGCCGTCGCGTCGTCGCGGAGCTGCCTCCCTTACTTCTCTTTATGCAGAGAGAACCCTCTTTTGTACCGAGGGTTCCGCTCTGCATTATCGTGGCCGGAAAAATTAAACACCTTTCTAAAGATTACATCAAAATATTCTTCTCTCCGCGGCGGCACTATCGGCGGCGGCTCGTCAGTAGAACGACGGGGCGGCGCGGCGGTAAGGCGGTGGAGGCGCGGTCGGTGCCGTGCTTCGCACCAACCGCGACGGCCGCGGCTGCTGCGGCGACGACGCGGCGCTCTGCCGCGTCCCGAGGGCGGGCGGGAAGGGCGGTCTATGCAAATGTCGCCGTACATTATTTATCATTTCTTTCGCGGGGCGCGACGAGGGCCGGCGTTAGAGGCCTAATGAAAATGAATGAGAGTCGTTTATGAATACATTTTCTAGCGCGAGAACGAACCGCGAAATAATGGAGCGCGACGTCGTCTTCGGCGCGTCGACTAGCCGACTAATGGCGTCGCGGCGCGACAATTTGTCTACGGAGATATCGGAGCCGTCATCGGAATATAGTAATAATGAGCGGAATGGCGCGATTACTCTTCATCGGACGCCGACGGCGAGTTTAGGTTATTAATTGGACTGGAACGTCAGTCGGCGGTAGTTCCATTAATAAAGCTGCGGCGGAATGGAGCGGGGGAGAGAGCGACGTCGGAGAGGGCCCGCACAGCGCGCGGTACGGGGCGGACACTAGCGGCGGGTGGCTGCGACCGTGGCGGCGACGATGCGGCGCGCGGCGGCGCCGTGGTAGCGGATACCGGAGGCGCCGCGCGCTGGGCGGCCGCGAGGGCGGCGACCGCATCGCATCGCCTCCGACGTGGCCGCCGCGGCGGTCGTTACGCATAAGTGCTCGTTTAGACTTAGCAAAAGTGATTAGGCCTGGGCTCGGCATAATCCGACGTTATCTTATGAGGATTAATTGAAACCGAGTCTGCGGCGGCGGCGGAGCGCAGCAGACGCCGTGCGCGGCCAAACTGTGCCGGTTCATTAAACTCAGTTTCCTACCGACAATCGCTCGGTAATTTCCGGCATGATCGGGTTTAAATGTGGTGTGATCGCCTTTTCATCTCCTTCAATATTTACTTTTCCAGCAATGTAGCTCGAAGCGGTGCCGTGTCGCGGTTATTACTTAACACGCGTGTATCGGCTTTTAATTTTACTGCAAAACATAGAAACTAGGGAGATGCAAATATTCAGTTACTCCGCCGCGCGGCGCAGGTCGACGTACACAGCGCGGCACCGCGGCGGCAGCGGCGGCGACAACTAACGAATGCCGTCGACACTATGAATATTCACGACTCCGCGTGCCTCGGTTATGTTTTTTCGCGAAACGAAACATTCATATGAGAAAAAGCAATAACGCGCGCTTCGCAGGTGCGCGGAGCGGCGGCGGCGGCGGCAGCGGGATCCGCACTGTATCCCGCCTCCTCCTGATGACGAGACAACCCTGTAATATCGATCCACTATCTATCTATATATACATGTTGACTCTGAGTCATAAAACTATTGATATGCTATTCAGATTTACCTAGCGAAGTCGTCGGCCGTGTTCGGCAAGTTTATTTTTAGCGGCTCACCCAGTTGACTACCTAAAAAATTGGTTGTCTGTAAAGTCGGTTTACGGACGATAGTTTAAGTGATGAAGTGGAATAATCGTAGTACATAGATCAAAGATCAGTAATTTCTATTTCCAGTAGAAAGATCATTCATCTTGTGACTGGCCATCAAAACTTCTGTTGTCTGATCTTGACAGTTTTACTTCTTAAGACGTTTCAATGGTAACTTTGAATATCAACGTGACACGTTTTCGTGCGTGCAGCCAGTGCTCATCAATTTATAAGACGTGACGTCATCACGTCAAAAATTCTAATGCATTCTTCGCTTCGTTTGCATTGCTTGTGCTATGCAACAAAGCGCTTCATTAAAACTTCTCTCGACTACGTTCTTCACGTAAACAATTTAGTAGGTCTGTGAAAGTCGGTCCGGCACGATGTACGAGTAAAATGCGTGGCGCTCTCGTCCGTCGGCGGCCGCGGCGGAGGCGCGGCGCCTCCTCGTCGCCTGGCGGGATAGGGTGAGGGGCGCGCCGCCCCCGCCGCGCCGGCGCGCGGTCGGGCGCGAGCAATACAGCGGGACTCCAAATTACACGAACAACACCCTCGAGGTATTCCTATTGCACCGCGACTCTAGATATTCGGAATTTTGCGCGAACCTCCTCCCCTACAGCCCCACCCCGTGTATCGCCGTAATATCTGCAGAGTTTTTATTTTCGGTTTGTGCTCTCTGCGGCGCGGCGCGGGTGGCACGCTGGGCTGGGGCGCTGCTGGGACGCTGCTGGGACGCGTCTTTACGAATGAATATATACTCGTATATTGGGCAACATATTGAACTAAAATGGTAACAGACGAGTGGCCAGTTTAGCCGATATTTGGGTACAACTTTATAAAACTCAATTTACAACTTGCACTATTACAAGAGGGTGAATATAGATCCGTAGACAATGAAGGAATCCTCCATGACTCCCCAACTTGTACCGACGGAGGGGAAAACTGTGTCCAGAAAGCAATATCATTCATTTCCGTCTCGACTCTCGACGCGATACCTGCAATTATCCCAGCGTTTGGTCAGATAAAATCTTTTTATAATTTCAATATAAAGTGAACTGATTTGTGAACTATATTTATACAATTTGAGAGTGGAATACTTGCCAGATCGTCTTAGTTCTAGAAGAGCGTATTTATTTGTTTTTTTTTATTGCTTCCGAACTGTGTGGCTGTGTCCGAGGTCGAAGCCTCAGGTGCAGCCAATTTCACCCCCGAGGAGGTGCCAGTCCAGCTTGGAGGAGGACTAATGTCGCTGGGGAAAGGCTATTGACACGCGATTTGAAGATCCGTAAGTTTGAAGATCCCCCGTGCATGTAGTAAAAGTCGACTATAAGGACAAGATGCGGTGCTAAAGGGCGACAAGCTCACCACCTCTCACCTTGGCGGCACGGTACTTCCACCGAGTCATGCAGCAGGCGGATCTTCGTGCCTTACTTGCTGCTTGATCGATTGAATCTTGTTCGAATACTTTGCGAAACGTGGTGGTCGGTGTTGTGCTGTAATTTACCAGAGTTCTTACAGCACAACACCGATTACTCTGCTTACCCCGATTGTCGGGATTCAGCGTGTGTGATGTGGGTATGTATGTATGTATGTATGTTGAAGATCCGTAGATTGTAGGAGTGGGGAAAGATATTCCTCGGGAGCGCGTTACACACCTTTTCAGTGCGGCACAAGAACAATTTAGAGAATCGTGCAGTTCGCAGTTCGAAGAACTCTTCTGTTAAAGCGGTGTTCCGCGTATGTATGGCAGGTTTGGCGAAGGCGAACAGGAGGTGGAGGGATAAGGAAAGCAAGTTCTTAAGAGCAGCGACCATAGTACTCGTAGTACCGATAAAGCAGGCTCAATGACCCAACGATACGTCTGTACTTTAGAGGTTAAAGGTACTTTGTGAGTACAAAGTCACCAATGAGGCGAATGGCTCGTCGTTGAATAGAATCCAAGGCTGAAAGAAGGTACTCATGGGAACCCTCCCAAAGATGACTGCAATAGTCCATCACCGGTCTTACTTGTGCTTAACCTTGGACACTATGAACTATTTAAATCCAACGTCCCTGAACACTTCCATACCCAGGACGCCCAGACTACCATCGTTGGGGACTTGGCTACCCTGGAAAGTGGCCTGGAGAGGAAACGGATCGGCCTTAATAGAGAAGGCACAAGCTTGCGCCTTGGCTACGTTGAAGTTGACCAAGTTCTCCTTCCCCCAAGAGGATACTTTTTCGATAACCAGGTCAAACGAACTACAGTTTTGCGTCTCGCGTTTGCTGCTGAGGCCTGTCTACCCTCCCAGTCTTTGATGTATGTAAAATAGCAAATTAATTTTGTAAAAAGCAATAAGAATATTGATAAATTGCTCTTAGAGATTTCAGATTAGGCTACCAGGCCTAGCTGTGTTTTAAAGTACTTATTATGCCTATGCCATTTTAGAATAAACTTTTTTTTTTATTTTAAGCGGGTATGCGTGCACATGCTCCGACCAGCTAATATTATCTCCGAAAAGGTAGCTGTTATACCGGCGACTTCCCTTTGGATTGCTGGCTATAATGTATATAACCAAAACCACTAGTCCAAACACTCGTCTTTGAAGTAGATAGGTACTCTGGAATGGCATAGCGAGTTTCACAAGTCAGCCATCTGTGAGCATGCTCTGGACAGTGACACAAATCATTGGATTCGATTCGACCAAACCAGTACGATATCAGTGGAAAAACACTATGTACCACGTTTGGTTCGGGAATCCATTTAAATTTCCAGACATGCCAATTTTAACAGAGAAGACAGCATGGTACTCTCTTCGTCGTGGACTCCTCTGCTGCCGAAGCATGGCTCGTGTGGTAAACAGCATCAAGCTGGCAGCCATAGACACAGTGAGCTTGCACCGACCTTTTCCAGCAAAAGATGTCGAACCTACCCGCATCGGCCGAAGTACCCTCGCATCGCTTTAATCTACGTCAACGGCGACCGGCAGTTGACATCTGACTGGACGACGTGTCGGGTGTCCTCCAGGTCGTCGCAGTACCGCGAGTCCTGAAGATGTCCCCGGAGTGTGGGACGAAACGTCGACAAATAAAGTGAGTCGCTTTCAGTATACCGCGTAGCCGAAAACATTGTCATAATATATTGTGTAAGTTAGGTCACAGTAAGTTTCGGCGGTAATAAGCAATAACATATTTCTTTCTTCGTTCTCACTTTAACGTCCTACCCGCATTATACTTCCACAATCATGACAGTAATACTTTAATTACATGTCATTATACTCACTCGCAGTGCGCCCACTTGAAATAAGCTCATAGCAATCGAAAGAGTCGACTTGGCTTGTTAATTAGCTAAGCTCGGCATAACGTTAAACTCATCGCCCGTCCCGGAGGCTAACAAGCCGAGAACTTGTCCCGAACGTGTGCGGCGGAGGAGGGGCGGCGGCACGGCACCTCACCGAGCCGCCAGCGACGACGTGGGTGGGAGAGGGAGCTCGTATAGGACTCCATTGTCGAGGACTCGCATGATAGCCAGATGTAACTCAGGTTCCAGTAAAACATTTTTTTTTATGGAAACGGTCCAGGTGATGTAGCCAACATCACCTACAACATCCGTGAGGTCAACCCATAATACCGGGTGAACTAGGTGCCATGTCAGTGCTTCCCTTCATTTCATGTCAGCTACACTGAACTAGACGGAAAACACGAACTATTTACATAGCCGTTTCGACCGACGACGTTTCGTTCAATGCGGTTGTAGCATTCCAGCCGGGATAAACCCTACCACCTAGTAAGGTAAGAAGGGGCCTACAGTTTAACGTGGAATCCGAACCACGGTCAGCCTCCAACGGTCGAACGGTCACCCATCCAAGTACCGACCGCGCTCAGCGTTGCTTAACAACAGTCGACTGACCGCACCACTGAGCTACTGAGGCTGACGAATTTCCTTATCCCTTACATTCAAGATATCTTATAACATTGTACCTGTCCATGCCCTGATGCTTCACCGTTCGGAACCGGTGCAAAACTGTACCTATGTCCCTTACCTTGCGTCTTACTATGTGGTAAGCTCTAATTGCAGTCGACTGGGTTGGTACCATCGTACTAGATGTAAGGTGGCCGCATAGCAGCTTCGGCTGTCTAGTCCAGTATTAGCCAGCAATCCAAAAGGGAATTAATTCTTCGTCAAGGCGCCTACCTTCTCGGAAGTGATTTTGACTAGTCGGAGCATGTGCTTTGGCCCCTCTGACTCGGCCACCAATGCCGGATTACATTAAAAAATCCAATTGTGCCGCCTGTCACAGCTTCCTATACCTTAAAAATTTAGCAAATTGTTAATTGTTTGTGAGTAGTTACAGTTTATTATATCATCGAATTAGCAAAATATACTTTCCAGGATGAGATTGTTATTATTTATTATTGTTATAAATAGACCTACTGCTAGCAAACAAACTTCAAAATTTTCAAGCTAAACTTGACACGGTAAGCTTTTTAAAAATATAATCAACTTAAACATTACAGAGTCACACCACGTGACTAAAATTATAACTCCAACCATTGGAGAATTAGGGTCAACTTTACAGGGCCAGGATCGACTATGCGGATGTATGTTATCTCGATTTAAGTGAAGATCTTCTAAACCAACTTGACAGACTGTTAAACATTTGCATTCGTTACATCTTTGGTCTGCGCAAGTATGACCATGTTTCTGAATATCGCACACGTTTACAGTGGCTCGATATTCGAAGTCGCAGGAATAGCCACGTTCTCTCTCTTCTCTTCCGCACACTGAATGAACCTGCTGCTCCTAAATACCTGAGTGAGCGGTTTGAGTTCCTCCGTTCCAATGGTCTCTCTCTGAGATCATCTGACAATCTACTTCTAGCAATACCAACTCACTCTAGTTAGTTTTACACGGACGTGACGTTCATTTACAGTCAATGCGGCTCGCATGTGGAATCATTTGCCAGAACAGGTTTTATTGTTCACGCTTCTCTTTTCCACTGCATTGTCCGACCTTGCCCACATCCCAAAGGTTAGTTTGTAAAGAATGCTACTTTGCATTAAACTCGCCTGTTGTGTTCCTTTTTATGGTGTACAATAAAGTATATTTCATTTGATTTGATTTGAAGTGAAGCTCTGATTGAAGCAAAAATCTTTCAACATGAGTATTGTTCTGTCTGACTATGGTGCGCACGCACACCTCCCCCACCGCGCCGCCCCGCCGCCGCCGCCGGCGTGGGTCGCGTTCCGCGGACGTGCCATAACTCAGCCGGTGCTCCGTAATGAAGCAGCGAGACATCTCCTTCTCCTCTGCTGGCGCTGCGCTCGCGTGCCGCTGCGACGCGACGCCTCCCCGCGCTACTGTGACGCCGCCGGTGGTGCCGTCGCGTCCTCGGTTCTCCATAGCTTAGGGTAGCCATCACTTTCAGATTCATATATTTATTTCGCCAATAATGAAAACACAATATTAACAATATGTTTGAGTAAAAAGTCGTATGCATAAAAACTCAACTTTATAGAAGAGCGTTTTTTTTTTCTTCTAAATTGAAATGAAAATGAAATGAAATGAAGTGAATAAGTTTTATTTTTCTTGTTTAACACACACGACGATACCTATAACACATATTATAACAATAATAGACAAGAAAAATTGGACCTGACACAGCCTTGGTCCCTCCCCACCGAGCCCTGGAGCTGATGAGAGGGACGCTGATTTTAAGTCAGGCCCAGGTACGCAATACACTAACTAAACTAAACCGACTAACAATAAATAACAACAAACTATAACAATAAACTAACCACAGTAAGCAGAAGAAAGGATAATAAATAAGTACAGTAATAAATAACAACAGTTATAAACGCAGTTATAAAACGCACACAACACAACATACACAATACATTCGTCCGTCCGTCTGTCTGTCTGCATGTCCAATTAACAATTTTAGGGGCATAAGGCCATAATTTCGTCTGAAATTATGGCCTTATGCCATAAAAATTATGTCTGGTTTTACATGAATCGCTGAAAGACTGCATATACAACTTTTTTATTAATGTACGTACGTACACATGTAATTAAATGTTTTATTTTTAAACTTTTGTGTGATTTTTGGCACAAAACTCACAAAAGTATTCTATTTTGTTAATTTTCATATATTAAATATTATATATACGCGGATGATTTGTGGCGGACCACGTTCGTTCGTTCGTTTTTTGGACTCGTTCTCCGCGCCTAAGCTTTTGCGCGTCCCACGGCTTTACCCTTTTCTATTCTGTGGCTTTACTCCAACCAGCCGAGTTCTTCCAGGAGGCGGCACACTCTTCTTGGGTCTTGGCACGCCTCTTGAAGTGTAGTAGGGCCTCCCAGCTCCTTCGCCCTTATGTCTGCCAACTCCTCGCACTCCAGCAGCACGTGGGTGGGTGTTTCGTCCGCCTGCAGGCATGCTCTGCACAGTGGGCTGTCCGTTACTCCAATTACATAAATGTGTCTGTTAAGTGTACAGTGACCAGTAAGCATACCTATCACTATGCGTAGTTTTGATCTATGGATACGGAGCAGCGTCTTGGCGAGACGGAGGTCTGGCTTCGCCATTGCCTCCCTCGCCTGTCTGCAGTCGCTGCCCGCTGCCCATCTGTCCATGTGTAGTTGATACGTACGTTTGTGTATCCAACTTTTCAGTTGGTTGTGTGGTAGTGGTACTAAAGGTTCGGGTCCTTCAGGTTTGCTGCTGGATCCCCTCTTCGCGAGTTCATCAGCAGCATCGTTTCCCCGGGATCCGCTGTGTCCCTTTATCCACTGTACGTTACCTTGTTTCTTGTAGCAATGGCCTCCAGCGCGAGGTGACATTGACGGCGGTGGCGGACCACTTTCGTATGTGAACTATATCAATGGTGTTATGCATTTAAAAATCATTTATTTAACGTGAAAATATTAACCTAGCACGTAAAATAGACTCAAAATAGAGTACAAAACTCGTTATTCAGACGTAATAACGACCAATATTATCTAACTTAAAAACTTTTTTTATAACTTACATACTAAACTTTAATAACATTAACATAACATCTACATCTAAGCAACAAATAAACTATTATAAGTCGTCTACGTCTACACTGGCACCTACGCTAGCAGTAAATTTTTTATACAATTCGAAACATGACGTTACTTTTGTTCATCAAAGAAATGCAAAATATTTTTTGGATTTTGCTTGTACCGGGCATGGCAACCCTACCGGTGTTGCTGCGTGTCTCGAGGCGAATTTATGATCTCGTGCAGACGACGCTAACGTATTGGGCTGATCGGGTTGTGTCACGTGTCCTCCCCCCCCCCCCCCCCCCCCCCCCCCCCCCGCTGCCGCTCGAGCACGCATGTGCAGAGCCGTCTGCGTTGAATAGATCACCCCTTAGTTAGTTTGAAGAGTGATGGCAAGTATACCGGATTAAAGTATCCGTGGAGAAGGCTTGAGTATTACATAATTTATTTTATAACAATGGTGAGTAGAGTCACAGACAAGATAATATTATTCACACAGAGTGCACATATTGTTAGAAAGTTTTACATGTTTCATAAATCAACTCGGAAGTTTCATGTTTAATATAAAATTGTGTAAGTGAATTTTCTGCTGTGGTTGTTGAAATACACTTTAGGGAAGCTTTTAATTTTTCGCAGCAAATGATCCAGATCCATCCAGCAGCGGCGGCGGCGGCGGGTACTCGGCGACCGCCCCCCCCCCTCCCCCGCCCCTCCCGCCCCGCGGACCCCCGCACGCCCCTGCACGCCTCCGCATCCTGGCCGAGGGCGAAACTTTGGCAATAAAACGCTAATCGAGTTACGGTGTTCCGAGTTGAATACTCATTCCACTTCTATAATGAGTGGAAAACTGAATCACAATCCGAATAATGATTTAACTCGACCATTTTCCGAGGATGAAATCCATTCTGGCAGTACTTTTAGAGACTACCCGATTTCGAATTTTGGAGCCGCGGTACTTTTAACCTGAATCTGTATGACTAGAAGCAGGTAAAACATTTGTGCCTTTAGGACTCAGTAAAGTTAACTTTGTAATATTATGATCCGGTGAAATAGTTCTCTCACAAAATCTTCTCCAGCATATGTGTGTGATAAATCCTAGAATATTCTAGAAGCCGCATAGTATCTAAACCAGCGTTTTTTAACCTCGGGTAGCGACGAATTTTTGAATGGCTCGCGAACAGTGGCGGCCGATGCCAAAGAAGTCCGTCGGTATATCCCAGTGATGATCCCGTGATCACGGAGTCCGTACCTATTGTTTTAAGAACATTTGAGAAACCTTGAAATAGAAATGTAATATATATATTCCGCAAACCGTCCAAACGGAGTGTCGAAAGACCACACGCCAAGTGGAACGACGATATCAATTTCGTCGGTGGAAAGGAGTGGTTCCGTACCACTAAAGACCGGGAAGACTGGCACACCAAAGACTTTGTATTACGTCGCTGCGCTCCTTCCGTACTTCGTATGAGCGCAGCGACGTAATACAAACTCTTTTTGGCATACTTACATGCATCTATAAACAATTCAAAATACATCAATGTCATCAAAAATTAACCGCGCCCGAAGAACATGTGAATGTATATACTCGTAGATAGGTAGGGCTGCTCATATTCAGTTTAAAGGATAACGCTTTATGACAGCTTGCCGCTTTTAACTTAAACTCACTAATGGCAAGTACCCTTCGTACCAAAACGATTCGGGAGCAGAGACATTTCAAGATTTCCTTCTTCCTTTTGAATGTGGAACGAGCTAAACTCGGTCCCGGCGGCGAATGTAATCTACGGATCGTTTCACGTCATATTACATACGAGCAGTAAAGTCGACGTAGGGAGATTTGTGACTACGCTTTTGCTATGTATTCAGTGAAATAATTTTTGCTTTTATTCATACAATATACGGTAGGAATGTGATTTAATATTTTGTAGCTCTAGCATTTACAAATAATATTCGTTTTTATTAAATAAAATGTGAAAAACTTTGAAGACTATAATTAGCCCTGCGTACGAATAAATAATGTAATGTCATATCTATTTACATAGTATGTCTTGCTGCATTTTGTTACATATGTATAAATATTGCGGTTGTTTTTAAAATAAATTATTTTTCATTTCAAGTACTTACAAAACTGACAATAAATTTTCGCCAATAATATATAAATCTATATTATACCAATATATTTTCTGACATTGCAAAATGTGCAAAAGTATGAAATTCTCGAATTTTCCATCCACGAGTGCTAAATGAAAAACTTCTAAGCCCTACACCGTATTTGACATTCCCGCCAAGACGTCCATCATCGACATCCAAAGAGCGAATGCCTCGAGCGCGACGCACGCGGGGCGGCCGGGGCGCGGAGTCTGGGCGGGCGGCGCGCAGCGCGGTGTGGGCGGGAACTTCACCTCACCGGCTAATTGTCGGAAAGTTTGGCACAACAAACTGAATGAGGCAAAACTCGCCTTTATTTTTGTTTTAAATCACGCTCGCGGTACGATGATGGAGAATATCGTGAGCGAACTTAACGTACAAAGCCCACAATAAAACGAGCGCGCTTTGTTCCAAGTGTGAGAAACTTTTTAAGGCAACTAAGGCAGTTCAGGAAGTGTATTGAGACTTGAGACTAGAATCTCCGTCTTCGGTACCGTGAACAACTTTCTGGTCAAGGCCATCTAAGATGAAGAACTGCGTCTAAAAAAATTATTGATATCGTATCAGACATGAATAGTTTCAGAAGAAAAGTCGAAATGTTGTTAATTCGTGTTGGTTCGTTCTCGCTTCTGTTGCCTTCTCTACATGCATTCTTCTTTTTCGTTTTGACCTGTTCGAGTTTTGTCGGAGCTATTTTCGGTTCTGGCTCTTTAGCAGTATTTTGTTGCCTTTGTAATACTTAATAATGTTTGTAAAGACAGAGTGCATCAGGCACAGGAATGGAATGCTGGATCTGGCTGCTGGATCCAGACAAAAGAGTTAGTATGCAAAGTTGAAATGAAGTTCAATTTGAATTTAACACGATTTAACCCAAATTAGACTCTCTCAGGACAACGGACGAACTCGCATCCCGCCCCGCCCGCTCCGCCGCGTCCGCTGCCGCCCCGCAGCTTCGCGCCGCCGCGCCGCCCCGTACCGCACCGACCGCGCCCGCTCCGGGCGGAGAGCCGTGTTACGCGGATCATAATGGGTAAACTTTTTTCATTACGATCGGTGTCAAGTGCTTATTACCCACCCCCGCGTTTATTTTTATTTGTATTGTTCCATTCGAACGTTGTCGTGCGGCTTTTTGTGGCGTATTTTATTTAAAAGTTAGCGCGACCGAAACTTGCTCCTGCTAAATAATAAATTATCGGGCGACTTTCTTTCTCTCCGGCACGGGACGAGATCGGCGAGTTACATCGACCCACCGCAACAGCGACAATGTCGGCTTGCAGACCTAAATCTATAAATGGTACTTCTTTAAATAAAAAAAAAACATTAATCAAACTGAAATATTTCCTTGTTTAATGTAATGATGCCTGATTAGGGCGGAAACGGAAACATGCTCTAAAAGCTATGTGGAATTGTGTGGGTAAAGTTTGAAGTTAGATGAAATTATGATTATTTCTACATAGTAATTCTTAATCGAGCGAAACATTTCCTAATTCTGAGAAAGAAGGAGAATATGGGGACAAAGACAATTTATTATCACAATGTGTTTCCCTATACTGATCACAAAAATAAAAAATGAGGAGCGGGGAAGCTGAGGCAAGTGTAGCGGGAGCGGATGGAGTGTATAGGAATGCGGCTTGAACCAATCACAACCGGCGGGGGTTGTTGCGGGGGGTGCGCGCAAGGCTTAGGAATTCGGAAAGAGCCAAACACAACACACGGACGCTTTTGGACGTTCGAGCTGACTTAGCCATGGAGTAAAGTTTTACTTGCGCCATTTTTACTTCTATGAAAAGAAAATGCCACATGTTCAAAACACTTTGTAAGGTACGTTACAAGGATATACGTCTTCGTTTTCCAGTGTATTCTTGCGATTAGGATATAAGTATTGCGTGGAACGCTAAATACGCCTAATTTGTAACTATACAAAATTTTGAACAAAGTAGCGTTTGAAATAAAAGTTAAATAAAAAGTTAAATAAATCAATAATATTTAGGCTAAAAATAAAGCAAGCGTAAATATATTTGAAATGAATGTCGGCCGATCTAACATGGTGCTCCCGCCAGTGCGCGGCGGGCGTCGGTATTTCCGCCTAAGGGAACAGATGTGGGTACCCAATTGAAATTGTTGCTAAATGTTTTTCATTTGATTATTTATGTCACTTTTCGCTGAAGCCGCTGTTGGAAGTTTCCTAATAACTTTAACACAAGAAACAAGTTGAGAAGAAGGAAAACGAAGCATTTATTCTATTTTCAAAAAAAAGTAGGTAAGTAAGTGGACGAATGAAAAGAATACTGAAGATTGTTGTTGTTGATGGTAATCTAAACGTTTAGCGGCCATTATTGATTTTAACATATTGCGATATGTTCTAACTTTGTATTTCAGAATATTGGTTATAAAAGTGGTTTTTACTCTCGATTGTATCAAAAATATAAAAGGTAATTTATAGATTTACTATGTAAATGCTTAACTTAATAAGTATGCAACCATTTTTATTTATTTATTTATTTTAGACAGGCATCCTAGGCTGATACGTCTAAATCCAGTTAAAATTTGTTGTTTTTGTCATTCTCTTAGATTTTTTTGATTTTTTATTATTATTTGTTTTTTTATTATCGTTCTTGAATGTGAAGCTGAAATAATTTATTAATGCGACATTGTTTTCTCGTATTCACATAATATTTTATTTATTTATACATTTATTTCACACGGAAATTCAACAGCTTATTTAAAAAATTACACAACTTATAATATGCGTTAAAATAAAAACAATGACATGAAAGTTACATCTGAATAAGTGCAGAATGCACCTCACGAGCACACAAGGGCAAAACTTTCTTATTGGTGCTAAATCTCATTTTATAAATCACGACAAGAGAACGACTCCGACGGCGGGGGCGTCGCTGCATAAATCTGCTTGTTCAATAAGCACGAATACGACTTCGATATGTAGGAAGGCGCGCGGCGCGGCGCGAGCATATTTTTCAGGATCACGGGAGACAATAAAATAAATATTCTACAATAAAACACGGCGGGCGGCGGCGCGGCGGCGGGGCACGGCTCAATATCATAAATCCAAGTGGCGCGGGCGCCCGCGCCACCGCCTCCGCGCCTCCGCCGCATCCACTTGCATTACATCGTTCCGTAGCCTTCCGTATCCTACAGACACGCTATTCTGCACGCGCCTACTGCGACATTTTGCTTTAGAGTCGTATTTTATACTCCAGTAGCGTTAGACAGCTGAATAGATCGTATGTGTCGAGCAGAATAACGTAGTAGTCTCATTTCAATCGTGCAGTTGCAGCAAAAGTATGTTCTGTTACCTAATCTGCTCTAGAGGTGAGATATATAAACAGTGTTCTCTGTGCTCAATGAAGCGGACGTTTGGCTGCCGTCGCACGGTAAAACGATGTATGTTCAAAAATATAGTTTTGAGATAAACGCGTTTGAAGGATTTTGTACATTTTAGATAACTGTGTCATTAATAAATGACAGCAGCGGGCAAAAGCTAGTCTATTGTATTAGTTCTAGCAATGTTTTTATTATGTATCACATAAATATAACTATTGAGTGAGGGCTGGGACCAGGTCCCATACATATCCGACCACTTTCCTTTGACTCACTTAAGGACCATAATCGTCACTCGCTGGTGAAAAACAGTACCACGCCACGTTGAAATACAAATAGTTTATGTACGTCGAATTCAAGAAAAAACAAGAAAGTAATATTACCTTTGGCGACTGTCCGGCGGCGCTCACTACTAACAAGAAGTCGGAGCTTCATGAACTGAAGATGAGGCAGGAAGTTTCTTATAATGAAGAACTGAAAAGTAATTTCCGTTTTGAGTAAATTCGTTTTAAACTTCTAGTTGTTCCGGCTTCCCGTCTCGCTCCCACCCAATGTTGATTTTTAAACTTTGTTTTCCATGAATTTTTTTTACAAAGATCGTTCATGTGGCGACCACCGCCTCCATAATAAATAATATACCATTCGACGCAGTCGTAAACCACTTAGGTACAAAATCTTGCGTCCTAATCCGTCGTACATGAGGATCTAGTAGCACTGCAAGTTTCGTCTAAGTTCGACTTAATTTTTTTTTATTATTGAAAGCGCGAAATGTCCACCCATAAGGTCCGACGCCCAAGGATATTCGATCGTGTGCGGGGGCTGCGAATTCCATGCCAGTCTGACAGGTGCCTATTCGCGCTCCTCTTGAAGAACCCGAGACTGTACTGGGAAGAAATATATGGGCAGGGAGACCATTCCAGAGTTTAACGGTGCTGTTGTAATACGACTATTTGTTCCACGTAACCTTTCACTTACCTAATGAAACTACTGAGAGCTCTCACTTAAGCCACGCCGCAACTGCCTAGTTGACTTGACAGCTCAGTGAGACGCTCGCGAGTAGTGGAGTGGCACACATACAACTTTATTCCTGCCTATTCGCAGCTTGCGGAAGTCACGCGCTGCCGCCCAGCAGGGCGGGTCGGCTGGGCGGTGATGCGATGACTGGCGGCAAGCGACTGCGACGGCGGCGGCGCGGCGCGCGGCGGAGGCGTCTGTGATTAAAACACGTCTCAATGTTTTATATCTCGCGTGCCGTTGGGGGTAGGGGCGGGGCGGGGGGGCGGGGGGGGGGGTCGGGGGTGGCGCACTCGCTACAAACACAGAATAGAGACGGCTGTAAGTGTAGTTACCCACTCAAAGTAACTGTAGTTATCTACACCGATATACAGGGTCTTTCAGGATAGGCTTAAGAAACTTCAGGAATAGAAAGTACTCATTTATTAGAAGAAAAAAATCCTTATCACTCAAATCGAAATTCCGCATTATGTTTTTTCAAACAAAAATTTAAAATTGTATTAAAAACTCGATGGACAGTGCGATTTGGCAACAGTGCTGTCTAGGTCTAACGAGTGCAATGACCTATCCAGTCCCCTTTTTCTTTTGATGTCATTTAAATTTAAGTGTTTCGAATTCACCTACATGCAATACAATTCTACTAGTTAAGCATGTAAGTTGTCATTTTATTTTTATTTAATAAAGGTGGACGTTAACCGTCCACCAAAGCTCGATGAAACGATTTTCACCAAAAAGTACTATAAAATGACCGAATCTGGGAAAAAATTTCAGAGCTTTTTGTCTTCAAATATGGACCCCTTTCGAACCCTGAAGTTACGAAACCCTATCCTGAAACACGCTGTATATACTAGAAGAGGCAAAGCACGAGGAAACGTGTTACCTGTTGGTAAATAAGTGAGCGTACCATTGTCCTCACGAATACATTCAAAGGATTGCATTAAACTAAATCTCATGTTATGAATGCGCTAACGCTTTTCACTCGTGTATTTACGGACAGAATACAATAAGGTGAACCATAGTACAAAACAAACATTAGTCATCATTATGAACTCAGCGTATAAGCTGATTTGGTCAGTGAAATGTTTTCTCGGGAGTAATGCATGAGAAAGGCCCATCTGGTACTATAGATAAGTGTTTATTTCATAAAAGAGAGAAATATATTCGACGTAATATTTCTTCGCCTCTAAATAATAAGAGGTTACAGACTTCAGACATGTACCACACCGACCACACCCATGACACCAGTCATATGCTATGTATGTAGCGGCCGAAAATGTGTAGCTACTGCTTTCTTTGCGTGCATTGGTGCGGCCTCGATAACTCGGGTACAGGTTGCCACTCTTGTTGAGAGGTTTGTAATGGATTTGATGGAATTTAAATAGAAATATGTTTAATAATGACTATCTATTTACATATTATATACTTGTAAACAACACATGGAAACATTAGAGACTAAGAAAAAATACAAACAAAATCATCATATTATGCATATATTCATGTATGTTTCAATTGTTGTATGTTTTATTTTTAAAATTTTACCCAGTTTAGTCTTATCTATTTAAACACATTAGCTAAGTAGTAACATACATAACTCTTCTTTGTGAGCATGTTAACCACCCATAGGGCCGAGAACAAAATTATACTCCTTCCATTATGATAAAACTGTATAGTTTAAAAAAACGGTTGCTGAACAGTAAACAAAAACCGGCGTGGTCGCTTCTATACGCCAGATTATAAGTATGCTTGTGTGTGTATATTCGTTTAGAACTCAGAAACAGTATGTTCAAAATGAGCAAGGACAAGAAGTTAAAAGTTACAAATAAATAAGCAGAATTTATTCGGATGTCACTGTATAAATACATACCCAAAATTAACTGATGTGATCCATTTCATAGCCAAAGTCGGACTATAGCATATTTCCGGGAAAAAATACTAGTTTAGGTCATATTCGCCGCTCCTCCTCCGCAACACGCCCCGTCCCCTGTCCTCTGCGCAGATACTCGTAGGTACAAACTCGTTAGTTAGCCGAAGTTCGGACGAGCGTTCCGGAGAAAAAATCTGGAAAGTAGGGTAAACTTAGCGGAGGGAATAAAGTATAAGGGGCCCCGCTTCTGGTTAAATGGAAAACACTTCTTTATCGGAACTGCACGTTATTGAAAACTCGAGTGGCGGGCGCGGGACACGGGGGCGGTGCGGGGGAGGGGCGGGGTACGCCCGGCACTTGAGGTGTCTCGACTTCTTTGTTTGCTCATTACTCCCTCCTGTGCTTCGTATTTATCCAACACCCTATACACCGACCACTTTTCGTATTGTACTCACGAGAATGTATTTGAAGAGGCTTTCAAGAAATTATCTTCAAATGATACAGCTTTATCGAGGCAGAGAGTCAGTAAATCGAATGTTTCAATCCGCCCGGAGCTGTCTCGTCAGCGAAAACATACGTGCGTTGTTGCCGGGCGGGCCCGGGACTAGCCCGAGCATCCTACACGTCCCTCGCACGTGCGTGCGTGCGTAGCGCCCGCCCGGCACCCGCCCACGCCCCGGAGACGAGAAGCCGAACTGGGCGCGTCTACGTTGCGAGATAATGCCATGTTCGGTAATCCTTTGCCAATGTCACATGTCAATTATTCCGCTGGTTAGACAACGAAAATAAACAGAGCTACACAGGCGGCGTTCTCCTCTTTCGCCGTGGCTCTAAACCAATTTAATGCCCGACGAGCCGACGCGGTGCGACGGGAGCGGGGGACACGGGGGGGCGAGGGGCGGCGCGTGCGGCCCGACCTTAGCCTGCACGGCAACAAAAGCTTACAAAAATATTTGCTAACGTTCCAATGGGAGCAAAAGCAAAATACCTTCAATGCTCCCAATCGGGTAGCTAAAAAATAATATACATAATTGGAAAACGTTTTAATATTCACGATACGGAAATCTACAATTAGCTTTCTCGCAATTACAATAATTTGCGAGTCTCGACTGATGCTAATCACATTTACTCTAGGCAACGCGTGGAATTAGGTTGCGTAGGCGCAGAGTAGTACGTAGGGCGAGCGGTTCGGTCGGCGCGTCCCGCGGGGGCTCTTCCATTTCAGGAAACAACGCAAGAAAGCTGATTTAATGTTGAGGAGACTGATTAAACGTTTTACATAATCGCCTCGCCTTTCCGCTGCCCCCGCCGCGCCGCACCGCGCCCCGCCCCGCCGCGCCGTTGTTACGTAGCTCGTAACGTGATCTCATTCCGAGCCGGTTAATATCCTCACCCGAAGTCTTCAGTCGACATGTTACATAGAAAAAAAATTCACAGATCTCATGCATTACATGACCTTCGGGTACATTGAAAATTACTTTTAGGGCGTGTTCAAATGAAATATGTAAATTTTGAAAAATTTTAAAAATTGTAAAAAATAAAAAAAATATACATAAAAAATTTAAATTCTTAATTTTCAAGTAACACGAAAACCATTTTAACTTCTCACGTAACGGAAAATTTATAAAAAAAACATAAGTCCAAAATTTTTCACTTTTTTCAAAAAATCAAAAAAATGTCCCCAAATATTGAATCAATCTACAATATAAAAATATAAAAGTTTAAAATATATATTTAGAAATATGTTTAAAAAGTGCCCTTTATGAACCCCCTAAAACGGCTATTTTAAGCGGTTTTTTGCTATTTTCTTAAAAATTCTCTAACTTTTTTACCATCTTGTAGCCCTCGTCGATACGCGTCATTTGACACCCTAAATATTCACGTAGCCTTAAAACTCACGACACCAGGGCGAACGAAAAGACATTTTCAATGTCAAAATTATCTTCGTGAACGGATATCGTATAATTCTAACCCCTGAACTAACGGTTCGAAGCGGACGTTCGAAAACCTGTTTCTTTTTCGCTTCGGTTAAGAAAAACACAAAAAATATGTACACTAAAAATGTTTAAGTACAAGGTTGACTAGAATAAATTTAGTTTTGAAATAAATCCAAATTATTATTGTGAGCTCTATTGTACTATTTATTATGTTTAAATTTTATAGCTTCTCCGTCTTCAGGACAGGCTGTACCTAGTTAGGTGTCGCGAGTAAAATAATAATTTTATATACACTCTTTGTCGATAAATAAATAAATATAATAAACATTCTGCACTATAGCTTAATATAATAGTACAGCACTAATATAGAAACTTGCCAGTACAAAATGTTGACCTTCATTGAGTGTTCTGGCATGGTAGTGATCCTCCCTGAAGATAGTTCCGTGTTCAACTGCTTGCTTATTCCGCGTCCGTCTGAACCGCGGCCGTGGCTTTAACTGATGCTGTGCTTAATGGAGAATTGAAATGAGTATCTGACGGGACTGAAGACCGTGGTCGGGAGTTCGGGGTCGGATAGAGGACTTTTTTATGGATTCCTTAATCTTGCCCACAGATCACCGAAAGTCTTGCCACAATGACTGTGTCTATTTGTTCATCTGTTATAGTTATCTCTTCAAAACGATACAAAGTTTCTTAAAAATCGGTTCAGTAGAAGTAGTTGAAAAAGTTATCGCAAGATTTGAAACAAAGATAGAAACAAATATACGCGGTCAAGTTAAATAAAACCGTTTAAAAACATTTACAACTTTAAAAAACACCTTCTCGGGAGAATGGACTGAGGTGAACTTTATTTTCATTTACATTAATAATGTATTAAAAACTCAATTAACATTATTGTAGGCCTTTTACATGAGGATTCTAACCAAGGTCAGAAACACGTCTATTTAGAGCTTTCAAAACTAATATAAGGTTAGAGCAAAGCAAGATATAAATTTTGTACCGTATTTGGTAAGTTACCTTTGAATAAGAATTATCTAAAATTACTGCTCCTATTTCGAATTTTCTCTCAGAGGCCCAAGTCTTACTTAAATAAATTTTTGCTCGGTCCGTTCATACGGAGGCTTTAATGAAATGATTTATTTATAAGTCTCTCATATTTCTGAAAATAGGAGACAACATGATCGAAGGAGACAACATAATTTATTTAAAATATTGAAGATCTCAGCTCAGCTCAGCTATAAATAACTAGCGTAGTATAGCGGATCTACGGAACCCTCCGTGCGTGAGTAAAACGCGCACTTAACCGATTTTTATATAGACATCGAGCTACATGCTCACCACCGAGAAAAATCGTATATTCGGCACTAAAAGTGGAGATACGCCACTAGAATGTTGTCACATGCTTGCTCACTTACAGAAAACGTTGTTCTGATGAGCGCGCGGTGATTTGGTGAGCGTGTGAGGGTTCTACAGACTTTTCACTTCTGGAGCGGATATTGTATGCACATGCAAGTACTCTGGAGCGATCGCTGCTTTTTAAGATACCTGTATCTTTCGATTCGACTCAACGACGTGGTAGGTATGAGGTCCTAAGTATATAAGAACTTAAGCGTATTCTTAATATCAATAATAATTTCACATAATGTAATGCATGATTGGTGTTTTAGTGGTGATTTGTGTAGTGGTCTATACGTATATTATATTAAAACAGTATTAATTACTTCTACATATCAATGAGTACCTAATTATTTTTATTTTTTACAAACTTTTTCTTTTATATCAAAACATATTTTAATCGTACAACTGAATCCTATAAAACCATGTTTGTACTAAATCTAAAAGAAATGTAAAAAAATTGATTAGACCTTGGACCGGACACCTTATAAAACAATTCATGAGCCAGCATTCAGAAATCTGTGAGCGTTTCGCTTTTTTCGCTATTTTAAGTATCTTTTTACATAAATATGCATAAGTAGACAAATACACGTATTTTTTTAATAACATATTTTGGGTTAAATAGTAAAAGCTTAGATGATTAATTAAATAGTGGACTACATAAAATCATGGATAAACATAATACCGTAAATAATATTTAAGTGTCGTTCTAAATTTAGTAATTTTAATATATACGAGTATACACATTTTGTGTACATTTCTAAAATTATGTTTTGTGGAATATATGCATTAGTATAGAAGGAAACCAAACAACAGACACGCTCTTCGTGTCCGAATGTACGAATGCCATGTCCATTTATCTTCTTTTGTAAACATTAAAACCTTAATAGCAAAATACTAGGTGGAACTCCGAACTTTTGAATACAAAATCACTGTTCAGGCTATAAAGTAAAGGTCGGAGGCGTCCATTTTTGTTGTTCGATTGCGCTTTATCGTTCAAGATAAACATCACGGACACAAAACAGTTTCAAGAAGCGTAAACGCTGACCTACATCGCATCGCTGAGGTGAGTAGAGTAGGGGCTTCCGCCGGTGGTGCGGTACTCCCCACCCCACACCATAGAACATCAGATCTAAATAGCACCCACACTAGAAGTGCCTAATTTTCGCCTTTTTAAGCTATTTGCCAAGGCAGCGTCGTACCTGTCTCAAAGTACCTGGAGCTTCAGGGCACCACCATTTCTAAAGGCGTAGGTTTTCGGCAATGAATAGAGTCGAAGACCTTGTAGGCAAAACACGAAGACATTGGACATCCTTTATCGTAATAGGCGGTTTCTCTCACCCGCAAAACGATTACTGTTGTACAAAACGCAGATTAGGCCAGCAGGGTTTTGCAGCCACATCTGGGAATGTAGTCCCCAATCCCTTCTTGCGTCCGTGAAATGTATGGTCTGGAGTTTCTGAGTTTTATAATCTGTTTTACAGATACTACGAGGCTTCCCTTTAGGTCATGTCGTTTAAAAACCCATAAAGAATTTAAAGCTGAAGTATTTCTTTGAAAAACAATAAATGGTATCATTTATTGTTTTTCAAAGAACTCGCTGCGATGTTTGATAAACTTTTTCATTCATTCGAACCAGTTTTGGAAACACTTATAGCATTGCGAGGTTAAAATAGACAATTTTTATTCTTCAACCGCTTCTTCTGGTGCGCGGAAAAGTTAACCACGAAGACTGCTTGATTTTTTACCATTTAAAAACGCAATTGTTTGCCGAACACCGTGCGAGCTTGCGTGGTCATGGTGCAGTATCATGCGGCGTCTTGAGTTGTTTTTCCTGAATGCATAAGTGATTACTTGTGGCAAGCAGACTATGGTATACCAGTCAGCGTTAACTGAGTCCTTGCAACGAACGAGGCAACCATTTCCTTTGAAGTGCTCCGTGAGCGTACGACTTTGGTCTATTTTGGATTCCTTAAACCGATTCCGTCAAACGTCATATCAACAGGCTGGACAGCCTACAATAGTCCGCAAGCCTTCTGGTATGGTACCTCACTGAGCGTGGAATATGTGGTCCTTCGCTCAGTTACCCACACTGATTCTCATAAAAAAACTCACGATTTTACGGGGTTCAAATTTTGATCTTGCCTCAACATGTTTCTCACTCAAGAGGCGAGCATCTTCGTGACAGCGCAGCCGCCGCCGTCCTGCCTACTTACGTACTAGTATAATGACTAATGTGTACTCATATGCCCTTTCCAACCATATTTTTCTTTATTCCACATCCTCCAACGAGCCACCCCTCGCAGCAGCGGGCGGCGACCGGAGAGGGGAGGTAGATGTCACGTAACGCTACCTCCAAGCCGCGGAGGAAGCGGGCGGGGGGGGGACACCGAGATTTCTCGGCTGAAGGAAAATTGTGGTAAATCCTCGTCGCGCACGCGATACAACTTTTGTTTCATATTTCTGCGTCTTAGTTGAGTTAATGCTATAGCGACGAATAGGCTGCGCTTCTCTCATAACTGGCTTAGCCCTTAGATTTAGCAAGGCGCTTTGTTTGGCGCCAATAAACCCAAGTGAGTTTGGAAAGCCGTACTACTATAACCGCACGAGCTTTTACTTCTTATTAATTGACGGCCGATTGTACATTTTAACATTTTATAAACTATTATTTATTATTATAGATATTATAAACTATTATAAACTATTATTATATAATGTGTCTAAGCAGTTTGCATTCTTTAATCAAGGATTAAACTAAACTTGGGTATTTGCCTATATATACATAACTATGCCTTTTTTCTATTGGTATTTGACGCGTTGTAAAGCTTGTTATAGCGTTTGTTCACAAAGTGATCTGCACAGAAGTCTAGGAAGACCAAAACATAGGTCACGTGCGTCGCACCGCGTCGTCATGCTAAGATCGCTTTGTTCCGATGGCTCGCGGGAGTCGCGGGTCCGATCGCGATCGGAACAATTTGCAACGTACTAATGGGAAGGTGTAAGGTGCCTCCGCAATGGAGTTCGAACCCCCGGATTCCGGCAGGCGCGCCGTATTAACCGATCCGAACGTGAGATTATGTCCTGTGATTGTTGCTCACTTTTGTGTAAGTCGGCAATGAGGTTGGCCCATACAAATGAATACCCATACAAGGGGCATGAAATTGTAGACGAGATAACAGACACAGCACAAAGGTAGCGAACGTTACGTGTTATTATATGCCAAGTCTTTTTCATGTTTTCTTAGGTATCTTCTGTCTAAATCAAATATGGAATACAAGCCAATCTAATTAAATGAAAACGTAAATTTTGGTAACAAAATAAAATGCAAGTGCAATGCGTGTGGGATATCTGAGGAACCCACTAGTTGAACTTTCAGTCTTCGCAAAAATTTTGCTCCAACATTATAAAAGTATTATTTATTCATATAATCATCACTATCACTCACAAAATAATTACGCACTGAAAACAGAGGTTCAATGTTTTCCTTTTCTTTGTGTCGTATGTACATCACGTTCTTCGTGTAATCTGTCTTTTTTCAGGAATATCCGTGTCATCCGAATCGAAAACTTGTAATTCGAAATTATTCTTATCCATGTCCGGATCAGCATTCCGCAAAGTTCTGGAGCCTCTTCAAACCATTGCAGAGTGGTATAGGCCAATATGGTACATTTTTGGAGTCTAAAAAGCAAAAAAAGACAAACATTAAAAATATGAATTATTTCGCAGGTGCGGACACCGTTCGCAGTTTTGTTTTGCAAATATTGAGTCGTATAGTTCCAGAACCCGCCAAATCCATTTCTCTAAAAAAAGTAGTTATAAACAGTTTCCAATAAAGTATTAAATTTGTCACTTATCTGTAAAGACATTATGTTCCTAACACGGTTCAATCCAGAGTGAATCGCAAGGAAAAATTAACATTCTTTCCAGCTCCCTTGTAGTTTGTATTATCGAGGTCTAGTTTTTTCGTCTTACAGTAAAATCGTCCGAAACGGAGTTGGCGGGTTCTGGAACTATACGACTCATATCTGACAACAGAGATCACGTCCGTCCAGGTTCGCGCGCGACTACGTGGTGAGCTCTCTTGGTACAAAACCAAAGTAGAAGAAGTGTGGAATGTGCAAGCTGAGGTCGAATCAGGTCAATACACTAAACTCTTAAATATCAATATTTGTGTCTCCTCCCACATAATTATATCCTCGATTATAGCAGACGAAACCCCACCCTTTTCGCATTAGTCTTCAAAATACCTAACTTTGTCAAATAGCTTAGCGACAATATTCTCGTGAAGGTCGCTCTGTCGAAACAATTTGCATCCCCTCAAAGTGCCTGCGTGGTCTCGTATTTCTAATGCTAACTACCTATTTCCGAGGGTTTACGGTGAACTCCCGCGGCCGGGCGCGGCGACACACCGCGCACTGTGGCAACCCCAAATATTTACCCTTCAACCTACACTTTAATTTACCTTCTGTTAACAGCCCAAACTAAAGGGCATCCTTTTGGATAGTTCTCTAAGCTCCGGAACCCTCGCTAAAGAGGCATTTGAGAGGTATGGTATAAAGGAGAAGGTATGTTGCTGTCGAACGACATAGAAATTATTGTACAAGAAACCATGCCTTACTTTAGCTTCGTCTGTAAGCAAAATACCTCATTGTGTGCGAACACTATTAATTACTACAGGTACTTGGATTTAGGGTTATAATCGCCAACTCGCCGTGTGCGGCGTTTTAATATGACGCACGGATGGCGCACGGGAAGTTAAATTATTTTGGCAGGTCTCTGGTAATCCTGGTAATGCATTTATGAACGCGAGCGTTGCAGCAGGCTTTGCAACTTCATTAACTGAATAAAGGTTAACTTTTATTATTTGCATAATGTACAATGTTTTATTTCTTATTTTCGAAATTTCGAACTATCCACACATTTTCTCACCTACTCTTGCATTTTTTAGCGCTGCGTACCTCAAAAGAGGAAAACGGAACCCTTATAGGATCATGCTCGCGCCTGTCAAAGCTTATTTTCTCCGTATCTACTATACGAAGAAAGTTGAAATTTTGTACATGCACAGAGTTTTATGTGATGACACTACCTCAGAGAAAGGGCGGGATAGGGCGATAGAGAATCGCTGAAAGAACGAAAGGGACAGTCGAGCTCGATGATGTAATCGTAAGTCTACATTTTAATGGTTTTTTTCGGTGTTCTGAATGAAAACATTATAACTTTTTAAATGTAAAACCTTTAAAAACTGCTTTGAATTGATAAATATCAGATTATGCCAAAGTTTCGTGATCTAATTAAAAATATTTATTGAATAATAGCGGTGTTATTGGCGGTTTGGAGGTAACTTTTAAGGAGGGAAGCTTTTTTTTGAAGGAAAATATAATGTTTTTTTATTTATTTTTTTTTTTTTTTATTGAAACTTGACACGGTTGGCTACATCACCTACAGCATCCGTGATGTCAGCCCATAACACCGGGTGAACTTGGTGCCACGTCAGTGCTTCCCTTCGGTCGTGCCGGCTACATTGAACTGGACGAAAAACACAAACTATTTACATAGCCGTTTCGACCGATCTTTCATTCAGTGCTTTGGTACCAACCCGGGCGGGTTAAACCCTACCACCTAGTAATATAGGAAGGGAGTCATATCCCTTAGTCGCCTTTTACGACATACACGGGGAGAGATGCAGTGGGGCTATTCTTTTAAAGTACCGGCCCCACACGGTACACGTGTATAATGATGTTTTCGCCACCTCTAATAACTAGCGTTAATACTCATAAATATGGGGCCTCTATAAGAAAATCAGAAGTCAAAGTTCTCATTAAAAACGGTACTAAACCCTCTCCACGCGAATTCGGCTCGCTTTTTATAAATTATTTAATACGTTATTTATTTGCAAGTAAATTCTTAAACAAGTATCTATATTATTAAAAGTAAAACAAAAAGTCATTATATAATGGGGCGATACAGTCTGCGTGCAAAGCTCGCGTAACCCAGGGTAAGACGGGCGGTGTCAAGGCGGGACCGAAGCCAGGTGTGAACTATCTGAAGAGTGGTCGATGTCTCATAATGGGCTCATTCATCAATGTGTCATAAAAATATAAAAGCACGTCACACGCAGCGAGCCCGAGTGAAAATTAATAGTGAATCATTGTCCCGTGATCGATGGACTCAATGTGTACGCAGTCCAGTCGTGCTTCTCTGAGCCGAATTTACATTTGTGAAAGTACGTCGTAAAAGTAACGTTGCGTCGCAATTTTCGTCCCCTCACGATGGCAACAATAATTGCGCGAAGAGGAATTTACAAACGCCCCACTCACGATTTTAAATTTATTTTTGACGAAATTATCGCAGCAACGACATATTTGTAACGTGATGGTACTTTAATAAAGATTTAAGTATTTTACTCACGATCAGTTCTTAGCTATGTGCCCATCTTCATGATCACTCTGCCAGTGCTACGGTTGAAGGTACTTTTACGTATTCGATCTATTTTCCAACAGTTAACAACCTATTTTCGAACGAGCTCCGTCGCGAGGTTATTTCCCTAAATGTAATTTAGAGATAGCTTGTGCTGTTTACCTTGGCTTACCTGTGTGTCAAGTCTGTCAACAATCGTGAACATGATTTACCTACGGGTAAGTTTAGTAAATTTTTGATCAAAATACTCTCATAGAACTGATCGAATCCACGTCAAGGCCCAGAGCAAACACGTCAGTAAAAATAATATTTACCAATGTGCTTTGTGCCAATACTCCAGTATTTTGACCGAACACATTGAATTGTATTGGGTGAAAATTGTTATGTGTTATTCTTTATTTTTCTTCTTTACTCCTTTTCTAGCATTCATAAAAATATATGTCATTTATACTCTGCTTTACAATCTCCTTTAGAAAATGAGAACTTAGGTTTGTTTAATAGTTTTTAACGCTGTATCTGCACTACCCTCTTTGGGCATTAAAATTAGCAGTTTAACGTCCGGCCAGTTCCCAGCGTTGGTATTCGTATGTCCTCGCTTTAACTCCGTACTTTTTCTCTGAAATCAGAGATGTTCGCTGGAGCAACTCGGCGGGGGGGGGGGGAGACGGGGGGAGTTGTAAGCGTAGGCGTCCTCGTAGGATCTGCACCTTCTACTAGATTCTCTTTGTAAATTAAGGTCTTTGTGAGGTGCAGTCGTAACGCAACGCGCTTGCGCCCCTGTCTCACTCTGTAGACTACTTCGTGCGTACTTCTCCCTCTAGCTTCTACAGTACATGAGTTTCCATTTTCATTAGGCAAATTTTCTTTCCCCCTTTTTATCTCAAAGTAGTTCCTACTACTTAATAGAGTTAGCTGAACGTGTGCAGTGGCCGTATTCTCTAACTTCCTACCGTCAACGTCGGTAACGCTGACTAGTTATGTCTCTGTCTAGTTCATATAATTAGACAGAGACATAACTAGTCAGCGTCACCGACGTTGACGTTAGGACGTTAGAGAATACGGCCACAGGTTAAACATTCTCTTCTACGTACAAAGGAACTATTACTCTCGTATAGATGAGGACAATTTTATTAGGAAACATTAATAATTGTTCTTCTACACGTTGCTGGTCTGCTTCTGATGTTAAACTTTGCTGCACAACCTGAACTTAATTGACAACATTTAAATCGTTACTCGTATTTTGGTGTGCATTTAGATTTCGGATGCATTCGTTATTTTCCGTCCTTTATATTGATCTTACAGTCGAGGCAAAATAGGAATTCAGGTCTCCTTAAAACACTCTGTTGAAATGTAATTTAGAAAACGATGCTATTATTTTCTAAAACGTTCGTGTGGATTTGATTACTCTAAGAATTGAGCATTCAGAAATAATACAAGAAATGAATTTTTATTCATTTTCCCCTTACCTACATTAAATCCTCCAATGGTGAAAAACTAGCTATATTTGTGTTACTTATGTAATCCCTTGACCGGCTATCAAGAGCACTGCGATTGTTCGTGCACGCAACCACGTCCTGAACTTCACGATCACATTTTCAACATGAACCAATCCTCCAAATGTGCAGGGCAAGTCAGAAGAAAACACTTGAGAGAGGGGTTAGGGTGTGGTGTTCGCAAGCTCTGGCGCACGGGCGGGCCGTCTAGTTACGTAGGTAATAAGGCCGCAAGAGGCCAATTCACTAGCAGACGACTTAGAATCGAGTAGGTACGAAATTTCGAGTAATATAGTACATTGGTTGTAATATACAGATCTAGTAATTGTTGTTTATTGTTTATTGTATAATTTCATCCATAGGTAGGTAACCTACCCTTTGTCATGTCGAAAATTCCGTCAGTTCTAAATTCAATGCGAAGAAGAACTGACAAACAAACTTCGCAAGTTGTTTTGTTAGTACTTTATAAGTATTATATTAAAGTAATTTACAATAATTAACCCATACTACCGCTCACAAGAACTATTAATACTTAGAGCATAAACATGAATACTCAAGAATCTGACCACTCCGCCAATGTAAATACATTACCTATATCTGGTGTATTAGCAAAAAAAAGTAAAAGCGCTATCTAAAGGCCAATCACTAGCCCGTAATACTTTCTCGGGCCACTGATATATATTTATTTCGGTGTTGAGGGGCGCATTTTAGTGCACCACCCAAGTTCGCGCACTATTTCGTTTTCTCGAACTATCGTCCTCAATCGATGGGTGTCTTGCTAGTGTATTGCACTCCAGGTTGCGACTAACGGTGCGGCAGCCGGCTGCGATGCTGAAGACGTGCGCCGATTTCTTATCGCAAGCTTACCGCAAGCTTACCGCATAACTATTTACGAGAATTCCTACTTACCGCACTGACGCTGCGAACTCAGCACAAACCCAAAGAATGCAATAGGATAGAACTGCCATTGTCAAATATTGCATACAATTCACTTCGGCCCTAACATAATCAAATGCGTATTTGCATCCGACGACTTGTATACGCTCGTTCGTAAAGTCCGCAAGTCTACAATAGTATAGAAAACATTTATAATTTCGCATTTGTGTCACGCCATTTACAATAACTTTCATCTTCGAGTTCAGCTTGTATCCTTTAAATGTTTTGGAACATCTATGAAACTGTTCACAACGACTAACCCAGGAGCGTGTCTCCCTCAGGAGATGGAGTCAAACCGAATGCGTCGAGAGTACGAATTCTTAGCGCCCGACATTGTTCCACATCTCTTCTCGTCTCCGTTCTCAGACATAGACCTCGTACACAAGATTTAACTAAATTACGTAGACTCAGTAGAAGACAGCCATGCAAAGCACATAACACATTTACGCTGCACGCCGAGCGTTGCGCGTTAGGGAGATGGATTTGTCTCACGCTCGTGTGACTGTAGAGGAAGTAACTATTTCCCAAACTGTGGTAGAGTTTATCATGTGCTTCGGAGCATGAGTTCCTGAGAACCTGCCGCTTGCTTGAATGTGTAAGTGCTGGGCTGATCACTGAATGATTACTAGGCGAATCACCGAGCGCCGTACTGCGGTTTTATCTTGCGGGAAAATGCCATGCCATGCCAATTGAAAGGACTCCCCCTATCAAGAGGCAGGGAGGGTCCCCTCTAGTTCCCCTGGTCATTTTATAGCTCTGATAAAGTGAACATAAGAGATAGCGTACTGACACACCATACAAACAGTGACTGATTCCGAATATCTCGCGATCGCTCAAGGTCAGAACCTCAATCAGTAAGGACCAGCGCACCGCGATAAGTGTTCACACCTCGTTCTTAATGGTTATATTTTGTTATTACAGGGTGAACCACGCGCTATGGGGTCTGTCGCCAAGATGGTGGCACGCGTGCAACGCTGCGCTGCACGCGGCGTGCTGCGCGCTGGTAGCGCGTGCGTGCCTCACCGTAGCACATCTGCAGCGGCCGTTCGCCACGCTGGCCGCAGTGCTGTTCGCAGTGCATCCAGTTCATACGGAGGCGGTAAGTGCATTTGTATTCTAACCTTTCATTCATTCCTAATGTTGTTCACAACAACTTTATGTAATTGTCGCATTATTGGACTACCTTCGGAAAGTTAAAATTCACCCTGAGGTCTGACCTTCCACAACATTTAAAGACAAGTATTTACAACCAGTGTATTCTCCCGGTTATGATGTACGGTTGTGACGTGCACTCTGATGATCACTGTTATCCAAAGGTTGAAATTTGCCCAGCAGCGTAATGAAGCGAGCCATGCTGGGAACATCGCTACGCGATATGGTGCGTGACGAGGCAATCTGCCCACGCACCAAAGTAGTGGATATTGGACACCGGGTGGCTAAGCTCAAGAGGCAGTAGGCTGGGCACGTTAACCGAAGAAACGACAATCGTTAGAGTAACCGCGCCCAACACTTGACGGCCATGGACGGGAACAACATCAAGCACGTCGGCGGAAAGCAGTGGTCCGTACCGCTGAAGGCCGGGAGGACTTTAAAAAAATTTAAGAGGCGTATGTCCAGCAGTGGACGCATACAAGCAGACTAACTGATACACATATTGCACAGAGACCGTTCACGTTCACGTATTCTACTAACTTGTTTTGTGTGCAACTTAGAATAGTTCGTTATAAGGTTTACTCACGATCTTATGTGGAGCAGTGCGACTCGACGTTTCGGGCCAAATTGTCCGTCGTCATAAGAGGTACTCTACTGCGCCATTCTCATATAGTCTCTGTCAAACGTCGCACGGCTTATATACAGGGTGTTACAGGATAGGGTTTCGTAACTTCAGGGTCCGAAAGGGTCCATATTGGAAGACGAAAAGCTCTGAAACTTTTTCCCAGATTCGGTCATTTTATACTACTTTTTGGTGAAAATTGTTCCATCGAGATTTGGTGGGCTGAACATCCGCCTTAAATAATAAAAATAGAATGACTAACTTACATGCTTTAACTATTAGAATCAAACTGCGTAGAGGTAAATTCCAAACACTTAAATTGAATGGCGTCAAAAAAAAAGGGAACTGGACTAGGTCATTGCACTTCCTAAACCTAGGCAGCTCTATTGCCAAAAATCCGCATACTCATTGTCCATCGATTATTTATTAAAGTTTTCAATTTTTGTATGAAAAAAAAATACGTAATTTCGATTAGAGTGATAAGGACTTTTTTCTTCTAATAATGAGTACTTTCTATTCCTGAAGTTTCTCAAGCTTATCCTGAAAAACCCTGTATAATACGCGATAATTCAAAAATTTATGCTTGGACTAGTGCTTCTGCTAACCGCCTTGTCTATGCTTGTTAGGCGCCGACTGAAGTCTAAATGGGAGCAAGTTTAGCGACGGCGCGCAGCGATGCTATGAACTGCTCGAGATATGCGCCCGAAGCGAGCGTCGCGCGCGAAAGGTCCGGTTAGAGAAGTTTCATAATTTCAATTGACTTTGCGAGCTCCGGCGACAGCGGCGGCGCGGCGGCCAAAAGCCGCGCATAAGCTTAGACAAATCAAGCCAAGATGCCGTTAAGTGAAGTGGGGTCTTGCGAACAGCGACCACGAATGGTCGGAGCTTACGGACTTCGTTCTTCTGTCAAGTCGCTCGTCCGTGTTTCTGAGTATGTCAAATAGAGTTGTGTAATGAGGGGCTGGTTAATAGATACGATTTTAATTTATGGTCAAAACTAATAAACATGATTGAAAATTTATCGAAGAGCAATGACTTCAATCGTATGCTAATTGGCTCATAATATACTAGTACGTATATAATGAATGTCAAAATAGACGACATTCCACTGACAAGACCACATAGTAACGAACTCGTGTATCAGGTATTCAGGTATCTTGAAAAATTACAGAACAGCTTATTATATAACCGATACCCCACGGAAACATAACAAAAAACTTATTTCCTCTCATCTCCCCAATGACCATGACTCTCTAGTTATTTTTATATAAAATTAATTAACGTCATTCAATTCATTCACGTACATGTTCGCAGGACACAATGGAGTCCTGAAGATAAATTTACGGCTCAGATCGACTTGTTGCTAAACAAAGAAGGACGAACCGGGTGCATACCTTCATAATACTCGTAGGAATGTATGCTAAGATGCTGTACAGAGTGGATATTTCGGTTTTGTACTTTCGCAGTCAAAAGCGGTCCCCCGACGACTTTGAGTAACTAACGGATATTATTTTTGACTTTTTAAGGGTAGGGTATGGTAAGAGGTTTTTTAAATCTGTAATTCAACTTTTATTTTAATCTTTTTGAGAGATCTGAGATACCTTCACCAATTAAGAAAAAGTCCGATGATCTTCGAATCTGCTGACCTGACCTTCATCAAACATAGCTAAAAACGATTCTGGTCAGCTTTCTGTCCGTCTAGTCTGTCTGTCTCGCGTGCTGACCTAGATGATAACGCAGAAAAGTAAAGCTCATAAATAAAAAAAATTATGAAGCAGTCAATTTTGCCTCCCGACATGACAATATTTTGAAGTTGATATCTTAAACGGTTATTGATAAAATAGCATAGTGGGCTTCGGCGCCACGCGAAGGCTCAGTGTGACCGCTTTATAGATGTTGTGCGTTATATGTGCAAGAAGGAAATGGCTACGGAACCCTCTGCTTGTGAACAAGGTTCGTAGTTTACAAACTTTTTTATCAAAGAGTATGCGGACTGAATTGTGCGCAGCGCTCGGGCGTACGTGTACGCGCGGCTGTCTCACGTGTCATGCATGTTCCACGTTTGAATTTCGCGTCATCGCGGCCGGCAGAACATCAACGACGCAAAGCAGCCCCACGTGTCGTTTCATTTTCGGGAACGGTGAAGGGCACATTCTTGTAAAATATATATAAGTATATATCATTAATCATTATCTAATATTTACATTATTAGGTGATGTGTCTATATCACAACACATATTTATTTGTTTTATGTATTTATCAAGTATGTTTAATTGATGTTAAATTGGCTTACTGAGATTATTAATGATCAATCACAATATTGAAAATGGGCAATATTGCTTTCCACAAAATCAATGAGGGGATATTTTCTATTAAACTTTTAGAAACTTTGAATATAATAATCGTCTCACTTGACTCGCCTTCACAATTCAAAACACGAACGATTGCGAAAACTCGAGGCGGACTTTCAGCGCCCTTCAATTAGCGTCTGCTTTTGTTGTCGCGGTAATTACTAGCCGAGACATTCTGAAAATCTAAACTAAACTACCGACTCACCAGGTTGGATTACAAAGAGAGCAATTAGCAAAATGCTTAAGGCGAATTCCTTTGTTCGTCTTTTCTGCATTTCTGTGACCCGCTTGGAATATAACAAACAATAACTCGAAATCAATTTATTCGTATAATTGAAAACGTTTCGAAATTGCTCCAGTTCTTGGTAAATATTGTAATAAGGGCAACCGTATGCCTATCTTCTATCTAATAGGCGGGAGAGGTAGTCTGTAGTGATTCCACGTTGGAATCTTCCCCAAGTGTGTGTGGGTGGGTAGCGGGTAGTTGGTAGACTCGCCTCGCTCGGCCGGAGTATCGTCGCGTACACTAATGTTATTGCGCCCCGCTGCTCGTATCAATCCCGGTGCCGGAATTAATTCTGTGGTATTTATGCGAGGACGAGAGCGGCAGATTACTGCGTACCGACGGCGGCGCGGCAACGGCGGCGGGGGAGGGGCGGAAGGCCGGGCGGGGCTGAAAGGTCCGACCCCCGATTGATTATAAATTCATACTCTACCTCCGAGGAGGGCGGCGCGGCGAGGCGGCGGAAGACTTGTGAGGGAAATACGGGCGGAAAATAATGTTCAAATTGCACCTATCAAGGGCTTAGTTATGAACTGTTACCTCCCGCCAACCCTCGCCGCGCCGCGCCGCCGCCGACGACGGATGACGACTCGAATTATGTAAATTGCTGAAAAATTGACCGCGCTGAATATGTTAGTAGGCCGAGCTTGCAATGTCCGTTGTGTTCACAAGGCCTTCTCTTGCGGCGCACCACGCGCCCGCTCCCCCCGCCGAGAAACCGACGAGGGATAGCTGTAGTAATCTCAAACGGGTACGCGCTGAGGTTAAGTGGCTTATTTGAATGTGAGAGATGTGGCGACTCCTCCGCCTCGCCCCGCCCCGCCCCGCCGCCGCGCCGAGATCCGCGTACCCTGTGGCTTCACGCATCACATTACTGGAGTATCTTGTTCCCACGCTTCAAGTTCGGCAGTGTTATTATGAATTTACATACATCGCTACGAAGTTTATCGTATGCGTAATTTTAGATTAATACACATAGGTAGCAACCTTGAGTGCAAGCAAACGTTGGTTGGTCCATATTAAATTACATTCAGGTGTGTGCCCCCAGCGCTAGATTTATCTCCCGTCTGAAAACTTTTTGAAGAGTCTCCGAGTGTCTGCAGGGTCGAGTGGCGAGCGGGAGCCGGCACTGGTGGCCGCCCCGCCCCCCTCCCCCGCGGCTGCCCCAAGGGACCGATTATATCATCGAATGACCTCTCATTGAAACTCTGAGCTGGCGCTTGCTCGAATTAATTTTCATAACATTCACTGACACAAAACGTTTATTAAAAGTCATTACGGTGTAGGAAGGTACAGTCGGCGTCGGCGGGGGTATTATTATCCCTTTATAGCGGCTCTGGATATTATGTTTACACGGAATCCGTTTGCGAACGCTTCGAGTCGCTCGGCTCCCGCGTCTACTCACTGAGGGTTTTCGGATTTCAGTTAATTTCGCTGGAAAATTCATTAATATGTAAAACTTTGCAAAGGTGTGGCGAGACTCGGCCTAGCAGTCCGGTGTGTATGTCTGTACCCGAGCCCGGTCTAGGTAAACCTTAGTACATACCTAATTCAAACAAAGATCCATTTACTGATAACAACATACCAGCCGCAGCTTTCTCAAATATTGTTTTAATTATCGTTGTGTGTTTCATTTTGTATTATGCATGTTCCTATATGTTCTCTGGCTAACAGCCATCCTGATATTCGTTAGAGCTTTCGTAAAATAAAACTGAGAGGACTCGCTGGTAGATTTGTATAAGTATGGGGTGTATGACTCCCCGCGCCGCGCTGCCACCGCGGCGGCGGCGGAGCGGCGGCGGCGGAGCGGCGGCGGCGCGGTACCCCATGGACACTCTGTGGAGTGCGGGAGTCGTGTCATACCGACACTTGACTAAGTGGTGCCTATACACGCCCCTCTTAACTGATGACAGGTGATACTTGGAGTAAATTCGAGTGGATAGGCTGGAATTGCTTTCAATATTTTTATCGATTTTCGATAGGTGCATACTTATTCGATTATTAATCAAAATACGCCACCGCTACTGACAACATACGCTATTTATTATGAATATTTTAAAGGTGTGAAACGACAGCAACTGGGGTATCACAATCATAAAACTTGAAAATAGATTGCAATATATGTGAGAGTGCAGAAAGCATTGAAGTACTTAGAGTGCAATCATTCGACACCGCTGCAGCGCTACAAAAACTGTGCTACTGCGAGGCTAGACTTATTTATAGCGACAAAGTTGCTGGACGCTTCCACGTATACTAAAGTTACAATTTTCACGACCCTCACCCCACTTCAAAGTCTCGCGTCTTCAGCAATATCTGACCGAAATCGCAAAGTATAACCTGTAGGTACACAGCGCTGTAGGGGCCGGAAGGGAACAATAAAATCCATTAGGCTATTTACTATTACCCGCGCTCATTCCGCTCCAGTCCGGTTCGATATTTTCCGTGCAAACAGCGCGGATAGGTGGGCGGGAGGGTAGGTCGTTAGGTTGCACGGCTGAAGTGACGGCGGGCGCGGCGGCGCGAGGGGGCCGGGGTCTCGTCTCGGCCGGGCTAAGCATCCGAGTAACGAGTGTGGCGCTGTTTACTCTACCTTTATTTTTCTTTAATATCATTTCATTTTACAAGGTGATTACTTTTAATGTCTTCCCCCGCTGCTACCCCGCCCCGCCGGCGCTACCCCGCACCGAGAACGCCGCGACCCGCACAACCGAGTCAGTCGAGCCCTGTAATTCTGTTTCCGGCAGTTATTTTTGTTGGTTTTCGCTAATGTTGTTGGGTTTTCATCGCTGCTTGCCGGTGGCGCGGCGGAGGCCGCGGCGGCGGCGCTTTAACGTTTGGAATGAATGACACGAGCGAATTTTAGCGCCCAATTATACGAGAAAATACTAAACTAAACCATGACTGATGGTCCGTCAGTACATTAAACGGTATTGAAGCTCATTAAGCAGACTGACATAAAGTGATGTACTTGCACATTAGTGAAGAACTTATTACTTTGGGTCCCGTACCGATACCCTAAAAATTATCAAATCCCTTTAACTAGCACTATTCATACTTCTTTCTATACAATTGTATCATCGTAAAGGTTGACTGGAAGTATAACTAGTAATGATAAGTCCGCCTTTGCGCACTCCTGTATTTTCTTATTTCTTTTCATGTGATGGTTTGTTTCAATTATGTGCAATAAATAGTTTTTAGGATTCCGAGTCCGTACGAAAGCTTAATTATTAAACCTATGCTTACTAACCTTGTGAAACTATAACAGCCGGCCAATTACATGGTGGTACGGAAACTCGGTGCGCGAGTCCGACTCGCACTTGGCCGGTTTTTTTCTATACTATTAAAATTATTATAAGTGTCTTTACTCATAGGAACGTAAGTAAATTACTTTACAAGATTGATTTAATGAGTTTAAAGCTGTTTATTTGCCAAACGAGGCTTGCAGTCGTTAATGTTAGATTAATGTTATATTTTATTATTGTAAGTGTTTAGTCGCAGCTCGTTATTTCAATTTATTACAGGAGCACTACTAGTCTGAAGTGCTTCTTAAGTAATTCCAGCCGCGCCGCGAATAGAATTTAGGCACTTGAAATATTTATGGTTTCTGCTTACACATTATCATTATTTTTTATGTTATCAGATAGCTTATTCAGCATATTTCTTGTTTATACTTTTTTTAATGTTCTGTTTTGGTCAAACGTCTTTAACAACTGTATAATTAATAAATAAAAACATATAAATAATTAACAAAAAATAAGTATTGCTATTCAGAGGGGGAACGCCGCATCCGTCAAGGGGACCATGCCCTTGTTCCCCATGTCGGAATACTTTTATTTGTAAGTATTTTTATTGTTTTAGATTAGTTTAGTTTGTAGTTTTGTAAATATTTTATTCTAAAACATAGATAGTGGTGGAAGTGCATATGTTTATATATATTATTATATTATATATCACAGGCTTGTTTCACGTACTGAACCTACTATTACTTGTTACGAACTCCGTACACATTGACGGTTCGCTACCTTTAAGTTTTACTCAGCGCGCACAGTTAACACTATTTTATTTCCCTGACGAGCTCCTAGCGGTCCTCATTAGCATGTATTTCATAATTTAGTCTGAACGGACGGCGCGAGATGGCGCGGAGTTGTGTGCGCAGCAGTTCCGTTAGATCTGCAAGGTGGAAACACAGAACCTTGTAAAACCTCAGAGGGGCTTCTACAAGGTAAAGGGGTAAGCTGAGTACGTGGTGACCAAGTAAAGGCGGTAGATAATAGTTTTGTTGGCGGGAGCCAATATACCGTCCGATATCAAAGTCTGAACAATTTAATATTTTTACTGGCTGTTGGAAGCGAGTTCGTCCGCATGGTTAACTGAACATGACAAATTATTCATTCAGAACCACATGACATTTATCTTTTTTGTTTTTTGTTTTTTCTTCGATTTTCTTATGCTTAATTTTTGGGATAAGTACGGTGCTGTATAGCACAATACCCAATGTATTAAGTATTTTTGTAACTATATTCTATGTGTTACTCGTTCTTGTCTCCAAAGAAATAAATAAATAAATAATTTGTGATACTAAATCCTAAAAAGAAAACAGTTAAACTGGTTATGTACTAAATAGATTTGTTTTCATATTATATTATTTACAGAGTTCAGATTGTTACAAATTATTTACCACATTATATACGGATTATTTGCGATTTTTTTATTACAGATTACTTGCAAATTTTTAACAGTATATTTACATAATTTCTCTGTACACAATGTTCGCGGTCTGATTGCCCTGCGACTAGTTGATTGTCGTTGCGAAACGCACAGGAAACAGTTGTTCGAAATGAGGGGGAAGCGCGGTATAAAAACTAAGTAGATGGAAATTTTAAAGGTGTTAACTATGGGAAGTCCAGGAAGCAGTGTGGCAGCGATCCACGAGGACGCTAGAGCAAACCACATTTTTTTTTTTTTTTTATTTTTTTTTTATGGAACCTGACACGGTTGGCTACATCACCTACAACATCCGTGATGTCAGCCCATAACACAGGGTGAACTAGGTGCCATGTCAGTGCTTCCCTTCATGAACATATCCGATTAAAGCTATTTCATCCGTTTGCAAAAATAGGATCAAGTGTGCTGGTTTTAGTGAACTTCTGAAACATAATAACTTACTGTACCAACATGTTTATTTTTTTCTGGTTTACTATTTCTCGGCCAATTTTCTAATTTTAAATCGCGCTGGTTGTATTTTTTTTTCAAATATATTCAATGTACGTTTTTTTTTTGCCTTTACGTTTTTGTTATATCTATCGTTAGGTAAGAATATGTTTTCTACAGTGTGTATATATAAGTGTAATATATAAAACACAAATCATATAAATTAAAAAGTATTATGTAAATATAAAAAAAAAAACTAATGTATAAATAAAACCACCAAAATTATAAGTAGGTACCTACTTTGATATACAGTATACCCAGCAATCCAAAGGAATTCTCCGGTACGGCACCTTCTTGGGTGTGATATTGGCTGACCAGAGCATGTGCTCTGGCCCCTTTGACTCTGCCACCCATACCGGATTGAATAAAAAAAATACTCCCCTCTCATCACATTGAAATTTCATCATATTTCACCAAATTTCTAATTTCGCACAAATTAAAATGCTTGCGATTTCACTGAGTTAATAGCAACTGAAGATATAGGTACTCATTTTCGTATCGTCATGCAATTTTTCAGAAGAATATTAACTACATTTAGTTACTAAAATATAAGGGGAATATAGATGCGATTTTGCAAAGCCGAGAAAATAATTAATGATCGTTAATATGAACGAGAGTTTATTGCTTTGAAATATTGAAAAGAATGAAATTAGGCGAGCTCAGAGCATTAATTAGGAAATTTAAATCTGAATGGTGAAGCATTCCGAAATGAAGATGGAATTTCTTCATAAATTTAATACGAGGAGGCTTCTGAAAAGACTTCAGACGAGAATAACGATTTATAAAACTAAATGACGGTAATTGGAATTTTAATAAACTCACCCATAAGATCAAAACGTTTCTCTTTCTGAATGCTTTGTGTTTTAAGTTCCTTCTTTTAAATATGAAACATAATTCCTCATTATAAATAATATTGGCGTAGGGATCTCCCTACGCAGCTTTTTGTATTATGTTCGATTGTCATCTGAATTATGTTCTGCTTCTTCTTCTTCTTTAACTAAAAATGTTGTATTTTTTTTTTGGCAAGACGGAGAGTTTGCGGATATAATTTATTATAATATGTTTTTTAATGGAAACTGACACGGTTGGCTACATCACCTACAACATCCGTGATGTCAGCCCATAACACCGGATGAGCTAGGTGCCATGTCAGTGCTTCCCTTCAGTCGCACTGACATCATTAATTATTAATTATGAAGATAAACATGACATGTCACAATACAGTGACTTCAGTTAATCAACAGACTATTAAATTGAAAAAATACAGTTTATCAATAAAGGCAGATAATTTAACACTTTTTATCTGTCGGCATTTGGAAATGGTTCATGAATGTGGGACGACGAGATCAAGAACGTCGTCAACAGTAAGCAGTGGTTCCGTACCGCTGCTGGCCGACTAGAAGAAAATTTAAGAAACATGTGTCCAGCTGTTCTCGCACGCTGACTGCATGTGTGAAGACATTTTTATTTTAGCATAATGTCACTACCGTATCGGTCACTAACGACGAAGAATCCATTCTCTAATAACTCAGGTATCCGTTCAAATCAATATAAAAACAAACACAGCTTTCCTCTCAGCTAATTCTGCGATTCTAATGTTGGAAGCGGATGTCAAAAAGTACTGAACTGCACACGCAATTTGCCTATGAAAATAGAACCTTTCTATTTCACAGAAAATTGCTATCGCCTCCCGCCGCCGGCGCCGCGCCGGCCGCCGCCGCTGCGCCCGTCCCGCTCCGACGAGGGTTGTTTATTTGTTTACGCGTTATGGAGGCTGCGGTCAGCGCGGTGCCGCCCCCGCGCTGCCCCACCTCCGGACTTTAAAACGAACGACAAAAATAACAGAAAAATAACGAGATCAGGTCGCTTTCAGGAGATTTCACTTGGGGTCTGTCTACGGAGCTCTCGTTACAGTTTTCGTTCAATAGCGTTCTTATTCTACGTATTATAAATTTTTACGTAAAGAGGACGACACTCAGATCGTGTCCGATTAAGCTTATAAGTAACGGTTAGGCCGGGATAAGTCTGAGGTGGAGGCTAGAGAGTGGTGAGTGCGGAGTGCGGAGGTCGTATAGTGTGATCCCGGGCGGGTTGCGGCTCGCTCCCGCTCCCTCATCAAATTGGATGGCTCCTCGCTGGGCGCGGATCGCCGGTGCGGCGGCACACAGTGGGGTGCCATGTGTTTCAATTTTTCCCGGAGGTGGTGGCCGCTCGTCGAATGAGAGTCCGATAAGGAGCCCGCTCTCGCGACCCCGCCGCCGCCGCCCGCACCACGCCGCGTCCCCGCACCCCGCTTTCCAGATACATATTGAAGCTCAGCGCCGCGCCGCCACCGCCGCCAGCCTGCTCGGTAGGATAACGTGTTTTCCCACCGCAGCGGCTGGGTTTCCATTAGCATACGTTTGTTTTGATTCTGTTTCCTCTCAGTAAATGATTCACGATAACAAGCCTCGCAGTCACTTAGTAATTCGAGTCTCTTTGCGGGTGTGTTTTCCCTTCAGGTCGCGAGGAAGAGTCGACCGTGCACCAAAATCACTCCAGCTCGAAATCACCTCCGCGACGACGATTTCTTTAAAACACTTAGCGAACGATAAAAGTGACTTAATGAATAAAAATTGAAGGGACGTAAATCGGCCTCGCGCGCTCCCGGGCAGAATGATTCTTCAGTCGGGCGAACGTAAATCGAACGTAAATAACCGCTGAAAGGAAATCTAGGAGACTATAATTTGTTTTATTAAGGAAGCGGAACGCGGAGAAAAACATCGGATTGCTTTTAAGGAAAACATTTCCGAATCGAAATCATTCAGCACGGGATGAGTCTACTGGCGTTAGATGAAATACGAGCTCCAGAGATGTCGGGCGAGCCGCCTCGCGCGCGCCGCCCACGCCCCCACCGCGCGCCATCGCAGATAACGTTGCTCCGTGATCCTGATCCGTTCGCCCACCAACGCATCCATTAACAGCTTACGAGTAGCTGATAACAAAACGATTTTAAGGCCTATTTTTATGGTTTGTACTTTACGATAGCTTTAAAAATATTACATGTATTTTATCTTAAGAATTATTATTTAGCGTTTATTTAAATTTAAAAAAGGTACGTACAGAAAAATTGCTATTTAATTTCAATCAATTGGAGCTGCAGATTGTCAGTTGTCTATATTAATAAATATTTTCCTTTATACTGGTACTTTGCCTGTCCTGAAAACTATACTTTCTACAACAGATACTCGTATATCGTGATTCTATCACCTGACGACACATTACCATTTACACAAGCGATGGGCGATGTATGTTCGCTGAGTATGAGCAAACATTCTCTAGGCATAGCATTGCTTCATTCTCATTGTTTAACTCGACAATATTCACAACAGGCGCCTCGTCACACTCATTAGCCGAATACGTCTTGAACCTCACAACCGTGGCCCGACACGGAACCCTTCAACATTCCGCAGTCTACACATTTGTTAATTAACATCATGTTATGCAAATTTGTTCCACATAATGACATAAAGTTACTCGCTGGCTATATGATAAGGTAATTTTAGTCGTACCGAGGTGCTAAAGACGACACACACCGCGACCAAGGTAAAATTGGCTTTAAACATATCTGTGGAAACGTGTCCATATATTTGTGTAATAGGACCCAGCCGACAAGTTGATTAATGAGCTTGTACATATTTGTATTGAGCTTGGAAACTTATTTCAATAGTTGAAAATTTCTGAACAGATTTTTACTGTGTTCACAAAATAAAAATATAATAAATAGTTCTCACTTAGTATTTATACAAATACATAGGTACTAAAATCAAAACAAACTAAGCGTAATCTAACGAAAAATCAACTATCAAAAGTCTAAAATAATGTCACGTTCATAAAGATACTTCTTTTATAATATAGTCCAGGTGACTGAGTAAAAGGGCTCAAGCATTATGCTCGTTAAATTATTTTGTGTTGCTGCTCTACTGGCTCAGTTACGGCTGCAGTGGCGACAGATGGTTGTTAAATAAACAAATGAACATAATTGAGAATATTTTACATCGCATTAATATTTTATTCCTCACTCGAATTGAAAGAATATAAATAGATAGATATAAATATTACTGTTCCAAAAACATTTTGCAGAAAACAGCTCGTTATACGGGTGTCCCAAAACTCTACGTCAAGCGGGAACCAGGGAGCAGGCCAGTTTATGAGTACCCAGGGAAAAATAAGAAAAAAAATCGGTTTCATTTGTTTTTTATGATATGAGCATTTTTTGAGAAACGTTGAAAATTTACATTTTTAGGTACTACGACTACAAATTTGCAAATATAATTGTTAAAAAAAATTTATTGGTAGCCTAAATAACTCTGCTATTGATCAGTATCCCAAACAAAACCAGAATGCCTGTAGTTTTACCAAAAAAAAAATATTCAGTTCAATTTTTTTCTAAAAAAATAAATGACTCCGATTTTTTTTTCTTTTTTTTCCCTGGGTAGTCATAAACTGGCCTACTCCCTGGTTCCTGCTTGACGTTGAGTTTTGGGACACGGTGTATAATTTACAGAAGGGGCAAAGGCGGACGTATCCCTAACAGGGATTCTTTGCAGTCAACCTTTGGATATTTGAGAGTCAGTCAATCAGTCTGTCAGTCGGCGTGTATGCGTCCACTGCTGGACATATGCCTCTCCAATTTTCCTTCAGTCCTCCCGGTCTTCAGCGGTACCGAACCACTGCTTTCTGCTTACGTACTTGATGTCGTCCCACCTGGCCTTCCCACACTCCGTTTTCCTGTCTACGGCCGCCAGTGTAGGACGATCGTTTGAGAATCGAATGTTGTGAAATATAAGTAGACAGATATAAGAAATCAGTCATTACCAAAGCAATGAAGGTTGCTTTCGCCCTACAATCTCATAGATGTATCAATCGAACAAATGTAGTACAGAGCGGAACTGTTCATTCCTTCGACTAGTGTCTATTGCTCAAACAACCGTTTTTCCGACGAGGCTCAGAATGTTTTATAGTAACCGAATTATTGTCGACAAGCTGTATATGTTCACAAAGCCGCAATTGCCAAGTCGGGGGCCCGGAGAGCGCTCGCATCCTCTCTGTTGGTTTTCGTTAAACAATGTTTGTGTTGCAGCATTAATAATATTTATTTACATGCGACCGCCTTGCACGCTCCCGATTATTCGCAGTTCATAGAATTCAAAAGGATAGAAGACACATCAACTCGCGCGAGGGCGATAAATAGTGTGCACACATGCGCAATTACAAATATTTAAATATCTATCTCTATCACACAATACGATGTTACGAGGCGCCTGGTTCAAAGTATGTGCATCTGGTGAGTAGGTATATTTTTCAGCGGCGGGTGGCCGAATGGTCAGGGCGTCGCGTCGGCTTCTATTGCGAGAGGTCCGAGGCTTGAATCCGGCCGACGAGTACCAATGAGTTGTTTTTCTGGCGGAAGAATTTACGTGCAAACCTACACCTGCTGCTTCACCGTTCGGAACTGGTGTAAAAATATAGGTCCATTCCCTTGCCTCTTACTAGGTGGTAGGCTCAAATTGTAGCCGACTTGGTTTATAACAGCCGACTGGATATACTTGTTCTAAGATGCATAGCAGCCTCAGCTGTGTTCTCGTCTAATCCAGTATAGCCAGCAATCCAAAGGGAAGTCTCTGGTATTGCACCTATCTTTTCGGAGGTGATATTGGCTGGTCGGAGCGTGTCCTTAGGCCCCTGACTGAGCCACCCATACAGGATTACATTATATACTTTTTTTTTTGAGGACGAATTATGCAATGCCTGGCAATAACAAGTCTGTGCTTTTGAGTTGCTTGTCGCCAAGTCCTCGCCGCATGGACGCGATAAGCCCCGGCTAACAGCGAGGGATATTACGCGCCGGTGTGGACGCTGAGTCACGGTTTCACTTTCACGTCGTCGCCTGTTGAGGCGACGCGATTGTGCAGTTGAAATAATGAGGTCCAGGTCAAACGCGAGCGCCACCGCCGCCGTTCATACACACAACATTTTGGCGAAGTCTTTCCTGCCTGGAGTTCTTGTAAAGGCGTGTAAATAAATTGGAAACCTCTGTGTTGTTCTCCTCTCAATAGCTGACATGGCAGTTCACCGAGAGTTTCGCGAGGAGTGACTCCGTCTGGTTGTCTTCACACGACGGACTATACCTACTATTGAGGCACAATCACCCGTGCCCCTACTTTATAGATTTGAAGAACTAACGATTGCGAAAGTTATCATCTCAATACATGAGTACTGTGAAGTGGCGGGTAGTCTAGTAGATACAAACATTAACTATGCATATATCTATCACTCGAGAGAAATGCCGTGAAACTGTAGGTCCTTCCCTTCTTACTTACACCGCACTGAATGAAATGAAATGAAATGAAATCGTGTTTTCCGTCCCAGTTCAGTGCCGGCACGACCGAATGGAAGCACTGAAATGGCACCTAGTTCACCAAGGTGTTATGGACTGACATCACGGATGTAGTAGGTGATGTAGACAATTGTGTCAGTTTCCATAAAAAAAAAAGAAGAAAACGCTTGTTACCTTAATTACTTAGCTTAGATCATTGTTATACGGGGTAAAGACAAACAAAAAAATTTAAAAAAAAATTGTTCATGCGTCTGTTCTTCTATTCTAGCTCCCAAAGTATTCGCCCCATAAAACTTAAAGCACATGTTATTCATAAGTACTGAAAATGCGAAGACCTCAGCATGCATCTAAAGTGGGTCTAACACGACGACGACGTACGGAAATTCACAAGTACAATAATTGTGATTTTCCGGCAGCGCTGCGCTGTCCTGTACTAATGTAAAATAGTCTGATTATCTCTGTCCCAAATGTGGTATAAGCGCTCTGCGGTGCGGAGGCGGCGTGTCTTTGTGCTTCTAATAACTGCATTCCCCTGCTGAATGCCGCGTCTGACCGTACGCGAGCGGGCACATTCCCCGCTAATATTGTACCTACTGGCAAGCTGCATCCCCCACCCCCGCCCTGTTCCGCCCCCGCTGTCCTCCTCACTGTACGTTCAGCTCGCTATTTCATTTTACATAAGTGCAAAAGCATTTCGCTGTGTTTAGCTCATAATGTGTCGGAATTAATAATGGTATGATAGTGAAGATACGTTTGTGACCGTGTGGGCTGGAAAAGTGTGGTAGGTACTTAATAGTCGTCTGTAAAATCTACTTTAGGCTTACTAGAGAATATAAAAATACAAATAAAAAAAATTAAAAAATATTCACCTAATTTGTTATAGCACGGAATGTGGCCCAAACATAAAAACGACATTAAAAAGTGTCAAAGTATTACCACAACTGAAATTTATGTGAGGGTAGGTTGAAACAGAACTGTTTCGTAATTTGTCAGTTAAATTTGTGATGAATTAGCGGTTGTTAATTAAAATTTTGGTAAATTTGTCACCAGAACAGTACTACCGCCCAACCGTTACTGGTAAGTAAATTTTTTTTCTTCTTATAAAATGTGTGACATTTGATATTTTTTGTTTCTCTTTATTAATTTTTGGTTAACCTTAAATTAGGTATCAGTTCAAAATGCCGCTTACTGCTGCTCAAGTTGCTCAAGCTGTGTTACTCACAGACCAAGGACAAACCCAGCGTGAGGTGGCTGCCATTCTTGATGTGCCCCGCACAACATTAAGGTATGCACTCAGACGGTACCGGGAGACAGGCCTCTACACGAGAAGACCTGGAAGTGGCGGAATAAGGTGCACATCCCTTCGTGATGACCGCTTTATCATACTGGCGGTGTTACGAAATCGGTTCCTTACTGCAGTTGAAATTAGGCGGCGACTCCAGCGGGTACGCGGCGTGATTGTCAGTGAGCGGACAGTAAGAAGACCAATGAAGGAGAGGGATTTGCGTACTCGAAGGCCGGCACGAGGGCCAGAACTCCTCAGAGATCATCGGGTAGTTCGGCTACAGTTTGCCCGCGAACACGTTGGCTGGACCGTCGAGCAGTGGAGCAAGGTTTTGTTCTCCGATGAAAGCAGAGTCGCTCTACGAGCACCAGACGGTCGAGAACGAGAGGTCGAAACAAGACAAACTGTCAGTTTTCACGGAGGGTCTGTTATGGTTTGGGGAGGGATAAGTTCGGATGCTCGCACTGACCTGATCATCATCGATGGACGTCTAAATGCGGTGCGGTACATTGAGGAGGTTCTTCAAGAACATGTGCTACCTTATGTGGACTTCATCGGTCGCGAGGATTTTTTGCTCATGCAAGATAATGCCAGTCCTCGCACCGCTTAGTGTGTAAATGCCTACCTTGAGGAATTTGATATTCGAAAAATGCAATGGCCAGCGCGCAGTCAGACATGAACCCGATCGAACATGTGTGGGACATGCTCAAAAGGAAAGTTAGGGCTAATCGAGACTATCCACAGACTCTTCGTGGACTAAAAGCAGCATTTTTGGCCGCCTGGGAAGAAATCCCTCAGGTAGAGGTAAAAATCTCATTCAGGGTATGCCAGACCGCATGCAAGCCGTCATTAGAGCCAGGGGAGGCAACACCCGTTATTAATTTTAAGTTTGGTTTGTTCTGTTCCTGTTTTTTTTTCAATTTGTTTATTTTTTTAATAAAACATCTCTTTCCTAAAATGTGTTTCTTGGTAAATCTAAAATTGTCAGTTGTTTTATTCGAACCCTGAACCGTGAACAGCTGTAAGATCAAACGTGCAACCAGATCTTTCAATATCATCTAGCTGCCTATTTTGCTGATGGCTTAAAATCCAAATTTATGTTTGGGCCACATTCCGTGCCTGTGAGTGTATATATTACAAAATAAGATTATTTTAATAACTGTTCAGTTTTTTCTGCAATTTAAGAACAATGTTCATTCATTCAATTCAAGGCATTGTTTTTTTGGCAAATAAAAGTAGAATCACTTTTAATTGCGTTTTTTTTATTTCTTAAATACCTTTGTTGGGTGTAGGCTTCCCCAACTTCCTCTAGTGAATCTAGTCTCTCGCCTGCCTCGTCCACGCGCGCCTAGTATACTACTAGAATATATTGAACACCAAATGAGCATGAGCCAGATTTTTTTGGTTATCCTATTTTTATGACGCATTTTATTCGAAACGCTTTGCTGACGTAACATTAGTTATGTTGTCCTTACTTTATACAAAAACCTACTGAATGTACCCACGCGTATCATTGAGAGACTCTGTCATCTGTATATGTGAACAAACTTGAGAAAGGATTCAAGTTCTAATACATCCAACAACGGCTCAAGTTAAATTAAGTTCACGAGTAAACGGAGCTGTGTCCCGTGCTCCCGTCGCGTCGCTAGTCGTGCCTGTGGCAACATCGGCTCTTCAGAAAAAATCTATATCTACTGCAAGTGTATAATTACGTAGTTTCCTCTGAACTGAGGCAGTTGTTTCGTCTTTTGACTACAAGGTGAGAGTGCCCTCGAACCACACTCGAACTTCACATAATCAACGCTAATATTTCTACCGCAAGATATCTAACAGTTATTGCACACATAATAGACCGATAGCGCTGGGCTATTTTGAGGACATAAGTTAAAAAAATTCTAAACTTGCTTATTTCTTGCCTGTGGATACAGTCGTACATAAGAAGCATAATATTGCGTTTTGTGTCATATCTGTCACTTGCATTTTCAGCAATTCGAAGATTTGTGGTTGTTTTTTTTAATTCCATTCAAAACTGGCAAAATTAATCTAAACTTTAAAATAATTATGGTATCTTATCTAGGATAGCCTGCGGAGTGTGCAAACCCAGTTTGTGTCATCTTCGTCCAGTGCAAACTGACCTATGGTCAGTATGTAAAAACAGTGCCTAAAACAAAATTAGAATTGACAAAATTGTTATTTCCTATCTCAGATCACTTACATATGCCCATTAAATGAATTTGTGCCAAATTAGGCCACGCAATTTTAAGATTTTCGAATATGTTATTTTTCCAAGCTACAAAAGCTTCAAAAAAATATTAGAATTATTAGAGATTACATATTCAATTTCATAAATGCATGAAAAATGTACGTTGTAAATTTGTGTCATTTTCATGCTCGAAATAAATGAATAAAACACAAAAACAGTTGTTGCGGTCAAAGCGGACGGACGCGGGCAGGTGGCGGCTGGCGGGGGGCATACGCACGCACACACGTTCGTTCGGTACCTACGATTTCTTCTATGCGAAGCGACGCGACGGCCGGCCGCGGCGCCTGGCGTGCCTCGCCCGCCGCGCCGCCCGCGCCCGCGCTCTTCCTCGCGAAGAAGTTTGGTGTCTACCTACCTATAGAGATAATAATGCAGTGCGAATTTTGTACAAAGCGCGCGTCTGCAATCTCAATTCCTACGAATGTCAATGGTCAATGTGGTCAATATTATTCTAGATTGACGCTTCGATTCGCTTCAAATTTGCATAAGTTCAAACTGACCCTACCTTTCATGACCCAAACACAATCGGGCTGAACTAATATCCCGTTTTCTGTGAGAACTAGAAACTTCGCCATGAACTTTTCTTGTTCGCCTGCATGTACTTCTCCCACATCCCAAAGGTTAGTTAGAATAGAAGGCCTCGCGGCATTAAGTCAAGTAAGTATTTTGTCAGCCTCGATTGCTCAGTGGTGCAGACAGTCAACTGTCGCTATTGAATGTTAAGCAACGCTGGGTGCGGTCAGTAGTTGGATGGGTGACCGCTGACCGTTGGAGGCTGACCGAGGTTCGGATTCCTCGTAAAACTGTAGGCCCCTTCCCTCCTAATCTTACTTGGTGGTAGGGTTTAACCCGCCCGGGTTGGTACCACCGCACTGAATGAAACGTCGGTCTAAACGCCTATGTAAATAGTTTGTGTTTTCCGACCAGTTCAGTGTAGCCGGCACGATCAAAGGGGGAAGCACTGACATGGCACCTAGTTCACCCGGTGTTATGGGCTGACATCACGGACGTTGTAGGTGATGTAGCCAACCGTGTCAGTTTCCAAAAAAATAAAAAGTAAGCTCGCCTGTTGTACCTCATTTTGATAAATTTCAATAAAGAATATATACATAGATACATACCACTTTTGTTTTGATCATCATAAATAACTCGAGAACCACTGGTGCTAGACCCATCGTGCTGGTACTCAAACTTCAAGTCTCGGTGAGATCTATCCATCTCTCACGTGAACTTTTGTTTTGGTCATAACTCTAGAACCACTGGTGCTAGACCCATCGTGTTGGTACTCAAACTTCAGGTCTTGGTGAGATCTATCCATCTGTCACTTGAAGTTTTGTTTTGGTCATAACTCTAGAACCACTGGTGCTAGACCCATCGTGCTGGTACTCAAACTTCAAGTCTCGGTGAGATCTATCCATCTCTCACGTGAACTTTTGTTTTGGTCATAACTCTAGAACCACTGGTGCTAGACGCATCGTGCTGGTACTCAAACTTCAAGTCTCGGTGAGATCTATCCATCTCTCACGTGAACTTTTGTTTTGGTCATAACTCTAGAACCACTGGTGCTAGACCCATCGTGTTGGTACTCAAACTTCAGGTCTCGGTGAGATCTATCCATCTGTCACGTGAAGTTTTGTTTTGGTCATAACTCGAGAACCACTACTGGTACTAGACCCATCGTGTTGGTACTCAAACTTCAGTCTCGGTGAGATCTATCCATCTCTCACGTGAACTTTTGTTTTGGTAATAACTCGAGAACAACTGGTGCTAGACCCATCGTGTTGGTACTCAAAACTTCAGGTCTCGGTGAGATCTATCCATCTGTCCCGTGAACTTTTGTTTTGGTCATAACTCGAGAACCACTGGTGCTAGACCCATCGTGTTGGTACTCAAACTTCAAGTCTCAGTGATATCTATCCATCTCTCACGTGAACTTTTGTTTTGGTCATAACTCGAGAACCACTGGTGCTAGACCCATCGTGTTGGTACTCAAACTTCAAGTCTCGGTGAGATCTATCCATCTCTCACGTGAACTTTTGTTTTGGTCATAACTCGATAGCCACTGGTGCTAGACCCATCGTCTTGGTACTCAAACTTCAGGTCTCGGTGAGATCTATCCATCTCTCACGTGAACTTTTGTTTTGGTCATAACTCTAGAACCACTGGTGCTAGACCCATCGTGTTGGTACTCAAACTTCAAGTCTCGGTGAGATCTATCCATCTCTCACGTGAACTTTTGTTTTGGTCATAACTCGATAACCACTGGTGCTAGACCCATCGTCTTGGTACTCAAACTTCAGGTCTCGGTGAGATCTATCCATCTCTCACGTGAACTTTTGTTTTGGTCATAACTCTAGAACCACTGGTGCTAGACCCATCGTGTTGGTACTCAAACTTCAAGTCTCGGTGAGATCTATCCATCTCTCACGTGAACTTTTGTTTTGGTCATAACTCGAGAACCACTGGTGCTAGACCCATCGTGTTGGTACTCAAACTTCAGGTCTCGGTGAGATCTATCCATCTGTTACGTGAACTTTTGTTTTGGTCATAACTCGAGAACCACTACTGGTACTAGACCCATCGTGTTGGTACTCAAACTTCAGTCTCGGTGAGATCTATCCATCTCTCACGTGAACTTTTGTTTTGGTAATAACTCGAGAACAACTGGTGCTAGACCCATCGTGTTGGTACTCAAAACTTCAGGTCTCGGTGAGATCTATCCATCTGTCCCGTGAACTTTTGTTTTGGTCATAACTCGAGAACCACTGGTGCTAGACCCATCGTGTTGGTACTCAAACTTCAAGTCTCAGTGATATCTATCCATCTCTCACGTGAACTTTTGTTTTGGTCATAACTCGAGAACCACTGGTGCTAGACCCATCGTGTTGGTACTCAAACTTCAAGTCTCGGTGAGATCTATCCATCTCTCACGTGAACTTTTGTTTTGGTCATAACTCGATAACCACTGGTGCTAGACCCATCGTCTTGGTACTCAAACTTCAGGTCTCGGTGAGATCTATCCATCTCTCACGTGAACTTTTGTTTTGGTCATAACTCTAGAACCACTGGTGCTAGACCCATCGTGTTGGTACTCAAACTTCAAGTCTCGGTGAGATCTATCCATCTCTCACGTGAACTTTTGTTTTGGTCATAACTCGATAACCACTGGTGCTAGACCCATCGTCTTGGTACTCAAACTTCAGGTCTCGGTGAGATCTATCCATCTCTCACGTGAACTTTTGTTTTGGTCATAACTCTAGAACCACTGGTGCTAGACCCATCGTGTTGGTACTCAAACTTCAAGTCTCGGTGAGATCTATCCATCTCTCACGTGAACTTTTGTTTTGGTCATAACTCGAGAACCACTGGTGCTAGACCCATCGTGTTGGTACTCAAACTTCAGGTCTCGGTGAGATCTATCCATCTGTCACGTGAACTTTTGTTTTGGTCATAACTCGAGCACCACTGGTGCTAGACCCATCGTGTTGGTACTCAAACTTCAGGTCTCGGTGAGATCTATCCATCTGTCATGTGAACTTTTGTTTTGGTCGTAACTCGAGCACCACTGGTGCTAGACCCATCGCGTTGGTACTCAAACTTCAGGTCTCGGTGAGATCTGTCCATCTGTCACGTGTACTTTTGTTTTGGTCATAACTCGAGAACCACTGGTGCTAGACCCATCGTGTTGGTACTCAAACTTCAAGTCTCGGTGAGATCTATCCATCTCTCACGTGAACTTTTGTTTTGGTCATAACTCTAGAACCACTGGTGCTAGACCCATCGTGTTGGTACTCAAACTTCAGGTCTCGGTGAGATCTATCCATCTGTCACGTGAACTTTTGTTTTTGTCATAACTCGATAACCACTGGTGCTAGACCCATCGTGTTGGTACTCAAACTTCAGGTCTCGGTGAGATCTATCTATCTGTCCCGTGAACTTTTGTTTTGGTCCTGAAGAGACCTGAAGTTTGAGTACCAAAAGGATGGGTCTAGCACCAGTGGTTCTCGAGTTATGACCAAAACAAAGGTTCACGTGACAGATGGATAGATCTCACCGAGACCTGAAGTTTGAGTACCAACACAATGGGTCTAGCTTCAGTGGTTCTCGAGTTATGACCAAAACAAAAGTTCATTAGACAGATGGATAGATCTCACCAAGACCTGAAGTTTGAGTACCAACACGATGGATCTAGCACCAGTGGTTCTCGAGTTATGACCAAAACAAAAGTTCACGTGAGAGATGGATAGGTCTCACCGAGACTTGAAGTTTGAGTACCAACATGATGGGTCTAGCACCAGTGGTTCTCGAGTTATGACCAAAACAAAAGTTCATGTGACAGATGGATAGATCTCACCGAGACCTGAAGTTTGAGTACCAACACAATGGATCCAGCTTCAGTGGTTCTCGAGTTATGACCAAAACAATACTTCATGACGAAGTTTCTAGTTCTCACAGAAAACGGGATGGTACGGAACCCTCTTTACGTGAGCTCGACTCGAACTTGACCACTAAAAAAAAAATTCTCCGGGATATACGCTACCTACCAATATACAAAGTTTCGTCAAAAAATCCTAAGCCTTCTATTACTCACAGAAAACGGGATGGTACGGAACCCTCTTTACGCGAGCTCGACTCGAACTTGACCACTTTCCCATGATATATATATATTTGCCCATGATTTAAAAAAAAACATTTAAAATTCTAGGTTTGAAACCTATCGGGTCGCATATTTCCATAGTCCACTAGGCGAGTTGCTCTGATTGGTCGTTCTCAGTTTTGGGGGAAAATTGAAATTTCGTAAGTATTTTTGAAAATAAAGTTTTTTTAGGTGATTATAAAAAAATAACCTTAACCTAATTTTAACACCCTAACATAACTTAACAAAAAAAAAAAGAAATTTAAATTTCGGAAGTATTTTCGAAAATATTTTGGAAAATAAAGTTTTTTTATGTGGTTATAAAAAAATTACCTTAACCTAATTTTAACAACCTAACATTGCTAAAAAAAAAACGAAAAAAATTTTGGCAACGGGACTCGAACCCATGGTCGAGTTGAGATCGAAAAAATAAAGCCCTACACCATACCATTGAGCTACCAAATCACATAACCGACCTAACGAATATCGGATTCACTAGGTTCGCTGGGCTGGGAGTGCCGGGGGCGGAGCCAGACGAAATTTAAATTTTCCGCCAAACTGGCATCGACCAATCAGCATAATTCGCCTAGTGGACTTTGGATATATGCTATCGGGTCTTACGCAAGCCCTACTCCTGCTAAGCTACAAGCGAGTTTAATAATCCGCGCAAATTTCCGTATCTGTTGCTGAGCTCGACTCACAGCTACCTACTATTTTCGCGGGGATCTTCGCCCCTTCCCCACCGACGTGTTCGAAATTGAAGGCCGCGTTCACTGCTATTTCCGCCTTAAGAATTAATTCCTAATTCTTAATTTAAGAACTTATATGGAATAACGCACGCACGTCGCAACGCACCACGCAACGCGCGCCCCTCGTATGGCTGGCTGACCGACCTGCGAGCGCGTCGGGGCGGAGGCGGCGTGCCTCGCTCGCTCGCTCGCCTCGCCCGCCGCCCCGCCGCCCGCGCCCGCGCTATTCCCCGCGCTCGCACTTCATGCGAAGTTAGTTTTTTTTTTCAAATAATAAAATTCCGTGGATAAAAACGACACAAATTATGAATAGTGTTTTGTTACACCATAATAATCAAAAAGACGTAAACTCTAATAACCCGTCTTTTCTTTTGTGGCTTTTAGAGGTTGTTGTAATAAAAATATTAAAGATCTATAAATGTCGTGGATGAATTCGACACAAAATATTTTGAACAACAGATATCAGTACTCTAAAACGCGTAACACCTATTTAACCTTTTCTAATATTCTTTTAGAGCTATTTGGGCGATGTATTAGGTACTGGTTAAATATAAGGATTTCCGTGGACAGAGATGACACAAAATGATTTTGCACATCGGTTACTACTTCAATATTATCATGAAAGTAAAATTTTCTTTTCTAATTTTCTTTTCGTCCAATACTGATCTAAAAGACAAATACCTAAATTTCTACGTATGCAAATTCCTAGGATGACACAAACTAATATATTAGGTTGGGCAAATGGTTCGGAAACTATATGCGAAAAATAAAAAACTTTAATATTTTTGAAACCAAAAACTCTAGCGCTACAGGTCTATAACGCATTTACTTTATTTTATTTCACATGAAAGAGAGCGCGAAGGATAAATACTCTGTGGTTAAAATAGTTTCTCGAGAATTTGAAAGTGATGGTAGGGAGATAAGTGTCAATGCTGTCAAGTGTAAAAACATATTCAAATTTTATTTGACATAGATAAATGTAATAGCTTAATATATTAACACGAATTAACAATTGGTTCTGATGACGCCACTTAGTAGAAGAAGAGCGAGCGAATGTTCTTTGGAGGATGGTGTTGGAGGGCGGGGGGGGCAGAGGGGGGCGGTGTCTGTATAACAGCTGTGCGGCGGAGGCGGCGCGGGGGCGGCGGGGGGCGGGCGAGTCCCAGTGGCCCGACTACCGACTACCCGACCACTGGTTTAATTCAAGTTCCGAGTGTAGAGCAAACAAGCCGGCGACGACGCGTGGCGTAAATAACAGGAAAACTGAGGCAAATGGGAATGGAGGCGCTGCTCTATCGTCTCCACTCGCGTAATGGATTTTAAAATGTTTATATACTGCGGATACTAAAGAGAGAAACAACTAAGGGATATCGCGGCGGTGTCGGTGAATACTCAGCGAGGTGTGTCGTGCGCTTTGTACCTTTATCTCGTACTCTCGTATTTAACAAGAGCAACAAATTATTCCAACAATCTTCCGAAAGATGAAGACATTATGTCAAGTGCCTACACATAGCTACATCCTATATATATACGATAACGACTTGTGTGTGTAACAAATTTTCTTAGTAAGACTACTTGTAATTTAAAAAAAAAACATTTCGAACACCCAAACATATCCATCGCAGCGTTGAATTACTAGGGACTGTACAAAAACAGGACTTCTGAGACAATTTCAAAAAGAACATTTCTTAGTACTGATTAGTGAGGATAACAAGTTAGCTATCTCCGCTTGCAGCTTCCGCTCCGCTGCTTGCTCGCAGCTGCATCAGCTTCAAGTGGCACTTGGCTGGAGCTACGTTATACTTTCAGTTTTATAAAAAGAATTTTCTGCAGTTGCTTAATTGTACGTTTTAGTCGCCGTCACTTATATGCATTGAGATCAAGTGTTATCTTCAAGAGAAGTCGCAGATACTAAGAGTTGCACAAAGGTGTTCCGGTGCCATCGCAGTGGTCGTGGCCGACCGCCGCGCCTCCGCTCCTCTCTCTCACTCTAAGAGAATAAATTAGCCAGTTCGCTCGCGAGATTATCCGCAGATATCAGAGTCCCACCAGCAGCGCTCCGCCTGCAAGGGAAGGAGCACTGCGCAGCTGCGATTGTTCTGCCAGATAATTATATGTCCCTCTAAACGACACCGACGGAGACTCAAAGAGACGCTCATCCGACTTGGAAAAATTGCCCCCTTCTCTTCCCGCGCCCCCCTCCTCCCGGCCATTCATATTCATAATGCGAAGAAAAATAATTAGTTTCCATTATCTGCTCGGATCGCAAACAGACCGTCCAGCTATATTACTGTGGACGCTCCCGGCGGGGGCGGGGGCGGGGGCGGGGCGGCGGCACTCCGAGTACGGCTGTCCTCATAATGAGGCAGGCAGCGATGCAGGGGGTGGCACTTAAAGTTCGTTATTTAACATATAATTGCTCGCATAAATAATTGCTCCGGCACTCGGTAAATGCCGCGTAAGATATTCATTCGACGCTGCGGTGCACCTTGCCGCTGCTGCAGCGCCGCCGCGAGGATCTACGAATTTCAATTAGTCGTCGCACCGAGCCGTCCGCCTTACCCGAAGATCTCGTGGCCATCTTACAGCGAACGTCGCTCTCGCCTCGAGTTGCAGCCGATTACTATTCAATAGAACCATAAGCCGTCGTCGTGATCCATGGATTTTCGACTCAGATAGTTGCTGAACACCTACCGGCTGCGATTTGCTAATTCGGCCTTATCGGATGCTGTTTGCGAATTAGGCAAGTCATTAAGCTCCTGATAATCAACCATTCAATTCATACCTAATAATGTACAAATGTATATTATATACAGATCGTCTTATCTACATCGTAGATTGGGCACATAATCTTCACAAACCTATGATTACCATCAAGCTTATTAAGGTTAAGTAAATAAATACGTAGACAAAGTAAGCAAAGTTTTCAATAGGTACAGAGAGATCTGGTTACTGTGAAAAGGTTCTGAATGCTTGTATTCACTTTAAGATCTGTATGCACCCTCAAGATACCCTTCAGCGTACACAAAGGAGGCGATCTGACTTCGAGATAGTTTCAAGTACATATTTAGCTTTGGTACTAACGAGAGACCGACAGAGCTGTGGCGAATGAAACGGATATAAAACCGCATAATATTTTAAGCGTTCTACTTAAATTAAAGGCCGCATATCGTAAGTAGGTACATCGTGCACCCACGAGTGCCACACTGGAAGATCATAGGAGGTCGGTATGAACTCATTAACGCTAGGATTAGCTCATGTAGATGAAAATGCAAAGGGTGAAACGGCAACATTTCAATTTACGCTTTCAACTTAGAAACTTTATGCTTATAACTTTGAAACTTAAAACCGGAAATCAACTTGTTGGCGCTTATGTCCTTTTGACTTTCCACCGGAGAATTAAGCTATGCTTTATTGCACGAGTGCACCACACCAAACAGCATCCGTCGACATCTTCACGCGGTTTCCACACTTGAGTTCTGAAGAATCATTTTATTACAGGCCTTTTATCGGTGACCTGTTACTTTCTTGCGGCGGCATAATAATAAGTTGTGAAAGTATCACTTTTCGTTGGGGCTCAAAAGCACTAACAAATAACAATAATAACCCCCGACCCATAAAAAGCAAAAAATAATTTCCGTTTATTTACTGAAAGGAGTCGGGGGACCGCTAAGTAAATACCCGTGCAGCTCTGAGTTTTTATATTTTATTTACTTAGCGGTCCCCCGACTCCTTTAACCTGTATGCTCCTCCGTTATGATATGTCTACAGCGCCCAGACTCTCAGCGCCTTACCGCGCGCGACCTTGCGCGCCGACCTCGACATAAACCCAGATATTTCGGAAGCTAATGAAGTTAGATCTATAAACTCTTCTGTTCTAGAAAGCCAATGAAATGACCTTCAAAACCATCGGAAATAAGTGAGTGCTTACTTATTTAGAAGTACCAGATATTTTAGTTAGAAAAAAAAATCTTAAAATTTTTTAGCTAACTTTTGATCGACGAAAAATACGACTTTTGTCGCCAACCGAGCTCGTACTGCAACTTCTATAGGTAGAATAACATATAAATAACACGTTTTACTAACCTTTTCCTGAAAGATCCGCTTGAAAACACTTATAATAAATAATTTGGCGAAGGAGCGTCACCTCGAAAATTATGTCAACAAAGAAACTGTCAGCTGACAGCTAGCGTTCGTTTTATTTTTATTTATTTTTTTGGTTGTTTTATCCCTTTTTTTGGGATAGGCAAAGGTATTATACCATGCAGCCTTGTCTGTTGTTATTCTTTAAATTATTAAATATCGCCAATTGTTGAAATAATGAAATCGTAAATGGATGGAAAACAGTCTGTGTTGGCAAGTAAATCTTGAGTGACGCGCGGCATATTGTCAGGTGTTTTATAAATTTTCATTAATCTATCTATTAGCGAATGTCGTTGAAGGTCAAAAGTCGGGCATTGGTCTTTGGAGACAAGAAAAATGGTTTTCTGTCATTCGCCAATGTCACTTTTAGCCCTGATCCTGGATTGAAAGAGCAATAGACCAAATTCGTTGCGCCGTAATTTGGGCTCCGTTCGGGGCCCAAAAGAATTGACGGAAAAAACTTATGGCCTCCTATCGGGGCCCAAAGGAGCATACAGGTTTGAAACTTAAAACCGGAAATCAACTTGTTGGCGCTTATGTCCTTTTGACTTTCCACCGGAGAATTAAGCTATGCTTTATTGCACGAGTGCACCACACCAAATAGCATCCGTCGACATCTTCACGCGGTTTCCACACTTGAGTTCTGAAGAATCATTTTATTACAGGCCTTTTATCGGTGACCTGTTACTTTCTTGCGGCGGCATAATAATAAGTTGTGAAAGTATCACTTTTCGTTGGGGCTCAAAAGCACTAACAAATAACAATAATAAGCCCCGACCCATAAAAAGCAAAAAATAATTTCCGTTTATTTACTGAAAGGAGTCGGGGACCGCTAAGTAAATACCCGTGCAGCTATGAGTTTTTATATTTTATTTACTTAGCGGTCCCCCGACTCCTTTAAGTAAGTAAACGGAAATCCTTTTTTGTAAGGGTCGGAGGTTTTTAAACTTGTAATTTAAATTTTATTTCAAGCTTTTCAAAAAAACGCATGCATATCGGTCCACTTTTTAAGATAATTAAATTTTTTACTTTATTAAACTTATAACACTCCTCTTTTTTCGTCGGGGGTTAAAATATATATTTTTGTAAAGAACCTAAAGAATATTCTATATTTTCCAACGATTGACTAACTTGTGACTTGTATCTTTCTACGAATTAGGTACCTACATACTAGTTGAATAATGGAATTACAAATATTGCAATTCCACATATTATTTTATGTGTATAATATCAATAAATTTCAACTTTTTACTTCAATTAACATCGTTGAGATCATCCGAAGATGAAGCTTGTAGGTGGGTATCATAATTCCTCAGGAATACTAAGCCACAATAGACACTCATACACTTACACACACGAACCCCGCGTCTCGCCTCGCTCCGAGCCCCGCGTCGAGCCCCGCGTCGAGCCCCGCGTCGAGCCCCGCGTCGAGCCCCGCGTCGAGCCCCGCGTCGAGCCCCGCGTCGAGCCCCGCGTCGAGCCCCGCGTCGAGCCCCGCGTCGAGCCCCGCGTCGAGCCCCGCGTCGAGCCCCGCGTCGAGCCCCGCGGCGAGCCTGGCGCTCGCGTCTCGACTATGAGCGTCGCGCCGCGCGCCGCGCGCCGAGCCGAACCGTGCGACATTTACATGCTGATTTGTCCGCGGATTTATGGTCAGTGAAAAATCCGGCGTACGGACGCGCGTGTGAATGATAGGCTTAAAGTATATACTGTGGTTAGTAAAATAATTAATAAATTAATTTACTTTAATTAATTTTCTTTCCAAATTTGTAATATTTGCAAGGGCGCTCAGACAGGTAATAAATGTAAACAGGTTTCATTTGTTTTTTATTTTGATATTTAAAAAATACATCTTATAAAAATAAACTTATCATCTACTACAGCTTTGCATATATCTAACGAAGAAATATAAAGCGGGTACAAGCTTTGTTTATAACATTAAAATAAAATATTATTATCTACTACGTGAATTATTTCAGTTGTACATACCAATCGTAGTACCTGAAGCTAGAATGCAGTCTTTTCTATGGAATCTGACATGGTTTGCTCTTGGTTGGCTACATCACCTACTACACCCGCGTTGGCAGCCCTGAACAACTCATTCCAGTCAGAACTAGCTTCTCTGTGGTCGTGCCGGCTATTCCTCTTCTGCTTCCAGTCTCAGCAGCTTCCATGTAAGTAAGATTAATTTTAGCATTCGCTGGAATGTTGAGACTGTCGGACTTACAGCAGCTTGAAATGGCGTTTCTTGGACTGCGGATAACACATGCATTTAGCATTTAATTAAATTAACAAATGATGCTAGTGTTGCTAGAATTGCTAGACCAAGGCAAACAGTGAAAACAGGAATTGTACTTATACGCACTCTGTTATAAACGAGTTCCTAGCCAATAAATTGTAATTCGGAGTACAAATATGAATTTTTATTTCCAGCGTCGGGTGGCCGAGTGGTTTGGGCATCGGCTTCTCGTGCGAGAGGTCCGAGGTTCAAATCCGGTGGGTGTGTACCAATGAGTTTTTTCTGACGAAAAAATGCATGTGCATACCTACACGTGCTGCTTCACCGTTCGGAACCGGTGACCCCCGACCGGTAAAATTGTACGTCCCTTCCCTTCAAAACACTTTGTAAAGTACGTTACACGGTTATCTCTTCGTTTTCCAGTGTATTCTTGCGTGGAACGCTAAATACGCCTAATTTGTAAGTATACAAAATTTTTAACAAAGTACGTTGAGCGGCGGGTGGCCGAGTGGTTTGAGCATTGGCTTCTCATGCGGGAGGTCCGAGGTTCGAATCCGGTCGGCGTGTACCAATGAGTTTTTTCTGACGAAAAAAATTACGTGCATACCTACACCTGCTGCTTCACCGTTCGGAACCGGTGTAAAACTGTAGGTCCCTTCCCTTGCCCCTTACTAGGTGGTAGGCTCAAATTGTAGCCGCCTGGTTTGATACCACTGTTTTGGATGTAAGATGGCCGCATAGCAGCGTCGGTTGTGTTCTCCTCTAGTCCAGTATAGCCAGTAATCCAGGGAAGTCTCCGGTATGGCACCTACCTTCTCGGAGGTGACATTGGCTGGTCGGAGCATATGCTTTGAGCGAATCATACCGGATTATATAAACAAAAAAATCATCCATAACCGACCAGTAAAACTAACTGGTCGATATAAAAATACTTCAATGTTTAAAAAAACTGTATTGAGGTCTGTGGTACAAACATACAATAATAATCTTGGACCCTGGAAATGAAGTGAAAATAAATACCTATGTTTTTATATTTGAGTCATATCGTTGAATAGGGCTCACATTTTCGGCTTCACGAGGATCAGCTTATTCGCTGTCAAACTCGTAATGCATGTAAATTAGGCCGTAGGCCAATTTTCCACATCCATCCACAACAGGGAAGTACGTGGGAGCAGTTAGGCTTTAGGCCACTATCCCGTATCGGATTAACCCGAACTAATGGATTCACTCGTGGCTGCGTATTCACGAAACGGCAATCTGTGCAAATCTACCATTAGGCATCTACTTTCAAAATACTTATAGTAGATAGAGCAAGGGGAAGCAGTGACATGAGACCTAGTTCCGACAGGAACAAGTTGTATTGGCCTAACATCACAGATGGTGTAGCCAACAGTGTAAGGTTCGTCGTTTTCTAAATATGTCGGCATGCCTGTAAAATTTTGTAAAGTTATATTTTTTTCATACCTACACATTTAAAACACGATAGGGTCAGCGTCCAGCCGCTGAACTCTAGCTTCCTCCACAAAACTCCCGTCGTAACTGCATATGTGCAGGGTATTATTTATTCACATAATCGGCAATGTTGGATGTAGCGTGGGGACGAAGCGACGACGGTAGGAATAGACCCAGCATTACGTCGAACATGGAACCGCGCAACCTATTAATATTTCATGAGCTTTTAAGGTACCTGCCGCGAGCGAGTCCGTGCCACTGCATATACGTTCCACACGTTTACTCACTCGACATAGAGCTTTTACCTGCACTAGGCTTTCGAGTAAGACGTATTCGATTGCGTTCCGTTTCCTTGCATCATCGTGGCTAACGTTCACAGCCCAGCGTAGCCAGCATGTGTGACGCAGCGTGCAACACAGTATGGCTCACTGTTTGACACAATATACCTTGAGGATCCAGGTTCAATACGTTCCATACATATACTTACTCGACATAAAACTTTTATTTGCACTAGGCTTTCGAGTAAGACGTGTTCGATTGCGTTCCGTTTCCTTGCATCATCGTGGCTAACGTTCACAGCCCAGCGTAGCCAGCATGTGTGACGCAGCGTGCAACACAGTATGGCTCACTGTTTGACACAATATACCTTGAGGATCCAGATTCAATACGTTCCATACATATACTCACTCGACATAAAACTTTTATTTGCACTAGGCTTTCGAGTAAGACGTGTTCGATTGCGTTCCGTTTCCTTGCATCATTGTGGCTAACGTTCACAGCCCAGCGTAGCCAGCATGTGTGACACAGCGTGTAACACAGTATGGCTCACTGTTTGACACAATATACCTTGAGGATCCAGGTTCAATACGTTCCATACATATACTCACTCGACATAAAACTTTTATTTGCACTAGGCTTTCGAGTAAGACGTGTTCGATTGCGTTCCGTTTCCTTGCATCATCGTGGCTAACGTTCACAGCCCAGCGTAGCCAGCATGTGTGACGCAGCGTGCAACACAGTATGGCTCACTGTTTGACACAATATACCTTGAGGATCCAGGTTCAATACGTTCCATACATATACTCACTCGACATAAAACTTTTATTTGCACTAGGCTTTCGAGTAAGACGTGTTCGATTGCGTTCTGTTTCCTTGCATCATCGTGGCTAACGTTCACAGCCCAGCGTAGCCAGCATGTGTGACGCAGCGTGCAACACAGTATGGCTCACTGTTTGACACAATATACCTTGAGGATCCAGGTTCAATACGTTCCATACATATACTCACTCGACATAAAACTTTTATTTGCACTAGGCTTTCGAGTAAGACGTGTTCGATTGCGTTCCGTTTCCTTGCATCATCGTGGCTAACGTTCACAGCCCAGCGTAGCCAGCATGTGTGACACAGCGTGCAACACAGTATGGCTCACTGTTTGACACAATATACCTTGAGGATCCAGGTTCAATACGTTCCATACATATACTCACTCGACATAAAACTTTTATTTGCACTAGGCTTTCGAGTAAGACGTGTTCGATTGCGTTCCGTTTCCTTGCATCATCGTGGCTAACGTTCACAGCCCAGCGTAGCCAGCATGTGTGACGCAGCGTGCAACACAGTATGGCTCACTGTTTGACACAATATACCTTGAGGATCCAGGTTCAATACGTTCCATACATATACTCACTCGACATAAAACTTTTATTTGCACTAGGCTTTCGAGTAAGACGTGTTCGATTGCGTTCTGTTTCCTTGCATCATCGTGGCTAACGTTCACAGCCCAGCGTAGCCAGCATGTGTGACACAGCGTGCAACACAGTATGGCTCACTGTTTGACACAATATACCTTGAGGATCCAGGTTCAATACGTTCCATACATATACTCACTCGACATAAAACTTTTATTTGCACTAGGCTTTCGAGTAAGACGTGTTCGATTGCGTTCCGTTTCCTTGCATCATCGTGGCTAACGTTCACAGCCCAGCGTAGCCCGCATGTGTGACAGAGCGTGCCTTTCTGTTTAACACAGTATGGCTCACTGTTTGACACAGTATACCTTGAGGATTCAGGTTCAATACGTTCCACAGGTTTACTCACTCGACATAAAACTTTTATCTGCACTAGGATTTCTAGTAAGACGTGTTCGATTGCGTTATTATAGTTAGTCATTAATATTGACTTTAGCAATGAGTATAAAATCACGCACAGCGTGCTTTCCCGTTGACACATGCCTTGCTGTTGACGCAGTATACATTTATGTGTCTCAATGTATACATTGCTGCACGATAGAGCATCCCTCGCTCTGTATGCCGGTATGCCTTCCTGTCTGACGCAGTATGCCTTACTATGTGACAAGGAGCGATATGACAAAAAAACCATTATAACAAGTAATTACTGTCTTGCTGTGTCTCAGTGTGCCTGAATTGCGTTATTATTCACAACTCTAGTGTTGTCCGACCACGTAATGAAATGTTCTGTGTCCGCCCCTAACGTGGGTTAGAAACGGTTAATAAACCTCCGGTTGACTGTATCTTAGGATCGGTCAGTACAGGTCACTGGGAGTCAATAAAATCGGTGGGGGCAGTGCCCAAGCCCGACAATAAACGTTCAACTTTAATAGTTTCAACTAGATAATGTTTTCTGCGCACGGAATATTAAAAACTGGTCAAGTTTCTTTTGATTCCTTGCGTCAAGAGTTTTGTTCTTTTGTTAAGTCTTGAAAGGAATTACCCGTTATTAAAATAAACTAACATCCTTGTTGTCTTCAAATATTGAGGCCTTTCTACGAAAAGCAATTTTTTCTTTTTTATTCTGCTCTAGGCTCACAATCATATGATGCAAATCCAAAATACGTACGTGTTGGCTTGTGCAATGCCAACGAAAAACGTCACTCTTTCACTAGCATTCTAAATTTAAAATTCATTCTTTTGGAAAAAAACTGTAAGAGACAGAAGAACGGACAGACGGATAACGATTTATTTCCATAAGCTTCCTTTTTTAAGAATTCTGCTAGTGAATCCTAGAAACGAACTTCTCAATGATCTATAGTTTTCGAAGTGTGGTGGATGTGTTCGTGCTCCGCGTCCGTTTGCAATAAAACCTTCGATTGCTCGCGTTATCGGGTGGATGATTGTTGTAAAGAAGCGTAGTTGTTTTATATTGTTTTTTTACTATAAATAGACGAATGAACATCTCCCAGCATATCTGATTTCATATACGAGCGCGTTCAATCCCTAATATACAATCAAATTAGTGATTTTAAGTACTCGTGAAAATCTTATTGTACTGTTTAATTTCTCTGTCTCCACCATTCGCTTATAACAGGAAAAGGTGACTGAATTACGTGCAGTTTTAACCAATGTAATGTGTTTATATCCCCGAATTGTCAATAGAGGCTGCTCAAATGGGCAGTGTAATATCGAACTCGAAATGATTTCATCTTTTCAGAACAGATAGTTGTTGCAAATTTTTAAAACCTTTAAGGCAGTCAGTAATTTTACTTATTCAGAGAACAATAATTTAGTTCAAGTCGGTGTCCTTTAGAACACTGTAAGTACATTATTATGTACCTAGTAAGAGTTACGTCACAGTAACGAGGTAATGAATGTTAGAAATGAATATACACATAAAATGTAACCAGTAAATAGCTGTTCAGAATTGAGAGAAAGTTCTTCGTTATGTAGGTAATGAAATATTTCTAAATCTCGTCAGACGTCAGCCAGGACGGGCAGGCCGTGCCCCCCCCCCCCCCCCCCCCCTCTTCCCTCCGCCTCCGCCGCGGGGGCAGGGTGGCGGAAGCCTCACAGCTAAACACCGCCAGTTTAATCTTGACGTGTGTCACACGTCACTCCGACACGTTATGGCGAGGTGTCATAACTTCTTCGCTTCGTGTGTGTTTTACTTCATTACAACCTTTATATTATTAACTTATCTTGTTAGTATGTAGTCAAATCTTGCAACCGAATTTTAAACCAGTCCCACACAACTGATTGAGCTGAAATGTTGCACAGACAGGTGCTGGTGATAATACAATCTAGTATACTCATTCTTAAAAAAATTACCAAACGTTAAAATAACAATAGTGCAATTAGCGAGAACAGATCTATATTAAAGCACAGGTACGTACAGATCAACAACACGACAGTTTAATAATTTTTACCAAAAATAAACTAAAAAGCACGAAATACAATAATAAATAAAAAAATTGGTTGTCTGTAAAGTCGGTTTACGGACGATAGTTTTACGTGATGACGTCATAAAGTGGTAAGACTACTGGGAACGGTTCTAAAGTACCAGGGCAGAAGAAATTGAAAGGATGAGTGTCTCGGGGCCAGTTCTCTGTCTCTCAATGACAGTTGTCCTCCTAAGAATACCGAAAACTATCCAAGGGAATGCGATATTCGTTTGGTTGTTTATATGATTTCGTGGCTCAGTGGTAAGAGTGTAGGATTTGTATTTTTTGACCATGGGTTCGAATCCTTCAATTGTTTTTGTTTTTTTTTTCTTTTTTAAGCAATGTTACGGTGTTTAAATTTTTTTAGGGTGTTTAGTTTTTTTTATAACCACCTAAGAATTATTTTCGGAAATACAAACGTAACAAAAACGACATGCGCCGCCTCAACATGGTTAGATGCGTAAAGAAGATGCGTCGCGTAAAATATAAAAACTCAGAGCAGCGCGGGAATTTACTTACCCCTTTAAGTAAGTAAATGGAAATTATATTTGACTTTTTAAGGGTCGGGATTTTTTTAAGGGTCGGGATTTTTTAAATTTGTAATTTAACTTTTTATATACAAAGCAGAAATTACCCGCACTACCCATCTACCATATGAGAAAATAACGACTATTAATTTTTGTTTATTTTATATTTAAAATTGGTTGTCTGTAAAGTCGGTTTACGGATGACTGAAGTGCTAGATGTCGCTCCATGAAATATTCACCAACTGTTCCCAAATTCGCCTCATAAGTACACGGCCGATTAGCCGTGTGGTTTAAGACGTCGGTCACAATATATTGGTGGCAGGGACCGCGGGTTCGAGGCTCGCAAAAGACGGAGAAATATATTTTGTATTTCCTACTATTGTATATCCCTCTCTATCGCGCTCTCGCTTGCACACACAGGTCTCTATCGCGCTCTCGCTTGCACACACAGGTTTAGATGGAACGTGACACTTCTTCGTGCGTGCAGCCGGTGTTCATCAATTTATAAGACGTGACGTCATCACGTCAAAAACATTTCATAAAAGTAGGTACCTACCAATTAATTTAATTGGAGAGTGATTGGTTCAGATTGGTTGATAAGCAAGAGTATTTTCTTTAGAATTCGCGCGACAAGATTTTTGAAAACAAATCGAAAACTTAAACTCATTTTATTCGTTTTAGTACATGGCTTAAATAAAAGCTTTCCTTTAAAAAGATTTTTTATTTTTATGTTTGATATTTTGCAGAGTTCAGCTCAATACACAGCAAAGAACTTTTATGATTTTTGTCGCTGTCATGGAGTGCGTAATAAATAAACATATCGATGTAGTTTTAAGAAAGCAAAACACGCAGACGTTGTTAGCCGTCGACGAGCCATACAAGACGATTTTTAACATTAATTGTTTTTAACCCCCGACGCGGAGGGGTGCGGGCCACATACATACATACATACATTTTTATACATACATAAATACATAACATCACGCTGTATCCCTAGAGTCGGGGTAAGCGGAGTAATCGGTGTTGTGCTGCAAGAACTCGTGTAAATTACAGCTCAACACCTGTGGTAGGTGTTGAGCTTTAATTCTCACGTTCCTAAATATAGGCCGGTGTCAAAGTAAACATGCATAAAACATATCGAAAGTTGATATAATATTATTGAAATAAATGGGATGTTGCCATAATATTTCACTGCATTTTGCATCGAAGCGTTCTGTACAAAGCATTCATCACCGAGGGCGGTGCGCCGGGGGTGGTGCGGGGCGGCGCGGGGGCGGGGCGGCGGGAGTCCGAGCCAAGCTTTCAATAAACTTTACACTGAAACAAATTCACTCGTTCCGTTCAACATCCCTCTAGCGCTGTGCACATTCGCATGTACCAGTAAATGTATGAGTTAGCCAACACGTTTTGGCAAACTTTAAATAGTTTGGCAAATTCTGTGAACTAGAAGTAAATCAGCTTAACCTTATCCTGCGTGGTTAAAACTATATACTCGTAATATACCTACTCCCAAAGACATCTATATACTGATCAAAGATTAGTTGTTCTTTATATATTATCATCTTTACGGTTGATGGAGCGCAGACTATTGTATGTATTGTAGATAAGGCGTTAGAGGCGACGACGCTTGAAGAAAAGCAAGACGTAATATTTAACTGAGCACAATTTATTCAAAACACACGTGAAGACGAACAGGGCGGAAGACACAGACAACATAAAACAAAACTAAATGAACATCGACTTCCGGCGAGTTGCCGGAAGTCGATGGTCGACGACAGACGGACGGACGAACGGACCGACGGACGGACGGACTGACGGACGGACGGACCGACAGACAGACAGACAGGCAGACAGACAGACGGCGTAGGCTTAGTAATAGGGTCCCATACCGGATACGGAACCCTAAAAAAACTAACTGTTGATACAAGGATGACTGTGCCGATGAAGAAATAAGTGCTCGTTCAGTACTTACCGGAGAAAATAATAATATTCTAAGCTTTTGCCCGCGGCTTCGTTCGCGTGAAATTCGTATTTATAAAGAAGAAAGTAAGTAAGCCCGCTATTGTACTTTTATTTCGGCGCGCGGAACAATACCGTTTGCATGAGAGCCACATCTTAACCGGAAGTGAATTTTATTTAGGCTATCCTGTGTCCCGTTTAGTAAAATGTGCTTCTACTAAGTTTCTTCGAATTCGGATGATCGCTTTAAGAGTTATGGAGGAACATACATACATACATACAGAAAAGATTATAAAAATCGTCAATTTAGTTTTAGTCTCATACCATAGAGTCTACAAACGCATTATCTCATAAAACAAAGTAACTTACTCAATGACCATATTGACCATCCCTTACAGATGTAGATATTATTAATAGTATTGATGTTTCTTGTAAACTGTTGCTCGACCGGATCGTTGCATAGGTGCTTCACGATGTATTCCACTGTAAGGAACTCCGCTTCAGGCGCTACTGTTTAAAGCGAGGCATTTTTTAAAGCTTTCATCCAGCTTCCTTTCTCGGCTCGACGGCTATCTGCGCTCGGGTCAACTCTTTCAATTCAATTTTGACCCACTTCCGTCGGATTATTTATTTGAAACACATTTACTATGTAACACATTTATATTAGATTAAATCTCTTCATTAGATAAATGCAAAGTTGAAAAATTTCTGCTTTGTATTTATCGAATGAAGAAATATAAAAAGCATAGAGTATAAAATACACAGAAATACCTAAAACTTGCATTCAGCTAAACGGAGTGCCTCTACCAGCGCGGTGGGGGGCAAGGAAAAGTTAGCATAGGGAAAAATCTTCTGACGGCGAGTGCATTGTACGTTATTAATTATTTCATACATTTATTAACACATAACATTTTGTATAAATTATAACAAATATTAAAACATATAAACAAAACGGAGTTTCCACTATCGGCGACGGATTAATATTATTATAAACATTATTTCTTAGTATTTTTTCATAAAACGCGAATTGATGGTTAAAACATGTTTTTATTTAATATTTTTCTTACATACGTACATACATAGATAGCGTCACGCCTGTTTCCGAGTGGGGTAGGCAGAGACAACGGATATCTTAACTATGGTAAATAATATTATGGTTGACTACATCACCTACATACAACATCCGTTATGTCGGATTGTCATGTCAACGGATGTCACGTTAGTGAGCTAAGTGTCATGGCAATGCTTCCCTTTGGTCTCTCCTTTCGGTTTTTCTATTCTTTCCCTTGTACTGTATGTACACACTATACTGTGTAGGCAGCAATTGATGATAATATAATTAGGACCGCGTCGTTATTCTCGGATACAAAGCGCCCCAAAACGCATAAGTACCTAATATGATAAGTTCCTATTTGAAACTCTTCAATAAAGTCAATCCGGATACATTGAAGGTCTTAATATCAAATACGTATGTTATGTCCTTCTAGTAAAAAGTTAATAATATGTACTTTTCTGTTACTCAGAAGCTTTACTGTGTGGGGCCGGCACTTAAAAAGAATAGCCCCTCTGCGTGTCTCCCCGTGCATGTCGTAAAAGTCGACTAGGGGATAAGGACGAGATGCCGTGCCAAAGTGCGACAAGCTAGTCACCTCTCACCTTGACGCGGTCCATCCATCGAGTCGTGCAGCGGTGGGTATTCGTACCTTACTTGCTGCTTGATAGTTGTCTTATTCGAATACTATGATAAGCGTGGTGGTCGATGTTGTGTTGTAATTTTCCAGAGTACTTGCAGCACAACATCAATTGCCCTGCTTACCCTGATTGTCGGGATACAAAGTTTCGTATGTATATTACTCAGAAGCCGGATTTATTATTACAATTGAATTTGATTACAAATAAGTAATACCTACACTACAATTGTTTAAAGTTTCTAAAGTAAATAAATAAGCGATAACTCCTTCTAGTTCCTTAAGACATAGAAGCAACTATTAAGTAATCTGTGATAGAAGCCCCGTCAAGTAAATTCAGATCTCACCGCGCTGGACCCGTTTTTGTCAAGTATATAGATTAGAGGTCCATTTGTTGAAGCTGTAATGCGATAAGAATGCCCTCTAAGAGGAAGGAGATCGCTAGTACTAAGCCCTGGCTAACTGGCCTCACCACGTAAATGGATTTGTTAAATTCACGGCGGCTGCGCTGACTACTGCCTGCATAGTATCGCGTACAGCATTCAGTTCAATTACGAAACATATAATAATTGCAAGTTGTGATAGATACAGCTATTATTATTGCTTGGGCGATTGTAACACTTATGCTTCCAGGCACAGTTGTCCTTAATTTTTACCCGACTACGGCGAAGCCAACAGGAGAGGAGCGCCAAGAGGAGTGTTTATAGTTATATTTATTATAAGAGCTCTTTAACGCGACCCCGCCGTCCTCTTTCCACCTCCGCACCACGCACCCCGGGGGCGTACCGGCGGCATTGTTACTCACCTTATGGTTGGCTCGGCGCCACATGTCGCGCCTTCAATAAAAAAGAGGTTATATATTATAACATTCGAAAAGCATTAAAGGGAAAACTAATATTTTTATCAAACATTGATAAAACAAATCTAATTTTACTCTGGTAACTGTTAACTAATATTTCTATGATCGCAATAATACGAATAATACAATATTAGTTTTAATCAATATATCTTGTATTTCGGTGATATATGTACTTAGAAATAAATATACCGTCCAGTCCAGACCAAAACTGTAGGTCCCTTCCCTTGCCCCTTACTAGGTGGTAGGCTCAAATTGTAGCCGACTGGGTTGATACCACCGTACTGGATGTAAGATGGCCGCATAGCAGCCTCGGCTGTGTTCTCCTCTAGTCCAGTATAGCCAGCAATCCAGGGAAGTCTCCGGTATGGCACCTACCTTCTCGGAGGTGATATTGGCTGGTCGGAGCATGCGCTTTGGCCCCTCCGACTCAGCCACCCATACCGGATTACATTAAAAAAAACAATATTTGTATTGACCTTGACTTGTAAGTAGACTGAGCGCTCGAAGCGGTACTATGTAACCGTTATTATGGTTCTTATTTGGCTAAAGTATCTTAGCCTCAATGTACTGTGGGTCGCGGAGCTCCAGCGATAGGCCGCACCCCGGGGACTAATTAGCTCCTTGATAACGAGATTGAGAGAGAAACCATCGCAAATTTTAAGACGAAGTGCAGCAAACTAACTCAGAAACTAAGTTAACAAGAAGACCAGCGTAATCATTGGATATTCTGTAAAGTAAGATTTCATCAGCAACTTTAATAATACTAACCAGAGTATTATTTCATTTTCATAAACTATTCTACAAGATTTAGGTATACAATTTAAAACTAAACATATTATACAATACATAGTACCAATTAAATTATAGAATAATTACAAAATAAAATACAAAACTAAAACTACCTATCAAATTATAATTACTTAAAACTACAATTAAAATCTAAAATAAAAAATTCTACAAATAAATATGAAAAATAAAATAATAATAATAACGCATTGTCCGGAGGTTCCTCTCCCTGGGGCCCGACCACCGATGGTCGGGCCCCAGGGAGAGGAGCTTGGGTTCGCCCAGCCGCCGGTGGTTGAAACTCCGTTTATTTTGATATTAATTTTGGGTTTGAATTAAAACAAAAATGTAAAATTTATATAAAAAGGAACGTGCAAATAAATGCGATAAACGCGATAAACAAATAAAAACGTTTAAAGGAAACCCCGAGGTCACCACACGAGCACCTTGTCGACAGCAACTAAAAGTAAATAACATTATGAACCGGACGGCTATCCCCGAAAATTTCCAGTAGAAGTTCTCCCAATTTTCTGACTAAAAAATTTTCCTCGCCACACCAGGGATCCATTGTTAGCACTGCAAAAGCGGTAAATATATAATTTTAAATTTTGATTTACATAATACTACCTTATTTTATGTACGAGCGAGAGCATACTTTAAAATGCTTAATTCTAACTTCAATAAAAACTTTCGCCGAAGGCAAGACATTCATTATTCAAAGAATTGTACGCTCATGACCAAACTGGGCCGCCGCCGTCACCGGGCTGTTGCACTTATTATGCAGTTCGCTAAGGTATATTTTAACATGTTTTGGTTTGTATAAAAAAGCTTTGTAATGAAAACACATTTCGACTGACTAAACATTAAAATTGCGTCTTGTCTTGTTATACAGTCCGCTTTTAGTAATAAATTTGATTTGTTAGGTAGAGACCAACGTTATACGGGACAAAACCAACCGGTCACAATTCCCTCGATGTAGATACTAATGTATGTTCAAAAAGAACTACAGGTTCCCCACGCAGCAGCTACTTCAAGAAACTGAATTATTAAACATACGCCAAATCTACATCCAAACACTGGTCCTCTATCACAAAAAGCATCCAAAACATCACATTAAAGCAAGTCACCGACACAACACACGAGTCGCTTCTAGCGCTCGCGCCGCTCCGTGCCGAACGAAATTCGCCCAAAGATTCTTTCATTTCCAAGCCCCCAGAAAGTACAATTCAAATTCAAGCTGGCACACACTTACACGAACACGGCTAAAGCACACGGCTAAAGCACTCGCTGCACACGACTGGGCTGTGCGTTTTGGCCTGCTGGTCAATCCTTTCAAGACGCAAGCCATTATTGTCGGATCTCCTAAACTGATGGTTAAGATTGACAGGGATACTTTACCTGCAGTCGTGTTTGACGGTGTAGACATTGTCTACAGTAAGTCTGTCAAAAACCTAGGGCTCATGATTGATGAGTACCTGAGTTGGAACAAACAGGTTGGTGAAGTCAGTCGCAAAATATTTGGTAGCATGCATTCTCTCAAGCGTCTTCAAAACTTTATTCCTACTGCCACAAAGATCACGCTTGTTCAATCCCTTTTACTCCCCATTCTCGACTATGCAGATGTGTGTTATCTCGACTTAAATGAAGATCTTCTAAACAAACTTGACAGACTCTTAAATATGTGAATTCGCTACATCTTTGGTCTGCGCAAGTACGACCATATTTCCGAATATCGCACGCGTTTACAATGGCTCGATATTCGAAGTCGCAGGAATAGCCACGTCTTATCTCTTCTCTTCCGTACACTGAACGACCCTGCTGCTCCGATATACCTAAGTGAGCGGTTTAATTTTCTCTGTTCTCATGGTCTCTCTCTGAGATCCACTGACAACTTACTCCTAGCAATACCAGCCCACTCGAGTTCGTTCTACACTGGCTCATTTACAGTTAGTGCGGCTCGCATGTGGAATCAGCTTCCTGAGGAGACACGTCGCTCCACTACTATCCACATGTTCAAAGAACGTATCCACAAACGATTTCTGAAACCACATGGCAATGAGTAGGTAAAATAAATATATATACTCACCGATGCCCTTACGTCTTCAATCCAGTTGAAATATATGTAAAGTATGTATATAAGTATGTATGTATAGTATATAAGAGTTGATGTAGGTATATTATAATATGTATATTTCTTATTGTATATATGTAATTATGTATATGTAAGGATTTATATTGATTGTATGTATCTTTGTACAATTTGTATATGTGTGTATTTATATTTCATACAACTGTTCCCGGTTTAGTACTGCATTGTCCGCCCCTACGTCTGTTCCACATCCCAAAGGTTAGTTCGTAAAGAATGCCGCGAGGCATTAAACTCGCCTTTTGTAACCTTTTTATACGGTGTACAATAAAGTATATTTTCATTTCATTTCATCTGTGGCTTTTAGAAAAAGGAGTGCGTTATTGCGAGGATGCCTTGCGTGTAATTACATGACCTAAATAATCCTCTTTTTCTCATTTATTAATTTGCAACAATATTCTAAAATAAGTGTACTAAGCATCATCATTGTGGATCATTGTCTCACTGAGAAACAGGATTTTTTTTAGGTATTTTAACATTCATACATATACTCTCTTTTTCTCTAGCTATTTATTTATCTATTTATCTATTTTATATTTTCTGGTGACGGTACTTATTTACTATTTATTTATTTATTTACTATTGTATCTATTTATTTGATGACTAACTATTGTTTACACAAGTATAAAAACACTAACAAAACGTGAAACTCTGAGATGTCAGCTCACTCAGAAGAGTGTAGCCGGAACACGGGCAGAGGCCTAGTCCGGCAGCTTACAACCGATGCAATATTACATTCAGGTTCATTCATGGGGATAGTATGTAATGTGTACCATATGAAAATACTTGTACCCGTAAACTGTATATTGTTCACGAAATTGTAATGTGTATATTGTCTGTAATAAATAAAAAATTATCTTATCTTATCTTATACTTATTCTGAAACCGACAAGTGATCAATTCACTCACTACTTTTACTTTCTTACGTACTTACTACCTCGTATTTATTTTTTTACTTAAAAAGGCGACGTTGTGTCAGTAAACGAGAGAAAAATCAAGTAGAATACGTCTAGCTGAGAGAGACGCGCGCTCCTGTGAGCTGTAAAAACGAAAGCGTCATCCTGACTCCGCAGCACCACCTGATGTGCCATGATTTAGCTAAACTTTATTTCATATGTAATTTCCCTTTTTCGGATCTCAGGATTTCCACAGCAACTTCATACGTATTACCCAACGACGTATCATGTATTCTACTAGACCTCTTACCCGGGCAACAGCCTTCGCTCCACCGCGGTGGAGTAACCATTACGCGGAGGGACCCTCTTGTGACTAGTAGCTCGCGAGCGACCGAACGCGGCGGACGCGCCGTCCGCGCGCTCGCTGCCGTCCGTCTGCGGCTCGCATCGCGCCAGTCATTATGCCCGGTTGTGTGTTGCGAATTGCGATATTGCAAAAATCATACCAAAAATATTGGGAAAACTGATAGCATCTCATTTCATAGGTAAGTATCACTTCATTGTGATCTTAATATATAAGGTCTTTCAAAATTAGTTAATAGTACGCTAAGGGGGGGTTCTGCATCATATAGGGAGTAAAACCTGTATAAAATTTTTTGGACCTTCGCCTTTTTTTATGTAAAATGTTTTGTATGTATTTAAATAAAAAAATATGTGGTTGATTTTTATAGCCTAATCGATTCATTTTCATAACAGTAACAAAAAAGTCTTCATTACCATTTTGATGTGACGTGTAAGTTGGTAAAAAAAATCAAATTCTTTCTATTCCATACTAATAAAACTAAAATTGTGGTTTTCACAATTTCTGAAAGAAAGAGATCTATGTGTTGGAAGACTTTTTTGTTCCTGGCATGAAACTGAAACGATTAAGAAAAGAATTTTTTTTTACATTTTACATTATTATAAATTTTTTTTTTGTAAAAAAAAATCTTTGTTCCTCAAAAGCGATTTATTTACGATACAGAACCCCCCCTTAGCGTACTATTAACTAATTTTGAAAGACCTTATATATAATATCTTGTTTTCCATGTGCTTAGAAATATTTGGTTCAACTGGCCAATTAGGGCTGTCACAACGCTACTTCAATTTGAAAATTTTGTACATTTTATGTATTGACCTCGCATTGCAATAACTATTTAATAATTATTTAATTAAACAAATAAATTGAACGCGCTCATTAGGGCTGCCACATATGAATGATTAGAAATAGAGTTCTGGGATATCATGTATGAAAGTAAATAAATATGTATTAAACCACGTTAAAATATGAGAGTGAATTGTCGCTATTCTTTTTTTTTTTTTTTAATTAGTAAGTAATTGAGACATTTTCAAGAAAACAATTTTTTTACAAGGTTTCCACATCCTTCTAAGGGATCAATACGAGAAAGATGGATAAAAATAGTCCAAGATGATACATTGTTTAAGGGAAAGTGAAAATTTAAATTTGTGTAAAGTGAAATTTAAATTATTTTGTTTAAGTACGGAGGAAGAGTTATTTTAGTTGTGTTTGTGTGTGTAGTCCAAAGTATACCTAATGGTTTTTTTAGTTATATATATATATTTTTTTTATAAATGCTGCACTCTTTATTTTATGTATGTTTGGTTTGAAGATTTTAAGTTTAGTCCAAGGCCAAGACCGCAGTTATGAATTCTTTATTATTAAGTTTAGTTTTTTAGATATTATTCTAGTTATTAAGTGTAGGTACTATAAGAATACAAAACGGCTTTACTCGCGGTCGAAATATGAGCTGTGTGGCTCGACGTTTCGGGCCAAACGTATGGCCCATCATCATGAGCACTCTGGCCGAAATGTCGAGCCACACAGCTCGTATTTCGATAGTGAGTAATGCCGTTGTTACTTCTTAAAATGTCAAATAACCACGGTAATTTAAAAACCCATATAAGTTTAGGTATTTATTTCAAGTTATTATAGTTCTGTATTTTAAGTTTAAATACATAAAAACGTTTTTTTCGATGAAATTCACTATCTGTTTTCTTCTATAATCCTTTAAAACGTCCCACTGCTAGGCACGGACTCTGCTCACTGACATAGGAGGTATTGTTTTTATTGTTGTTGTTTTATTGTTTATTGAGTATTCTTATGGCAGTCATATTGCACTCGAACTTGTCACAATTTGTTATATCCGGTTCGATTACTCGTACATGGTGACCAGTGGAAATCAGAAGCAGTTTACACAAAAATACCTTCATAGACCAGTGTGCACTAGTTACCTAACTTTATTTTTCTTCACCGGAGCGATCGTACCTATTCGTTATGAAATGCACGTATATCAATCTTTATCAAGGAAATAAATAAGTACATTAGTTAGTGCCCGGGATTTGAACCCGCAACTTCTGCATTGAGAAGCGTTACCACTAGACTACGGGCACAATTAACCATAATACCTACTCGTAAAATAATAAATCGAAAAATATATTTTTGGTAGACTAAGTGACAACCCTACGTATTCCATGCACGTGTTGACTGACCGGCCGGGCCAGCCGGGCCGCTAGCCGCTAGTCGCTCGCTAGCTAGCCCCTCTCCCGCTCGCTTCCCGCCCCGCGCGGCTCAGCGTTCCGCCACCCCGCTACCTTACCTCATACCTCAGTTATTGGCCGTCATTTCTCTGTATTCTTTCTTCGTAGTGCTCACTCTATACATAAAATCTCTTTGGTATTACCCCAAATCTAAGAATACATTTTTCATTTTCATGTACTTCATTCAACGTCAAATCTGCATGACAGAAGTCATGAAATGTCATTTATTTGATTATATCAACTTTTTCCCAGATTAATTAGTAAGTCGGCCCAGTTTCATTTCCTAATCACCAGTGTGGGAGCAATATTTTAGTGTTCTCAGATAGATCACACCTTTGAATGTTTCACGGACGCTCGCCGCGAGCTGTCCTTCGCCGTGCTTCGTAAATTTATTCATAAGCCCCGAGTCGGGCGGGGTGGCGGCGGGGGCGGAGTGGGGCGGAGTGGGGCGGAGTGGGGCGGAGGTGGGGCGGGGGTGGAGGAGACGGTACAACTCGAGGGCCCGTCGGAGGCTTCTCGCTATTTTGTTTAGTCTGGAGCTGCGCGGCGGGCAGGAGCGGAGGTTGGCGGGCTAACTGGCTATAAAGTACGTAAACGGCTCCCGGCTACGTGGCGAGGGAGAGCGGCGATGAAGAAAACATGCGATTACCGGCTGATTTATGTGACTGGACGCCGAATAAGGAAGATGTACCGATACGCGACATCAGCCGAGCGCTCACCTCCAGCTGCAGTCGCGGCCCGCCAGGCGGCGCGGCGGCGCGGCGGCGCGCGACCCGGCCGCTCTTTTTGTTTCATTCTGTTTCAATGTTTTACCCTACCAGTATTGAAACTGTCTAACAAAGCTTAGAATAAAAAACACAAATTTATTACCACCGGTACTAACGCGAATCGCGGCGTATACCGTAATTTTTAGTGGGTCACGCTTCGCGAGGGCGAAACCGCCGGCGAACGCGGCGGCGGCGCTTATTTGGAAAATATACCTTTACCCAACGCTCGTGACGTCACTAGCCGCGCTAGCATCGGGTATTTTTTTTTATAGAAACTGACACGGTTGGCTACATCATCTACAACGTCCGTGATGTCAGCCCATAACACCGGGTGAACTAGGTACCATGTCAGTGCTTCCCTTCATTTCATGCCGGCTACACTGAACTGGTCGGAAAACACAAACTATTTACATAGCCGTTTCAACCGACGTTTCATTCAGTGCGGTGGTACCAACCCGGGCGGGTTAAACCCTACCACCAAGTAAGATGACCTGGGAGGGAAGGGACCTACATTTTTACGAGGAATCCGAACCTTGGTCAGCCTCCAACAGTCAGCGTTCACCCATCCAAGTACTGACCGCACCCGGGTATATTTTCAAACACAGAAAGTAAAAATTAAGCCCTTTAAATTGTACCTTCACCTAACATGTGTGACGTCACTGACCGCGCTGGCGTCGGGTATGCTTTCAAATGCAGGAAAGCGCCCGCAGGCACTTTAAAATATACCCGACGTCAACGCGACGGCACGGCGATCTTCGGTCTCTCGGAGGAAGGAAAAAGGAAAGAACATTTAATTGACAAACAAAAACGACATGTGCCGCCTCAACATTAGGTTAGGGTTAATATAAATAAGATGCATCGTTAGCGACGCATCTTCTATAACCACCAAAACATCACTCATACCACTTTCCTTCCTTCATACGGAATATTATAACAGCATCATCGTGTTGGGATCGGGTATACATTAAAGGAAGCCAAGCGGAGTTTCGTTACTTGAAAGTATACCCGAAAAAAGTGTTGCGCTCGGGTATATTTTCAAGTGACAAACTTGCTTTGCTACTTCTTGAATGTATACCCGAGCTCAACACTATGAAGCGTTGGGTAAAGGCATATTTTCCAAATACGCGGCGGCGGCGGGGACGGTCGTTTCGCCACGCACCTCGTGTAGGATCTATCAAGAGAAAACACTATTTCAGTCACTTCTTTTGCCGAGAGTTCTAAATACTAATAGTCTGAGAGCTAGGTCGGAATATTAATATTTTGTTACTCAATAACACCGAGCTAGCCAAGCTGAGGCGGGCAGTCGGTGCTCGATAAAAACGAAATATGATTTCTATGATCTATTTGTATGCCTAAATAAATATATAAGTAAAAACATTATGTATTTATTTATTAATACCTTCAAAATGCTTGTATAGAAGATGCACATTTTATTAAAACAGTCCAAGGCCAGCGAGCCTCTTCTTATTGTCTGAAATATAATTACTCTCGCATTAGCCACGCCTGAAAATTCGATATCAGAGACTCTGAAATAAAACAATCGTACTGAATTCTCTCGTTGAAAGTATTGTTCTGCTCGTTCCGTCTCCCGCCGAACCGCCGCCGCCGCCGCCGCGGGGCCGCCGACAAGACAGATGTCCGTCCGAGCGCTCTCCACACCGCCCCCGCGCCGCCCCCGCGCCGACCCCGCGCCGCCCCCGCGCCGCCCCCGCGCCGACCCCGCGCCGCACCCGCGCCGCCCCCGCGCCGCCCCCGTTCCGCTTATGCGTCGCCCCGTCGCCGTCGCGTTGCATCGAGAGAGCACAGTCGAGTGCCGGCAAACAACAGTAGCCACCCATTTCCCAGAACACATTGCTGCACGAGTGACCGCTATGCATTTTGTATTATCCGGTTACAAATTGGTGCATAAACTTACTGCCGCTCACCTCCGGCTCCGGCTCCTCGCGAACTCACGTCGCTTCCGCCGGCACGACAGCGCCATGCAACCTTCAAATCTCTCTTGTCGCTAAGTTTTGGTTTGACTGTTTGGTTTATTGCATTAAAAGAACTATCATTGACGAATCATTCTAATCATTAGTTTATAAACCTTCAAATTGTAAAGTGCGTCACAGACGAGGAAGGCAATTTAAATATATCGTAATCATAGAGAAATAATATGTAATATACGTGCGGCATCTAGACCTGACTCTTAAGGCGATATCATCCATAATGACGTCGTGCTCATCGGGGACAGGGGAGACAGAAGACGATGTGGCGAAGTACGATGCAGTTTCCTTTTTACTGAAGCGGATGGGATCGCCTCAAGACGCATCATGATGAGTCATGACAAAATGACGGGGACGCGAATTTCGAGCAAATAGTTATATTTTTTGTTTGTATAAAATGGTAGGTTTTCATAGGTCTGCATCAATTCTGCAGTACTCATTACCCGGTCGGTAGCTTCTTATGTGTATGTATAGGTTTCACAAAATATGATCGTATAAGAAAATTTACATATGGTGGAAAGGCGGACTTATCCCTTATTTACTATATTCATCGTCTGTGAAACGCTATATTAAATTAGTATGAAACCGATAATTAGGTATGTATCAGCTATGGCACATTCCTGCCCACAGCTGTTAGATAGATAGATAGATAGAAAATCATTGATTGCTGCAGTAAATATTAAACAGTACATTCGTAAATTTACATAAAGTGAAAAGGCGGACTTATCCCTTACAGAGATTTCTTACACACTCTACACACACACACGTTACACACTCTTTAAATTTAAGTCAACAATCAAATTAATTTTATTATACATAACATGCATTTCATAATGATAACGTCCATCTTTTCTAATTCCGTTATAAAGTGTAGATTAAAGTTTCACGACTAAACGCGCCCCATCTTACGAAATGCGTACGAGCCTGACTTGAAAATATATTGTGTAAAAGCAATAACATAACGACGATCGCACAGTTGGAGGCAAACTTGACACGAACGCGGCATGAGGCACTAGACACAGTGGCCGCAAATTACACACATCGGCAGGTGGCACCTGCACCGCTCCTGCGGATGCCGGTGCGGATTGCGGATGCGGATGCGGATGCTACGAGTGCGGATGCCCTCCGGCTGCAGGCATGACGTTAAGGAAAATATACGTACCTATATGGAAACGGCATTATGAGACACTTCTGTATAAAACGGAGTGTGTCATATTTTCATTATATATTTCGCCCTTATCGCTCACTCCGAAAAAATATACTCGTAACTACTTATGGATCATTTTTAGATAATTAAATGCAAAGTCGAACTATTAACAGGAGGATGGCCAAGGTCCGACATGAAATTAAATTGGCAATTGGCCGACATCACGGATGAAGCAGGTCATCATCTGCGTCACCCGTGCTGTAGCCAACCATAGTACTGACACAGATTACTTAATAGTTACGTACTGATCCATCACAATATACATTATCCTTTTATAAAATTTTAATTGTTAGTCAACGTCAAATCACAATCAAAGAAACTCTTACAAGTTAGTTACCCTTCTTGCATTCTGGCTCTAACAAGGTAGGAATAATGTCAACGCTCGCTAAAAGTGTTCTGTTTAATTAGTATTGAGAGCTTCTAGTACAAAACGTATAATTCAATGCTCTATGGGCGCAGGTAACGACCGCTACTGGGAGATGCGATGAACTGCATACGCTTCTGTCGCGACCCGCATCAGCCATTAACGCTCGTACGTTATCGACGCTAAATAAAATTTTGTTAGAAGAAGCTTCACTGAATGTTCTGGTATGGGAAAAGATCAGTCTACTAGACGCAACGTACTTCATTTGCGTGATTCTCATTACAAATAATATAACCATGGTAAGTGTTTAAAGAATTCTATGCTTTGTCTAACCATATTTTCGAATCTAAACGAGCACAAACTAAACGCTTGCTTAATTAGTGTTCCCATTAAATTTTTACCAGACTTTCCGACCTACGATGCGCAACGAACGAGAAACACTGAAGCTTTTTAATTAAAGCTCCCTACGCCGCACGGAGGCGTTTTGACCGATCCACACGAGCAATAGGTATAAAAATGTAATGATTAGTTTTTCGATACAACTATTTTATTTAAATACCTAGATAGATGTGTAACCTTAACCCATACTCGGAATAGATTATACGTGCGCACGTACGCAGGGGAATGAGCGAGAAGTATCTCTTGGTTGCGCTCGCGATCACGTGAAACGAGTCAGCCAGTTGGCGGCGAAACTTCAAAGAGTGTGCAAGCTGTTTTTTTTTCTGAAATATTTACGAGTTACTATGGAACCGACACGCATAGGTATGTACAATAACTTTACGTATTAATTGTGTTGAATATTTGTAAGTTGGGCCGCATACAAGGATTTCAAAACAACAATAATTTTAATGCGAAAAATGTTTATATTTTTTCGTTTACTGGACCAGAACTATTATGCTTGTTGATGATTGGTCTGGAAGTTATTATTATTATTTAGAGTCGTTACCTAGCTACACAGAAGTGTTAACATCGGCTGCCCCAATTTGCCTCTGTATTTTATAAATATTTTTTTTCAGAAATGGCGGGAGGCATCATACGAAATGAGTTGTTCACAGTTTGGCGGAGTGAAGAAGACAGTGTGCGAAAGACTGATGCATTACTTACGTATGTGATGGAAAATAGCGATTTACGTAATTATGGTGAGCCGTTAAGCGCTTCCGTTCGTAAAATAATCGGTAATTGTTTGTGTACAGCTACTACGCAAATGGAAAAAGCACAACCGATCAATGGACAGATTTTTATCGCAACGTTAAATTTTGTTATGTTAAATTTTAATTTATGTTAAATTTTGTTATGTTTATGTATATTATGTCTAATTAAGTTGGAATTCTGTTAGTTTTTTATTGAAATAAATTTTCACTAAAACTTTTGTTTTATTGCAAGATTTCTCAAAAAGTCCTATAACATGTAATGTTGGTCAATGTAATGTAACATGTTTGTCAGCCTCGGTAGCTCCGTGGTGGGGTCGGTCGACTGTTGTTAAGCAAGCCTGAGCGCGGTCAGTACTTGGATGAGCGACCGCTCGACCGTTGGAGGCTGACCGTGGTTCGGATTCCACGTAAAACTGTAGGTCCCTTCCCTTCTTACCTTACTAGGTCGTAGGGCTTATCCCGTCCGGGTTGAAAAAATTCAACCCCACTGTACGTGTAGGGGAGGTATCCTAAAAAAAAATTATTTCAAAATTTTTATTTTACCACTTTGTCGGCGTTATTAATATGTATACCCATACTAACTTACAAGTTTCTAGTACTAAGGGTCTCTGAGCTAAGCCGCGGACAGACGGACGGACGGACATGGCGAAACTATAAGGGTTCCTTGTTGACTACGGAACCCTAAAAATAAGCATAAACACCAAATTGATTTTTTTTCACATAATAAGTAATTTTAAGCGCATAGAATTGCAAAAGTGACCTTTGTGCGCCGCCGGCAGCCTCGTGTGGATAAGAAGAGGCCCACTCCGCCGTGTTATAGTGTATTTGGAAAGTAAGCCTTTCGCCGCTCGTGGCTCGGGGCACAAAAACTTTGAGGCGGCGGCGATAGTCGAGTACATCCTCTTCACGTGCTGAGGGCAACCCTCTCGATACATGCAGAGATGGCGCACTAGACCGGCTTTGCGACGCGGTTTATTTCACCTGTCATCGAAACTCTACCTTGGAGAGTCAGATATATCGCACCCTGAAAACGAGACTGTCGTAACTTGAAAATGTTAGTTTCGAGACTACCGAGTTTTTGGGAATTTTGAAATGTTTTTTTCTTTAAATAAAACAAAACTTTAAGAAAATGCCTTTTATTTGAACGAAGTAAAACGATATGAACATTACATATTATTTTACATCAAATTACTGAAAAAAAGAATTACAAGTTCTCCTGAAAAATGTATTACTACATTTTGTAACTGTTGTTGTTAAACTGTCGTATACAAATATAATTCCAAATCCAAAATAACTGTAGTAGTTCGTTACTCTTACGCGCCTCGCCCAAGATCACCTCTGGTGCCTGAATTTCGTGATGTGGCCCTAACCAATGGATCACTTTTAAAGTAACCGGTTCCTTAATTTTTATGCTTACAAAATTTAGGGTTTTTTTATTGGAGAACGTAGCGAAGTCGCGAGAAAAATCTCTTATTATTCATAGCAAAACACTTTACATCTACCAAATTATTACGACTTTGTGTAAATCGGATCCGGTAAAGCGCGCTTTCTTCAATTTCAGTGAACGGCTCCCCGGTATAGTTTCCATAACGTAAATAAAACATGAATTCAGCAGCAGTGCTCGCTCGCGGAGATATTCCGATACTGCATGCACTCCTACCACCACGCATCGTGCCACAGTGCTACAGTGCTATCTCGTGTTCCGCAACAGTGCGCGTGTGTGGCGCGCGAACAATTCAAAAAGCTACAACTATTGTCCTAATATTGCGTATAGGTCGTTCGTTCTAACCTGAGGCGTACAAATACAATCGCGCATGACGGTGAGCATACAATTCTGCGAGTGTAGTAGTGCTCAGGCCATGTATAGGTGCATGTCAAGCATTTATATTATATAAATGCATTTGTGTGCGTACGTGTGTTCGCCTCAGGTTAGGCCGTCCATGCTATACATACTTTGTCCCCAAAGGTTCTGGTTGCAAGGTTTTATACCATATCCCACTCTGGTACGGATCGACTGTCAAAATGCTCTTTCCATACATGTTTACAGAGTGATTTTACTTCTGACAATCGATCCATACAGAATGGTTTACACATTATAGTGAGTGGGGCATTCAACCTCGCATTCAACATAAATAGCTTCTTTTGTTATGTTATTAAATAATATGTTCCCTGTGTCATTGCCTACAATGCCCACGTGAGCTGGAATCCACCGAAAGGTAATAGGCCAAACGTCTTTGTTCGCAGTATTTTAATGTAGTTTTCCCTGCTCGACGAATTGATACCCTTTCTATCCTTTTGAATTGCATGTCTGCCGAGTTTCTCAGGGGGTCAGGCGGGCGGCAATGACGACGTACGCTCTTGGATTCCTTCAACGCTCTCCTTCTCTATCGCTCTCGCAGGATCCGACATCCCGCAGCAACAGCCACCACCACCGCTGGGATGCGTCAAAAAAGTGTTTGTGCAGCAACACAAAGGCTTTTAGTAACCGATAGCGCTACTGCGGCTCCGGGAGTGTGCCTTGAATAGTCGTATGTTTAAAATCATGAAAGGCGCTTCTTTCTCTCTCGGAGTATGCACCTTTGCAAACTAGTGGCGAAATGCAGTTCAAACGACCGCAGTGTGAGAATAAGAAAGAAGCGAGTCCAAAGCGAATGCTCCGGGCGCGAGATTCATTTTGAATTTGCTCTTAGTTAGAAGATGAATTGTATCAGTAAGGTTTAGCCTGAAAATATAGTCTCATAAAGGCAATACTCAGTTGAAATTGTACTTCAAATTTATCTACAGCACGAAATACGGTCTAGCTTTGATTTCTAATACCTTCCTAAAATGTTATTCTCAGACGCAATTTGTTCATTCAAATTTGAAGTACTATGTAAATAATTAATCATAATTTGTGTCTTTTTAGGGTTCCGTATCCGTCGTACGGGACCTGATTAATTTCTGTCTGTGAGAGGATACACTCGATATAAATAAACCCAATTGGCAAGCCAAATCAAGCCATTGAACTCAAAAATTCATACTTTGTAGCTTAAAATCTTACAAACGTGTTTACCTCAGAAAATTTCCAGTCTACGTCTTCCACTTCCTATTTCTAATGTTCCATATTCGATCTTTACAAAATGCCATTATGTTGCATCGGAAGCTACATCTCCACAAGATAGCCATCTCATTGAGATCTCGTAAAAGCGTCAACAAAAGCCGTTAAATAATGCACAGCGGCGAGTAGATGGCTCTACAATATACGTTCCCCGAGCTGCGGCCGAGTGCAATAAGAAGGCTCCCGTTTAAACAATGCATCGGGAAGCCTCCGGCTGTGGCGGCTCCCGACGTGTCGGGTGATTACAAAAAGAACTGTCGGAAAACAGCATTTCACTTCCTCCAGTGCACACGGCCGTCACTACAGCCGCACCACCTAAATCGTCTCACTGATGTTGCAAAATTCGAATTAAGTAAATAAACTCTAGAGTCAGACCACGCGTGAAACTGTAATAATTCATATAGATTTTTTTTATATACTCAAAACGAAACGGAACGTCGTCGTCGGCACAGTCACGACGAGGCAAAAGTGTGGAGAGATGTCACCTTCCTCTGGCTCCCGCTGTGTTGGCTGCGCGCGCAGCTTGATAGCGTGGGCTACAAATCCGATGCTTCCAGTGTTAGGAATCGTACACATATACAGGGTGCTGTAACGGCCACTACATTAAATTTAGGAAATGATTATTGGGATCAATAGTGACAAAAAGTCATCACTTTAAATAAAAAGTTACAGTTTTCATACAAACTCATAGATCTAATGTTCCGCACGAACGTGGGAATGAAAGGCGCGCGGTGAGTGAGCGAGCAGAAGCAAGAGCAGAGTGCACGAAGAGAGGAGATGCGCGGCGGCGGCGGCGCGACGTGCGTGAGTTTTTCGACCCCGCCCGTTCCCGCGCCATCACCCTCCCCCAGCGCGCGTTAAATTACACTTGACGAAAACATAAAATTAAAAATTTATATCTCAAAAACTAGACACTTTAGAGAAAAACTTTAATTACTTTTTTGTCTCGGAAAAACATTAAGATTGCGCTGACGAAATTAATGTACTGGCCGTTACAACACCCTGTACAGTCTGATCAATGATAGAACATCATAAAGGCGATATTAGAAGAAGTGGCGGTCGAGCGACGACGGTCAATCTCGCAGCGTCGGCGTCAACCTCGTTATCTCTGCAATGGAAAGAGTTGTTATCTTTATCGAGTGCTGTGTCTAGAGGTCGCTACACATCCTTTTTAGGTTTCCGTATTCCGTACGGAAGCCTATTACTAAGCCTCCGCCGTCTGTCCGTCGGTCCGAGGGCTGTATCTCTTGAACCGTAATAGGTAGCCCGTTGAAATTTTCACAGAATATTTGTTACTATGGCGGATATAACAACAAATAATTAAAAAAAGAAAATGTTCAAAATTAAGGGGCTCCCATACAACAAACGTACCGAAAAATCGATTAGTCGCACTGCTGAATAATAGATGGCGCCACAGGCTTTTATACATTGCATTGCTGAAAGACAAAAGATAAGCGGATAGATACAGAAACCTCCGTGCGCGAGTAAAACTCACACTTAACAGATTTTTTATTTAATTTGTTTTTTTTTTGTGTTAGATAAGTGCGTTCCATCTGTTCACAGTATAAATTGTTCAATTGTTTAATATTGTAATCAATATACAATGTAAACGCTTGGAACGTGAAGTGGGCGTGCAGATTTGATGAGAATGTGGTCTTGCCATAGCACCGGACCAGCGTCGTAGGGCGAGCCGCAGGCCGCGAGAGGCGCCGCCGCGGGGGAGGACACTATGAATTAATGCAAGCCGGGAACAAAAGGTTCTCGCGCCGACACCGACGGCCGCGTCGGCGGAGGCGCGAGGCGGCACGGAGGGAGGGCGGGGGGCGCGACAACGCGAAGCCTTCCGAGTGGCCCGCCGCCGGAGGCGCCTAGCGTTTACATCTGCAGCCCGAAAAAGAGTACAGTGAAAACATTTACTTGCGCACTGTTTACAGCTCTGTACTTGTGAGAGTTCAACGCGTTGATACAATAAAATTGGTTGCTCCGCAAAGGAACATAAGGATGTTTACATGAAATGCCAAGTCCAGCTAACTTCTTAAAGGGGTTTGCTCCAGCCTACCTTTTTATGTAACTCCTTCATATTATTTACACACACACACTTTTGAAATAAAATTATATTATTTATAACTGAAATTTTGTACGTAGGTATATTATGTTAAGTTACTTTGTATTAAGTGTCTATAGTTAAGTTACTATAGAATTATAATTATGTTGTGACCGGTTTTAGCTGTAAGAATGGAAGCACTGCCCCTTATAGTACAGCATGTGGACTAGTTTAAGGGGCAGAACCCTAAAAATTTAAATAAAACACAAAAAAAAATATTATATAAGTATAGTAAGTAAGTTAATTATAATATTTAATAATACATATAAAAAATAGTTAGGTAGCAATACTAAAATATATTATAACCAAGATTGTATGATTTTTTTTTGTAATGTGTTTATGACAATAAATATTGTTTACCTTTTTTACCTTTACCTTACCTTACTCACCTTTTGACACGTACCGGTCTGACACGTAAGTTATTTTTTAATGTTCAACTTATTATTTTGAAATACATTTCCAAACTCGTCTGTTTCAGTTCAGGTATTAAAAAAAACTATTTCGTCCTTATTAGGTAAAAAAGTTTCACCGTTGCAAGAACTGCGGCATCATGCCCCCGCTGAATGGCCAGACTTTATTTGTACGGTGGGGAACACTACGTCATGATCTAAATGAGTAATCAATCACAGAACATTCTCACTACATTTTAAAAATGCAATCTATCGTTATGCATACACGGTGTGCAGTTTCAATAGTATAGTGACATTACTGATCTCACGTAGTCCTTTGAATGCTTGAATCATTTTACCTAGAACAAAATAATAAGATGATACGTATAATTTGCCAAGACAGCCGCTCTGTAACTCAGATGGAGATGGAGAGTGGTTCTCTCCATCCTCGCCGCGGCCGCTGTGGCTCCTCGCACACATCTATAAAGCTGCAGCTCGACGAGATGTACCTATGTACGTAAAAGAATGAGCTCCCGTTCTCCAAATTCGCTTAGAGATAGCCGCCGCTCCGCTTCCCCGCATCCCCCGCACACATCTTCCGCCGCTAAAGTTAATAAAGCGCAGTGCTGCAATCGAGAGTTTTGCCGTACACAGTTCGCAATTTAGCACTCGGCAATGTTGCTCCTGTTCAAACAAGCTTCATTTGACAAAGAGCGCGCAGACAGTAACATTCTTTTCCAGCGCAATGTTGCTGCGCTGCGCTGCGCAGATAGTTTGTACGCTCGAACGGCGCAAGTGACGTCTATACCAATAGTATCGCGGTTCTCAAACATTTTTGGTGACGGAACCCTTTTGGAAAGCGAAATATTTGACGAAACCCTAGAATAACAAAAATTTGTTTTTGTGCATTCTTTATTAATCATATTACAGTGTAACAGTTACTTACATATTATTATAATATAAGAGAAAAACAATAATTAAATATTAATGGGAGTTATGAAACTGTGACGCCGCCGTGACGTCTGCGCAGCCGAGCTGAATCGAGCCAGAGAGGAGAGGTGTATTTTTGACTTTTTTTTCTCGTATTTTCGCGGAGCCCCCACAGAGGCTCCGTGGAGCCCTAGGGCTCCGCGGAGCACACTTTGAGAATGGGTGACCTATGTATATTCAACAAATTCTACAAAATACTCGTAGAACTGATATCGTCATACATTTGCATACCTACAATGTATTCTAATAAATAAAGCGGACATTTGTAACGACGACGTGCCGTAAAATTGTTGTATACGACTTCTCTACGGTACCCATAGATGAATCAGTCAGTACGCTTATCACGAGATTTAACCTACACCGCGTACTACGCTACGCCGTGTTCTCCGCATCATTTTGTATGGAGAAACGAAATTCCTAAATCTATCACTAGAGGCGCTGCTCCGTTTCTCCATACAAAATTATGCGGAGAACACGGCGTAGCGTAGTACGCGGTGTAGGTTAAATCTCGTGATAAGGGTACAGAATGATGAATGAGTCTGATTGATCCATGACGGTACTGCGCGTAGGGGCCGTACGGGGCGGGCGCGCCGTCGTCGTCTATTTACGTTCACTTATAAATCAATTAACATGGGGTTTTCACTGCAGTTAGGGCATCCAAAATCGAAAAATCGGAAATCGAAAAAACCGAAAATCGGACAATTTTAGTGCTATTTTAAAACCGATTTTTTTAATATCGAAAATCGATTTTTCCGATGTTCCGATTTTTATTAGGTTTTTCAAACATTCCCCGTCATTTGGTTTTAAATGCATAAAAACAGTGCTATTTTATGTGAAATGGGTTATGGGTGGGTTATTTAATCATCATCATCATTTTTCATCTAATAAAGAACGAACTTAATTAAAAAAATAATAATAATCACACCGGAATAATCAAGCTTTGAAATCAAGGATTCATCAACGCCTAACTATGAATGAACACCTACATGGTAATGTACCTACATAACCCTACTGCGTACTTCAGTCAGACGTGATGAAGTATACCCGGACAATGATGAACTGCCTGGTGGTATAGAACGAGTATATCGCAGATTACATTCGACTGTACAAAATCAAACACAGTTGGAGAGGTCGGAGTCTGCGTCCGCTTCATCTTCGCCGACACCTACTTTGGACATTGTCGATCCTCGGCTGGAGCTGGAAAGTGCCAAAGTTATGACAAAAAAACCTTCTAACACCGGTAAGGAAAATCTGCGTGATGTCACAAGAATGGAAATGACATTATTTGAGTATAACGGTGAGAGAGACCGCATGTCTAGAAAAGGTATATCATAACCTACTCACGCACGATTCCGCCGACAAGTTTGGGAGCCGAAAGGGCATTTTCAGCAGCAGGTTATTTAACAAGAAATTTAAGAAGTGGCATGGGTGATCCCAGTTTAGACGCTCTATGTTTCCTTAAATCTCACTTTCAACTAAACAAAGATTAGTCAACTGTTGCTACGGTTGACCAGGTTCTCGAAAAAGTATCCTCTTTGGGGGAAGAAGAACTTGGTCAACTTCAACGTAGCCAAGACGCAAGCTTGTGCCTTCTCTACTAAGGCTCATCCGTTTCCTCTCCAAGCACTTTTCAGGGCAGCCAAGACCCCAACGATGGTAGTCTGGGCGTCTTGGATATGGTATATATAATATATACCATATCCAATATATCGTATGTATCGTATATATAAACCCAACGTCCCTGGACGCCAGGGGCGTTGGGTTTCGATCGTTCATAGAGTGCAAGGCGAAACTAGCGTCTCGAAAATTAGGGATCCTCTACCGATGTCGGCGATTTTTCACGCCGGTCCAACTACTTACACTCTACAAAGCACAAGTAAGACCGGTGATGGAATATTGCAGTCATCTTTGGGAGGGTTCCCATGAGTACCTTCTTTCAGCCTTGGATTCTATTCAGCGACGAGCCATTCGCCTCATTGGTGACTCTGTGCTCACAAAGGACCTTCAACCTCTAAAGTACAGACGTATGGTTGGTTCATTGAGCCTGTTTTATCGGTACTACTATGGCCGCTGCTCTGACGAACTTGCTTCCCTTATCCCTCCTTCTCCTGTTCACCTTCGCCAAACCCACCATACTCTCGCCGAACACCCCTTTGTAGTCGACAGAAGAGTTCTTCGAACTGCACGATTCTCTAAATCTTTCTTGTGTCGCACTGCAAAGTTGTGGAACGGGCTCCCAGGGAATATATTTCCCCACTCCTACAATCCACGGATCTTCAAATCGCGGGTTAATGGCCTTTCCCCAGCAACAGTAGTCCACCATCAAGCCATCAAGACTGGCACCTCCTCGGCGGTGAAATTGGCTGCCCCTGAGGTTTCGACCACGGGCGGAGCCACCCAGTTCGGAAGCAATAAAAAAAAAGTCACGTTCACGTAGTTACCAAGTGGTTTACGTAATCACGTTAAAGTTAGAGTTAAGTTCCTATTCAACATTTTAATTTCAAAATTTGAACACATGTAATTTTAATATTGCACTGAAATATTAAATGTCACTTATTTTATTACTAGTATACACTTTATCATTTATTTTCATGTGGCCCAGTGCAAAAATACCTACCTTATATTAAAGTTACACTTCACATTTTGCCGTAAAATCGAAAACATCGAAAAAATCGAAAAATCGATTTTAAAAATATGAGAATCGGAAAAAAACCGATTTTGGAAATGGCACCGATTTTGGATGCGCTAACTGCAGTCTTCTGGCACATCTAAGGATGGATATATTTTCTTTCTTTCTTTTTATATTTTTGTCCGCAAAGCGAAACCACGGAAACAGATAGTTATGTATAAATGCACACAGTTTAGGGTGCTATCGTGTAGGTACCTGCGTAGTGCGTACGGCGCGTACGGCGCGTACGGGTATGTTATTTGTAATATTGTCGAATTTACTCTTCGTCACCCCAAGAGTTGATATCACCGTGTATCCCTTTTGAATAGTTGAAGTGTATAGTAGCTACCTGGCCGGAGCGTGCGGCGAGCTTGCGAAGTAATTTGGAAACAGATTGCTCGCCGAGGCGGAGCGGCGAAACGGCAAGCACTCGCTCAAATGAAAGTCGAGTTGGGAATTATTTTGAGTCGACTTTTTCTAGTGTGAAATAAGCTTGGGCCAAGCAGATTAGATTGGTTTCGACGAAAATAAATATTTGAAAGAAAAACACGGTTAAATTTTCTTTAATAGGTGTTATTTGGACATGTATTTTGACTGGCATTCAGCATATAATTTATTTGTTTACTTTTTTATGAACTTTTCAAGTATGTATATTTTATTTTAGTTTATTTCTTGGTTGTATGCGACATTCCAGCAGCAGTTTTTTCGAGTATGAAATAAATTTAACCATCCGAGAGACGTTTCCACATATATATTGAGCAAACTTTACTTTTAATCTGCGGTCGATGACGGTGTGTGTGTGTGTGTGTGCCTTATTAAAAATAATGAATCGCGGTCCACCGCGTCTGCTGCGTTACGAAGCACACACTCTCTCGGCTCCGAACGCAAAGTTCCTTTGAATGCGACCTCGTTGCAGTTGGTGTATTAATGAGCGGAGGTCGCTGGTAATTGAATGTGCAGCGCACATACAGGTGTATCGAGCGAGGCACAGGAACCCCGGAACACTAGAGACTGACACTCATATTGTGAGGGCAAATATTGAATTTACACTACACAGGCGATGAGTCATGTCTTATTGACGTTAATTGCTTATTGAGTTATTTTTTTTGTTAAACTGGTACCCAGAGATTTTGTGCATACGAGTATATTTATGAGAAAACTTACTCAAAGCAGGAGGCATATTTAGGAATGTTATGATCCGTTATTAAATAAGTTCGAGGGCTATGAAATAGGAAATATTTTGCAGTGCCGTGTAAAAATACATTCATGAATAGATATTTTACTATTTGTGTGTGGGCCCACATTTGGAGATTCAGTTGTGCAGTGACTGTGCTACACAAACTGCCTACCCCTGTGCAAGCTGGCTAATGGCGAGCGACAAATTGTCCGCTGATTTATTTAATTATGACACCGGGAGCGTTCGACTGCCAGAAGTCATTAGTGCCGAACCTATTAATGAATTCACTGCGCTTCAAGCGCCCAAATCATTCTAGATCAAAAGCGGAACGCAAACAGTGCGGCACATTCCCCCCTCTCCGCCCGCCCCGCTGGTAGGCAATCAGGAAATCAGCCTAATAATTAGAGCGTATAAAAAACGTTGGATTTCTGTGGTTGCCGCATTCAATATGAAATGAAAGTATACATGCAAATAGGTTAGGTAGTTACGTGGAATCACGAATTTTATTTAAAATAAGTTCTTGTTTTTAGGGTTCCGTAAAAACAAGAACTTGTCAAATTAGAAAGTTAAAAAAATAATTTTCAAGTGCATCATGTTACATATCAATGAAAAGGGCTCGTTATAAGGAACACAAATACTACATAATTTTAAAATGCATGGTTTGAAAGATATCAATGAAAATATAAGACAATTCTGCATTCCCCATACTGAGCCTAAAATTGTGAAAAAATTGGGAATATAGGTCCTCTCTTATAGTTTACAAAAAAATGTAAACGAAAGTCTTAAAGTTCTCACGGAAAACGGAATGGTACGGAACCCTCTCCACGCGAGTTCCACTCGCACTTGGCGGCTTTTTTGTATTGTTTATTATTATGCTAATTATATTTTATTAAATTGTCAATTAAAGTTTTTTTTTAGCAGAGCATGACAATTCTAACCAAACCGAACATCCGGAACTATCATAATATTATGTTACTAAACAATTTCCATTTATGTACCTACGAACTAAGGCAAACACAAAATGCAAGGCAACTAATTGTATATTAACGTACACTCAGTTCAAATGTATATTATTAAGTAGGTTAGAAGGGAAAAGAAGCACGCTCGGTGCGCCGCAAGTAAGTAGGTACCGCTTGACTTACTTCATACTAGGCACGAGATCGCATGACTCAGTTCAGACGTCTGACTACTTTATCGTAGTACGGACTAAAATGTCATAAGTACAATTATCTCATAGTCATTGCGGTTTCAATCCAATACAATTTCAATAGTACTGACGCTCCATGACCATTCCCGTTACTCATTATTCCGTGATTGTAAAGAACCATAATCGCTTGTCATTTATCATCACTCGCTAGTTCACCGCTTCGAGCATTTATGGAGCGGTGGCGCCCCCTCCGCGGCCGAGCAGAATCCTAGCGAGAATGACAAGGTACTAGGTACAGATGTTTTATCTCACGAGCGCGGGCGAGCCATACTTGTAGTTGTAATGCGTATAGACACACGCTCCTGTGTGTGTGTGTGTGTGTGTGTGTGCTGCTCACGCTACCTGCAGGTCTATTCTTGTAAATTCTGACAGCGGACTCAGCGCTGTTGTGGCGCTGAGAGCTACTTTTGGAAGTGGCTCGCAGCGCCACAACAGCGCTGATTCCGCTGTCAGAATTTACAAGAATAGACCCGCAGTACTTACGCACACAGGAGCGCGTGTCTATACGCATTACAACTACAAGTATGGCTCAACCGCGCTCGTGAGATAAAACATCTGTACTATTTTCCTCTGTGATACTACAGATCTATCTAGCTCCACTCACAGAGCCGACTGCGCACACAACCATTTAGAAAAGATTAAAACTCTTACGTCGGAGCCCAGTTTCCTTACATTCTTTTCCCATCACTTACAAAGTTTAAGCTCTCTTCATTGATCCTATTAGATTTAGATTTTTTCTGAGAGTGCTTTCAAGTTTTTTTAAGCAGCTTAGTTACGAATCTAAGATTCCGAAGATTTGTACGTATTATGAGAAATTTTCATTTGAACTTTATCGCTTTATTCTAGTCTATTCTAGTCTATTTTAGTAACATCTTCATCCTAATAAATAAAGCGAAGTTTCTACATATAACGTACATATAACGGCCGTATATATAACGTACGTCATTATATCAATATCCTTATAACTCGAGAACCACTTTATCGAGTTACATACTGTCTTCACTGTTACATTCTGTCACTTCTCAAGATGGTTTTCGTTCAAGATATAAATGATAACGCTATGTCATCAGCGGCCTGAGCTGTGAGCAAAAAGTCACGCGAAGCGCAAACACTGGCAAAGCTAGTACTTATTTATTTTATTTTTTATTTATTTTATTTATTTATTTATTAGAGAAGCCACAGAGATAACATAAATAAGACAAAATATACTATATAACTATGTAAGTACAACAATAAGCCTATGCTACCCCCACAAATGTTCCCCTTGAGACATAACATTATTAACATAAAAAATGGCTAACTATAAATAAGTACGTACAAAACAAACAGTAATAAAGTAAACTTAAAAATAAAAAAAACACGTGATTATTAATTAATATTGAAAGACATGAAGATTAAGAATGAATATGCGCAGTAGTAATTTATATATATTCAATTACGTGTGTGTGTGTTTATGTATGTATGTGTGAGGGTGAGTGGGTGTGTGTGTGAGTGTGCATAGCGTACCTCCTTGTTGTCCGTTACATACATAATGTAAAATGGTATGGTTGTTTTTAAGATTCCGTTCGTGAAAATTAAAACAAGGGCACCCTTTTTGGATTACTCATCCGTCCGTTTTTTTTTTAATGTAAATAATGTAAATTTTCTATAACTGAAAATCTAAAACTGAAGGAGAGTTTATTAGAAAAACAAACGAGTTGAAATGGCTGTGTCGGCTTCGTCTTACCACGTGATGACGCCACGAGTCACGACACGACACGCCCTCTGATGGATGTGTTGAACTGCGGGGGCGGAGCGGTAGAAGAACGACATTATTTTTCTTGCTATAGTCCGTTATACAGTGGTTATACTATACACTGAACTGAGGCGTAATTTTTAGAGGAGCAAAGACACCGTTCACATTTATGTTTCGATTTGTACGAAATATGTAATTTGTGGGCTTATGTAATAGCAACCACCCCTAGTCTGTGATAGCAACCCTAATGCCACAAATGGTCCGCCTATTAGGGTTCCGTGCCTCAAAAGAGGAAAAAACTGAACCCTTATAGGATCACTCTTGTGTCTGTCCGTCTGTCAAAGCCTATTTTCTCCGAATCTACTGGACCAGAAAAGTTGAAATTCGGTACGTTTAAAAAGTTTGATGACCCAATCACGGACGTGTAGCGTAAATGAACGAATTTTTATTTTTAGGGTATATTTTGGGAGACAAATTAGCAAGTAAAAAATAATAATTTAAGTACATCATGTGGCATATTTTTGAAAAGGGCTCGTTATAAGTAATACAAATATATATATACATATACAACGTGTCCCAAAACTCAACGTCAAGCGGGAACCAGGGAGTAGGCCAGTTTATGACTACCCGCAGGGAAAAATAAAAAAAACTGAGTCATTTATTTTCTTAGAAATAAAGGAGATCCGTCAAAAATGTATGAAGTCTGGGCACACCCTTGTGCACACTTGAAATTGGCTCTAATACATGCCCCCCTATTTAAGATTAACGAATATGTAAATCCCATCTCGAAAGCTGTAGTCAGTTTTTTTATAAAGTACTACTTATTTCCATTCCATTCCATCATTTTTTGTCTATTGTTGAAAAATCCTCTACAGTAACGCCTCTTTACACCCGCTCTATCCCTACTCTTCAACGTTAAACGCCCCCCAACCTTCGTACATACCTACATACCATCAGGCTGTATTCCCAGAGGGGCAAACAGAAATGACAGAACTCCATTTGTTTCTATCCTGTCGTACTTCTTTCACTTACGGTAACATGGAATAAATAAGAAAATCGGTTAATGTACAATATTCATTTAGTTTCATAAAAAAAGTTTTTAACACCAGATCACCTAAAATGGAAAAGAAGGCCCGAAGGGAAGCACTGACGTGGCACCAAGTTCACCCTGGGTGTTATGGGCTGACATCACGGATGTTGTAGGTGATGTAGCCAACCGTGTCAGTTTCCATAAAAAAAAACATTACATATGTACAACATTTTATTTATGCATAGCGAACTAGATGCCCTAGGAACTAGGCGTTAATTTTTCCAGCCAACCTTCAGGTGGCGCAGAAAGTCTTTTCAGGTGTATTAAAAGTTAGCATTAGAGTACTTACATAAGGGTACATTTAACATAGATATAACAACAGTTTACACTCATTTCTTAACCCTTGTAGTCCCAAGTGGAGACTGTATAAGTAGTGTTGTTGTTGTGGGCGTCGCCGCCCAAAAATATCGCTTTTTCATTATAGCATAACTTTTATCTGGCTATTTTCTCAGATGTCTTCTCATAGTAAAATTTATTCATTTAATAAGACCTTTTCAATGACATATGTTTCGATCCTGCACAAGGGTGGGCCCAAAATGACGAATGTCCTTTAACTGAATATTTTTTTTGGTAAATCTACAGGCATTCTGGTTTTATTTGAGATAGTTATCAATAAGCAGAGTTATTTAGGCTTCCAATATAAACATTTAGACAATATATTTGCAAATTTGTATTCGTAGTACCTAAAATGTTGTACGAGATGTCAATTTTCAACGTTTTTCAAAAAATGCTCGTCATAAAATACAAATGATTCCGATATTTTTTTTTGTTTTATTTTTTCCTTATATTTATAATTTTAAAATGCATTGTTTAAAAATTATTAAAGAAAATATTCAAACAGGCACACAAGTTTACAGGAAAATCAAAGCGAAAATCCTACATCTTAAAGTTCTTACGGGAAACCACACGAGTTCGACTCGCTTGACTTCGCTTTTCTTATTGAAAAGTCTCTACGAAAACTGCGATACTAAAAAATAAGGATTTTGTTATTATTATTTTATTGGCTCTCGAAATAAAAAACAAAACATAATACAGTCCATAGTAGCCAGTGGTCGGTGGTAACACGTGATAACATCAACTGCGTCTTATTTGGTTTCCAATATTGAAAATTATCTTCATAAATCTCAAATAAAAATACGCACACCTGGTTTCAATCCATATACGCAAAGGGGCGGAAGCGGGAAATAAGAAAAAAAATTATTATTCGTACCTTATTATTTTCTACTAGATAGGCTATTATATCGCAAAAACAAAACTAAGCGCTCTCGCGGCCGTTGTGTTTAAACATCACCCGTGTCAGGTTGCAGCGTATAGCGTGCAGCCCTAGGCTCCGAGAAGGCACTGCCCCGGTGGTGGCGCCGCCGCCGGGTGGAAATACGATGATATTACACAGGCAACCGGGGTCTTACCGCGTGCGGCGTCGTCGTCGCTTGGTTGTACGTCTTTACTGGCAGAACGCACTGATTAATTACCTTCGTCTTTAATAAAATGTGGGATGGAAGATGAGAAGATTTTGGAAGTTTCGTTGCGTACAAGTAACATTCTAAAGTTAAATTGTTGGTATAGCAATTTTAGTAGCATCTGGCCCGCTAGAGGCGCTGCATCTTTTTTTCTCGATACAAATATTGACTTACTTATACTCGTGATTATACGCAACGTAATGTCAAAACAATCTCATAATCGAGCCTCACTTCTAACTCACATAAGGTACAGTTGCTTTCACGAGTCATGATCACAGATGGACAGTGGACTAACATTGCACACAAGTGTATAGTATTCGAACGACGCGCGTGTGTGTGAACCCAATAGGCGACGAGCGTCGACTGACGCTGACTGACGAACCAATCGCGTGAAGCGTCGGCGCCGTCGACGTCACATCCCGTCAAACCGACCAATGAAAAGTGTGCTGCTCATGACTCGTGAAAGCAAGTGTGCTGCTCATGACTCGTGAAAGCAACTGTACATCGCTAATGCGAAAGTTGTCTGAAGACATCAGCGTCGGCTTAGTTCCGCGAGGTTGCGTACACATTAGTTGCCGCCAGCACTGCCGGGCCGGCCCGCGTATGCAACTTTTCCTAAGAAGCTGCAAAGTTACAAGTGCTAATGGAGATACGAAGAGTCCGCCGCCGCCCGTCTTGCACTCAAACTTCACACGAGTTGCGGCACTTGGGGGCGAGGGCTGTTTACCCTAACACGAAACGAAAAAATACTCGGCGCGTCTCGAGACATGCAATGCTTACTTTTCCTTCTCCAACCAACACGAGCGAACTACTGAAAATGGTAGAAGCGTCAACTCGTGGAATACCTAGGTGATAATTTATTTTTAATAGTGTGCACAAAAAATTCAATTCCTATTATTATAAAAATTATACGATTCCTGGCTTGTAAATTTTTAGGCAGTTATAAAATCCGTCCAGTGTCTAATCCTGTCCATCCGTCCGTCCCTCCGAGGCAATTACTCAATAAATCTAAAAATAACAATAAAGTAGTCCATTGTGTCCTTGCGGCATGATAAGTATTTTGAAATTGAGAAAATAGCAATAGTGAACCTGCGCAGCGACATGGATCCGGCGCGACCGCGTGATCGTTACGCGTGCAAGTAGGATATGGCTACGGAACCCTCTGCGTACAAACAAAGTTCGTACTTAACAGGCTTTTTTACTCTTAAATGAGGCACCATTTCATTTCACAATAGTTTCATTTCATTTTAAAAAATACATCGTATTCTTCCTCGCTGCAAATACTACAAGGTGTGACTGGGGAAAAAACAGGCTTTTCCTAAATTTACAGTCGGTCCAATGGGGGTGCATTAAACCAACCATAAATTCTGAAAACGCCTTTCGCTAATTACATGAACATTCATTGCGAATTAATGTAATAAAACTGTATTTGTTTAAGATAAATAATTGTCTTGGGCAAGTATAAAGAATTAAATACAGTTTTTTTTTTTGCTTCCGAACTGGGTGGCTCTGCTCGAGGTCGAAGCCTCAAGCGCAGCCAATTTCACCGCCGAGGAGGTGCAAGTCCGGCTTGGAGGTGGACTAATGTTGCTGGGGAAAGGCTATTAACCCGCGATTTGAAGATCCATGGATTGTAGGAGTGGGGAAAGATATTCCCTGGGAGCCCGTTCCACACCTTTGCAGTGCGGCACAAGAACGATTTAGAGAATCGTGCAGTTCGAAGAACTCTTCTGTCGACTACAAAGGGGTGTTCCGCGAGAGTATGGCGGGTTTGGCGAAGGCGAACAGGAGTTTCTGGCTAATTATCTAGTCAGCAGGTATATTCTTGTAAATTCTGACAGCGGACTCAGCGCTGATGTGGCGCTGAGAGCCACTTACTGCAGTGGCTCTCAGCGCCACATCAGCGCTGAGTCCGCTGTCAGAATTTACAAGAATAGACCTGCAGAGCACGAACACGGTGGCGGAGGCGCGGCGCGGCGGTCGCGGCGGCGAGGCGTCCATCATATCGGTGATAGTATTTCAATGCTCTATCTACCGTACCGTTACCAATTACGTCCGCCCGGAGCCGCGACATTTTAACAAAACTTCGATTCAGTTCAGAGAGGCCGAGCAGGCGGCCTGGCGCGGTGGAACATACAAGGCCCGTAATACCTTAAGCAAGTACATAAAGGACACCTCATCCCTCCTTTGTGCGCAGAATTTACGTTGAGCTGTGAAGGCGCTCTTCCTCTGGACAGTAATTTAGTCGCCCGGAGGCCTCGACAACTTCCCGACATCCTCCGCGCCGCGCCGCCCCCGCCACCCCGACTATGCCTGCTAGGCTATTGTGCAAAATTCGAGGGGGCGCGGGCGACTGAAAAAAACCCCAAACACCAGATGGTTGCATATCGATCATAAATAATGTTCGTTAGAAATACAAGCGGCAAACAATAAAATACTTCGGTAAAATACACGAGTACACACTTAACCTCTTGGCTTCCCACTTATTTTATATGTTTAAGATTTTTTTTTCAATTTTAACTTTGAAATGGTCCATCCAGCGTATCAATAAGTATTTGCCGATGATATTCTTTCATTAAAAATTTACAATTATTACAGCGTTAGGTTTTGCCTGCGGCTTCACTCGCGGTAAACTCGGTTTAATGTCAAATCCGACATGTGCAAAACGTAAATATGACAATAAACTATCCCTTCTCTTATATTCTTTCTCTCTCTCCCCCTTCCTCCCTTCCTTCCCTTCCCTCCTTCGCCTCCTCCCCTTCCACACTCTCCTCCATCCTTCTGTTCCTTTTCCATGCGGCACTACCATTCGACACTAAATTCCGTGCATACTATACTTTCTTTCATACTGCTCAGCCCTATTGCTATTTAGCGTGATGGTATATAGCCCATAGTGAGCCTCAACAACTACTCCTTACATTGGTGAAAACCGCATCAAAATCTGTTCAGTGGTTCCAAAGTTTACCGCAAACATACATACAGAGAGACAGACGTTCCCTTTTATAAGAAGTAGATAGATAAGATATAGATATAGATAATATAAATATATGTAGGTATAGATAGAGCGGATTGAGATAGAAATAGAGTGTAACATAAAAATAACATGTAATATTAGTAAATATTATGAGTATACAATAAGTATTAAGAGCGTTGTTATTGAAAAAAACGTTATTTTATTTAACGTTTATTAATGCGCTGTCAGACTTTGAATGGATGACCGTTTGAACGTAGGCTGGCCTCGGTTCGCATTTAACATAAATCTGTAGGTCTCTTCCCTTGTGATTTAAAACGTCTGTATTGGTACCGCACAGCTATGAATGAAGGTCGGTACATCGGAATTCGTTGTATAACGTAGGAGAGCAATAAGAAATTTTGAACATTCGTCCCCTAAGGGGGTTAATTAAATAAGGGATTAAAGTTTGTATTGAAGTTCGTTATTTTTCAACTTAGAACTATGGAAACTCTTAGTTAGGCTTCTGTATTTATAAATAAAGTCAGTTGTATTGGCGTTTTTCGAAATTCATCCCCTAAGAAGGTTAAATAGGGAATGAAAGTTTCTATTGAAGTTCGTCATTTTAGATGTTAGAAATTGGGGAGTTGGTGTTAAGGCTTCTGTTCATAAATAAAAGAAAATTGTATCAGCGTTTTTGCAAATTCATCTCTTAAGGGAGTAAAATAAGGTAAATACTAAATGTATAGTCCGCGCGCGAGCTTCGAGGAATCGGTGGCTGTGGAAATTAATTTATTATACAATTTTTACATTATAAATTAGTAGAATATAACTCGCCTAGTATAATAGTAATCATCATAAAATATGAAATTCTACATTACATTACATTCTATAAAAATTCTATACGAATTCTATAATAAATTAATTTGCACAGCCACCGATTCCTCGGAGCTCGCGCGCGGACTGTATATGGGAAGTGTGTAATTTTTTTAAGTTCGAAACATTGAAATTGGTATTTAGGTTTTTGTTTATAAATAAAAGTCAAATAAATCAGCATTTTGGGAAATTCATCCCTTAAGGGGAGGGAAAGGGAGTTAAGGCAGGATGAGGGAGAGAGAGAGAATATATTGCGTCGCCTCAAATTTAGCATTACCTACAATGCCGCGAGCGAAGCCACGGGCAAAAAGTTAGTTAATAATAAATCAGGGGTTAGTTGGAACGCCATTCGGCAAACAAAAGTGTGGCGGTTAAATTCGAATGCGGCCAAGTAACGGCTTTCGAAATGCTGGCGCCGTTCTCGTTACAGCTCTACTTAGCTCACCTCCGCTAAATGCACTACAAATCATTTTATTCGCTCCTCTCTGCTCGTAAAAGGTTTTTGATAAGGCTCCAACGCGGTGACTTGCTTTGTTCATTAGGTTTAGTACTACAATTGTATATAGAAGGATGAGCGGAGCGAGCTGAGGTACCTAGCGGGCCTCGCTACGTTTTATAATGCTTTATTTCGACTCTTTTTAACACTTCCGACACCCCGGGCCCGCATTACTCTAAAAGCAAACATTTTGCCAGCCCTTTTATTAGCGGACTGACTTAATTTTAACCTAAAATGGATCAAAAATATTTTTTTCGCACTCCCTTTTATGCCGGCACTAAGTACAAATTGCATTAACTGTACATTCTATTCTGAAATGTTTCCCGGAATACGGAATTAATGGACTTGTGAAAGGCGCCATCTCATTTTTCAGCTGCGCCCCCGATACTCGTTTCATGCTAATATTTTTATTGCTGGTTTTATTTCGGAGGACAGAAAGGTTGAAAATGCACGCATACATACCACACACGCTGTATTCCGGCAATAGGGCTTATCAGAGTAATTGGTGTTGTCCTGCAAGAACTCACGTAACTTACAGCACAACGCCGAATAATAGCATAGTACGTATTATAACAAAATAACTATCAAGCAATGCACGTAAGCTTGCTTGCAACGGCTCCACAGAACTGGTAAACTCTGGAACGCTCTCCCTGCCCAAAATATTTCCCCCCAAGTACAGTCACGGCCCGTTCAAGAGAGCCGTGAATTGACACCTGTCAGGCCGGCATGACATTCGCAACCCCCGCATACGACCGAAGGGGGGCGTCCTTAAACACGTTATTATGGGTCGGATAGGCGGCACATGTCGCGCTTTCTATAAAAAATTGAATTCATAATGATCGTCTTGTTGTGCTGAGACTTTGTATCATCCATCATGTATTGACAATTTGAATCAATTACTATAATTCCGTGTGGCGCTCCGGTCCTAACTCCTGACTCCTGATAAGCCCGTTCTCGACAATTAAAATAAAAATGTCATTAACATTTATTACTGTACCTATTTTATTTTTAGATACAGGTAATTCGATTTGACATACCTACATTAATTAAAATTACTGAAGATTCTAAATTATTTGTTTAAATATAATTATAATATTGGATCCACAAAGTACATAAAAAAACTATGTATCGTTGTTCTGTGAAAAGCACTGATCACATCTTCAAAACCACGTTTAAAAGATGTACTGGCCTACCTAATCAATATTCATGTATATTTTACTTATATCCATATATAAGTAAAAGATATCCATCCATAACAAGCAATGTGTGAATACTTCTCTGATCTGTGGTGTTACCCAACACACAACCTGCTCTCATTCTTCGCCCCGAACCGTGGCCGCGTTCTATCATCCCAAATTCAACCCGAAGAATTTAGCATTTAACTTTTTGACCTACCCCTAACCGAGAGCGTAGGTGAAATAATAAATATTATGTGAATTGTAAATTCCCTCAGCTCTAAATCCTCGTTAAGATGGGAGTTGTTCGCCGCCTCCACACCCCCTACCCCCGCCCGCCCTGTGCGGCCGGGCGGCGCGGCGCGGTGGCGGCGGGCGGGGGCGACGGAGCGGAGCGGCCACGGAGTAAATATATTCACTCTTAACACGTTAACCACTTAAATGTATTGCACTCACCTGTGGGTGAGGCTGAAGCGAGAAGGCGCGTCCATATAGGAACAGAAGCGTAGCAACAAAGAGAGCTTGCTAGAGTACATTGAGACGTTAACATAGATATTTCAGCAACATACATACCCACCTCATCTTACAAGTCTCGCAGCAAATAAAAACAAACATAAATTATAAAGTTGATTTATAACGAGTCTACGGCCACTCGGGATGCGGGTCATCTCTTTACATATTCTTAAATTGCATAAATACTTGATAGAGTGAATAAGCTACGAGATGCTATAGAAATGAAGGGCCTACATAACCATTAAGGCTTCGCACAAGAGCCGATTCATTTGCAAGGTTTTACGAGTAGCCATCCCACCGTGCAACCGCTAACCGTCCACCACCGCGAGGAAACGACGCAGAATTTGATTTTGGAATTAGTTTAAATGCGAGTAGGTAATGGGTAGAGGGTAGAGGAGCAGAGGGCGACTAATGGGGGAACACGAGCGACGCGGCGGCGCGGGGGGGACGCGGGGGGGGGCGGACTATACGCTTTAGTTGTGATTGTGACCTTATTTCATTGGGCAATTAACACCACTCTGTGTTGTTTCATTAGTGGAAGTGTCCCTCGATGGTCGCCACCTCAGTGGTCGTCACCGATGACGCGGCGAGCGCTACCGGCCGTTTCTCTCGTTAATCTCGAAGTGATACATAATGTAGCGAGCCGGCGCGGAGAGCGGCGAGGCGGCGCTCCCGTAGATAAGCACACACTCGACAATGAAAGCTATATTCGTGGAGTATCGTCCGAGAGAGATCCGCAAGAGTGTTAGAGAAATATCGATGAAGCGAACTCCGATGGCGCTGTAAAGTTAAATCGCTTTTAATTCGGAAGTAGTCGGCGGCGGCGTACGGCGGGGAGGCATTGGATAGCGACTACGAAAGATCTTATTGGGTAGTGGGTAATGTTCATTCCATCATCAGCTACCCTCCTTCGTGCCACCACCTCCCCCTCCGCCCCACCGCGCTCGCCTTCGCTTCAATCTAACTTATCTGAATTTTACCCTTTGGCGAGCTCACAGTTCCGGCGAACTTGACGGCGCTCGTTGCGGCCACCCGCGGTGGTCGTTCAGAGCCAATAGGTCATCTGCTACTCGATCACGCTCGGGCCGTACACTGTTTCGTCTCGACAAAACCGCAGTAAGTTACTCGAGAGAACAACAAGGCAAGACTGTTTTAAATTTTTTTTATCATTGCAGTGAATTTTATCGAACGAAGCTGCTCATTTTCATCGGTGAAGAAGACACCACAATTTGCTGTCTGTACAATATGCTCAAAGATACATGGGTACATAAATACTTTGAATAATAGGTATCGCACAAATTACTTGTATTCAGTCTACTAGTACAATTTCATTACTTTAAAGAAAACCCCCGACCATTGAAAAGTCAAAAATTATTTCCGCTTACTTTCTGAAAGGAGTCGGGGGACCGCTAAGTAAATACCCGCGCAGCTCTGAGTTTTTATATTTTATTTAGTTAGCGGTCCCCCGACTCCTTTAAGTAAAAGGAAATTATTTTTTACTTTTTAAGGGTCCGGGTTTTTAAATTTGTAATTTAACTTTTATTTTAAACTTTTAAAAAAAACGCATTCAAATCGGTCCACTTTTTAAGATAATGAATTTTTTTATTACTTATTACTTGATTACAAAAATAGCTAAGACCATCCTGATTAAATCCGCTTTCTAATAAAAACCGCATCCGTCGGGGGTTAAAAATATCTTGGTTCAGCTCGACTTCGAAGCTAACTCGGCTCAGATCGGCTCTCACAAGCCAGTCGTCTAATAACTTGCGGAACAAGCTATTATTATAAAACTATGTTAATTGTGCAAGTTCCGGAACCGCAGGATCGAGTGTGGAACTAGCATGGAAAGGAAAAGCAGAATGTATAAAGTTGGCCATACCGCGAGGTGCGAGCATCTATCGCACCACGAAACCATACAATAAACTTCAATCCGAAGAACCGTAATAAATCTCCTGCGAACACGAGATCTGCTTTCGAAAACTTTCATAATCCCGATATTAGGTTGACATCGTCGCGTACCGACTACCGACCCCCGCCCGAGCGCTACCACGCTACCCCCGCCCCACCCCGCCTGCCCGGCCTCGCCAACTTGACAGGCATCGGAGCCACCGCGTTTTATAGTTCCGACATTTAACGCACGACAAAAAATTACTTGATAAAATACACAGGTTCTCTTGTGATTGTTCAGCGTTCTAAACACGACAAGAGGAATTTTTCAGAGTAATTTAAAAAATTTACGATAATGTGTAATTGTGTGCAAAGTGTAATTTAAATTTTCATGTGAATGGTTTCAATTAATTTATTGTAAGTACTTTATATTATGTGTTATTGAATGGTTTTTTCATTAATGTTTTAGTTATATATGCTATTGGATATCTTTTTTAAAGTTTTTTACTGAAAGTTTTTGAAGCGAAGCTTTTTAACGCACGTTTGGGAATAACAACCTAACTCAGAAAAATGAAAAGTCCGAACGGAAGCTGGGCAGCGCGCGCTGTCCAGCCAATGAGGAGCGTTGACTGCTCTGCCCAGCGCCATCTGTGTGAGTCTTTTGAAGTCGAACCAGTTGAAAGGAATATCGCATAGATAGCGCTATCCCGAGCGAAATTAAAATTAATAATTGGATTTTAAATACAAATCGTAAGAAGCTTCGCTTCTGCCGGGTGTCCGACGACACCTCACCTTTGTTTTAATTGACTGTTTATTATTGGGTGTTTTCATTTGGTAATAATTTAAGGTTTTTCGTAGCTTAAATTGACGTTGTTTGTTGTAGTTTTTTTTTCGTTATTGCTGCGCCCACTTCGGAACATATGGCTACGGAACCCTCTATGTGGGAAAAACGTTCTCACTTAACAGGTTTTTATTGAGAAATGTTTATGTCATGCATGCATGTATTGAACGATATGGCATAAATAAACCAATCCATGATTTTGAAGGCCAAAATAAAAAAGCGGTCAAGTGAGAGTCGAACTCGCGGAGAAAGGGTTCCGTACCATTCCGTTTTCCGTGAGAACTTTTAGACTTAGGAGTTTCGTCCACAAATTATTCCTTCTATCGCGTCTGGGTGTTTAAAAATTATAGTATACTAGCTTTTGCCCGCGGCTTCGCTCGCGTGAAATTCGTATTTCAAAGGAAGAAAGTAAGTAACAAAGACCGATCCGCGTTAAGGTAAACGATAAACGTTCTCAAGTAAGTAGTAGTACGTAACTAACGACGCGGCTTCATGCTGAGCTGCATTCTGGAAGACAATAAACCTTCTCAAAGAAAGTAAGCAACTGAGGGCGAGGCCGAAGGCCGAGCTGCGTTCAGGAAGACCATAAACCTTCTCGAAGAAAGTAAGTACTTGGATGGGTGACCGCTGACCGTTGGAGGCTGACCGAGGTTCGGATTCCTCGTAAAACTGTAGGTCCCTTCCCTCCTAATCTTACTTGGTGGTAGGGTTTATCCCGCCCGGGTTGGTACCACTGCACTGTATGAAACGTCGGTTGAAACGGCTATGTAAATAGTTTGTGTTTTCCGACCAGTTCAGTGTAGCCGGCACGATCAACGGGGGAAACACTGATATGGCACCTAGTTCACCCGGTGTTATGGGCTGACATCACGGACGTTGTAGGTGATGTAGCCAACTGTGTCAGTTTCCATAAAAAAAATTTAAAAAAAAGTAACAGAGCGCGAGGCCGAAGGCCGAGCTGCGTTCAGGAAGACCATAAACCTTCTCGAAGAAAGTAAGTAATTGAGGGCGAGGCCGAAGGTAGAGCTGCGTTCAGGAAGACTATAAACCTTCTCGAAGAAAGTAAGTAACAGAGGGCGAGGCCGAAGGCCGAGCTGCGTTCAGGAAGACCATAAACCTTCTCGAAGAAAGTAAGTAACTAAGGGCGAGGCCGAAGGCCGAGCTGCGTTCAGGAAGACCATAAACCTTCTCGAAGAAAGTAAGTACTAAGGGCGAGGCCGAAGGCCGAGCTGCGTTCAGGAAGACTATAAACCTTCTCGAAGAAATTAAGTAATTGAGGGCGAGGCCGAAGGCAGAGTTGCGTTCAGGAGGACTATAAACCGCCTTAAAGAAAGTAAGAACCATCGCCCATAGTTTAGGAAGCTTAGCGTTCAGGAAGACGATAACCTTTTCGAAGAACGTAAGTAACAGAGGGCGAGGCCGAAGGCCGAGCTACGTTCAGGAAGACCATAAACCTTCTCGAAGAAAGTAAGTAACTAAGAGCGAGGCCGAAGGCCGAGCTGCGTTTAGGAAGACCATAAACTTTCTCGAAGAAAGTAAGTAATTGAGGGCGAGGCCGAAGGCAGAGCTGCGTTCAGGAAGACGATAAACCTTCTCAAAGAAAGTAATATTCTCCCTCTCCCTCTCCCTCTCCCTCTCCCTCTCCCTCTCCCTCTCCCTCTCCCTCTCCCTCTCCCTCTCCCTCTCCCTCTCCCTCTCCCTCTCCCTCTCCCTCTCCCTCTCCCTCTCCCTCTCCCTCTCCCTCTCCCTCTCCCTCTCCCTCTCCCTCTCCCTCTCCCTCTCCCTCTCCCTCTCCCTCTCCCTCTCCCTCTCCCTCTCCCTCTCCCTCTCCCTCTCCCTCTCCCTCTCCCTCTCCCTCTCCCTCTCCCTCTCCCTCTCCCTCTCCCTCTCCCTCTCCCTCTCCCTCTCCCTCTCCCTCTCCCTCTCCCTCTCCCTCTCCCTCTCCCTCTCCCTCTCCCTCTCCCTCTCCCTCTCCCTCTCCCTCTCCCATGCCTCCCTCTCCCTCTCCCTCCATGCCTCCCTCTTTCCCCCACCCATCCCCATTCCCTTCCCTCCTTTTCCTCCCCCTGCCATCGCTGCTCTTCCTCCCCACCCTCCTTCCCCTTCCTTCATCTCCCTACCTCAACTATTTCTCTCTCCCTCCCCTCCACTCCCGCCCTTCCCTCACCACCACTCCTCTCACCACCCCCTAACTCCCACTCCCTCACTCCGACTCTCTCACTCCCTCTCTCCCTAAACGAAAATCCTAAGCCTTCTAGTTCTCACAGAAAATGGGATAGTACGGAACCCTCTTTACGCGAGCTCGACTCGAACTTGACCACTTTTTTAAAATTATGTTACCATGGGATATACACTTAATTTACAGGAAAACCTAAACGAAAATCCTAAGCATTCACTCACAGAAAACGGGATGGTACGGAACCCTCTTTACGCAAGGTCCACTCGAACTTGACCAATTTTTTGAAATTATGTTACCATGGGTTATTCATTTAATTTACAGGAAAACCTAAACGAAAATCCTAAACCTTCTAGTTCTCACAGAAAACGGGATGGTACGGAACCCTCTTTACGCGAGCTCGACTCGAACTTTACCATTTTTTTTTCAAAATTATGTTAGTCCGGGATATACACTACCACTATACAAAGTTTCATCAAAATCCGTCCAGCCGTTCAGGCGTGAAAGAGGAACAAACAAACAAACAAACAAACAAACAAACAAACAAATATACTTTCGCATTTATGATATTAGTGAGATGGGATATACACTTAATTTACAGGAAAACCTAAACGAAAATCCTAAGCATTCACTCACAGAAAACGGGATGGTACGGAACCCTCTTTACGCAAGGTCCACTCGAACTTGACCAATTTTTTGAAATTATGTTACCATGGGTTATTCATTTAATTTACAGGAAAACCTAAACGAAAATCCTAAACCTTCTAGTTCTCACAGAAAACGGGATGGTACGGAACCCTCTTTACGCGAGCTCGACTCGAACTTTACCATTTTTTTTTTAAATTATGTTAGTCCGGGATATACACTACCACTATACAAAGTTTCATCAAAATCCGTCCAGCCGTTCAGGCGTGAAAGAGGAACAAACAAACAAACAAACAAACAAACAAATATACTTTCGCATTTATGATATTAGTGAGATCTTTTAAGTGGTATTAGTTTCTTCATCGGTAAGTTTCTTTACGTTTATATTGTTTCTTGATAGTTATGTTGTTTTGGTATTCTACATGTAAAGTTTTAATGTTTCATAAATAATTTCTTCAAATCAGGTATTACTTTTTATTTTTGTTAATATTATTTTTAATAAAGTTCTAGTTGAGTATGTATGTTTCTGGCGACTTCTTATTTGTAGGCATTTTTGGTTATGTTTGTTAAAGGGCACGGCTGAAACCCAGCAGCGCTAACCCCGCACCGGCCGGGGCAGCATACGCTGAGCCGTCCCCTTTTTTTGCTACTATAAATGTATGGAAGTACCACGTGGTGCATTTTGCCAAATAAACATCTTCTTCTTCTTCAGTGTCTTCATTCATCTAACATCAATTTGTGTGTATACCACAAAATATTAGTCACTGCTCGGTGCGGGGTGTTGCAGCGCACGACGACGGATGGAGTGGAGCAGCGATGGAAATAAGTGGCAGAAGAGTTGGCTCACTCGAACCTGCCACTCAGTCGTGGCGGAGTAATGGAATTGTTGTTATGCCGTTGATTCCTTTTGTAGTGGAAGCGCCTTTGTCCGACGTCGCGGCCGCTTCGCTCCTTCCGCTGCTGTTTTGTTTTTAGTTTTGTCCCGGCTCGGCTCGTTCGACGGCGATAGTTGCAGTTGTTCCGGTGCCCGCGCTCACCTAAAGCTTCAGGCGGAAACTTGCCCGCGCGGAATGCCTCTTAAGAATTTTCCTTTACTTTAGATGCGCACTGCTATTGTTCAAACGCTTTTTCACAAATGGCCGAGTTAAATCATCTAAGAGTACGTTTTATACAACTTATCTTACTTAACTGCATAGTGTTATTCGAAAACGTACGGCCGAATGTGTATAATGAATACATACATACAATTACGCAGTCGGCGTAAGCAGAGTAATCGGTATTGTACTGCAAGAACTCGTGTAAAATTACCAGCGCAATACCGTTCATCACGCTTAGTAAAGTATTAGGACAAGATAACTTATCAAGCTGCGAGTAAGACACGAAGACAGTTACCTATCTGCATGACTTTGGAAGGACCGTGCCAAGATGACAGCGGTGGCTAGTCTGTCGCCATTTAGCATAAACATTGTAGATTAGTGATCAGTGATAGAATAACTAAGGAAGCTGAGAACGAAAAGGAACAAGTCCAGTTTTGACCGTACATACAACAGCCACGATGAGTATTTCTGCGTACAATATGTATGATAAAGATAATACACTACTCCACATCTAAAGTGGAGAAAAAACTATTTTTTATTATTTGTTGTTGTATCCGCCATAATAACACATATTCTGTGAAAATTTCAACGGGCTATTATTACGGTTCAAGAGATACAGCCTTCGGACAGACAGACGGACAGACGGACGGACAGACAGAGAGACAGCGCAGGCTTAGTAATAGGCTTCCGTACGGCATACGAAAACCTAAAAACGAGCCAATCATTATAATAGTGTTCTAAAATTAGGAATTTGGTTGGTAATTTGTCCATGCGGTACTCATCCGACTCAATCCGGCACTGTCTAGCGCGCCAGTTCACGCCAAAAACCGTTCTGTCGTCCGTTACGCCGCCGCTCCGCGCACTGTATCTGTTGTTGATAGATATCTCAGTTCAAACAGGCGCGCCTTAATATCATATAAACACAGCACTTCACAGTTATTGTCACTGGCCCATCTCTCTCGCGTTATTCCATCGATAAAATCAATTGTCTTTTTCCGCCACTAAAATTACTCTTTACAAACAATCCTAGAGGCGCACACGCATTCTTCTCCCTCCTCCGTGCTTTAGCGACTGTCTGTCCGCATGCCGCCGAGCCTTCGCATCACACCCTCACCCCCTCAACAGCTTCCACTACCTCACATCGCACCATTTGCACAGACAATGTTGCACTGGTGACGTCCGCGAAAGGTTTTTGAAATGAAATATTCAGCGGTCCGTCACAATTATACTAACAAATAAAAAAAAGAAAAGTAAAGAACTAAGATTCAAGAAACGTGTTTTTTCGAGGTTTTTTTCTATCGGTACTAAAAACGGTAATACATATATGTAAGCGTCAAACTTTGTGTGATTATATTGCACACTCTAAGTAAAACAAGAAATTAAAAAACCGGGCCAATTGAGTGGTTGTACGGAACCCTGGGTGCGCGAGTCCGACTCGCACTTGGCCGGTTTTTTTCCTATCGTACTCAAATCGATGGATTTCATCCATTCCAAGCGTTATAACTTGCAAAAAGAGATTAGATTCAATTATATGTTAGCTTCAAAAGTGACCCGTTTCGACCGAAAGAGACATATTCACAATTTTAGCATGCGGGCACCGAATATATATTACTTGATGCAGGCGAACCGAGGCTAAACGCTTTTATAGCAGAACGGATGTTCCGTTCTGCTATCGAAACAGCTCGTCTCATTTTTTTTTATGTCCTATGAACGGACTTGCATAGAGGGATATATTCAATTTTATTTTTAACATCGCGCTTGTGTACTATCTTTATCGAGATTTGAGTATGAATTCTGAAATTAGCGCATCTGTTACGTGTAGGTGACTTGGCTTAACGGTCATTGCACTGACGCTACCCGCTCTAACCGCCACAATTTTTTTTTTTTATGAAGACTGACACCGTTGTCTACATCACCTACAACATCCGTGGTGTTGGCCCATAACACCGGATGAACTTGGTGCCACGTCAGTGCTTCCCTTCGGTCGTGCCACTGCGTAACTCTTCGTAACACTGCGTAATGTACGCTATGCTGCAGCTCACTCGTCAGTCAATCGGACAATCCGTATTCCACTAACAAGGTAACCAATACTCAATACAAATATAGGAAGGAACACGTAGTTCACTGACTCCCGGTCCCTGGATAGGCCGCGCCGGTTATTTGCTATTTAGCAAAAGCCAAATTGGTGTCAACTGGTCACAAAAAGTGAACTATTTCCAAGTGACATCCAGTGCCGAGTGATTTTCGGAGTGACTCCGTTTGACTGTAGAATTTTATTTTTGTTTAGCGCTTTGCGTTAGAACTGTACTAATCTGTACGCAGTAGCATTTTAGATAGGTAATTTAGTGTTAAGTACTTGCCTACTTGCAAATATTGCAATGCGTGAACTGGAGAAGAAGAAAAAACATATCTACTGCAAGCGAGAGTTTTCTCGCCGTGCTAGAATGAATGCTATATATGAATGTATATCTAACTTGTCCAAGCATAATGTTATGAACTGGATCAGTGAAAAAGTTAAATTACCAATAAAAAAAACCCCTGACCCCTTAAAATTTAAAAATAATTTCCGTTTACTTACATAAAGGAGTCGGTGGGCCGCTAAGGAAATTCCCGCGCAGCTCTGAGTTTTTATATTTTTTAACTTTTTAGGGGTCCGGGTTTTTTTTTTATTTGTAATTTAACTTTTTTTTTATAACGCATGCAAATCGGTCCACTTTTTAAGATAATGAATTTTTTTATTACTTAATAACTTGATTACAAACATAGCTATCAACCATCCCGATTAAACCAGCTTTCTAATCAAACAATCCGCATTCAAATCGGTCCATCCGTTTAGGAGCTACAATACCACAGACAGGCACACCCTTACACACATACACACAGACACACACACGCTAAAATTATAACACCCCTCTTTTTTCGGCGGGGGTTAATAAACTAAACGGAACTGAGCTGAACATCTTATCCTAAAGTGTATGTTGTTCTCACATGAAATAAAAACTTCATTCGCCCGGCTATATATATATTTTTCACTTTATGCCACTCGATGCGTGGTAAGGGCGGGCTTATTACCTAAGGCAATTTCCTCCAGGCAGCCCGGTGGCCCTACATTTTACATGGACTCCGAACCATGGAGCAGTGGGTGAAGGACTATTAAGTATATATATTCACTAGCAGGTTTATGAAAATAATGCCGGTGGTAACCCTTTCTGCGTGTTGAATGAAATGTGTGTTTTTTTTTTGCTCTGCTACGTACCTACGAGAGAGAGAAAAACTCGACATTATTTCTGCATACCTTCTGCATACTTAATACATTCGCGGCGTCAGTCCTAAAGTCTGGCTTTTTTCTGCAAATTGCTGAAAATTGTTTCTTTTTTCACGGTGCCGCTCCGGGCGGGCCGCCGCGCGCCGCTCGGTAACAGACGCGTGAATCATTGCGTTGGAAGCGAACTTTTTAAACCTTTAGAAAAAGGCTGAAAAATAAATTCTTGTTTAAAAGTTTACGGCGAAAAGTTTTCAGTAGGTAATGTGTTGTCGAGACAAGAGTTTCGGTCGCACCTACTGAAAGTTTCCCACAATAAATATTGGTGAGGGCGGGGGGCGGTCTGGTGGAGAGGAGGGGGGTGCGACGGCGGCGCCACGGCCACCGAATAAATACACGCTTATTTGCGCTATACCGAATCGTACAGTCTGGTCTAAGCGTGTTAATACATCTATATAATCGTGATGAGGTACACTCACTACAATAAATAGTAACTAGCTAGCTAGTAACAGTAACCTAATGTGACTGTTACTATTGTTACTATAATTATTTTAATATCATGTTTTTTCTCTTGTATTGTCCATATTAATATTATTACTTTATTTCACATTTTTACAATAATTTATATAAATTTTACACATATTATACTATAAAAAGTAATAAAAATACACAAAATTAATACTAATTAAAAGAACGGTAATACCACCGGCGCGGCGGGAGACAGGCCTCCAAGGGCGCCGGCGGCGCCGGCGGCGGCGGCGGCAGCGGCGGCGGCAGCGGGTGCAGGCCGTGGCTACGGACTGTGCTACGGAGCTCTCCGGGACGACGACGCGAGACTAGGCATGGGTGGTATACGAATCCTGTCCGATCATCACTCTGACTATAGACATAGAGACAACGGAAAGCGACGATGTGAACATAGTGTTGTTGTTGTTGCAGGTGAGCGGCGTGGTGGGCCGGGCAGATGTACTCGCCTGCTTCTTCTTTCTGTCCTCTCTGCTCGTCTATCACGGGTCAGTACCTATATATATATATATAAATATCACTGACAGCAACGTGAATGGGCTGACACCGCAGGAGCTGGCCAACCAATTTATTTATTCGAAAAGCAAGGGTTGATAGAGAAAAATATAAAAGGATAAAGCTGATACATCTCAGTTCTTGTGATTAAGTGTATGTGTGTAAACGATAGGATGTGTGTATGTGTGAGTGTTTCAAAATATGTACGAATGTGCATTCATCAATCTGTTGTACATCCCGACAATCAGGGTAAGCAGAGTAATCGGTGTTGTGCTACCCTAGCACAACATTGACCACCATGTTTCGCAAAATATTCGTTAGATACTTAGAATGTAATTTACTCGTAACTATCAAGCAGCAAGTAAGGCACGAAGACCCACCCTGCTGCATGACTCGGTGGAAGGACCGTGCCAAGGTGAGAGGTGGTTAGCCTGGCGCCCTTCATCACGACATCTTATCCTTATCCCTTATTTTCCTTTTACGACATGCACGGGGAGAGATGCAGTGGAGCAACCCGACGCCGTGCCCACATGCCGTGTATGCCATGCATGTTAAAGTGCCGACCCCACATGGTACCTATAAACTAAAACGTGCATAAAATGCTCTATGTATTACGAAAACTTTATTACAACCCTCAATTGCTTCGACTGCTAGAAAATTATTTTCGTGTTAGACAAAACGAAAATTTGATAGTCTGATCAGATATTTATGATGCGGCGCGGGCTCTTTATATTGCTATATCTTTATAAATACCTCCATCCACTAGATACTTGAGGAAACATCTCGTACCTGCGCGTGTTGGTGATCGAGAACATTCGCTAGTATGGTTCCCATAGGAAATACACGAGCGAGACGAAACCTTTCTTGTATATTTCGACTGCGTCGCCTCCTAACATAAACTTATTTATTGCGTGGAATACCTTATTTTGAAGGAATTCCAGACTCCCAGGGGCAGCGGGCGTTGAGTGAGTCACACGCAAGCCTGTATATACATATACACCTTCTCTCTCAGTAGTACACATACATATATATATATATATATGTACATAGATGTAGGTACATAGAGGTGCAGGTATATTTATAACATAGATAGTACTCGTATTGGGAGAGGAGATAAGGGAGGGAGGGGTGGTTAGATAAAAAAAGTTTAGGGTGGTGGAGAGGAGAGGGATTGAAAGGGGAGGTAAGTAGAAGAGAATATATTTCGTCGACTCAAATTAATTATTACTACAATTCAATACAATACAGCGCCTGTGGAATAATCTCCCACCAGCCATCAGAACATCTCAAACTCTTGCCACTTTCAAAAAGCGTTTGAAAGAGAAATAGAGGTGATTTACTTTATTATTTACAGGTATTTTTTTTTTTATTGGCAGCGCGACATATGGCGCCGAGTCACCCATAAGGTGTCTAACGATGCCCATGATGAAAATATCCTATGTTTATGTAATATGTTCTAGTATTATACCTACATAATATATATATTATATGTCCGGCGTCTTGTTCACTTAATTTTATTGTTTTGTTAGTATTAAGTTTGTGTCATTCTTCTTCTTTGTTTTGCTACCCTTATAATGAGGGTTCATAAAAGTCAGGTTGACTGGCAGAGTTTGCCTTAGGTAATAAGTCCGACTTTTGTAAAAGCATTGTATTGGAAATCAATAAAGCATATTCTATTCTATTCTAATACCGCGAAGAGAGCGAAGCCGCGGGCAAAATTATACATCGTGTTGTAACGGCCAGTACATTAATTTCGCCAGCGCAATCCTCCAGTTTTTGAGAGAAAAAGAAGTAAATGAAGTTTTTCTCTAAAGAGTCTAGTTTTCGAGATATAAATTTTTGAAATTTATATTTTCGTCAAGTGTAATTTGACGCGCGCAGGGGGAGGGTGCTGGCGCGGGAACGGTAGGGGTCGTAAACTCACGCCGCCCCCCACCGCCGTCGCGCATCTCCTCTCTCCGCGCACTCTCCCTGCTCACTCTCTCACCGAGAGCCTTTCATTCCCACGTTTGTGTAGAACATTAGATGCTTTTTACACTAAATAAATCAATTAGTTTGTATGAAAAATGTAACTTTTTATTTTTGTGTACTGGCCGTTACAACTGCCTATATATATAAATGAATGTTTGTTTGTCCCGTGGGTGTCCATATAATAAACATCCGATTGCAATGAAACTTCGGTGAGTTGTGCGCACGCACACGAAGGTTTCTGAAGGGTGAGAGGGAGGGTGGGTGGGGGGAACGATAGTTTAAAATCATATTTGCGTTTAAATCGAATTTGTTACTAAACCGAGTTTACCGCGAGCGAAGCCACGGGCAAAAGCTAGTTCTTATAACTGTTTCGACTACGAAAACTAGGTTTTAGTTTATACAACTTTTTTTCCTGCAAACTCTACTAGAAATATGTCGCGCATGTAGCTCTATTATTGGCTGATTATAACAATACTGTTACAAAATCAGGTTAACAGAGTGTTACTCTTTATTTTGTTAGCGTATAGATATATAGTTTTTTCATTGGTCCGCCCGGTAGATTGGAGTCTTTGTATCGAACTGTATCCGCGGTGGCCTTTGATCGGGACGAGACGTCCTGGCACGTCGACAAAATTTAAATAAAATTTGTCGCACGTTCAGTAAAATTGCGGCGTTCTCTCGCTCCCTTTGTTTTCGCCGAGTAACGTGTGCTGGCGCACTCATAAATAAACGTTTCGCACTGTTTATATTCAATTCGGACGGAAATCGATAGGAGAGCAGACTTTTCGTCGCCGCGCGCTGTTCTTTTGCCGTTTCGCCCTCCGGCTGGCGAAAGTTCGGAAAACGCGCCCAGCAATAGCGGCGCGAAGGACGCGGCGACGACGGCGCGCGGTGTTAGAGCGCGGGGCGCGCGGGGGTGGCGGCGCGACCTCTATCGCGAAACTTTGCGATTAGAAAGTTGATAGTTATTCAATTACGCGGCTAAACGTAGATGTAGGAGAATGTTTTCGAGGCCTCCCGAACTATGAATACATGAGGAAAATCTTCCGTTTACTGCCTACCGAGGACGGCTCTTCTTAGAAGTTCCTTTAATTTATTATTAGCTCTATTGGGAACATAATACTGGTATGACCATTGTAAATTATACTCATTTTAAGTTTACGGATTAACAGTGGTTACTGAAGATTTACATAAGTCGACGTTTCGCCCGCTACGTCACAGGTTTCTTAAAGAAGTTCCTGGAGCCGACGACGTCTGGTGTCCTTTGTACCAGACGTCAAACGTTTGACGCCTGCTACAACGGAATTAATCTGTTAGAATAAACTTAAAAACTTAATTGTAAATTATTATATTTTTATCGTTACTGTAAAATCCTTCTCAGAATATATTTAGGCGCTCACGTTTACTCATACTGATGCGTTAATTATACGTATTTGTCAGTAATAGTACTGTGGAAAAAAAATATATTTTTAAAAATTAACCTCTGTACTACCTACCACACAGTAGTACAGTAGGACAGAATGGATTTTTTTCGTAACCTGTGAAAATTTAAGAAAAGCATCAAGAAAATCGACTGGCTCTTTCGGAGGCTGGTTTTCGGACTCGACATTTTCATCACAATTATTCAGAACAGAAAATAGAACAGTTGAACATGCGACTCTCTTATTTTTGGGGCAAGGATGGGTAATTTATGAATGCTTTAATTAAATTATGCACCCAGTTCACTTCTCTTGTTATTGTTAGCTTACACGACCTTTGTGGTCATGATAGTACCGCCTCCCGAGCTACATCCAATTCGCCAGCGGCTCCGCTTCGCGTGACTTTTTGCTCACAGGTCAGGCCGCCGATGACGTAGCATTATGATTTATAGCCTAAAACCATCTTGAGAAGTGACAGAATGTAGCAGGTAAAGTGGTTCTCGAGTTATAAGGATATTGACGTACATTACACGTCCGTAGAAACTTCCCTATAATTATTACGATTGAGACTACCTATAGCTATGTTTCTTTACTTCGTGATTTTTTGTCATATGATTATGACAAAAATCTAAAGTTTGTATACATATAACAGTTTATTTTTTTTTTTTATTTGACAACAGAAAACCAAATACAAACAGCCAACAAAGTCATATTAAGTCCAATTGTACAAGAAAATTAATATTCAAACGACTGAATGATCAACATACACTGCAAGTCCCTTCCCTCCCTCACCTTACTAGGTAGCTATAGTTTGGTACCACCATGACATCAGTACACGCACACTCTCTCTTTCTCTCACAAACATAAACGCACACACAGCCACACACACACACACTTATGCTATGAAAGTAGCTACCAAAGAGTTTGTATTACGTCGCTTTGGTAGCTACAATTTTACCCCTACTTCAAATCCGTTTAGTCAGAGTGTAGGCGGCACGACGAAAGGGAAGTATACTGCCATGGCACTTAGTTCACCAAAGTGTGATGGGCTGACATCGCGGGTCTAGTAGGTGATGTAGCCAACCAGGTCAAGTTCCATGAAAATATATTTATTTATAACGAATTTAAGGCTAATTTATTTTTGACGTTTCCTCTCGAAGACAAAATCCATATACTAATATTATAAATTCGAAAGTAACTCTGTTGTCTGTCTGTCTGTCTGTCTGTCTGTCTGTCTGTCTGTCTGTCTGTTACCTTTTCACACCTAAACCGCTGAACAGATTTCGATAAAATATTGCACGGGGATGAATTGCATCCCGAGGACGGACATAGGCTACTTTTTGTCTCAAAAAACCACCCTTAAGGGGGTGAAATAGGGGATGAAAGTTTGTATGGGGAACTCAGCATTTCTTGAGTTAGGGATATGACAATTTATATTTGGGCTTTTGGTATGAAATAAAGAAATACGTGTTTCAGCGTTTTTGCTAAATCAACCCTTAAATTAAAATAGTGGTTGATTTCAAAATTAGATTTTAGGATTTTATGAAATTTTGTACGGAGCTGAATTGCATCCTGAGGAAGAACATAGGCTACCTTTTGTCTCAAAAAAACAACCCTTAACGGGGTGAAATAGGGGATGAAAGAATGTATGGGGAACCCATCATTTCTCAAGTTAGGGATATGAAAATTCATATTTAGGCTTTTGGTATAAAATAAAGAATTAGTGTTTCAGCGTTTTTGCTAAATCAACCCTTAAATTAAAATAGGGGATGATTTCAAAATTAGGTTTTAGGATTTTGAATGATTTTAAATAATTTTATCCATACTGGGGGTGGTTTTGAAGAGTGGGGTTGAGGTGCGGGGGAGGAGTCCGCGGGGAGAGGGGAAGGGAGGATAATTTAATCTCTATCTTCTTTTCTCTATCTCTACTTCTTATAAAAGGAAACGTCTGTTTGCATGTATGTATGTATGTTTGAGGTAAACTCGGAACCACTTAACAGATTTTTATGCGGTTTACACCAATGTAAAGAGTAGTTCTTCAGGCTCACTATAGTAGGCTATATACCATAAAGTTAAATAGCCTTAGGGTTGAGCAGTATCAAAGAAAACGGAATTTAGTGTCGAATGGTCGTAATATATGGCGTTAGCAGTTCTGTTGCGTTGCGTTGGTGTAGTGTAGATAGATGCTTTTGGTAGAAGATACGAGTAGAATAAAGAGTAGATATCTATACTTATAAAATTGTTTGTCCTGACTGACTGATCTATTAACGCACAGCTGAAACTACTAAGTCTAGAAAGCTGAAATTTGGAACATAGGTTTATTTCATAAAGTAAGAATCCGTTAAGGATTTTTTGGAAATTACAACTTTAAGGGGGGAAATGGGGACGACGACTTTGTATGAAAGTTTTTGTTTTTTTTTATGTAATATTATGGTCTTATGGTCTTCCTGAACGTAGCTCGGCCTTCGGCCTCGCCCTTAATTACTTACATTCTTAGATAAGGTTTATCGCCATCCTGAACGCAGCTCGGCCTTCGGCCTCGCCCTCAGTTACTTACTGTCTTCGAGAAGGTTCATGGTCTTTCTGAATGCAGCTCGGCCTTCGGCCTCGCCCTTAATTACTTACTTTCTTCGAGAACGTTTATAGTCTTCCTGAACGCCGCTCGGCCTTCGGCCTCGCCCTCAGTTACTTACTTTCTTCGAGAAGGTTTATAGTCTTCCTGAACGCAGCTCGGCCTTCGGCCTCGCCCTCAGTTACTTACTTTCTTCGAGAAGGTTTATGGTCTTCCTGAACGTAGCTCGGCCTTCGGCCTCGCCCTTAATTACTTACTTTCTTAGATAAGGTTTATCGTCTTCCTGAACGCAGCTCGGCCTTCGGCCTCGCCCTTTGTTACTTACTTTCTTTGAGAAGGTTTATGGTCTTCCTGAACGTAGCTCGGCCTTCGGCCTCGCTTTCAGTTACTTACTTTCTTCGAGAAGGTTTATAGTCTTTCTGAATGCAGCTCGGCCTTCGGCCTCGCCCTTAGTTACATACTTTCTTCGATAAGGTTTATAGTCTTCCTGAACGCAGCTCGGCCTTCGGCCTCGCCCTTAATTACTTACTTTCTTTGAGAAAGTTTGTAGTCTTTCTGAACGCAGCTCGGCCTTCGGCCTTGCCCTTAGTTACTTACTTTCTTTGAGAAGGTTTATGGTATTCCTGAACGTAGCTCGGCCTTCGGCCTCGCTTTCAGTTACTTACTTTCTTCGAGAAGGTGTATAGTTTTTCTGAACGCAGCTCGGCCTTCGGCCTCGCCCTTAGTTACATACTTTCTTAGATAAGGTTTATCGCCTTCCTGAACGCAGCTCGGCCTTCGGCCTCGCCCTTAATTACTTACTTTCTTCGAGAAGGTTTATAGTCTTCCTGAACGCAGCTCGGCCTTCGGCCTCGCCCTCAGTTACTTACTTTCTTCGAGAAGGTTTATGGTCTTCCTGAACGTAGCTCGGCCTTCGGCCTCGCCCTTAATTACTTACTTTCTTAGATAAGGTTTATCGTCTTCCTGAACGCAGCTCGGCCTTCGGCCTCGCCCTCAGTTACTTACTTTCTTCGAGAAGGTTTATGGTCTTCCTGAACGTAGCTCGGCCTTCGGCCTCGCCCTTAATTACTTACTTTCTTTGAGAAAGTTTATAGTCTTTCTGAACGCAGCTCGGCCTTCGGTCTTGCCCTTAGTTACTTACTTTCTTTGAGAAGGTTTATGGTATTCCTGAACGTAGCTCGGCCTTCGGCCTCGCTTTCAGTTACTTACTTTCTTCGAGAAGGTTTACAGTCTTTCTGAATGCAGCTCGGCCTTCGGCCTCGCCCTTAGTTACCTACTTTCTTCGATAAGGTTTATAGTCTTTCTGAACGCAGCTCGGCCTTCGGCCTCGCCCTTAATTACTTACTTTCTTTGAGAAAGTTTATAGTCTTTCTGAACGCAGCTCGGCCTTCGGCCTTGCCCTTAGTTACTTACTTTCTTTGAGAAGGTTTATGGTATTCCTGAACGTAGCTCGGCCTTCGGCCTCGCTTTCATTTACTTACTTTCTTCGAGAAGGTGTATAGTTTTTCTGAACGCAGCTCGGCCTTCGGCCTCGCCCTTAGTTACATACTTTCTTAGATAAGGTTTATCGCCTTCCTGAACGCAGGTCGGCCTTCGGCCTCGCCCTCAGTTACTTACTGTCTTCGTGAAGGTTCATGGTCTTTCTGATCGCAGCTCGGCCTTCGGCCTCGCCCTTAGTTACTTACTTTCTTCGATAAGGTTTATAGTCTTCCTGAACGCAGCTCGGCCTTCGGCCTCGCCCTCAGTTACTTACTGTCTTCGAGAAGGTTCATGGTCTTCCTGAACGCAGCTCGGCCTTCGGCCTCGCCGTTAGTTACTTACTTTATTTGACAAGGTTTATCGTTTACCTTAACGCAGCTTGCCTTCGGCCTCGCCCTTAGTTACTTACTTTCTTCGATAAGGTTTATAGTCTTCCTGAACGCAGCTCGGCCTTCGACCTCGCCCTCAGTTACTTACTGTCTTCGAGAAGGTTCATGGTCTTCCTGAACGCAGCTCGGCCTTCGGCCTCGCCCATAGTTACTTACTGTCTTCTTTGAAATACGAATTTCACGCGAGCGGAGCCGCGGGCTCAGCTAGTAAACTAATAAATAAGCTAAGTCCAAGTGCGCACTATTGCGTATTTTTGTGTTTTAATTGTCTCGTAATTCAACAACCCGCTCGGCGCGGTACTATGACTTCGATTGCTCGCATAGTATTTTCGGTGTTATTTTTTGTCGGAAGCCTTAATTCGTTTGCATATTGTAATGAGTTTTCTGTTATTACAGGATCACTTAAATTATGTTCATTTCAGGGGTCCGAAGAGACCACATCCCAGCGTTCACAATGGTTGGTTTAGAAAATAAAACTAGAAGGGTTAAGTACAAACACCTGCAAAGGGGGTTCGGTAGAAAAATAATTAAAAATTCAACTTGATATACATACCATTAAATTGAAAACCTCTTTCTGTGTTCTAAGCGGATTAAGGCCCCGCAAGCGATCGCCACTCTGCTCACCTGGGTGACTAAAACCCTTTTACTAAAACCAACTCATTAGTGTTCTCAGTTGGGTGGTCACTATCACTTGGGTGGTCAAAGTTCAGTAAATTTTATTTAATGGTTTTATTTTCTGAATTAGGGTTTTATTATTTAAACAAAAATGGGGAGAAGAATCTTTTGTAGAGCTCCAAGAAAAAATTAAAATAAAAAAAAAACATCTTAACATTTTTAGGTTTCCCTACCGTACGCGTACGAAAGCCTATTACTAAGCCTACGTCGCGTCGCCCGCCTGACCGCCTGTCCGTCTGTCCGTCCTACCTTTAAAGGGTTATATATAATACAAATCCTAACAAATAATTTAAAAAAATTAAGGAAACTAAGATGTCCCTATACAAGAAACGTGTTTTTTTTCATAGTTTTTTTGTTTTTGTTCTATCCTAAAATCGGTAATAGCGTCAAACTTGGTGATAAAAACCGACCAATTACATGATGGTACGGAAACCTGGGTGCGCAGTCCGACTCGCACTTGGCCGGTTTCTTTAACGCAACTTCTCTCGCGATATTCGCGATACAATGCCGCTATCGAGTAGATAAGACCCTACACCCTCCCGTCGGGTGTGTCGCGACAATCGAGGGTTCCGTCGGAGGAACAATGAGATTCTCCAATACTCGAGCGGGGCGAGCCCGAGCGCCTTCAACTCTGTTTAGGTGTTCCGTCCGAGGCAGCCCCTATTATTTGGCTGCCCATTAATACCTAAGTTGAAGATACGCTCGAAGCCGTGTCGCCTCTGCTAATGGTTGAGAGCAAGTTTAGTGGGGGTGGGTGGGATTATGCATGAGAGTGTAAATCCGGAATCCGATTTACTCAGCAAATTAGTCCTCTAATCGCTTACTATGAAGTGTTTGTAAATAGCAGATGGAAGCTCAAAAAAATTTATAAACTGACATGAGTACACTAGCGTAACGTGAATAAACTTGAAATTGTGAAAACGTCCGTTAAAGAAAATTACGTTATGATTTTCCACCGTTGTACATATTATGTTGAAAAAAATACACTTCACATTAAGAGTTTGTTAGCAAAACATTTTAAACTAATGTTTCACTTGTTCGATTAACAATACATACATGTTTTATCGAGTTGAAGGTTAAATATAGGGCATGCAAAAGAAAAATACGAGTACTAAACAACATTTCGAAATTTTGGACACCGTTTGACTATTATGTTACGGAACCTTAAAGCCCAGGTAACAGTGCATGTAGGCACAGGGGCGGGGCCCGGGGGACAGGAGGAAGGGAAGATCGTTTTTCACGTGAGTAGGCAGCGCACCGGGCGGAGGCGGCGCCCCGCCCTCAGCGCCCGCACCGCCGCCGCGCCGCGACCCCCCGTGCTCCTCTAACTAACAATAATAAAACAATAAATTTCCGAGTTATTGAAGAAAACAAAATAGAGATAATACACGCGAAACTTTCCTCAGCGATGGAAATAAATTTGAGACCCGACTCACGGTAAATCATTTCCATTATTATGTCGGAGATTTTTTTTTTAATTTATCGTCCCTTGCCGTGCTTAGCAATATTCATGTCGCGGGCGGCGCGTCCCGCCGCCTCCGGGGCGGGGGCGGGGCGCCCCCCCCCCCCCCCCCCCCCGGGCGCGGCGCGGGGGCGTTGCTTGTCGTCGACGTAAATGGAGACAGAGGATTTTTTATCGGGGTCCGATGGGATCGCGTAATTTATTTGTTAACTTTCTATACTTTAACTGGAGATTGAGAGCTATTTCGATGAGTAATGGCTTTTGCGATTTCTAAAGAAAGAGACGATTACGCCTGCTCTAATTCCATAAATGGGTCATTAAACCGGATTTACAGTTTAGATTTTTCCTCTATTACACATTTATTCTCAACTAGCTGTTGCCCGCGGCTTCGCTCGCGTGAAATTCGTATTCCAAAGAAGAATGTAAGTAACTAAGGGCGAGGCCGAAGGCCGAGCTGCGTTCAGGTAATCGATAAACCTTCTCAAAGAAAGTAACTAACTAAGGGCGAGGCGGAAGGCCGAGCAGCTTTCAGGTAAACGATAAACCTTTCTCAAATAAAGGAAGTAAGTAAGGGCGAGGCCGAAGGCCGAGCTGCGTTCAGGAAGACGATAAACCTTCTGGAAGAAAGGAAGGAACTAAGTGCGAGGCCGAAGGCCGAGCTGCGTTCAGGTAAACCAAAAACCCTCTTCCGCCTTCGGGCCTCGCCCTTAAAGACTTCCATTCTTCAATAGAATATAATATCGTTTACTCAATCTATTTATTTCATAAAAAAGTAATATTAATAACTAAAGAATTAAAATCTACCTAACAAACATTAAAATAACTATCAAAACGGGCATTTTGAAATGTTCTTAGAGCACTTGCGGCATTACCCCGCTGGATGGCAAGGCTTACCCTTTTTTTTTTTTTTTTTTTTTTTTATTGCTACCGAACTGGGTGGCTCTGTCCGAGGTCGCAACCTCAGGCGCAGCCAATTTCACACCCGAGGAGGTGCCAGTCCGGCTTGGAGGTGGACTAATGTTGCTGGGGAAAGGCTATTAACCCGCGATTTGAAGATCTGTGGATTGTAGGAGTGGGGGAAGATATTTCCTGGGAGCCCGTTCCACACCTTTGCAGTGCGGCACAAGAACGATTTAGAGAATCGTGCAGTTCGAAGAACTCTTCTGTCGACTACAAACGGGTGTTCCGCGAGAGTATGGCGGGTTTGGCGAAGGCGAACAGGAGGAGGAGGGATAAGGGAAGCAAGTTCGTCAGAGCAGCGGCCATAGTAGTACCGATAAAACAGGCTCAATGACCCAACGATACGTCTGTGCTTTAGAGGTTGAAGGTCCTTTGTGAGTACGGAGTCACCAATGAGGCGAATGGCTCGTCGCTGAATAGAATCCAAGGCTGAAAGAAGGTACTCAGGGGAACCCTCCCAAAGATGACTGCAATATTCCATCACCGGTCTTACTTGTGCTTTGTAGAGTGTAAGCAGTTGGACCGGCGTGAAAAATCGCCGACAGCGGTAAAGGACTCCTAATTTTCGAGACGCTAGTTTCGCCTTGGACTCTATGAACGATCGAAACCCAACGTCCCTGGACACCTCCATACCCAGGACACCCAGACTACCATCGTTGGGGACTTGGCTGCCCTGAAAAGTGGCTTGGAGAGGAAACGGATCAGCCTTAGTAGAGAAGGCACAAGCTTGCGTCTTGGCTACGTTGAAGTTGACCAAGTTCTTCTTCCCCCAAGAGGATACTTTTTCGAGAACCTGGTCAACCCGAGCAACAGTTTCGCGTCTCGCGTTTGCTGCTGAGGCCTCTCTACCCTTCCAGTCCTTGATGAACCCTTCGTGCACCGTGCTGTCGTCCGCGTAACAGTGTATTTCGCCGAGCGAGAGCATGTCGTTGATGAACAATAAAAACAGCGTAGGCGACAGCACGGATCCTTGTGGAACACCAGCATTGATTGAGTAGTCGGCCGAGCAGGCACCATCTAGGGTGACAAATATCGACCGGCCACTCAAAAAGCTGGAGATCCAGGTGCACAGTTTTGTAGGGACACCGTAGGCCGGAAGCTTGCTTAAGAGTCCCCGGTGCCAGACGCGATCGAATGCTTTGGATATGTCCAGAGCGACCGCCAGCGATTCCCCAAAACCATCGAGCCTTTCAGCCCATAAATGCGTGACGTACGCTAGAAGATCTCCAGTCGACCTTTGCTTGCGAAAGCCGTATTGTTTGTCGTCGAGGAGTTTAGAGTCTTCTAGGTACGTCAGGAGCGCTGAGTTGACAATACGCTCCATAACCTTACTCAAAAGTGAGGTTATCGCAATAGGGCGATAGTTCGATGGGTTCGCTGGGTCCCCCTTCTTGGGGACCGGCTGGACCGAAGCTCTCTTCCAGCAAGAAGGCATTGATCCGGAGGAATAGGAGCGTTTGAATAGGCGGGTGAGGACTGGCGCCAATTCCAGAGCACAATTTTTCAAGACGATCGCCGGGACGCCGTCAGGCCCACTACTCTTCGAAATATCCAACTCACGTAGTGTTTTATGGACGACTCTGGGGTGGAACCTAATATTTGCCATCATACGCCCGCAATGGGGTAATGAAGGGGGGTTGGCGCCCAGGTCGTCCATGTTTGAGTTGGATGCGAAAAGGCGTGCAAAGATATTCGCCTTTTCTTTCGCGAGTATAGCGAGCGAGCCATCCGGACGTTCCAGCGGAGGTGTAGCTGGACGGCAGAAATTCCGACCGATGGATTTGGCGAGAGACCAGAAGGCGCGGCTACCCGAAGGGCTACGTGCAAGTTTCGCGCCAATTCCACGGTCGTGCCTGAACTTGGCCAAGTTTTGCGTTCGTTTGCAGGACCTAGCAACGACGTTGAGCTCTCGTCTGTTCTCGACAGACCTATTCTGCAGCCATTTCCTATAAGCCTTGTTCTTAGTGTCAATAGCCAGTCTGCATTGACAATCAAACCAAGGCTTATGGCGGCCGCCGATGGGAACGGTGGAGGTAGGTATGAAGAAATTCATACCCTGTGCGATCACATCGACGACCGATTGGGCACACAGGGATGGGTCTGGAGAAGAGAAGCAAACGTCGTGCCAAGGGTAGGCTCCCAGGAAGGATCGGAAGTCATCCCATTGTGCTGACCGGTAGTGCCAAACTGTTCGCGTACTACATTCACGTGCTTCCGCGAAGTGTACAGTTGGCACAGTTGAGCGTACAAGGCAATGGTCGGAGTTTCCGAGGGGAGCTTCGACCCTCACCTTGTAACCATTTGGCTCGGTAGTCAGCACAAGGTCCAACAAACTAGGTCGATGGGCAGGGTTATCAGGTATCCGAGTGGTTCCGGATACCAACTGCGTCAACCCGTGCGCAATGGCCAAGTTGTAAGCCTCCCTGCCGGCATGGTCAGTGATGGGGGAGCCCAACCAGTCTTGGTGTTTAGCATTGAAGTCACCCAGCATCACTAACTCCGCCGTAGGGAACTCGCAAAGCAGTTTGTCTGCCGTACTGCTGAGATGCTCATAAAATGCCTCTGTTCTTGACGCACTGAGGTTAGGGGATCTGTATGCACCCGCGTAAATCCTCACCACGTGGGGAAGATTCACGCGGATCCATAACACAGGAAAAACAGGGTCTTCAAATCGGGTGAGCCGGGTATAGGAGACACCAGATCCAACGTACAAGCAGACACCACCCTTCGCCATGAAACGTTCCTGAAGATTGTAACCAGGAACGTCCAGGTAGGATGCGTCCGCAGGACGCCCGATCTGGGTCTCCGTAAGAAAGAGGAGGTGAGGCCTCGCCGTCTGCAGATGGCAGGCGACGGATGAGAAATTTGTGTGTAGACCTCTTATATTGGCGAGGTCTACCTTAAATTTTGAGGGAGAACGGGCCGCTGAAGGTTTATACAGTTTTCTATTTTTTGTTCGGCTCATAATTTAGATGGGTGATTGATTCGTGGAGTGTATCGGAATGTGCCCAGGGCGCGGTGATGCCTTGTGCAACTCGGATAGACTCAACCAACTGACAGTCGCAGAGAGCGAGAGGACCCCCGGGCCCCCCCTCCCAGAAAACATGTGGTCTCCCATGGTCACCAGCCCCACAATGCTCTCTGACAGGGATTTTCGCGTGTTGATAGGGCAGCCAGCACACGGGTTGGTGAGGGCCGTGTGCCGGGCCCCTGTACTACCACGCAGGCAGGCAGCGGTCACCTGTTTCCACCGGCTCTCCCTGACCCCTGCGGCTGTCAGTCGGTTAAAAGGAGTCTGGAGTGCGAGCGACACTAGCATCCACAACCCAGGACACCCCCGACACACTCAAGTCCACCGACCGGCTAGTCGCAGGCTGGCCTCCAAGTGTAGCAGAGCCACATCAGGAGTTTTTCGCCTACGACCTGTGGTACCAACCCGGACGACATAGTGGAGGACTTGTCTACCACATAGTGAGGCTGAAAATAAATCCTGTTTAGGCGCAGGATGATCGCCTGCGTCCGACATTCCTCAGCTGTTGCGACTCTGGGACGGTGGTAATGCCAAAGGCATCGTCGCAACATTGCCCAGGGAGCACGACGAGGACGTGAATGTCGGACTTGCTGGGCTCTACTTTAGTGTGACCCACCGCTGGCACAGTAGATTGCTAGATTGGTAATTTGGTGAACTCCATACAGCTCCAGAGAACACTACCAATGCTTAACCCAGCGAACCCCCCTAACCCCTTTAACCCCTAACCCCCCTTTGAATAAAGTACATAAGCCCTTGATGGCGGGACATCAGTTGCGTCAACCAGCAGAGGCCCAAGACTCTTTTGGCTTCACTGCTCCACGGACCGAGGGTTTCAACCGCAAACACAACAAATTCGAAATCTTGAATTATATTTCTGTATTTGTTGCGTTTGGCGCGGCCGAGGCTGGGGCGGAGAGCCTCTCCGCCCCAGCCTCGGCCGCGCCAGCCGCTCTTGAAGATGTCCTAACGTGACTTGGAGCCAATGTGAGAACACAAGTGGCGTCCCACATCAAAGAACTACCCTTAGTCCATGGCACTAAGGTGATAGCATCGGGCCTCTTACCATCCAGCCGGGAATAACCGCGAGGTTCTATAGGATGCACGGTATATTTGCCGTCAGAAGCGTGGACTTTATAATAAAATTTAAATTAAATTAACTCAATCTTAACATTAATTAACTTGGTTTAGCTTCTTCCTGAACGCAGCTCGGCATTCGGCCTCGCCCTTAGTTACTTGCTTTCTTCGAGATGGTTTATCATTTGTCAGAACGTAGCTCGGCCTTCGGCCTCGCCTTAGTTACTTACTTTCTTCAAAAATGTTTACCTTCTTCCTGAACGCAGCTCGGCCTACGGCCTCGCCCTTAGTTACTTACTTTCTTCAAGATGGTTTAGCTTCTTCCTGAACGGAGCTCGGCCTTCGGCCTCGCCCTTAGTTACTTGCTTTCTTCGAGATGGTTTTTCAATTATCAGAACGTAGCTCGGCCTTCGGCCTCGCCTTAGTTACTTACTTTCTTCAAGATGGTTTAGCTTCTTCCTGAACGCAGCTCGGCCTTCGGCCTCGGCCTTAGTTACTTGCTTTCTTCGAGATGGTTTTTCAATTATCCGAACGTAGCTCGGCCTTCGGCCTCGCCTTAGTTACTTACTTTCTTCAAGATGGTTTAGCTTCTTCCTGAACGCAGCTCGGCCTGCGGCCTCGCCCATAGTTACTTACTTTCTTCGAGAAGGTTTATGGTCTTCCAGAATAGAGCTCGGCCTTTGGCCTCGCCATTAGTTACTTACTTTCTTCAAGTATGTTTTTCTTCTTCCTGAACTCAGCTCCGCCTTCCGCCTCGCTCTTAGTTACTTTCATCGAGAAATAATATCGTTTACGTGAGCGCAGATCCGCCTTCGGGCCCGCCTTTAGTTACTTACTTTCTTTTTTTGAAATACGAATTTCACGCAAGGGAAGCCGCGGGCAACAGGTATATAAATTTTTTATTTATCAAAAATTTGTCACCGGCCAGCTCACGTCGAGATGACAGTTCTCCGTTGTCAACATGACATTTAAAATTGTTTTTTACCTTTACTTTGGATTACGTGATTTTTATTATATTTTTTAATTATTATGTTAATCCGGGATATACACTGTCACTATAAAAAGTTTCGTCAAATTCCGTTCAGTGGTTTTTGCGAGATGCGCGTACAAATAGGCATTTTTGCATTTACGATTTTATTATATGTATAGAAAGAATAGATATGTATAGACTATTGTGTTCAAGTTATAAAAAAGAAGAACTGTCATTTTCGTTGTATCTACTTATTTTTAAATTTCGAATGAATATTTTATTCAAATTGTATTTGCTGCCAGTTCTCAAGATATAATTATGTACTTTGGACTACGTGATTTTAAACGCGCAATAATGTTTATAATTGTTTAATTTGTTTTTTATTTTTGATATTTTTTTTTACGTATTATCTTAACCCGGCATATTAACTGCCACTATACAAAGTTTCGTCTAATTCCGTTCAGTGGTTTTTGCGTGATGCGCGTACAGACAAACAAACAAACAAAAATTTTAAAAACTGTTCTAACATGTTCAGTATCTCATTTTAAGCCACCCTGGTTAGTTTTTTTCCGAATACATTCAATGTACAGACTTTCTTACCTTTACGATTTTATTATATGTATAGATAATTAGCTACTTGCTTCAAATCCAATAGGTAAGTAGTTAAAGAACGTATCCTATATCGTCGCGTCATAGGCAGATCAACGATACCAAAAATCTAGTTAGGATTGGAGTCAGGTGGAAGGGCGCGGCGGTAGCGAGGCGGGAGCGGGCGGGCGGTATGAAAGACAGTAAACTCTACTGAATCCTAAAAGAAGTTGGCCTCGCTCCAACGCAGTCTCGTCGAAAGAGGCTTTTAAAATTAATCTCACAGGCGCGGCGGCGGCGGCGGCAGTAGGTAGCGCCTGACGCCTACACAGAGAGACGTTCTATTCTGATATTGATACGAAGCCCGCAGCCGAGTCGGCCGCTCCTCTCCGCGGCAATATTCCTACTCCCCATAATTTCCCACTTATTTATTTAGCCTTTATCTCGCAGGGTAAAGAAGCGGCACGTAGCGTCACGAGCGCGCCTCCGCAGCCGCGTTGCCCCCGCCGCGCCGCTCCAAATTATTAATGATATTCGTCGTCTCGTCTGCATCGCGCGAGGATCGGCCGTGGCGGAGGAGGAGCCTCCGGGTCGTGTAGCGCGGCCGCGGACGTGCCGCGCGACGAGATCGCCCCAGACATCCGGTTATAAAGACGATTCCATGAAATATTGAAACAGTTTCGTTCGGGAAGGAGGCTCGCGACAATAGCCACAATGGCCGCCGACTACAATGTTGCAGGGCTCACCCGACCCGGCGCGGCGGCGGCGCGCTCACCACAATGCGGCCGCCTCCTCCGCCGCCTCTTATCGTTCTTATTCAGTCATGCCTTAGCACATTATATTGCACAAAAATGTTTTCCGAGGAGCCGAGGTCGGCTCCATACTTTAACGTCGCCGCCGCTTCGGTGGGTTTCAATGTCGCTTCGGTATGAATGTTGGCATTTCTGATTTTACCGGTCCGTGCGTTCTATTGTAGGCAGCATCGGCTTTTCTATTTATTGTTTCCAGGGCCGAACTATTACAACGGAATGTGGTTGATTTTCTTTCATTTGGTACTCTGTACAGAATAATGAAATATAGAATAGAATATACTTAATTGCTTTCTAATACAAAATTGTAACAAATGCTGACTTATTACCTAAGCCAATCTCTCCCAGTCAACCTGACTTAATTATGAACACTTAGAAGGGTAGCAAACAGAGCAGAAGAATGACACAGACTTAATACTAATAAAACAATAAAATATAGTAAACAAGACGCTGGGCATAACATATATGTAGGTACAATACTAGAACATAATACATTTAGTATTAAGGTCATGTTATATTTTCGACATTTATTTCGTCCTTCTAGCGCACCGCTATCAACATGCTCGTGTTACCAGGCTAATATCCGCTATAGAGCCCGACTCGCTGACTCACCCGCCCCCTGTACGGCTCTGCAGGTTGTCGAGCGGGAAGCACTACGTGTGGCTGAGCGTGGCGCTCGGTGCGCTCAGCATGCTCGCCAAGGAGACCGGCGTGATGGTGCTGCTGCTCGACCTCGCCTTCTAGCGCACCGCTATCAACATGCTCGTGTTACCAGGCTAATATCCGCTATAGAGCCAGACTTGCTGACTCACCCGCCCCGTGTACGGCTCTGCAGGTTGTCGGGCGGGAAGCACTACGTGTGGCTGAGCGTGGCGCTCGGTGCGCTCAGCATGCTCGCCAAGGAGACCGGCGTGATGGTGCTGCTGCTCAACCTCGCCTTCTAGCGCACCGCTATCACCATGCTCGTGTTACCAGGCTAATATCCGCTATAGAGCCCGACTCGCTGACTCACCCGCCCCCTGTACGGCTCTGCAGGTTGTCGAGCGGGAAGCACTACGTGTGGCTGAGCGTGGCGTTCGGTGCGCTCAGCATGCTCGCCAAGGAGACCGGCGTGATGGTGCTGCTGCTCAACCTCGCCTTCTAGCGCACCGCTATCAACATGCTCGTGTTACCATGCTAATATCCGCTATAGAGCCAGACTCGCTGACTCACCCGCCCCGTGTACGGCTCTACAGGTTGTCGAGCGGGAAGCACTACGTGTGGCTGAGCGTGGCGCTCGGTGCGCTCAGCATGCTCGCCAAGGAGACCGGCGTGATGGTGCTGCTGCTCAACCTCGCCTTCTAGCGCACCGCTATCAACATGCTCGTGTTACCAGGCTAATATCCGCTATAGAGCCAGACTCGCTGACTCACCCGCCCCGTGTACGGCTCTACAGGTTGTCGAGCGGGAAGCACTACGTGTGGCTGAGCGTGGCGCTCGGTGCGCTCAGCATGCTCGCCAAGGAGACCGGCGTGATGGTGCTGCTGCTCAACCTCGCCTTCTAGCGCACCGCTATCACCATGCTCGTGTTACCAGGCTAATATCCGCTATAGAGCCCGACTCGCTGACTCACCCGCCCCCTGTACGGCTCTGCAGGTTGTCGAGCGGGAAGCACTACGTGTGGCTGAGCGTGGCGTTCGGTGCGCTCAGCATGCTCGCCAAGGAGACCGGCGTGATGGTGCTGCTGCTCAACCTCGCCTTCTAGCGCACCGCTATCAACATGCTCGTGTTACCATGCTAATATCCGCTATAGAGCCAGACTCGCTGACTCACCCGCCCCGTGTACGGCTCTACAGGTTGTCGAGCGGGAAGCACTACGTGTGGCTGAGCGTGGCGCTCGGTGCGCTCAGCATGCTCGCCAAGGAGACCGGCGTGATGGTGCTGCTGCTCAACCTCGCCTTCTAGCGCACCGCTATCAACATGCTCGTGTTACCAGGCTAATATCCGCTATAGAGCCAGACTCGCTGACTCACCCGCCCCGTGTACGGCTCTACAGGTTGTCGAGCGGGAAGCACTACGTGTGGCTGAGCGTGGCGCTCGGTGCGCTCAGCATGCTCGCCAAGGAGACCGGCGTGATGGTGCTGCTGCTCAACCTCGCCTTCGATCTATATCGCAGCTGGCCGTCTCTCAAAAGGTAAGTAAGCGTGACAGGGGTGACAGTAGGTGACAGCTAAGGTCATATCTCTAAATATCTCATAAAGAGAACGCTTTGCTGACTTAACGCCTAACCTCGAATCATGACTGTTTCAGGCGAACCGCAAATATATTGCTAGTCGCCTTTCTACAGGTACTTCTTGTAAAAAGTCTGAATATAATAAAAGAATCAACATATCTATAGTGAGATCTATTGTATAGCACATTCCAAATTGGACGCATTTTAAGGTCATTTCAGGGTAAAGACCCTTATAAAATCGATCAAGTGTATCTGTCCTGTCTGTCTCTCCATCTGTCATATATAGCCTACAGCTCCTAAACGGTTGAAAGCTCCTAAACGGTTAAAACGAGCTATCTTCTTGAAACGTGGGAATGTTTATAGATTCCCGGAAGGCAACATTTCATGTGCAAACAATGTGAGGGTTCCTCAACTTTAATCAATAGGGGCCGCTAAAACTAAGTAGGCATAAAATAAAAAAAGTATTTAAACAGGTCGATCAGTATATCGATGAAAAGGCAATGAAAATGAAAGCCTACATGAGTACAATTAAAAAAAAATTTCATTTCGATTGTATGAAAAGTTATAGTAAGGAATATGTAAAATTGTTGCTACACCAGCTTATGACAACTTAAAGCTTAATAAATCTTAAAAAAAAATTATAGTAAAGCAGTCTATGTATTTATTCCTTACGGCATGAACACCTTATATTGAAGTATATACCATAAACGATTATAGAGAAAAAAATAGCACTCATGTGAGCAAATGTCTCGCTCATCTGCCTACCCCATTTTGAAAGAAGCATGACGTAATGTACTCCTATATGCAATGTGTACTTATTTTTCTTTCAGGACGCTGACTGGCATGAAATGGAACAAGAAGAACTCGCGCCTTGCGGTGCGGGCGACGAAGCTGCTCGTGTCGCTAGTGCTGCTGGTGTCGGCGCGGTTGGCGCTGCTGCAGGGCTCGCTTCCGACCTTCTCGCAACAGGACAACCCCACCGCCTTCCATCCCAGCCTTTTCGTGAGGTGAGCCTTGCGGTCCTAACGACGAAGCTGTTCGTGTCGCTGATGCTGCTGGTCTCGGCGCGGTTGTCGCTGCTCTAGGACTCGCTACCGACCTTGTTGCAACAGGACAACCCCACCGCCTTCCATCCCAGCGTTTTCGTGAAATGAGCCTGACGGTGCTCACGACGAAGCTGTTCGTGTCGCTGGTGCTGCTGACGTCGGGGCAGTTGGCGCTGCTGTAGGGCTCGCTTCCGACCATCTCGCAGCAGGACAACCCCACCGCCTTCCATCCCAGCCTTTTCGTGAGGTGAGCCTTGCGGTTTTAACGACGAAGCTGTTCGTGTCGCTGATGCTGCTGGTGTCGGCGCGGTTGTCGCTGCTCTAGGACTCGCTACCGACCTTGTTACAACAGGACAACCCCACCGCCTTCCATCCCAGCTTGTTCGTGAAGTAAGCGTTGCCGTGCGCCCGACGAAGCTGCTTGTGTCACTGCAAATGTGGTTTGGTAATTCCCACGTAATCGTTCGAGGGAAAGCCGAGGTGGACAGATCGATCAGGTGACAAAAGTAACCTAGAATTGATTATAATTTTTATGGACCCTTACGTCGTCATTTTTAATTTAAAAAACTTTAGAAATTAATGTATAAACTGAATACATTGTATAATTTAATACTCAACTAGCTCTAACAACTATATATCATATGCCTAGATGGAATATTAACATTTATGAAGAGTCCCCGAAATAAACCATCAATTCCATAAAAGCTTCTTATTAGGTACTAGCTGAGCCCGCGGCTCCGCTCGCGTGAAATTCGTATTCCAAAGAAGAATGTAAGTAACTAAGGGCGAGGCCGAAGGCCGAGCTGCGTTCAGGTAATCGATAAACCTTCTTAAAGAAAGTAACTAGCTAAGGGCGAGGCCGAAGGCCGAGCTGCTTTCAGGTAAACGATAAACCTTTCTCAAATAAAGGAAGTAAGTAAGGGCGAGGCCGAAGGCCGAGCTACGTTCAGGAAGACGATAAACCTTCTGGAAGAAAGGAAGGAACTAAGTGCGAGGCCGAAGGCCGAGCTGCGTTCAGGTAAACCAAAAACCCTCTTCCACCTTCGGGCCTCGCCCTTAAAGACTTCCTTTCTTCGATAGAATATAATATCGTTTACTCAATCTATTTATTTCATAAAAATAAAAAAGTAATATTAATAACTAAAGAATTAAACCTACCTAACAAACATTAAAATACCTATCAATACGGGCATTTTCAAATGTTCTTAGAGCACTTGCGGCATTACCCCGCTGGATGGCAAGGCTTACCCTTTGAATGAAGTACATAATCCCTTGATGGCGGGACACCAGTTGCGTCAACCAGCTCAAGGCTCTTATGGCTTCACTGCTCCACGGACCGAAGGTTTCAACCGCAAACGCAACAAATTCGAAATCTTGAATTATATTTCTATATTTGCTGCGTTTGAGGCTCTCCGCCCCAGCCTAGGCCGCGCCAGCCGCTCTTGAAGATGTCCTAACGTGACTTGGAGCCAATGTGAGAACAAAAGTGGCATCCCACATTAAAGAACTACCCTTAGTCCATGGCACTAAGGTGATGGCATCGGGCCTCTTGCCATCCAGCCGGAAATAACCGCGAGGTTCTAGGATGCACGGTATATTTGCCGTTAGAAGCGTGGACTTTATAATAAAATTTAAATTTAATTAGCTCAATCTTAATATTAATTAACTTTATTCGAGATGGTTTAGCTTCTTCCTGAACGCAGCTCGGCCTTCGGCCTCGCCCTTAGTTACTTGCTTTCTTCGAGATGGTTTATCATTTGTCAGAACGTAGCTCGGCCTTCGGCCTCGCCTTAGTTGCTTACTTTCTTCAAGATGGTTTAGCTTCTTCCTGAACGCAGCTCGGCCTTCGGCCTCGCCCTTAGTTACTTGCTTTCTTCGAGATGGTTTTTCAATTATCCGAACGTAGCTCGGCCTTCGGCCTCGCCTTAGTTACTTACTTTCTTCAAGATTGTTTAGCTTCTTCCTGAACGCAGCTCGGCCTGCGGCCTCGCCCATAGTTACTTACTTTCTTCGAGAAGGTTTATGGTCTTCCAGAATAGAGCTCGGCCTTCGGCCTCGCCCTTAGTTACTTACTTTCTTCAAGAATGTTTTTCTTCTTCCTGAACTCAGCTCTTAGTTACTTTCATCGAGAAAGAATATCGTTTACGTGAGCGCAGATCCGCCTTCGGGCCCGCCTTTAGTTACTTACTTTCTTTTTTTTAAATAAGAATTTCACGCGAGCGAAGCCGCGGGCAACGGATATATAAATTTTATTGCACCAATGACAGCGACATAACTTCGACTTCCAATTATTATTTTTATATATCAAACAATTTGTCACCGGCCAGCTCACGTCGAGATGACAGTTCTCCGTTGTCAACATGACATTTAAAATTGTTTTTTAACTTTACTTTGGATTACGTGATTTATATTATATTTTTTAATTATTATGTTAATCCGGGATATACACTGTCACTATAAAAAGTTTCGTCAAATTCCGTTCAGTGGTTTTTGCGAGATGCGCGTACAAATAGACATTTTTGCATTTACGATTTTATGATATGTATAGAAAGAATAGATATGTATAGACTATTGTGTTCAAGTAATAAAAAAGAAGAACTGTCATTTTCGTTGTATCTACATAATTTTAAATTTCGAATGAATATTTTATTCAAATTGTATTTGCTGCCAGTTCTCAAGATATAATTATGTACTTTAGACTACGTGATTTTAAACGCGCAATAATGTTTATAATTGTAAATTTTTTTTTATTTTTGTTATTTTTTTTTACGTATTATGTTAACCCGGCATATAAACTGCCACTATACAAAGTTTCGTCTAATTCCGTTCAGTGGTTTTTGCGTGATGCGCGTACAGACAAACAAACAAACAAACAAAAATTTTAAAAACTGTTCTAATATGTTCAGTATCTCATTTTAAGCAACCCTGGTTAGTTTTTTTCCGAATACATTCAATGTACAGACTTTCTTACCTCTACGATTTTATTATATGTATAGATATACGCATCGTTTGGAAAATAATATTAATTTTATGTGTAAATTTCAAGTTTATTTGGTTAATTGATCATCCGCCCGTCTGGACTGACGACGAACGAACGGACTAACAGATATTGTAGCGATCACATAATGTTCCTGTAAAATGACTGGGTCTTCGGTCAGTCGTGGCAATACAAGGTAAGCCATGTCATTTTGCCATAGATTGTGAATATTCATGTTAATTGGTATTTGTGTTGTGTTTGATGAATACAAATATTCTGTCTTTCTTTAATACAGCGCGTTCCAAGCGGCAGTAGGTTTAATGTAGTGCTCTGTTTCGGTTTCAGGTTCATGACATTCTGTTACCTGGCTGCGTTCAACTGGTGGCTGCTGCTGTGTCCATGGACGCTCAGCCACGACTGGCAGATGGGCTCAGTGCCGCTGGTGACCGCCATTTCTGACTCTCGCAACCTTCTTACGTGCGCTGCTTTTGGGGCTCTGTTGCTCCTCTGCTACAGATTCTTCGCTGATCTCGAGGTGCGTTGCTTATTTATTGGGAAAGTATTCAAAACAATTTCATGATGGTGTACCTACCCACCTTTTTATCTATAATTTTTTTTATGGATTTAATGCATCAGCGATAAGTTCTGTATAATTTTATTTAATTGATGTAATTTGACTGCGATAATTTGAAGTAAGTACGGCATTCCCTTTTTAAATTACCATCGTTCACTTGAGGGAGGAAATAGATGTTCAGAGAGCGCCTCTAGACTTATCTGATTCTGTTTGTACATTACCTAAAATTTATTGTTAATAGTTCCATTTTCCGTACATCTGTTTTCAACTTAGAGTTTTCAATGTTTTCCAACTTACTCAATGCTCATCCACGAACTAGCCAAGATTTTTTATTTTGAGAGCCTTATTTACCTATAGAATATTTGTCCAACAAAGATTTGGAGGAGAAAATGATCCCCTCCCCTCGCTACATACCCTACGTCTGTCATCTGTAGGCATCATGTTGACTGAAATTACTGATGTGAATGAGGAAATAAATGTTATTCTATTCTGTTCTTGTTCTACTACATTCCAGATCCACCGCCACGCCCCAGCCGTTCTCGGTCTGCTGCTGCTGACGATACCCTACGTTCCGGCCGCCAACATCTTCGTCACAGTTGGCTTCGTGGTGGCCGAGCGAGTGCTGTACATACCCAGGTCAGCTGTCATCTAAACATTTATATCCCAGCACAGTTACTTTATTTGCAGAGAAGATAATATCAGAGAACAAATTATCTCTGCTTACGAAATTGTTTACATTTTTATGCAAATTTATAATGTGTGCACAGTTCGCATGTGGACAGCGGCTATTCTAAACAAGAAGCCTAACCCTTCAGAGAGTTAACACTGTCTCCGCTGCCGCTACTATACCCGTGCTCCCGATTACACATCGTAATTATGTTCGTGGCTCCCCATGGAAAATAAATGTTTTATTCGTGTAGTTATTTGCACCTTTAATTTTAAATTTAATAACATTATATGCTTTACTTTTGTTATTGGTATACCAATAACAAAAGTATATACATTTGCTGAGTTCTTACCTCAAAATTCCACACTTACATTTTGAAGTTCCAGGAAATGTTCTCTCTCACAACGGTATTTGCTGCAAGTTAATTAAATCTACCTTCAAAATCTGCTTTAAACATTCTGAAATAACCGTTACATTTTCTTCCAATTAGTTTGATCGAAGTTTTGATTGCCCAGCTTATTTTATAGCGATTGAAATCTCGAACCTTTATTGCCACTTAAGGAGACTTGCTAAATCGTTTTGTTGCTCTAAAATTGATTTATTCGAGAAAATCGATTATGTATTTTCATTAGAAGTCGAACAAGAAGAATTATTATAATACCACAAATGCTAAGGTTTTCGAGAGCCCCTTTTACGTGTTTCGGTTTTGTTGATAGCAACCTTCTATACGGTATTTCTATATAATATTCTATACGGTATTCGTTTCGAGCGACTCGAAGCATAATGGAGCCTGTCCTTTATTTCGGAAAAGACTTTTGAAGTTACAAATATATCTGATCATTTTATGAAAAGATATTTCCCTCAGCGATAGCAACAACAAAAGGGTCACCTTCTATGATAGCTAAATGAAAATTGAAATTTCTGTTACTTAGAGATAACATTTTAGTTAATTTTGATTTATTTTAAATAAGTAGCTAGACTAAATGTCAACCATTTAATATCTCAAACTCTCAAAGCCATCATTCCAGAAAAATTCAAGACAATCTTCCAATATTCTTTATTTTTATTAAAGTTTACTAATATCAGACTTATCATATGCTTATAGGGCAGGAGAACTGGAGAAAACTAAGAGAGGCGTATACCCAGCAGTGGACATTTAAACGCTGACTAACATACATACATTCATACATATCACACACGCTGAATCCCGACTATCGGGGTAAGCAGAGTAATCGGTGTGGTGCTGCAAGAACTCTGACTGCTGACTAACATATGCTTATAATACCGCGCTATGAATACCGGTTCAATTGAAAAGCACCGGCAGCAGCGACGGAGTTATTATGTATCTGAAACTGAAAAACTTGGCAAAAAAAACTGCGGAGAAAAATGAGAAAATATTTCCACTGCTATGGGACAAAATGTATGGAGGAGTCGAGGAAGAAGTATTAAATTTTTCTCGTTTTTCGTCATTGTTTTTTGTCAGGTTGTACCTTCGATCATAAAAATATATGTATTTTTTCCGTCTACGGGTTGTACAGATTCAATACTGCCAGTATTTTAAATTCGTTTTTAAGTAATTGTAGATAGATAGATATAAATTCTTTATTGCACACCAAAACAATAACAAATAATGATACGCAAAGAAAACATACAGCAGAATAATAGAAATATACAATAATAAACAGAGAAAATAAAGAACAAAACCGTGCAAAGGCGGACTTATCACTATAAGTTATTTCTTCCTATCAAGGTGGTGAGTGAAATATGTATAGTGTGGTATGGATAAGCTGCCAGAAGGGCATAGCATAGATGAACAGAGCTTTTACCAATTCCAAGAAAGGCTTTCTTTAATGAAGACGATGATGATAATGAAAACATTGATGATGATGATATTGATGTTGAATATGGTTATGATATGGCTGATAATTATGACGATCATGGTGATGAAGGTTATTTTGATTATAATCACATTAACAGTAAGGACTGACAATTACACCGTAACATAAGTAACTCTGTCATCTTCATACTAACAATCAGTTATTCGATAACGACGCTGATTAGCATCACATACCTGTACTGTAACCTCCCTGTAATCTGGGGTCTTCAAAATGCGTGTAAATAAATTAGACGACGACCTTTTCGTCCACCTTATAGCTGGCGTGGCGCCCCGCTGAGCGTGGTTTCGGGAGTAGTAACGTTCTGTGTCTGTTCTCCCATCGAACTATTAGACATAGCAACCCGTGCTAATTATTTATATAAATAAATAACTATATGAACTGACGATGATTGCAGCGTGGGTAGCGTGATGATCACCGTCTACGGAGCGCAGCTGATGTGGCGGTGGCGGCGCGGGCCCCGCAGACTGCTGGCGCTGGGGGTCGGGCTCCTCGTCATAAGCAGCGTGCTGCGGACCCAGCAGCGCAACCGCGACTGGCGAACCAAGGAGACCCTCCTGAGGTAACACACTTGTTTAATGTAAATAACTTATACACTTGGTCACATCGCCGCTGTGTTCCTGTTGAACTAGTTTGTGCTTCCTATATGTTGTGCTAAACTGGACGAAAAATACGAACAATTTTTTTTTCTTTTAAGATAAGATAAGATAAACGTTTATTTTGCATAATAACTAACTTAACCTATTTACATTTTATATACAATTCTTAATTTATGCAAAATTGGCCAATCGGCTCAGCGTGTGCCAGGGCAGGACAGAAGTCCTTTCCTGGCGCTGTTTTTCAGCCGTTGCCATGTGTGTGTGTGTGTGTGTGTGTATGTTAAGAGGGTGGGTGTGTGTGTGTGTGCTTCTCGGATATATCATCGGTGATAACAAATCTAGTGTCTAGTAGAAAACCTACCTATTGTTTTGTTGTTTATCTGAATCATAAAGGAACTCATGTTCATGCCGAAAGCGCATTTGTGTATGTAAGAATGGGTAATGAAACTGTGCACGCTGAGAGAACCAGAAAGACTCCGTTATATGACAACCCAGATAGTAATTATGGTTTTCAGAGCGGACCTGACCACATTACCACACAACGCGAAACTACACTACAACTACGCCAATTTCTTACGAGACACCGAGAACCAGGAAAATGCCATTCATCATTATAAGGAAGCTCTAAGGTGATACCATTAACTTATGATTTAATTACGTGTTTTTATGGAAACTAAATCTTTTGCTACATCACCTACAATATCGGTGATGTCAGCCCATAACACCTTGGTAAACTAGATACCATGTCAGTGCTTCCCTTTCGTCGTGCCGGCTACACTGAACTGGGCGGAAAACACGAACTATTTACATAGCCTTTTCGACCGACCTTTCATTCAGTTCGGTGGTACCAACCCGGCTTGGTTAAACCCTAACACCTAGTACGGTGAGAAGGGGAAGTACCAAGAGTTTTGCGTGGAATCCATATAACGGTCAGCCTCCAACGGTCTAACGGTCACTAATCCAAGTTCTGACTACGCCCAGGTGCGCTTATGATCGTGAACGACTGTCGACCGACCGCATCACTGAGCTACCGAGGCTGACAAACGTTGTCTTTAGATTAGTTCTTTCGAAGAGCTGATGATAGATGAAGAACACGCTTTATTATTCACTAATGACAACACCATATTTGGCTACTTTCACTGGATTCCGCTCTTCTAAAGTACTTCCAGTGGAAGTACTTTAGAAGTACAGTGATTATTTATTGGTAATAATGGCAAACTCCAGTGCGAAATCTATAATAGAAGATCTTTTCGAAAAACCATTCCCAACGAGGACATTTTCTGAAAAAACTTTTAATTGTTCAAAACGGTCGCCCTTGTCCACGTTTGTCGAATATGAAGTCTGTACATAAAGACAGCAAAAGGGAGTATGGCGGGTCTTTCAGTTTTTGAACTCTTTGTGGTAGAAATAAATTAACGCGTAAGTTATGAAATTATGAAAAAAAAATCCTTAGCAAGCCAGAGCTAACCCAATACTCAGGACCAGGAGTCGCTACTGACTTCCACAATCACCATTTGGCAGTGTTTTGGTGCATTGAACTTTTTTATCTGTTGAGAAGAACCTCACATCTTTTAACACCGATACATTTCTCACCTGACGTTACGTGAAAAAGTATTTGTGGAGTTTAAAGTGTTATTTTCACGGAACACACCAAATATCGGCTTCAAACTCGCCACGCTTTGGAAACGGTGGTCTATCCAGAAAATAATAGATCTTAAAAAATATTACATTTCAACTGCAGGTTATGGCCGAGCTACGCAAGCGCACACAACAATCTTGGCACACTGGTAGTTGGCACGGGCAAGGCGGAGTACCACTTCCTGCAAGCTATCAAGTTCTCTAGGGACCACGTCAATGCACATTTCAACCTAGGCAAACTATACAGGTACGTAAATAAAGACTAGTATATAAACCTATAATTATTCAAGAAATAATATTAGGAAACCAGAAAATCTTGTCATTGTGAAATTTGTATTTAAAAGAGTATACATTGTATGTTTGGTATGAAAGATGAAAAGCCGTTTAACACTCAGTCCTAGACTTAGTCATTGGATAGGTGCTTGGAAATTTATCAAATCGAAACCCGCTCTCCTCTTACAATCAAACTGACTTCCGACGAACATGCACTATCCACCATCTGTAAAACACCTATATTGTATTGTATTGTTGTATTGTTTATTAAGCATTCATTAGACAGCATGACTGTACTCGAATTTGTCACAGTTTGTTCTATCCGATTCGATTACACCCACGAAGAAGAACCGGTAAGAAACTTCGCAGGGTTTTTTTTTTCATAATAATTTTTACAAGCATTTAGTGACTATCCACATAATAACACCGCCTACAGTTGATTGAAAATACAGCTTGAGAGCAAGATCAAAAACAGATTTTTGTTTTGTTTTTGAAGTTCTGACTGCAAGGACTTAATTTAGTGGATCAGGTGTAAAGAGCCTTTGTCAAATTTTTGATACGTCATTTGTATCAACTCAATAATGTTAGTAATAAGTATACATACTACAACGTAGTATTGTCAAATAATAATAAAACAAAGTTATAGTAAAAATATTAAGATACTTGAAGTATCAAGTTATAAATGGCCTTTCCCCCAGAAACACTAGTTCGCATACAAGTGGTATCGTCACAACAGCGGCGGCGGTGAAATTGGTTGTCCCTGGCTCTTAAACCTCAAACTCGGTTTCCCAATGCTGTTATGCCTAAATCTCGAACCTTGAGTTCAGCACAGCTTCGACTACTTTATGAGCAATTATTTCATTATGACGTTGCTGCAGGAAAAACAATAAAACAGCAGACGCTGTACGAATGCTGGAGCGATGCGTGGTGCTGGCGCCGCGGTTCTCGCAGGCATACGTCGAGCTGCTCCTCATGAGGCCACCGCGCGAGCGGGGAGCCCTACTGCGGCAGCTGTTGGCGCTGGAGCCTCACAACTCTGAACACTTTCTCATGTACGGCAGGTGGCTGAGAACTCACGGTCAGTTAATAAGTAAACCCTCCTCCAAACTTGAACATGTCAGGAATTTTATAGTTGTAGTAATTTTTTGCCGTCGCGTCGTATCGTGTGGTGCCGGTACTTAAGATACCGTGTGGTGCCGGTACTTAAGAATAGCCCCACTGCATCTCTCCCCGTGCATGTCGTAAGAGGCGACTAAGGGATAAGGACAAGATACTGCGCTAAAGGGCGAGAGGCTAGCCACTTCTCACCTTGGCGCAGTCCTTCCACCTAGTCATGCAGCAGGTGGGTTCTTCGTGCCTTACTTGCTGCTTGATAGTTGTCTTGTCCGTATACTGTGCTAAACGTGGTGGTCGGTGTTGTGCTGAAATTTACCAGAGTCCTTATAGCACAACTTCGATTACTCTGCTTACCCTGATTGTCGGGATACAGCGTGTGTTATGTATGTAGTTAAGATCGGTGAAACGCCAAGTGTCTTTTAAAAAACTTATTTATTTCTTAATCGAACTAACAGACAAGATGTACACGCGAAGCGGTATGGTAGAAGAATCCGCGGTCGGCGCAGCGACCGTCGCTTATATAATGTAATTAGTGCAGAGCTTGCAGTTTCCCTCAACACTACCTTATATGGTCAAGGAAGATGGAATTGCCTTTGGAGGGGGCTGTTCCAGATACCTTAACTCCTCCCTCCCCAAGAGGGAAATTATCCAAGGGAGCCTCAGTTCTTGGAGAATTTCTCTTTAAAAATGTTTTACAGTTAGGCTTAAGTTTATAGAAAATCCCTAATATTATTAAAATAACTGCTAATACATATAATATAGCTGTTCCTAAGCTAATGGAGTCCATTCGGATCGCTGGTTGATTGAAGGGGTGGCTCTCTTCGTTCTTCAGTGTGTTGGCTAGGAGTTTGAGGTCTTCCAGACTCTTCACGTGGAATGGCAGGGGCTTGGTCTTCGCTATTTGAAGTTGCGGTCCTGAGGGTTGCACGGCCAGTATGATGGTAGGGGTTCGCTCGTACTCTCTTATGTAAGTGGTCCGCTCGGGTTTTATTTGTATCCCACCTACGTTGAATTGGCAGGTTCTTAGATCCGACAGGATGTATGTTCCTCTTATCAGGTGGTTGGTTATTTCGTTATCGCATTTTTGTATAGTTAATGTGTCGGCCCTCGCGTACAGCATCCATTGGTGTTCTGATAACCGTTGAACTGCCACTTCCTCGATGTCGACTCGGTGTAGTTCGCACGTCGAGTGATTGCGGTTGTACTGCATCAGCTGTGTGATGCAGGTCTGCTCCATGAAGGGTTGTTCTTCTCCGAGGCGGCACAGGTGTTGTCCCCTTTCTAAGGTCTCGCAGGGTTTCCCGGCTGCCTTGTATTTCATTCCATTTACAAGTAGGTAAGGGTATTTTGGAATTATGATATGGGTTTCGAGGAGATTGGATTTGTATATCGGGATGGGAATAACCTTGTAATACGTATATGTGTTCGTCTCAACTAAGGGTATTTCTAAGATGAAAATTATTTCTGTCGCCTTTGAGTAGGCTTTTACAATTATTTTCTGTTCTATATTAATTAAATTCCTCCTCTCAGCTGTGTGCGTTAGCGTGTCCGTTTTCTGCACGTCTTGCAAGATTCTCAGTAGGTCAGTGGAGTTTATAATTGACTGATGTAATGTGTTTAATTTACTAAAGGCGATAGCGGTTTCCAATTCGCTTAAACGGTTCTGGATACTTCGAAAGTTATTTATGAATTGACAATATGTTGTTAAAATATCAAGGTAATAATATAGGTGAAGTTTTTCTAAACGTTCCTCGGTAAGTATATTTTCTATGCGGGTTACCCTTTCGTCTATTGAAACTACGTTTTGGTTTATTTCGTCCGTGGCGTTTACTGATTTTCGGTGCTAGGTCGGTTGCACTATGTATGGTGTTGTTATAGGCCATGACGGCATATGTCATTGTATGTGACGCATCCATGTCGCTTCTCTCGTACTTAGCTAACCGGTAGATTTCGAGAATTGTGCTATGGAATCGTTCTACTATGGACGTAGAATTAGGGTTGTTGGGGGTCGTAATGTGACATTCTACCTTATACAGAATTAATAGTTCTTTCAGCAGCTCATTGTTGAACTCGGTACCAGGGTCGCAACTGATTTTGTTTGGTACGCCATAGATGGAAAAGTATTTGATCAATGCTCTTACGATTTCTGGCATCGTCCGGTTTGGTATCTCTATGGCTTGTCCCAGCTTACTAAAGGCGTCTACTAACGTGAGGAATTGTTTTGCTTCTATTTTGAAAACGTCAATAAATATTTCTTCGAATGGTTTGTCTTGCGTCTGTGTTAACATTAAATGTGGTTTCATGGGTTTTCTGTCATATTTCATTTTTTTACAATGTCCGCATGCATTTATTATGGCTGTTATGGTTTCTCTCATATTGTCCCAATAATAATCTCTTTTCAACCTTATTAGTGTTTCATTTATGCCTCGATGGCAAGTTTTCCCTTCGTGGGTTTTTAACACTAATTCCCTTTGATCTGTGGCGTCAGTGACGTTCACTACCCTTTCGGTGCATTCTGTCATATTTAGGGCGTCCTTCTTATACAGCCTTATTATTACTCGGTTAAATGTTTTTCTATGTTCTTCTGATTCGAAATATATGTGGTATTTTTTTTTGTAGTCCACATATTCCTTTAAGAATTGTTTTGCCAGTTCCTCGTTGTTTTCGGGTAGGTGTACTTCTAGAATTCTGTGTTTTGGGATAGACCTATCTTTTACTGCCAATTTGTTTTTGTACCAGGTGTGGATCAGTATCTGGTTTGGTTTTGTGTCTATGGCTTCGTGCAGGATTGGTATTCCGTCGTGTTCCCTGTTGGTGACTGAATGTGTGGTTTGGTTGCTGTCCGAGTCTGATATTTCTATTATAGGAAATATTTCTTCAGTCTCCGTCTCTATGTCTCTGTTGTTGTTTCTTGTTTCTTTTCGCGGTACTTGGCGTGTGTGCGGTGGTTGTTTTTCTTCTGTCAATTCTTCACTTTCACTTGTGATTTCGCGTAACATTTGTAGCATTTCCAGCCGTCGTTGTTCTTCTATTAGCTCCCTCATCTCTTGTTGTCTTGTCACGTCCTCATCTGGGTTTACTATAAGTGAGGAAGTGTCGCCTTCCCAATCGCATAGGGCGTTTATTTTTATTCTCGACAGGGCGTCCGCGTTTGAGTTTTGCTTTCCCTTTTTGTATTCCACCACGTAGTCATATTCTTGTAGTCTCAGTTGCCATCTTATTAACTTGCTGTTTGGGTCTTTCAGATTGTGTAGCCAATGTAGTGGTCTGTGGTCTGTAACTATTGTAAATTTATTTCCATATAGGTATGGCCTGAAGTGTTTCACTGCCCAAACTACTGCCAGTAGCTCTTTTTCGATAGTGCTGTATCGAGTTTCGCTACTGTTCAGCGTTCTGCTTGCGTATGCAACGGGGAGATCGCTGCCTATAGGGCCTTGCGATAGTACCGCTCCGATAGCGTAGTTACTCGCATCGGTTGTGAGTACGAAGCGTTTACTGTAATCGGGGTACTGTAGTAAGGGTGCGTTGACTAGAAGTTCCTTACACTTTTCGAAGGACTGTCTGTATTCTGTCGTGAGGTTGATGCTACGTCCCTTTTTCAAACAGGCTGTTAAGGGTTGAGTTATTTTTGCGAAGTCCTTAATAAATTTCCGGTAATATCCGATTAGTCCTAGAAAGCTTTTTATTTCTGTTGTGGTTTTCGGTATCGGATATTTTAATACAGCTGCTATTTTGTCTTCATTCGGCTTTAGCCCGTCTTTCGTTATTGTGTGTCCCAGGTATAGTACTTCTTTTCTCAGGAATTCGGACTTATCTAGTTGGACTTTCAGGTTCGTGTCTCTAAGTCGTTGAAATACTGCTCTCAGCTTCTGCATGTGTTCTTCGAGGCTTGATGAGAATATGATGATATCATCCAGGTACACCATACAATGTATGCCTTGTAGCCCTCTCAGGACATTGGTCATTGCCCTTTGGAACGTTGCCGGAGCGGACTTAAGGCCAAACGGCATCCTGTTAAAATGGTAATGTCCAGTTTGCGTGCTGAAGGCTGTTTTCGCGCGGTCTTCGGCTGCAACTTCTATCTGATGGTAGCCACTGGCTAAGTCAAGCGTACTGAAGTAGGTGTTTTTTCCCAATTTATCGAATATGTCCGTTATGTTTGGCAAGGGGAATTTGTCATCGATGGTTAGGTCGTTGATCCGACGGAAATCTACCACTAGACGGTAGCGCTGTTTTCCAGAGGCGTCCATTTTTTTTGGGACTAAATGCACTGGTGCACTCCATGGTGAATTAGAGTCTTGGATTATGTTGTCTTGTTTCATTTTCTGTACTTGTTTTTCTATTTCTTGACTCTTGCATGGGGGTTGGCGATACGGTCGGATGTGAATGGGGTCTTCGTTCTTCGTCCGGATGTGGTGTTTCACCTCGTTAGTGAAGGTTAACGGAATTTTTTCCGAGTAAAATATGTCTCTGAATTCGTTACATAAGTCATAGATAATTTTTTTTTCTTCGCTATGCATGTGTTCTAGTCGTAGTTTTTCTAAATTTGTTGTAAGTATTTCGTCTAAGTATTCCTTTTCGTGGTCTAGATTGTTGACTTCGATTTTATCTGGTTCGGTATAGGGTTGCACCTGAAATGGCGTAGATATCGTAATTTCTACTATTTTATTTGACGTATTTTGTATTATTGTGTGCGCATAACCATTCTTGCAGTTTAATAACGCGTCGGGCGTTCGAACTCCTTCCATGAAATCTGTTTTGTTTATTAGGGCGTCACCTGATATTAAATTGACCGGTATTCTGACGCGTTTCTCGGACCTGGGCGGTAATACTATTTTATGCTGTTCGGGCGTAAACACAATGGGGATTGTTGTCGTTTTTAATTCCAGTAATTTATTCTTCATGTTGATATTTGCTTCCAGCTGATTTAGCAAATCGCTTCCGATCACGCCGTCGTACCTTGGGTCGACCGTATATACGTAGAACTTATGTATTTGGTTGCTATGGAATGTTTTGAACAGCGGGATGATTATTGTTTCGTTGTGCACGCTCTTGGCGTGTGTGCTAATTACTTGGAATTCTTCTTGTTGTATGTACTTAGCGAGTGATTTATATTGTTCGATTTTTTCTCTATTTATGAAGGATTTTGTACTGCCGGTGTCAATCATGAATCTACCTTCTATCTCTGGTAGGTGTATATATGGGAGTCTGAGATTATAGTGGTAATTTAAATAGATGGTGGGTGTGTCGAGGCGGTTACCGGAAAATTTACGCCGACATGTTCGTATTCATAGACATCGTCAGGTTGTGAGTTATTTTCGGGGTGGTTCGTCTCGTAGCTTCCGTTTTGGTACTCGTCCGACTCTGGGTGGTACTCTATCTCTTCTCCGTCAGGGTAGGCAGCGTCTACGTCGTTCGCGAACAGTTCCTCTACGTGGAACTGTGGTTCTTGGCGATACTGCGTAGATTGTCTAGGTGGCAGACTACGCATTGTCGCGTCTGTGCGTACGGCGGCGCCGGGATTGCCTCTGTGGGTTGGTGCTGCTGTCGTGCCGAAACGCTGTGGTGCGGTGCGACTTAAGTTTGTTTGTACGCGTGGCGCGGCTTGACTATGAATGGGACCTCGCTGCAACTGCGGCGTCATCGTATTCTGTGTCGCTTCGAATGGCCTTGGCGCTCGGCGTGTATTCCAATGTGCAGGTGTCGTATTCGGGCGGACGTAATTGTCGGAACGAGGGTTCCGTGATGCCGCTGAAATCTGTCTCTGTCCGTCGTTGCGATTCTTCGCTGCGTATATGGTTGCGAAATTCTGTTCTTCCATTACGATCTTCAGCGCGCTTTCTAAGTCCTTTGGTGCGTTAAGCCGCACTATTCTGACCATATCGGGTGGTAGGTTGAATAGGAACACGTTCAGGGCGGTGTGATCGTATATGGTCTGTTTGCTCAGTCTCACGCTGGCATCAGTCTGATCCTGGTTCACCTTCGAGATCAGGGTGTTCTTTGTCTTTTGCACGCGGTTGCAGATGTCGCTGTATGACTCTTGTTGTTTAATTTTGAGTGCCTCCAATTCTAGTGCGAGACACTCTTCGCTCCTTGGGTCGCCGAAGTGTTGCTTGAACAGGTCTTTTATCTCCGCCCAAGTCAAAATATCATTTCTCTCTCCAATAAGGGCGGCAGCTTGCCCTTTTAGTTTACTTGTTATAAGGTGGTAGACGTAGAGGTTTTGTGCCTCATGTCCCTGGTACGTGTTTATTATGTATTGGCACTTTTGCAAAAAGAGATTAAGTTGCGTCTTATCTCCGTCGAATGTGGGGATCAGCTTGGCCATCTCTGCAGGCACTAACTGGATCTGTGGCTCTGCCATTTTTATGTTATCAAAGTAAACAAAACTAATTAAACACAATTGGAGAGTTAGGAACAATTTTTGGTATCCTAACTAATGCCAACCGGGTTATCTCGAAGTGTGAGTCTATTAACTAAGCCAATGTGGGCTATCCCGAAGTGAGGGTAAACTAACTAAACCGACGTTGGGTTATCCCGAAGTGAGGGTAAACTAATTAAACCAATATTGGGTTATCCCGATGTGAGGGTAAACTAATTAAACCGATGTAGGTTATCCCGAAGTTAGGGTAGTTGTATACCCTATTTTTAAATGGACATACACAATATTACAAGGGGGATGCAATGAAACAGGCGGGGACTTGTAAACGGTTTTACTCACAGGGTCGCCGCTACCTCCATGCTCCACCAGGGGGTTCTCCGACTGTAGGCTCGTTGCGGCTGTTGTGTTGAAGCTCTCGAATGGTGCGGTGTTGTCAGGGTCTGGCGGTACTCCAGGCTGTCACCCACTGAACTGTTCTAGGCTCGACACGGTTCGTGGCACTTATTGTTCTTGGAAAATAACGAATTTATTTGGTTCTGGATCGCGCACTTAAGCGTTAAAACGCACCCGAAGGATCTTAATTTTGAAGATTTTTCGGTGTGGCGGATCCTACCGGCTGCGCCAGTTAAGATCGGTGAAACGCCAAGTGTCTTTTAAAAAACTTATTTATTTCTTAATCGAACTAACAGACAAGATGTACACGCGAAGCGGTATGGTAGAAGAATCCGCGGTCGGCGCAGCGACCGTCGCTTATATAATGTAATTAGTGCAGAGCTTGCAGTTTCCCTCAACACTACCTTATATGGTCAAGGAAGATGGAATTGCCTTTGGAGGGGGCTGTTCCAGATACCTTAACTATGTATCCGACCGAAGGGAAGCACTGACGTGGCACCAAGTTCACCCGGTGTTATGGGCTGACATTTTTTTTTTTTTTTTTTATTGAACCTGACACGGTTGGCTACATCACCTACAACATCCGTGATGTCAGCCCATAACACAGGGTGAACTAGGTGCCATGTCAGTGCTTCCCTTCATTTCATGTCGGCTACACTAAACTGGACGGAAAACACGAACTATTTACATAGCCGTTTCGACCGACGTTTCGTTCAGTGCGGTGGTACCAACCCGGCCGGGATAAACCCTACCACCTAGTAAGGTAAGAAGGGAAGGGACCTACAGTTTAACGTGGAATCCGAACCACGGTCAGCCTCCAACGGTCGAGCGGTCACCCATCCAATCACTGACCGCGCTCAGCGTTGCTTAATAACAGTTGACTAACCAACCGCGCCACTGAGCTACCGAGGCTGACGAATTTTCTTATCCCTTAGTCGACTTTTACGACATGCGACGGGGAGAGATGCAGTGGGGCTATTCTTTTTAAGTACCGACCCCACACGGTACATCACGGATGTTGTAGGTGATGTAGCCAACCGTGTCAGTTTCCATATGTATGTAACTTTTTGCATTAAGTGTCCCTGAGTGCATGGAATCAATCAATACTAATAATAAATCTGTAAGGGATGGTCATGGAGTCAGTTCCTATGTTTAACGAGATACTGCGTTTGTAAACTCCATGTATAATACTAAAACTAAATTGACAATTTTTAGAAATATTTTCTTTATGTTACTACTCGTCCTGTTTCCAGAATGCCCCCGCTGACGGTTATGACGTAACAGCTATCGGTACCGTCGACAAAAAAGTCGGATAGACGAATGCTCCCGCCATGCCACCAGGTGTTAAACTGAACTGTCGTTACTTCGTATTTCAGGCATAGAAGTAATATGCACGACCATGTAATAATAATTCTACGTAATTAAGTGGCATGACTAGTGCAGCTAGCGCACACGTCATAGTCATATTACTTTTCATTTTTTTACTCATATTGGCATTTGAACACAACTATAATGTTAGTAATAAAAACAAATTACACAAAAAAAAACAAAATCCGTACACGCGCGAGGCGAGGGGTAGGTAGCTTAATTACACATAGGTACAATACGGACGTGGCTACGCGGTATTATACTCTTTGGCTACGCGACAGCGATACTAACGCTACTGAGCTGGGCGTCAGCGGGTGTAGCGTGAGGCGCGATGTGCGGAATCGCGGCCAGAGGTAACGGCATTCTAGTAATAGACAAGTAATATGTATGTTTTTTATGGATATTTTATTTACACGATTGACTACATCACCCACACCATTCGTGATGTCAGCCCATAACACCTGGTGAACAGATGCCATGTCAGTGCTTCCCTTAATTTTATCACCAGTTTAACGGTTTTTCTTCGTAGGTTCCTGCCTGGTGTAAACGAACTGGATACAAAAAATAATAATTGTTACAAATTATAAAAGCAGTAGTGCTATACCTTCATACGGCACCTACTCAATAAACAATGTACAATAAAATGTTTCAGGTTTGACAGCGCCTGCGATGAAGTACTACCTACAAGCGATGAGGATAAGCTTCAGAATAAGGGACTTGGACAAGTCGCTGAAGCCAGATCTGCTAGCGCTGCGGGTCACTGCCCTCGAGATGCGGGAACTCGGCCAGAAGTCGCGGATACTGCAGCTATTGACAAGGTTAGAATACAGCTCCGGTGAGAAATGAGCTCACATTACAGCAGAAAGTCAGCCGTAGATGATGGAGCCAACATGTCAGGCTACATACAATAATATTAAGGAGTCCGCATGTGAAAAGTACGTGCACTAACCCTCACATCTCTTGCATGAGAGGTAGACGGTTAACTCTTATAGTTTGTTTACAGGGAGACCTAATCGAAAATCCTACGTCTTAAAGTTCTAACGCATAACGGAATGGCGGAACCTTCTCCACGCGAGTTCGACTCGCTTGACAGCTTTTTTTTGTTTTTGCTCTATCGTAAAAACGGTAATACATAAAAGCGTCAAACTTTGTGTGATTATAGTGCAAAGATTATAGGCTGTTGGACAGGGTGCGGATCCCAGTGGCAGTCATGGCTTCCACCCCGGCTCTCGGCTTCGGTCGGGGGTTCCTTCGGGTGGACGTGTGGTGGCTCGGATCGGCTGGGGAAAGGCTTCAGCCTGTGTTTCCCATGGGATTTTTTCGGAAGAGCGGTACCGCTATGGGTCCTCGATCTGGCATACATTATCACTGTACTTGTAAGAGTGCAGGGATAGACGTCTGGATTTTATAGCCGGAAGGCTGGTATTTCCGGACGTCTATAAACAAAACGTAAGAGAGAATAAATATGATAGTAAATCAGTCTTGTTCATCCGCCAGGTGGCACACGTGGCGACGCGGATGGCAGAGTTCCGTGGCCAGCAGCGTGTACCTGCGCGAGTGGCAGCTACGCATGGAGCTGTCGCGTCGCGCGCGCGCGTATTCACATCTCCAGCACTCCGCGGCACCGAGCGCGGTCAGTCGGTGCTCTTCTTGTAGATCTCTTGTTATTGTTGTTGCAATAACAACAACTGCAACAACAGCTGTTGTAGTTAGTTGTTGTTCGTCATAGTAACAGTATGTACTTACGTACGTGACAGCAGGTGAGGGCTGTACAAGTTTATTAGAATAAAATATGTGGTATCATCTACTTCTGTATTGGATTGACAGCCTGTGTCGTCTGGTACACGAATAGGTTTCAACAGAACTATTCCTTTATATCAGGGATTTTTTTAAGACTTTTCTATGAATGCATTATAAATATCATTGTTACAATACTTTATCTGAGCAATTCTTGTATGCATGTACGTATATACATATACCTGTATGTAATTGGTTTCTCGGTAACGGCTATAAGGATTTGGATGAAATTTAGTATTTACATAATGTTTTATTTTCCAAATTTGGTAGGATGTGGACCGGGTTGTTGAGTAGCTATTATTATTCCCAGAGCAAATTCGAAAGACGCCGGTCGACCCAAGTTCTGAATCCAGGGATGTCCATTCGTGGTGTTAACAAATCATAATACTATACCAAAGACCACCCGACTTGAAATATTCCATATTTCTAAGTATTGCGTTTGTATTGATTTCAGGCATCGAGAACGTGTTTCGACCACAAGCAGCTGGACGTCGGTGGCGAGGTGAGCGAGCATAAAAGCCTACATCGAGACTCTCATGCCAAGGACGGACATCTAGAGAGAGTTCACCTGTACAGCAATCACAACTTAACAAGAAATTCTTCTGGAGAAGAGACGAAGCAACCGGGGGCTCCCGTGCCCGTAGCGAAAGTCAACGAATGTTCAGAGGACGGCTGCCTCACGGAAACCAAGTTCGGGACCAAAAAGCGAGCGCTCTCAGTTCCTCCGCCCTATAAACCCACGCACAACAAATCCGAGGACGGACACAAGAAGAGTTGCTCAGCCATGCACAAGAAGGACCGGGGGGAAATGAAGAAACCGAAGGCGACCATATCGCCTCTCATAACGGACCATCTCATACAGACCTTCTAAATTACATATGTACAGCTAACTTATAAGTTACGCTTCTATTATGTGAAGCAAATAAAATAAGTGTGATTGAAAGTGGAATTGCTTATTTCTAGCCGAATGTTTTTTTCTTACGTTACGATGTCGTTTGTTTGTAGAGTGTGCGAAGGAATGCCGGAGTGTATTGAGGCTGTTATGTGAGTGGCTAATTATAGACTTTTCGAAGAATCGTTTTTGAAAAATAAAAATTGTATTTATTTCAACATTGTTTTTAATTGATTGAAAGTGGGTCGAGTTATATTTTGAGGCGTAATAAACATAGGAACTTAACACGCAAAACGTAGATTTTACAGGCGGGCACAAGTTTAGATTGAATTTCAGCAAACAGAGCTGACGAATTGTGAGAGAGTAGTTGATGAATTGTGAAATGGGTCACCCATCTTATAATTTATCATATTTGCAAATCTGCCAGGAAATTAATTAGATTATTTTTTGTTTTACAAAATTTCGTGTTACGTTGTTCTGGCTCTTTTGAAATTTAGTCACAAATAACGTAAGTTGGTGTTTTTACGTTTAATTTTATACATTGTGACAATGACGTAAGATAGGTCACAAGATAGGATCTATTTTACCGCGGACAAAAATTTTTGTAGATCGCAGATACTATATTTTATTAGTCCTAAAAACGTAAGACTGTTGCTGCGTTTGGAATGCACAAAACTTACTTTCTTTTAGACACACGTTATGTATACAGACAGTATCAATCACAAGACGTGATACTTTATTTGGCTGCAAAAGTTGCTACTAGCATGACGGTGTGAATGACATGAAGATACGCTTATTCGGCACTTAAAAATAAATTATGTATGGCTCACGCTAAAATATAATCTTTCAAATGGTGTTAGTCACAACTTGTTACGTAGTTTTGCCACACATTAGTATAAAAACCGGCCAAGTGCGAGTCGGACTCGCGCACCGAGGTTTCCGCACCACAAAAAAAAATGAAAAAAACACGTTTCTTCTATGAAACCCCCCTTAATTTTTTACTTTTTCTATTTTTAATTATTTCTTGTTATATCCGCCATAATAACACATATTCTGTGAAATTTTAGCTACCTAAGTATTACGGTTCAAAAGATACAGCCCTCGGACGGCTTAGTAATAGGCTTCCGTACGGGATACGGAAACCTAAAAAAAAACTTCACACTTTGTGATCAGAATGTCATTTTCGACTTTTTTCGTGTTACGTCCTGTGGTTCTTATCTCTCGATTGTATTTGAACAATAACTTATTTATTCCGAACGTTTAGGACAATTTTCTATTATTATACGCTACCGTTAATTTTCACATAATATAGGTGTCTTAACTAATCAATATTATGTTTCATGGTTGTAACATTGACTTTCTTTATTGTTTTGTTAACTAATCTACTGTTATCCATATTGTAAACTGCAGGGGGTCATTAAATGAATGTTTTCTAGTGATTGAAAAAAAATTATTCATTAAACAAAGTAAAGTTTTGATTAAGTACAAATAAAAAAATATATACAATTAAAAGAAAACATCGTCACGGAATCTGTAAATGGCGTGGAATATAAACCAGTTTCATCATTAGGATTCTATTGTGAAATGTGTTGATAAATGCCCTACTGCTGGCACTGTGTGTGCGTCTTTCCAATCCAGCATTCTAACATCAGATAGACATTATGAAAATGCTTAACACCGAATATACACCGTTAGTTAACCGGTTTCATTTTAACGAAAAAGAGCTGCTCTCTTTTTTTTTATGTAGAATATGTAAATGGGAAAGAAACAGCACCATTTCTCACTCTTTCCCTTTAAAATGAAATTTATCGAACTTTTCGCTCAAGGAAATTTACAAAATTTTCAGAAAATTCTTCAATTAGCCAAACTAGTTAACGCGTTTTAGTATAGGAATGAATAATATCGAGAGAAGTATATTTTTGTTTACATTTAATAATAAACATTTAATACGAATGATTAAATGAAAACGACAAGTTAAAGTAAGTTTTACGCGTAAGATAAGATTAAGTCAGCAAAGAGCGTGCCACTGTAGGTAATAATTATCTTTAAGTGTGTGCTAAATAATTTAAGTTAGATAGATAGCTACATCAATATTGTGTGAATATAATGAATGTGATCTGACCATGCAGCTGTAAATATCATACATATTTACATAAATCAAGTGTGTAACCATCGTGTTATTTTATTACAATTATTTTAATTTATATAAGTTGAAAGGGGGCGGGAGCGCTAAGTCTTTGTAGTGCCGGCGACGCGCCGGCGCCGCCGCCTTCGTCGCGGCGTCGTCGTCGCGTCTCGGGAGTAATAGATCGACACAGTCAATTTCATGAACTCATAAGTTCGACCATTGTCTTTATTACTACTATTAAATTTTTTAATGAACTGAGGACATTATAATCTTAAGTATACAGAAACACATTAAGTATTCTAGGTATTGAAAGTTTTGGTCAAATCGCTTCTTAAATTTTCAAGAACTCTAAATCCTATTTGAAGAGTGAGTTAATTTTGACTAATGAGCGCAGATGTCGTTCACACACCGCTCACATTTAGCACGCCGCCGTGTCATTTACTCAATTCCTATTTATTATACCTAACCCAGGTCATTGCTGCAGTTCGATGCCAAATATGGTACGATGCAAGAATCGTATTGATCGTATCGCGCGAACGTTACCTACACGCATCGCAGTCTTTGTAAATATTTTAGGAGCAGCACACATCACTAGGGCGCGAAGTTGTCGTGGTCGTCGCGATATCACGCATGCCACAATGCGACGTCTCGTCCTCTAGTGATGTGAGTTGGTCCTTGTTGTTGTTGTTGTTTTGGTTTGGGGTTGGCTCTAGGCCTGCAAACTAATCCCGCTTGGTTGGGGACCTTCGTGCAAAACCCCGCAGTCTCCAGCTACCCCAGTCAGCCTATGTCTTCCATGAAAGCCACAATTCGACCGGGGTGTCTGCGGGCCGCTTATCCCTTAGTCGCCTTTTACGACATGCACGGGGAGAGATGCAGTGGGACTATTCTTATTAAGTACCGACCCCACACAGTACTGAGTTGGTCCTTACTCACCGTACTTGTGTGTGGCAGTGCCACGACGTAATTGGCAGACTTGTGTATGTGACAATATCGTTTGCGAAGCAGGAGTTGGCATTATTTCAGAATGATTTTTATAAGAATAAATTAGAAATTGGCATCAATACAACGATATTTTACACTATTCATCTTCCCTCACGTTGTTCTCCTTCAACTGATAGAATCCAAAATACTCATTGATTGGTGCACCCTTTGGCTCAAGATTTCGCGTGTGTCGTTTAATCAAGTCGTGTTGCGTGTTTGTCTCTTGAACACATAATAAACCAAAGGGAAGCGGTGATATGATACTAATTTCCAACGGGAACGAATTGTAAAAGGCTGATATCATCAGGATATTTTGTGCACACTATTTATTGCACTCAAGTAACATAAATAATCTAGCCCTTTCATATCATCGTCATCATTTTGTAGGATATGTCAGTCAGGTTCAATAAAACAAAGTCGTATTGTTTGTGTCACATTTGGAATGGATTCCCTGGAATACCCACTGCATATCACCTTGCGGCGACACTGTATCTTTGTTGAAGACTTTACAAACAATGGAACTACTCTTTTGACTGCGAGCTACATAGTTACACTATCTTGACGAGATTAATTATTATTTGCATAAGGTGCATACTTACAATAATGCAATCCGTATCTACTTTATCTTGAGTGCAACATTATCTATGTATTAGCTTGAATATACATATTATATTGTCAATATGTTTCCGTGGCAAAATTAAATTGTGGTAGATTAGAGATTTTAAAATTAATCTGAATCCACCCCCAATCGACTTACTCACTCACTATTGTATATTAAATGTTTTTAATTATATCAAATTGCTTCAACCCTATTTATTTAATGTAATAACTTTTGAATCATTATAACCAAAATTAATTTTGTGTAAAAATGTTTAAGCAAACAACACAATTATTGCAAGTTGAGGTGTAAATACATTTTCTATGTTATATTAACGTTTTCAAATAATTTGTTTGTTATTTTATTGTTTTAATTACTGCGTCTTATGATTTGTGAACATTTTACGAGAATTTAATTTTGATCATTTTATCTCAAGAGAAGATTTTGTGTCTAAATTAGATTAAAATGTATTAAATTGCTTTACATTCAAACAAAAACCACATTGTAGGTACCCATCGCATTCTTCTTTATTGTACATTATAAGCGATAGAAAACATTTAAAAGCAGATGTACAGTAGGCTTTTAAGGCTATCATTAAGATTAAGTATTAAAATGTAAATATATATCACTAAGCGTTTGGACACATAATTAGGTATAACGGCACAGGACGATGCTTTAGATGTATTTATGTATTATCATCAAATGAAATAAAAATTAACATAATTCGATATTTTATTTTTCCGTTACTATCCCTTATATTTTAGCGCCAACCAATCGCATAACTAGGCACTAATAATAGTCTTCCAAAATTGAAACCAAAACAACACGTGAAAACCACTGTCGGAGACGCGATGACTTGGTGCGAGCGTCGCGTTGCGTCTGGCACTGTCGGACTTGTACGGGCGACCGTCCGGCTGGCTGTGGTTCGTATTCCACGTAAAACTGTAGGGCCCTTCCCTTACCCTAACTAGATGTAAGGATTTCAACCCGTTTCGATTGCTACATTGATACATTATGCCAGTTCAGTGTAGCCGACTCGACATGGCACCTAGGTCACCAAAGTATAACGGATGTTATAGGTGAAGTGAGTGAAGGCTCCATAAAACGTAGATGAGTTGTCGTCGGACACCCGACAGAAGCGAAGCTTCTTACGATTTGTATTTCCAATTATTAATTTAATTTCGCTCGGGATAGCGCTATCTATGCGATATTCCTTTCAACTATAATTATTGTTGTTATAAACAAGGTGTTTCAGGATAGGCTTGAGAAACTTCATGAATAGAAAGTACTCATTATTAGAAGAAAAAAATCCTTATCACTCAAATGGAAATTCCGCATTTTTTTTTTCATGCAAAAATTTAAAATTGGAATAAAAACTCGATGGACAGTGAGTTTGGCGAGATTTGGCAAAAGTGCCGTGTAGGTCTAGGGATGCAATGACCTAGTCCAGTCCCATTTTTATTTTGATGTCATTCAAATTTAAGTGTTTGGAATTAACCTAGATGCAGTTCAATTCTACTAGTTAAGTATGAAAGTTAGTAATTTTATTTTTATTTAATAAAGGTGGCAGTTAACCGTCCACCAAATCTCGATTAAACGATTTTCACCATAAAGTACTATAAAATGACCAAATCTGGGAAAACGTTTCAGAGCTTTTCGTCTTCAAATATGGATCCCATCCGAACCCTGAAGTTACGAAACCCTACCCTGAAAAATCCTGTAGCACCAGGTAACAACAACAATGGTTCGACTTCAAAATACTCATAGATATCGCTGGGCAGCGCAGTCAACGATCCTCATTGGCTGGGCAGCGCTACGGGCTGGAGGAGCAGAGCGTTACAACTTCCGTTCGTACTTTCGTACTTTTTAGGGTTTCGTAGCAAAACGGCACCCTTCTAATTTCGTCCTGTCCATCTGTCCGTCCGTCCGTCCGTATGTCACAGTCATTTTACTTGGAGACTTGGCACTATATTGATGAAATTTGGATGGATGGAAGGGTTATTCTATGAACCGCTATACAATGGTGCGGTGAAATTAGGAGAAACAATTAGATCACCACACAATACACGTAACTGAGGGAGGAAAAAAAATTCAATGGACATAAGCGTGTGGGGTATCGTTGGGTAGGTCTTAAAAATATAAAGAAGTTTGAAAATTACTTTTTGGTTTAAGTCAAAATTTGTTGAGACATGCGGTTCCAAAGTCGTAAAAAGTCTGTAATTCTAAGTCAGAATGTTGAATAAAATTTTAAGAAAATATTTCTGCGATTGCAAATGGTGTTATGTTATTTCGCGATATACTAAATAAAATATAAAAACTCAGAGCAGCGCGGGAACTCCTTTAAGTAAACAGAAATTATTTTAGGCTTTTTAAGGTTCGGGGGTTTTTCGTATTTGTAATTTAACTTTTTTTCTTTTCTTACCCAGAGCGACGAAAAAGTTGCACGCATGAGCTGAATACATTTTATTATTTCGAAATGTTCGTCTATATTTCGAACGACACACCTCTCGCATCCTCAGCTATATAAATACCTCAATAGTATACCACGATACGGTTTCTATAATGATAGTATGGCAATGTTTTCACTCGCGCAAACCGCAAAATCATCAAAATGCACTCGTGCATAACCGAATGGACACAACCCGGCGGCGCGGGGCGAACTCACTTCTGCATTATTCGTACTATGTTCACAAAACTAGATGTTTCTAAAGCTACCACTTGCGTTCTTATCTGTGACATGGTTCAGTTAAATGTTACACTACTTGCGCAACTGCGTGTCTTTGGGTTACGTGTGTTATTGTCGACGAACGATTCGGTTCCTATAGCAGCTGATCTATTGTTAAAGGCTGTCAGAATTAATCTAGGTATCTTTTTTATTTATTTTTTAAGAATTTAGCAATAGTTATTTGGTTCACGCACATGGAATGATAACAAATCAACAAATAATCAGAACATAAAGAAAATAACTATCTCAAATGACGGACAAACACAAGCTTTTAATCACAAAATTCACACTAATAAGTAGGAATTGAAATTAAATGAACGAAAGCTAGATACAAACAAAAAGTTGTTTTCCTTTAGAGTTTGCACTTTATATCACAAATTTACTTTATCATCACACCACGTTTGACAATTGTATGTATATATAATCGTTTTCCCTTAAATTTACATTTTGTTTTATTTATATTACTTGTTAGTATATCCGCCATTATAACACATATTCTATGAAAAAGTCATCTGGGTACCTACGGCTTGCGGTTCAAAAGATACAGAGCCATTTAAATGTAGGACAGATAGGCGAACAGATGGACAGACGGCGTAGGCTTAGTAATGGCTTCCGTACGGAAACCGAAAAACCATAAAATTGCACGTGCACTTGATATAATGTTTGATACATTTATACTTATGTTATAGTTATCGCACTTATGGTTACAGAGCAAGAAATTGTGTCGCTCCCCGGTTGTCTTCACATCGCTGTTCTGTGTTTAGCTTTAAGAAGTTAATAAGTATCGCATTCAATGGAGACTTTGAGGCCAATTAAATTTAATTTAAAGAGAATCACTGCGTTAAATTTTCTTCGGTGCTCAACTGATTGAAACTTATATAATATTAAATGAATTAATGATTTTAAAATTAATATTTAACCTTATAACATCATAAAAGGGATATGTGTAGGTATAGATGAAGTGTTTCCAACAATCAATATCTTGAAAAGCAGGTACCGTGTGGGGCCGGTACTTTAAAATAATAGCCCCCACTGCATCTCTCCCCGTGTATGTCGTAAATGGCGACTAAGGAATATTAGTTCCTTCTTATATTACTAGGCGGTAGGGTTTAACCCGCCCGGGTTGGTACCACCGGACTGAATGAAAGGTCGGTCGAAACGGCTATGTAAATAATTTGTGTTTTCCGTCCAGTTCAGTGTAGCCGGCACGACCGAAGGGAAGCACGTGGCACCAAGTTCATCCGGTGTTATGGGCTTACATCACGGATGTTGTAGGTGATGTAGCCAAGTTTCCATAAGAACAAATAAATTAAAAAAGATCCGCGGAGAGGAGGTTGGCGGAAGGCCTCGATGAACCCCTATGCGCAGCGTTATAGGTACTCATAATTAATTACGAGTTCAGTACATAATAGCCCGATTACATTATATCATACCACTATGGATTTCGTTTGCAAGGTTACTACATATTTTTATTTGATTTTATTTTCAAATTTTAGGAAAACATACAGTTCCACATATATTACTAAATAAGATACGATAAAGTACTTAATCTAAAGGCCTATACCGGTAAAGTTTCCACATTTATACATACCTATACATAACTTATCAACTAAAACTACATAATGAAAAACATTTTGAATAAATATAAATAAATTAGAAACAAACAAAGAAAGTGAGTGAAGTATAACCTAACTATGGCCAATGCTAATCTAACAGTTCAGTTCAAAATAATACTCAGACGTACGAAAAGTAGGTCCGAAGAGCAGCTACATCAGCTCACTCAACCTAAATACGAAACTACTTCCACAAAACCCTGTTCACGCTGAAAGCAGGTGACATAACGTTTAATGGAAATTGTTTACAATAGTCTCCGTCGCATGTTCCATCTCAAGTAGGCGTGAGAGTAACGTTTTAGAAAAATCTACAAAATTATCTTCGGAAAATTTGATTATCCTCGCTCGAATGTTTAGTTCGTTTCACTTTCTCGTCGGTAACTAACTAAACTAGGTATACAGAGTGGTGGAGAGACGGCGGCGGCGCGACGGGGCGGGGGCGCGGGTGCACCGCACTCGGAGGCGGTGCGACGGCCGCGCGTGCGCTGCGCTCACTCGCTGCGCGTCGGTCTCCAGCTCGCAAGTCCGTCGCGTCATCTCTCCGCAAACAAGTGCGCAATCTGCGCGCATCCCGACCGCCACCGCCGCTGCACCGTCTGTACTTGCAGGCGCTCTCTGCGCACTAATCGACCCATGCTCGATCTGACTCTCACCCACCGGATGGCAGGCTGACGTATTCGCACCTACCCGCAGCGGTGGCTTCTTCGCAAATTCAGTTTCCGTGGAAGTCGACCTAGCTCCCGCGTTCCCTCGACCTTCCGCGTCGCCCTGCCGGCGTCGTAAATAATATTATCTCGCCGGATCGTCGACCGCCCCCGGTGAAAGGTCGTGGACTCGACGACTATATAACAAAAAAGTTGGCGCTCGCGATCATTCGGTCGCGGACCGCCGAGAAGCAGCGGCGAGATGAAGGGCGCGATGAAAGTGTGGTGCACGCTGCTGCTCACGTGCGGCGCGCTCGCCGCGCTCGCCGCCGCGCAGCGCTACGAGAGCTACGAGGAGGAGCGCGACGACGACCAACCGATCGGCTACGACGAGGAGCCGTGGACGCAGAAGCGCGCGCGTCGCCACCTGCCCGAGTCAGACTCGGAGGAGGCGGAGGACGAGTATCTCGTGCGAGAGGAGCCCTCCCGAGGACGACGCGACGCGTCGGCCGAATATGAGCGACGACGAGACTCGTGCTGCCGGTACGAGCGCGAGGAGCTGGCGGAGCGTCGCGTGCGCCGGTCGGTACCCCGCCACCACCAGTACGAGGTACACGAGGAGACCGGCGACGAACCCGAGTGGACGGCGCCGCTGTTCGGCCCGGCCGCCGAGGAGCTGGTGGCGGCGGCGACAGAGCAGCGCGCACGAACGCTGCTCCCCGATCACCCGGAGCACTACCACCGCGTGGCGGCAGAGCCGGGCGCTCCCGCGCCGGCGCGCTACCTGGCGCCGCAGGACGCACGCGAGGCGCGCGAGGCGGCGGACGACCAGGAGCCGGAGGGAACCTTCCAACATCACAAGAAGCATCACGAGGGTGGGCACAAGCACGCCGCAGGCGGCGGCAACGGGCACCACGCCCAACACCACTCTCAGGATGGCGCCAAGGTAAGCGCCGCTCACACCTCATCATCACTATTCTGGCACTTAAATTTTTTTTATGTAATCCTATATGGGTGGCTGGGTCGGGGGGCCAAATCGCACGCTCGGACCACCCAATATCACCTCCGAGAAGGTAGGTACCATGCCGGAGACTTCCCTGGATTGCTGGCTATACTGGGCTAGAGGAGAACACAGCCGAGGCTGCTATGCGGCCATCTTACATTCAGTATGGTGGTACCAACCCAGTCGGCTACAATTTGAGCCTACCACCTAGTAAGGGGCAAGGGCAAGGACCTACAGTTTTACACCGGTTCCGAACGGTGAAGTAATAGGTGTAGGTATGCACGTAAATTTTTTCGTCAGAAAAACTCATTGGTACACGCCGACCGGATTCGAACCGCAGACCTCTTGCATGAGAAGCTGATGCCCAAACCACTCGGCCACCCGCCGCTCACAAAAGATCACTGACGGATTTCAATATAAAGTGCATATATTAATATGAGCATTTGTAATAAAAAATCATAATTAAATTACGGATTGAAAATAATTTGCCATAGAATAGATTTCAACGTCTGGGTTTCCCGTCATTTATTCAATACTTTTCGTCTTACTTTGATTAAGGTGTAATTGTGTTACTTATTTATTATGAGAGTGGAAGAAACGGCAAAGGTGTGTCAGAATCATGGCACGCGGAGATCCGTTGTCTCTGCCTACCCCCAAAGCGAAACAAGCTTGACGCTATGTATGTATGTTTTACTTAAAATTGTACAATTATTAATAACCATGTTTATAGGTAAATGTTATGAAATACATGAAACAGGTACTTTATTAACCGACTTCATTAACAGACTTTAAAAAAAGGAGGTTATCAATTCGACACGTATGTATGTAATATCGTTGGAATTGCACAATATTCGTATAAGTTAATCTATGTGGACTTCTAAACAGGTGTGCCAAATTTTGTAAGCGTATGTATGTATGTTTGTATGTTTGTATGTTTGTATGTATGTTTGTATGTTTGTATGTATGTATGTTTGTCCACGATTTTTTTCGGAAACTAGAAATCGAATTGCCATAATTCTTGCGGGTAGCAGTTCTGTTGCGTTGCGTTGGTGTAGACAGTTGCGTTTGGTGGAAGCGATTTGAAGGAAACTGACGCGGTTGGCTACATCACCTACAACGTCCGTGATGTCAGCCCATAACACCGGGTGAATTAGGTGCCATGTCAGTGCTTCCCCCTTTGATCGTGCCGGCTACACTGAACTGGTCGGAAAACACAAACTATTTACATAGCCGTTTCAACCGACGTTTCATTCAGTGCGGTGGTATCAACCCGGGCGGGTTAAACCCTACCACCAAGTAAGATTAGGAGGGAAGGGACCTACAGTTTTACGAGGAATCCGAACCTCGGTCAGCCTCCAACGGTCAGCGGTCACCCATTCAAGTACTGACCGCGCCCAGCGTTGCTTAATATTCAATAGCGACAGTTGACTGTCTGCACCACTGAGCTATCGAGGCTGACATGACTGACGTGACAGGTCTTCCGCTCTTCTCATCCATCCACATTCTTCTGTGGTGGCGTGCCTTGGGAGAGGCCTATGTCCAGCAGTGAACCGATACAGGCTGATGATGATGATGATGATTGATTTGGTCACGTTGCCTTAAATACGTTTTATAACTAAATTCAGAGGCATGTTCATGATTTTTTTCTATCGAGCGAAGTTAATCAAATCGTGTTTTCAGAAAGCTATCGATCTGCGCTGATAGATGAAGTTTTACATATATGATGACTCTGGTGTCATTCTTTCTTTTATCAACTGTAAAAATATTTTCCAAAACCCATCGAGATCATTGTCGGAAACGGAGATTTTAAAAATAATTTATGAAATTAAAAATTAAATAAACGTTGCATAAAGCCCGACTACGAAAAACGAAAGAAATATAGAGGAAAGTTGATCGAAAAGGCTGTAGTCGGGCGTGTAGAAGGATTCCAATAGACAGGCATTTTCGATCTACTTCCCTTGTTTATTTCCTTCGTTTTTCAGCTTTGATAATTTTTTTTTTAATAGATATCCTGTGCTAACCTGGATGAACAAGTTCACATAGATGATTTAAGTGGTATCCAACTGATGAACAAGTAGTCAGGAGTTGAATTTTGTTTCAGAAATAATATTAGAATAAGAATATTGCTGAATAATCGTATTCAATAACATGACGTTATTAATTAAGTATTTTTAGAGTTAGTTTTTTTTTTCGTTACCCCACTATGCCACTTACGATAAATATTTAATTGTTTATTTTATTAAATATATTTTAAACAAAATACTGGTTATAACATTTCATTAATATATTATTTAATGTTAACACCAAATCAAAAAATTATACAAGAATAAATAAAAATGCGTTACGGCATTAAGCTCGCCTAATTTGTATAAACTGGTTTACAATAAATAATATATACAGACATATACATACATTTATTTATAAACACAGTAAGCTACAACTTAAAAATACATTTCGTTTATTTCTCCCTTCAGTAGAGGTTTTCATGTAGACGGATGCCAAATGCTAGCACCCATGTACGACTATAAAACACGAACGTTTTGTAAAAATAATTGCATTTAAATAACCATTGAAATGTTGAAAATGTTGTGTTCTTCATATGTATCTCGTTCCCAGTCAACGAAAGGGTACAAGTCGGTGGAGCACTCTGACAAGGGCTCGAAGGGCCACAAGACGAAGGATTTGCACACGAAGGAGTACGAAGAGGCTGAGGGCAAGAAGAAGCAGCACCACGACGAGGCCGGGCACAAGGGCCACCACGAGGAGGAGGCGCACGGGCACAAGGGCGCCAAGTTCGATGAGAAGAAGGGGCACAAGAAGGGACATAAGACTAAAGGTACGTTCAAACCCGTCACCTATCTTTGAATACTGAGAATCTTTCAATAAAAACGCTTTTATACGGATTAACTATTAAACTCAATAATAATTGCAATGAATCATCATCATCATCATCAGCCTGTATCGGTCCACTGCTGGACATAGGCCTCTTCCAAGGCACGCCACCACACAATAATTGCAATGAATACCATATAAAAATTTATCGCAAATACTTGCAATATAAACGAGTAGATAAAGACTCGGATTCCACAATGCACATTATGTTTGTGAAGTCTCTTATCTCAAATGATATGATCACTCCCTTCTTGACTTCTGCAGAGGGCATTAGGTCAAGAACATTGGAAAGAATAGATGCCTGGTTTACGGCAGTAGGCAAATATTATCTCCGCTTGCATGTGTTTATTAACAAATACCTTGTGGTATATTATTCTGTTTGTTATTAGTCGCCATGACTACAGATAATTAAGTCGTCGTTCTCATCTTCAACTACTGTCATTATAACGAAGTCAACGATAATGAAGGCTTTTCTCTCTCTCTCTCTAAAATTATTCCCATAATATGAGAATAAATTTTTAGGATGCCGTATCCGGTACGGGACCCTATTACTAAGCCTACGCCGTCTGTCTATCTGTCTGTCTGTCTATCCGAGGGCTGCATCTCTTGAACCGTAATAGGTAGCCCGTTGAAATGTTCACAGAATATGTGTTATTAAGTATGGCCGATATAAAAAGAAATAAAATAAGAAAAAGTAAAAAATTCACGGGGTTCCCATAGAAGAAACTACAAAGTGTATGCGCGCCATCTGCCGAAAAGAGTATGTAGCATTTAAACTAATCATGACTGATCTAATATGAAGCATTTCATAAACACGCCATAGATGACGTGAGTGGCGCTGACCATGACATGGCGATACGGAACCCTCGATGCGCGAGTTCGACTCGCACTTGGCCGGTTTTTAGACATATTTTCTATAAATTTGTTGAATTACTTTTTGTGGAATAACTTATGAGATGAAAGAAAGAGTCTAGTGGCCTGATGTAGAATAACGGCTTGCAGGCTACCACAACAAGTACCACAAGGATGAATTCCACAAGGAGCACAAGTTCTACGACGACTACCACAAGGGCGGGTCGCACCACCGCTACGGCAAGTTCCATGCCAAGCACGCCTCCAACGAGGGCGGCCGCAAGAAGGCGCACCACGTGGACGCCGCTCACGATGCCGTCCATAAGGGCACCAAGGGGTTCAGGTAAAAACTGCTTGTTAAACATATTGTCTTGTTTAGTGTTCTGTACCAACATTTGAAAAACTTACACTTATATGTACGCGAGCTCTCATTGCTGCATCTGCATTTACTACATAATCCGCCACGCCCGCTACCACAGTCCTTTACACCACACGGGCATGGACTACACCTGTACACACTGGACTTACCGCGGATGCGTACCAACCGGTTCTGCAGATCTTTGCTCTACAGAACCGGTAAACTCTGGAACGCTCTCCCGGACTATATGTTTCCCCCCAAGTACAATCTCGGGTACTTCGAGAGTGGCGTGAATAGGCACCTGTCAGGCCGGCATGGCATTTGAAATCCCCGCATGCGACCGCATGTCTATGAGCGTCGTTAGATACATTATGGGCGCCACATGCCGCGTTTTCAATAAGAAAACGGACGTACGTGCAGACGTGCATGGGTTGCGCATAAACTGTACACTAAATTGGACGAAGAACTTGAACTATTTTGAACTACCGTTTTGATAGATCTTAATTCAGTGTTAACTTTCGTTTGAATCCCTAAATTATTTCGAAGACCATAAGAACATGTGTCTGGGAAAAGTGAGGGGAAGGTGTTGCCTTATTTTAATTCCCAAATTACTTGTAAATATTTTGCGACAGAAACAGTATAAAGAAGAAACTACGCAAGCAAACCCAGGTCAAGGTGTTTCAGGCGCACTACCAGCGCTTGCGCTCGTAACTTGTAATAGGTAGTCCGAACAATTGAATGCCAATTGAATGATTGCACCCGCCTGCCAATTTCACAAAATGTCGTGCGATCGGAGCGATTGTGAAGGGAACTGTCTGTCCGCAGCAACAAGGGGCACCTGGACTCGGACCACCGCGGACACAACAGTAAGCAGGGCCACGAGGAGCACCACGCACACCACCAGGCCCACGGCAAGAAGGGCGGCAACCAGGGCGGCTCCCACTACGGCTACCACAAGAAAAACTAAACTATCCATCCCACTGACTGTTAGCGGCATCATCGCTCCTCATTTCCGCTTACCAAACATTTAGGACCATTACAAAGTTGTCACATTGCATAATTGACGGACTCCAGTAGCTTAGGAGCCATCTAACCGATCATCAATCGGAAGTTCGCTTGTAGCGTGATGCAACGCGGAACGTGTGTTCCGATTGCTGCATTCTGAAACAGCTGCATCGCAGAGCGTGAAAGGCTTCTCTAGCCGGACGCTGCAACAGTATAGAAGTGCGGCAAAAACTGCAGTTCAACGTCCGCGCCCGCGCCGCTGACCGCCGCGCCGCCGCGACCGAGGCGCGAGGCGCGGCGCGACAGTCCGCAGCTTGGACACAACGAGCGGGCACAGCGACCGCGTCCAATCGCCATCGGTGTGGTGGCGCAAACCACATTCAGTACTTTTTATGCACGTCGCAACCTTTTTATTGTGAGTCCTAGATTGGATGTTTTGCATCAGTATTATTTAGTGTTAATTTATTTCAAGCCATTGTACAATTTAGTATTTATACTGAACGCGTAAGTAGCTCTAAAGTTAAGTTAACCTACTTTAATAGTTAGGTACCTATACTACTTATTTGTGATTCGCGTGGTTCATTTTGCGCAATCTATTCACTTCCTTCTCCGCAAGCGGACGATCAAATGGAATTGTTACTATACATAGATGCCTAACCTTCTGCCTATATACTACATACATACACGTGTACACGAATATGTGCGCTGCCACAGACACAGAATTCTTACTTACTTTCTATAATTTTAATACTTTTCTGCCAATAAAAAGTCATGTGGAAGTTGTAGATAGCTAGGTGTAATTTTAATAAAATTTTTTGTTCGTGGAACAATAGATACTAAATTATTTTAACGGAATGAAAATGAAATAGTTTTTACTTCATTACCAAATAACTCGTTATAATCAATAAATAAAAGTGAAAAAGATGTTTTATAATATTTTACTTATATTTAACAATTTTAAATTTTCTTTGATAATAAATACTTATTGAACTCTCCGCTTTTATAATTTCACCAGCTTTGTGGACTTGGTTTTTAGTCGTTAATGTTTTGTCATTTCAACATTATTCCAGCGTCTTGGTGTATATGACGCTCTTCAGATGCGGCAGTCGGGGCAGGAACACCTGGCGTCCCTTCTCGTCCACGAATTCTTCATAGTTCATGGACCACTCTCTCTTCATTCCGACTCGCTCGCACATTTTAGCCCTGATCAAAATATTACAATTGGGGTGTTGGTATCGGCGATGGTGGATGGTAGTTAACACGAACTTAGAATAAACCTAATATACTCGTAAATGTACATTAAGTCTATACTAAGTTGGTGTGCATGTCATGTGATGGATGATGCCAAAATATACATATTTTATTTTACCTAAATACATTCAATAACTACTACCACATACATATAATTAAAATAAAATCTATGCTGAGTAATTAGTTACCTTAAATGTTTTTTAATGAAGCTGGGGTGTCAGTTACTTATAAGAATAACATTAACATAAGATTGGGACTACACAGTCGACTTACGTGTAGTCACTGGTGCAGATGACCTGAACGAGTGGGTAGCGGAGTTCGCAAGCCAAGTCGAGTGCATTTTTCAATAGCAAAGTTCCGACTCCATGCCCGCTCCAGTCTTGGGCTACAGCGAGAACCTCTACCTGATCAATCACAGATACACACTTTGAATAATGAATGCTTAACTTCTACATATATAGGTGGATAATTTTACCTATAAATCTAACAACCGAACAAAATGTATTGAACACAATTTTTCGAGATTGTTCCGTTCCGAGACGGAACTGCAATAAAACCCTTAGACATTGTTTCTCAACAAGTCAATAGAGATACAATATTAGGTGATATGAAAAAAAAATTAAGTGTCCTATACAGGACCAGTACCCTAATCACGAGATTTAACCTGCTACGCTACGCTACGCCCGTGTTCTCCGCATCATTTTGTATGGAGAAACGGAGCAGCGCCTCTAGTGATAGATTTGCGAACTTCGTTTCTCCATACAAAATGATGCGGAGAACACGGGGCGGCGTAGCGTAGTAGGTTAAATCTCGTGATTAGGGTACACGTGTTCTGTGGTATGTCATCTTAGGAATGAACATCGTCGAGGAGCTAGGTTGGCACATGAACGTTACCTCGAATATCACCGGCACGTTGTACTTGGCGAACAGGTTGGGGCTGCGGATGAGGTGGGCACAGAAGTGCATCCGGTTGCTCGAGGAGACGCAGCAGATGCAGCCGGCCCAGTTGTCCAGCTCGTCCGCCAGCCACGGGCAGACCACGTTCGACACAGACAGTCCGATCAGGCGCGGCTTCGTGAATGATGGGTCGCATTCTAAGGCCAGCATTCGGTGTCCTGCGGCCCTTTCATCTATTAGCTATGTGTCTTTACCTCTCACCCCCGCTGTCAATAGAGTATAAGACTCTATTGAAAAATGTAAGGTGGTAGAACTTAAAAAAAACACTTTCAACAAAATTGGTTTGAATAAGATATGTCTTGTAGTTTTTGACATAATGCGATATTTTCGGTTACACCGTGAAAGTTCTTCCCTACTACGGAACCATTTCACTGTGCGTGTTCCGACATGCACTTTGCCGATGTTTATTAGAAACATCAGGTATTATTATTATCTGACTAGCTGTGCCCGCGGCTCCGCCCGCTCTCAAATTTGACTTCTCTGCTAACCTCTTAAGCCATTTAACGTGATAAAAAGTAGCCTATAATTGATGGGAAGAACCAAGCTATCCGTAGAAGCAAACTGTATTAAAATCGGTTCAGTGGTTCTCGAGTTATAAGCAGACAGACAGACATACAGAAAGCAGACGTTGGATTTTATTAAAGGTAAGGAAGGAAAGGAAGGAAGACAACTAATGATTCTAAGCTTGCTAAATAAGTGTTGTCCTTCTCTGTCTCTCTATAAATATTCAAAGTTCTACCGCTCGATATTTCTAATAAATAAATAACGCATTAATTTACCACCGGTGGCGTATTTGTAGGTGAGAGTCTTCAGATATATGCTGTCGAGAGGCACCCACAGACTGGTCACGCTGGGCTCATAGGGCCAGAAGTGTGCGTTTAGAAAACCCGTGATAGCCTCATAGTGGTGAGGCTTACCTCGCTCTAGGGCCACATCCCGGATATCGAAGCACTGAAAACGAAAGCACATACCTACTCGTACTTGTGTAAGTAATTACATTTTTATGAGGGGCACAAGTTGAACTTTTGGAAGAAATTGTACTAAGCTTAACAAGCTAAATATAATAAATACCTAATATTTCCTTACGAAAAGTAAAAAAAAGTATATCGATATGTATCATGCCCATAAATCTCCCACTGAAACAAAAATGTTAAAACTAATATACAGGGTGTTCGGCACATCGACCGACAAAATTTGTATGTAGGTAAGTGGGGTTTGCAAGGTTTTGATCTATGACACCTTTTGTCAGGTGTCACGTGGTATAGAGATACGATTTCTTTTTCTTTATTTTTGAAAATTACCAAAATCTTAGCTTTAACCCCTTGTAACTTTTTTTATGATTTTATCTGCACGAAATAAAATGTATTTGGTTTTAAGATATATCCTTGTTCTAGGAAAAATATCATTTAATGAAGTTAATACCACGAAAAGAACTTATGACCTCCCAAAGTCCCGAGGACGAGTAAAAATATGACAGAATCTTAATTTCTTAATTCGTTAAAAAAAACTGACAGAAATTGAGAGCTTCATTTCCTTTAAAAAGTTTGCTAGTTTACGCCCTTTCCAACGGTATACCACATGTCATACAAATTATTCACTATGTGGTCAAAATTAGGCACAGAGACAGAACAGAACGACAAAATTAGGGATAATTTGCAAGAGAGCCCGCGCGCCCGGTACTTGTTCTAAATTTGAAAATGCTCCCGAAAACGCTCGCAATACGGGAAGGGATGTGTATGGCATGTGGTATACCGATGGAAAGGGCGTACACTAGCGAACTTTTTAAAGGAATGAAGCTCTCAATTGCTGTCAGTTTTTTTTTATGAATTAAGAAATTAAAATTCTGTCGTACTTTTACTCGTCCTCGGGACTTTGGGAGGTCATAAGTCCTTTTCGTGGTATTAACTTCATCAAATGATATTTTTCCTATAACAAGGATACATCGTAAAATTAAATAAATTTTATTTCGTGCAGATATCATCTTAAACAAAAAAGTTACAATGGGTTAAAGCTGAGATTTTGGTAATTTTCAAAAATTAAGAAAAAAAATCGTATCTCGATACCACGTGACACCAGACAAAATGTGTCATAGGTCAAAACCTTGCAAATGACCCCACTTACCTACAAAAAAAATTTTGTCGGTCCATGTGCCGAACACTCTGTATAAATATACAGGGTGTATCAGGATAGGTTTGAGAAACTTCAGGAATAGAAAGTACTCATTATTAGAAGAAAAAAATCCTTATCACTCAAATCGAAATTCCGTTGTTTTTTTGATCATACAAAAGTTGGAAATTGTAATAAAAACTCGATGGACAGTGAGACTGGAGAGTGCAGTGAACTAATTCAGTCCTCTTTTTCTTTTGAGGTCATTGAACTTTCAGTGTTTGGAATTTACCTACACGCAGTTCAATTGTACTAGTTATGTATGCAACCTACCCATTTTTATTCATGAGTTAGAATTTATTTTTTATTTAATAAAGGCGGGCTTTAACCATCCACCAAATCTTGAAGAATAGATTTTCACCAAAAAGTACTATAAAATGATCGAATCTGGGAAAAAGTTTCAGAGCTTTTCGTCTTCAAATATGGGCCCCTTTCGAACCCTGAAGTTTGGAAAACCTATCCTGATACACCCTGTATACAGCTATCTAGTATATTGCCTACCTACCCATGACTTATCAGGAACGTCGGTGCCTGTTGGACGGCAGGTTGAGGTCCTCCAACACTTCGCAATGTGCGGCACCAAAGCCTTCCTCGAAGGGTTAAGCATCAGCTGCACATTTCGTGGCCTCAATATTAATTTAGACATTTCAACCGTTTGTTCAATAATTTTAAGAAGAGTGATTTAATTGTTAACTAATTTGTTAGAAAAAGTAATGATTTGCAAGAGGATTTTTATGTGTTTATTTATTGTTCTCTCTTTGATTGTTCTGACATTTTGACAAATTTATTACCCGATTGGCCGTGGACAAGCCTTGGACGTAATATTGACATTTAATTTTGACACAAACACAGTCAGAAATGCGTAGCGACAATAAACGGATAAAAAATATATTTAAAAAAAAGTAAGATCAGTACGCCCGTATAATATAAATAAAATTAGTAATTTTAAATTACTATAGAAGAAATGGAGTTTCTACTACAGGCGCGCGCGGCGGAGGCGGGGCGAGCCCCAGGGTACCGATGGTCGGGCCCCAAAGAGATTTATACTTAAGGACGATGCGAGCAGTGTTGAGCAGAGCTGCTTTCTGGATCTGGCCTTTGACAAAAAAAATATATTTTCATAGGTACGAAAAAAAATACCTGCCAGTCCAGAAAAAATACCCAATTTGAAATGTCAGTCCCAAAAATTATCAAACCAAAACAATACTTTCTCTGTAACCAAAACCACCGAACCAATACTGAAAATGAGGACCAACAGCCAATTTACGAGTATAATAGTAACTTATTATTCAACATAATATTAATATGACAACCTAATCATCGAAATTCACAAAATATACATTCAACATTTTCAAACCGAACCAAAATGACCGCATTACTTCTGTGTAAATTGAGTTTTAGGTAAGCTCAACGATCTCCTTTTAATCCTCCGATCTCCTCTAGGCCACCTCGTCTTACTTACGGTATTTTTCGATCTAACCTAATATAAAAATTGGTATGCTTCTAATAAACCAGTGGTATTCTCTCAGAGCAAACTCAGCGCCCCCACTCAGCCGATTTTTCTCTGCCGCCGGTGCTGGAACGAGGAAGCCGGAGCCTGACAAGCCAGCTGAAGTAAGCTAATTGGCTCAATTTGACTAATAGGTTGATGATTGCACACGCCTGCGTCATGGGCAGAATGCAAGTGATTATGCGTGTGCGTCTTCAAATAGTCGTGCGTGCAGACCTTGAACAATTAGAAAGAACACATCGGTCAACGCGTGCCAAATCACAAGACGTTCAGAGCATGAACTGTTACTATGATCTCGATGCTATCGCCAACACTGCTGAGAGACGCGGCGCGCACAATAATAACAAACTCTGGAATACACCGATCTGTACACCTCCCGATGTGTTTCCTTCAGTGTATGACTTAGGATCTTTCAAGAGAAGCGTAAAAAGGCATCTGTCACGCCGGCACGGCATTCGCAACCCCCGTTCTAAACCGAATACTTTTGGGCGTTGTTGCCTCAACAATCCATGCTGACGGCGGCGCCAAGTGTCTCGCGTATCTATAAAAAAAAATATTATACGGTGTTGCAACCCCAACCGTAAAACCCGAAAGGGGGTGATTCTGTACGTGAAATAGAACAACTTTAGTTCTACGACTTCTTAATTTGAAGAAAAAAAAATTTTTTTTCTCCATACATTTTGAGAATAGGCATTTAAAATTTGTATGGAAAAAAAAATTTTTTTGTTAAAATTTTTTTTTTTCGCCACAGAAGTTGTTAAGTTTCTCATATAGAATAACCCCCTTATGTCAGTTAAAAATATTACGGGGGCAACTGCAACACCGAACAAATATCCAGATTTCCTTATGCTTAGTTAGTGAAAGATGGAATTGGAAAGAGGAATCCCTGTAAAATATTAGAAGGATGCAATGTGCAGGTCCGCGGTAACAATCAGCAGCCGAGCGGTGGTGTGCGCGTGCGCCGCGCGCGCGTGGCGGACTCCGCTCGCGTGTTGCGGTTCCTGCGCGAGCGCGTGCACAGCGCGTGCCCGGGCGCCGCGGTACCCACGTCCGGCGTCACCGGCCTCATCCTAGCCGACTACATCTCCAGAATACTGGCCCAAGGTGCACCTATTCAGCCTCCCATAACACATCATCAATAAGAAAGAATATATGTGCTTACAGTCATGCAAAAACTTAGACATAAAGGACATCACTCATTTTGGATATCGCTCGATTTTCGTATATTTTTTTTATATCTTTCAAACTATGCATTTCAAAATTATAATGTATGTATATTAATGTATTTGTATTCCTTATAACGAGCCATTTCCATAGATATATCATATCATGCACTTGAAAAAAAATGTCCCCCAAGATTTACCCCCAAAATCGAAATTCCTTGATTTACGCTAATACATCTACGATTGGGTCTTCAAGTTTTTTCGTCCAGTAGATTAAGAGCATATAAGCTGTAACAGACGGACAGACGTACATACAGACAGTGTAGGCTTATTAATAGGCTTTTCGTATGGATACGGAACCCTAAAAATGACCATTTGAGGTTTCAACGTGGTGGCCTAGCTGTGTTTTAAGGTACTCATTATACACCTAGGTGGTAGGGTTTATCCCGCCCGGGTTGATACCACCGCACTGAATGAAACGCCGGCCGAAACGGCTATGTAAATAGTTCGTGTTTTCCGTCCAGTTCAGTGTAGCCGACATTAAATGAAGGGAAGCACTGACGTGGCACCTAGTTCATCCGGTGTTATGGGCTGACATCACGGTTGTTGTAGGTGATGTGGCCAACCGTGTCAGTTTCCATAAAAAAACACCTATGCCATTCTAAAAGGCAAATATTTCCTAACCGCGTACTTGGACAAGTATAATCTGAAATAGCACCTGCCTGCAGCTCGCGCTTCTGGACTCGATCCAGCGTCAAGTCGTGCGACTAGTGGGTGACTCCGAAGTGTCCCGCGATCTAGAACCACTGCAACTCTGTAGGAATGTTGGCTCCCTAAGTGTGTTCTATCGCTTATTCCATGTGGCGAGTACTTGGAGGAGCTTTTCGACGCGATCCCGCCGTCCCCTTTCCACCTCCGCAAAACGCTCATTGGGTTGCATTCATACACGCTGGACTTACCGCGGATGGAGTATCAATCAATTCTGCAGATCTTGCCTCCACAGAACTCTAGTAAACTCTAGAACGCTCTTTCTTCCCATATATTTTCCCCTAGGTTTAGTCACGGATCCTTCAAGAGGCTGTGAATAGGCATCTGTCAGGCATTGCATTCGTAACCCCGTATACAATTTTCATAAGCATCGTTAGACACCTTTCGGAACCTCAATAATCTGAAACAACTCCCATCCTCATCTGACGGATTATGACGAGGTTCCTGGTACAGTGTTCATAAAGTTGTGTAGTTGTGGAATGGTGACAGGACATACGCTGCTGGCAGAGCAACAGGAGCCTGCGACCGGACCACGGCGACTGTCGGGCCTCGCACTTGGCTCGAAGCTGTGCCCCTGGGACGCCGCTCTGGTCGAGCGCTGGGCGAGTTGCATTCGCTGCCAACGATCGCGCGCCCTGCTTCAACTGAGCGCTCATTGTCTGCGGGCACCCAACCTGCATAAAAAGTACCACGTGGGCAAAATATTACAGGTTATAAACACGGGTACAGGTAGAGCGATCACTTATTAATATGAGGACAAGTGTAATCAAATTCCCATACAAAAAATTGTGGTCTTAAGTGCGTTTGGGCAAAGATATGGTACCTAGTTAACGAATGCCCTCTACGTCAATAGAAGAACACGTAAAATGTGTTTCGTGTGTATTTTCAATCAATACCCAAAAAGAGTAAGACTACCTTAATTTAAGGTATATACAGACGACTGGAGGAAAATTTGCCAATAGGAAACATACGGTTGGATAACGTCTAATCGAATGTTTATAAATTCTCTGGAAAATTCAACGAAATGCTTATATTTATTTCTTATTGATAAAATTAATGTTTATTGCTGTAGATTGAACTTACTTATTCGATCTACGATATTGCGTTTTTTTTTTTCTCTAGTTATCAGAAATCATGGAGTCCCGTTCGAATCTTAATTTTGGACAATAAATCCTTCACTTTCGATAAATTAACTTTAAAGCGGTGTTTTTGGGGAACAGATCCTGATAATAGTTCCAGAATGCCCCAACAGTTCAGAGATCAGTCTGCTGTTAGCCAAGAGCGCCATTAAGCGAGGCAAAGACTCCGGCTATCCGCTCATGCGTTTCGATGCTGTGAACCAAACCATGTGAGCTCTTAATACTCGTATTACTTAATACTCGGCTACTTGGATAACGATTCGTTAAAACAATTATGTCAGAAGCAAATGTGCACATACTATCCGGTGCAAGTCCTTCAGAACTCTCATTCAATACCATAACACATATTGCTCTGTAATTGTTGCCCTGATTTTCTGTTTGTTCTTATCAGGATACAAGTTCTAGAGAAAACAAAACTCAAGAAGGAGTGGCAGATCTGTCCAGAGAAAATCAAGGAGATCAATAAGAACGGATCCTTCTTTCAGACGACAAATTTCTCCGTCTATTCGGCGCAGGGTTCTGCGTGAAGCAACATATAATTTTAAAGTCTAGACCAATCACCTCGAACCATCCAATTATTTCTAATAGTAATTGTTTTCAAACATACATTAAACACTAATGTGAAACAAACACCTAAAATAAAAAAATAGTGAAACATTATTTTATCATTCAATTTAAAAAGTACTTGGGCAACCGAGCTTCGCTCGGCGTCTACACCTATCTAGATAAATTTGAAAAAAATAACATTATCTAAATACAAAATTTCATCCAAATCGTTAGAGCCGTTTGCGAGAAACCAATTTTATATATAGATATATATATGTATATACATATATACAAGTTTAGCTCACTTAAAGTAATAGGATTATTATAACACCGTATCCTCAAAAATGTGTTATGGTACCTAGGTATTAAGTTCAAACTAAATGTTGCCTATAATTTTCTCGTCACCCTTCAAAGCGCGTCGTCAAGGTTTGTATTAACAAAACCGCGACCGCGGCGGAGGCGCTCGTTCGTCCTCGGCCAATATTTTCTCCAACTGAACTCAGATCAGAAGGTCAATATGATTTCCCTTCATTTTGCAATGAGGCACTTGGACCAGTTGTAATACTTTGAATTATCTCTAACCTTGCCGAACTTTCGATAGGCACATAATTGTATCGCTTCGCCAATTTCCAACACTCGATCAAAATTATATAACGTAGATAGATGGACCTTCGCGAAAGTTTTATGAAAATGCGTAACTATTTGTTTTATTGAAGCTTCGTTTATACCGTAATCTGTCTAGGAACCAATTCAGTAGAGCTTCTGATAGAATATTTTTATAACCGACTTAAAAAAGGAGGTTATCAAAATTCAACACGTATGTATGTAATATTAATGGAACTGCAATATATTCACATATTATGATAATCTTAATAGATTATCATTTGCGGGCTTCCATACAAATATACAACATTTTATAGGAGTATGTATGTATGTTTGTATGTATATATATTTGTCGACGCATTTCTCCGAAACTATTAATCGAATTGTGACCATTCTTTTTTATTTAATTGGCATACATTTACTTTAGCTTAGGGAACAGTGCAAGTTCATCAAAATCGGTTCAGTAGTTTTCAAGATATGTAGCCACCCCAAATTTTTTTAATATCCCATATCACAAAAACTACATAACATATCTTATTCAAACCAAAAACAGTTGAAAGTGTTTTTTAGGGTTCCGTATCCGTCATACGTGACCCCCTTACTATGCCTACGCCGCGCCGTCTGTATGTTTGTTTGTCTGTCTGTCCGTCTGTCCGAGAGCTGTACTGTATATCTTGAACCGTAATAGGTAAGCCCGTTGAAATTTTCACAGAATATATTATGTGCTCTTATGGCCGACATAACAACAGATAATAATAATAAGAAAAAGTAACGCTTGCCGGCGACGAGACGGCGAACAACGTCGCGCTTCCGCCACACCAACCACGAACGGGACGACGACGTCCGCCACACATAACCGGTCTACTTGGGGCTATCGGGCCTCCGTGCTCCGTCTACAGCCCCCGCTACCGGTGTGGCGGTACAGTGCGCAACGGCGACGCACGCACGACGAGCAAAGTCGATGAAAGGGCTGCGTGACGTTCGCCCCGCAGACCGGCGGATCCGTAGCTCTCCGAGATGGGGGTGGTGGTGGCCTGCGAGTCTAGTACCACCACCTGTCGCTCGTAGCTTGCCTCGCGTCGTCTCGGAGAGCTCCGTAGCCACGGCCTGCACCCGCCGGCGCGCTTGGAGGCCTGCCTGCCGCCACCGGCGGAAATTTACCGTTTTTATTTAGATTTTGTATTAATTTTGTGTATTTTTCTAAGTTTTTGTATAAGTAATATAAAATATGTAAAATTAATATAAATGTATGATAAAAATGTGAATAAAGAAAAATAAAATAAAGTAAGAAAAAGTAATAAATTAATGGGGGTCCCCATATAAGAAACTAAAAAGTGTATGTGCGCCGTCTACCGAAAAGAGTATGAAGCATTTTAAGTAATCATGAATTTTAACTAACATGAAGCATTTCATAAAACACGCCATAGATGGCGTGAGTGGCGCTGACCATGACCTGGCGATACGGAACCCTCGGTGCGCGAGTTCGACTTGTACTTGGCCGGTTTTTAAGCTCCACCACCTTAATTTTTTTCACAATTTGCCTTCTTATAATTATGACTACCTTATGAAAAGCCTAACTTTTACACTTTACCACTTATTATTTATCTTGTTATTTCCGACTACGGAACCCGCACTGTGCGCTGTCCGACATGCACTTGGCCGATTTTTGCCTCTTTTGAGGTACGGAACCATAAAAAAATTAAGACTTAGTGCATGACTATTAGGCGGAAGGACCGCGACAAGGTAAGAGGTGGCTAGCCTGCCACGATTTAGCACTTCGTCTTATACCCACCCCTTAGTCGCCTCTTACGACATGCACAGGGAGAGATGCAATGGGACTAAATAACAAATACCTACAACGTACCGGGGCGACATAGTACATAACAACATTAATGCGAACAAACTCTTAAATTTGTTTATACTTACAGAGTAAACATTTTATCTATCCTATACCAAATAGTGAAGTGAATATATGGTGAAATAGGTAATGATCGGTGGAAACGGCTATGTTCAAATGTAATCAACGGCTATGTAAGTGTGACAAATCGGTGTGACCACGAGTCCGCCCCCAATAGTTCGTGTGTTCCGTCCAGTTCAGTGTAGCCGGCACGACCGAAGGGAAGCACTGACATGGCACGTAGTTCACCAATGTGTTATGGGCTGGCATCACGGATGTAGTAGGTGATGTAGACAACCGTGTCAGTTTCCATAAAAAAAGTTCGATTACATTATAGTATGGGAAAACAGTATACACCACGCAAGGATTCCACATGACGTCGAGTATGACGTTGACGGTAGATGGTGTAAGTAAGACAGATAGAAGAAGGGAAGGGAAGAAGAAAGGTGATGTCGATTGTATAAAAGCCTCGGGTAATTTGAAACGGAAGATGATAACAGAATACGCGAACTCCTTGCTATTTCATCAGTCTTAAAAATCGCTCTGTAGAATTTGATAGTGTCAAAGCAGACATTGACTGCGTTCGAGTTTATGCAAAAACCTTTCATGACTGTCGGCTAATCAGATGGAGTTTGCGAAATAAAACCACAATCATCAATGCGCTGTGACCACAATCCGTCAACAATGTCCATATCCGAACTGTTGTGCCGTTTCGTGGACGGGAACCGCGTTGTGAAAGATCAACGAGAAGTTTGCAATCCGTCGTTATATAAAATACAAATCTTGATTGACTGAATTAAGTTGAATGTTGACTCGGCAATAGAGCAGCATTGTAAGCGAAGCGAGCCGCCGGACCAACTTTTTTATTCAATAAATCTCAGGGAAAAGGTACCCAGCGTGAAATTGCTCTTCTTCGCCTGTTACATTTGACTCATCCGGTAAATTATTTCTATAGAATTTTTAATTGCAATTTTTCCTCTTTTCCTTTTTAATTTCTGCGTTCTATTGGTAATTAGTGCATTTCAAATACTTTTTCAAACTCTTCTAGATAATTGCTTGTGTTTATATTTAGTCCAAATTCCGTTTGATACCTAATTAATTACTGTTCTCAACTTTCTCAAACGACAAACATAACATGCGTGTGTGTGAACATGTGAAGGAAGCGTGATGGCAAAAAGTTGGTCAACAATGGCCGCCATGCTGGGCGCACTCAGCCTCGCCTGCGCCTGCGCCGCCGCCGCCGTGCCCGTGATCAAGCTGCATGACCTGGAGACAGACACCGCAGCTATCGGCTCCTACATCAGGGAAGTGAGAGCAGCTCCGGTGAGAATTAACATCTTCTTAAACCTAATTTGTACTAAGAAGAATAATAGAATCAACCCTGTTTGTCGCGTTGCACCCTGATGTGAGGATAATATTGAGCGAAAGGGGGAGCTGCAGGCCGGACTGATTATACCTGTGTACGTACCTAAATACCTAACCCGACACGATTAAAAGGAAATAACTGACACGGCACCTAGCTCCGAAATGAACAAATGTGATGGGCTGACATCACAGGTGTAGTCGATGAAGTAGCCAACCATGTCAGCTTTCTTTGTAAAAAAAAACCAAAAAATCTACAAAATTTAAGGTTTTGTATTCCCCTGTATTCTCCTCCAAAACTAAACTGATTTTTAATAATTTGGACATCTGTGGACGGCGAACTAGGCCATTTAAAGAATATTATGTGTGCCGGTGTCGAAAATCTATAATACTAATAAATTATATCTATACATATAATAAAATCGTAAGGGTAAGAAAGTCTGTACATTGAAAGTATTCGGAAAAAAACTAACCAGGGTGGCTTAAAATGAGATACTGAACATTTTAGAATAGTTTTTAAAATTTTTGTTTGTTTGTTTGTTTGTTTGTTTGTTCGTTTGTCTGTACGCGCATCACGCAAAAACCACTGAACGGAATTAGACGAAACTTTGTATAGTGGCAGTTTATATGCCGGGTTAACATAATACGTAAAAAAAATATCAAAAATAAAAAAATATTCAACAATTATAAACATTATTGCGCGTTTAAAATCACGCAGTCCAAAGTACATATTTATATCTTGAGAACTGGCAGCAAATACAATTTGAATAAAATATTCATTCGAAATTTAAAAATAAGTAGATACAACGAAAATGACAGTTCTTCTTTTTTATAACTTGAACACAATAGTCTATACATATCTATTCTTTCTATACATATAATAAAATCGTAAATGCAAAAATGCCTATTTGTACGCGCATCTCGCAAAAACCACTGAACGGAATTTGACGAAACTTTTTATAGTGACAGTGTATATCCCGGATTAACGTAATAATAAAAAAATATAATAAAAATCACGTAATCCAAAGTAAAGGTAAAAAACAATTTTAAATGTCATGTTGACAACGAAGAACTGTCATCTCGACGTGAGCTGGCCGGTGACAAATTGTTTGATATATAAAAAAAATAATTGAAAGTCGAAGTTATGTCGCTGTCATTGGTGCAATCTGTTGCCCGCGGCTTCGCTCGCGTGAAATTCGTATTTCAAAAAAATAAAGTAAGCAACTAAAGGCGGGCCCGAAGGCGGATCTGCGCTCACGTAAACGATATTCTTTCTCGATGAAAGTAACTAAGAGCGAGGCGGAAGGCGGAGCTGAGTTCAGGAAGAAGAAAAACATTCTTGAAGAAAGTAAGTAACTAAGGGCGAGGCCGAAGGCCGAGCTCTATTCTGGAAGACAATAAACCTTCTCGAAGAAAGTAAGTAACTATGGGCGAGGCTGCAGGCCGAGTTGCGTTCAGGAAGAAGCTAAACCATCTTGAAGAAAGTAAGTAACTAAGACGAGGCCGAAGACCGAGCTACGTTCGGATAATTGAAAAACCATCTTGAAGAAAGCAAGTAACTAAGGGCGAGGCCGAAGGCCGAGCTGCGTTCAGGAAGAAGCTAAACCATCTTGAAGAAAGTAAGTAACTAAGGCGAGGCCGAAGGCCGAGCTACGTTCTGATAATTAAAAAACCATCTCGAAGAAAGCAAGTAACTAAGGGCGAGGCCGAAGGCCGAGCTGCGTTCAGGAAGAAGCTAAACCATCTTGAAGAAAGTAAGTAACTAAGGGCGAGGCCGAAGGCCGTGCTCTATTCGGGAAGACCATAAACCATCTCGAAGAAAGCAAGTAACTAAGGGCGAGGCCGTAGGCTGAGCTGCGTTCAGGTAGAAGGTAAACATTTTTGAAGAAAGTAAGTAACTAAGGCGAGGCCGAAGGCCGAGCTACGTTCTAACAAATGATAAACCATCTCGAAGAAAGCAAGTAACTAAGGGCGAGGCCGAAGGCCGAGCTGCGTTCAGGAAGAAGCTAAACCATCTCGAATAAAGTTAATTATTATTAAGATTGAGTTAATTTAATTTAAATTTCATTATAAAGTCCACGCTTCTGACGGCAAATATACCGTGCATCCTAGAACCTTGTGTAATATAGAATATATAAATAGTTTGTGTTTTCCGTCCAGTTCAGTGTAGCCGGCACGACCGAAGGGAAGCACTGACGTGGCACCAAGTTCACCCGGTGTTATGGGCTGACATCACGGATGTTGTAGGTGATGTAGCCAACCGTGTCAGTTTCAATAAAAAAAAAAATAAAAAACCTCGCGGTTATTCCCGGCTGGATGGCAAGAGGCCCGATGCTATCACCTTAGTGCCATGGACTAAGGGTAGTTCTTTGATGTGGGACGCCACTTGTGTTCTCACATTGGCTCCAAGTCACGTTAGGACATCTTCAAGAGCGGCTGGCGCGGCCGAGGCTGGGGCGGAGAGCCTCAAACGCAACAAATATAGAAATATAATTCAAGATTTCGAATTTGTTGCGTTTGCGGTTGAAACCCTCCTCGATCCGTGGAGCAGTGAAGCCAAAAGAGGCTTGGGCCTCTGCTGGTTGACGCAACTGGTGTCCCGCCATCAAGGGCTTATGTACTTCATTCAAAGGGTAAACCTTGCCATCCAGCGGGGTAATGCCGCAAGTGCTCTAAGAACATTTGAAAATGCCCGTTTTGATAGTTATTTTAATGTTTGTTAGGTAGGTTTTAATTCGTTAATTATTAATATTACTTTTTTATTTTTATGAAATAAATAGATTGAGTAAACCAGACATACTCAAAGTGTGCTCCGCGGAGCCCTAGGGCTCCGCGGAGCCTCTGTGGGGGCTCCGCGAGGATGCGAGAAAAAAAATCAAGATTAGACCTCTCCTCTCTGGCTCGATTCAGCTCGGCTGCGCAGACGTCATTTCTTCTCTTTTTCACTTCTGCTATTGATATTCTCTTTTATTATAATATTATGTAATTAACTGATACATTGTAATATGAATATGATCATTAATAAAGAATGCACAAAATATTTTTTTTTTATTTTAGGGCTCCGTCAAATATTTCGCTTTCAAAAAGTGTTCCGTCACCAAAAAAGTTTAAGAACCGCTGGAGTAAACTATATTATATTCTATCGAAGAAAGGAAGTCTTTAAGGGCGAGGCCCGAAGGCGGAAGAGGGTTTTTGGTTTACCTGAACGCAGCTCGGCCTCGCACTTAGTTCCTTCCTTTCTTCCAGAAGGTTTATCGTCTTCCTGAACGCAGCTCGGCCTTCGGCCTCGCCCTTACTTATTTCCTTTATTTGAGAAAGGTTTATCGTTTACCTGAAAGCAGCTCGGCCTTCGGCCTCGCCCTTAGTTAGTTACTTTCTTCTTTGGAATACGAATTTCACGCGATCGAAGCCGCGGGCAACAACTAGTACTAAAATAAAATTACCTATCAAAAATTTTTTATTGACTTGCAGCCGGATAGCTACCACATTAGCTACGATGACGAGGGCGAGGCGGAAGTGGGATACAACAGGAAGAAGGAAGGAAAGGGCAAGAAGGGCTACCAGAAGTTCGACTCGTTCCACAAGAAGGATGGCGACTCGTACGCGTTCGAGAAGCAGGACTCGTACGGATATGACGACGACAAGAAAGCAAGCGCGCACGGCCACGACGCGGACGGCGAGGGCGCCTACAGCGAAAGGAAGGAAGAGAAGAGAGGTGAACTTAGATTGATTCGGAAACCCTTTAAACAATTCAGAAAGTTCTTGCGGTGGATCGGATAGTAAAGCTTTACAGTATACCTGAGTGATACGTGGTAAACTGCTTTGTGGACTGGACTGTACTTCAGCAATAAACTAATCCTTAATAAATAACCGTGTTTTTTTTAGTTAATTTTGAAACCATGTTTTAATGCACTCGAATCAAAGCCAGCAAAAAGTAATCCAAATCTGTACCTAATTTGAAAGAATCACAAAGATTAAATATTTTGCTATTTTGCAGCCCCGAAAAGCGGGAAGTACCAGCAAGTGCCGATCGACGAGCATGAGTCACATTCTTCCAGCTACGACGAAAGCGAGGGCGATGCGTAAGTTCCCATCATATTATCATATTATATTGCGTCACAATATTGATACCAGAATTGCCGGTGTGATAATTTTTTTTTACTTTTATTGGTCATCCATCAGCGACATAGTCCTTCCCTTATTTTCGCAATCCCGTGCTGCTGGCTGGCAACCGAATATTCACTTTGTTTTATTGAGGTATCTATATTTAGTTTGTCGCCTAGAAATGGAAACCTAACGATGGAGTTAAATATTTTGTCAGGTTTCTTTAAACTAACATTTGGTCCGTGCTAGCCTCCGTTATATAGTGGCTTGCCGAGAGGGAGGTTGTGGTTAGGTTTGGTATCTGTGTACTCGTACTTGGAAGTAATATTAACTAAACCTGAAGAATTTGTAGAAAAATAAAACACAGAAGTACCTACTGCGTGCGTCACTGATCTGGTACTCGACGTTACAAGGAGAAATGGATTCTTCCAGAGCACTCTTTATGTAGTCAATCAATTGTAGCTTACACCCCAATTCCGAAGTTGAGACTTAAGATTTTAAATAGAATAGAATATCGTTTATTTCCTCATTCATATAGGCACAGAACATTAAAACAACAGAAATAAGGAGGAAAAGCGAGTCCGCTCAGCTAATATGCTACAGCTCCCTCGCGATGAGAGCGCTGCAGCGCTGCTCTTCCGCTGGTCCCAACATACGTACGTAAGCATTATAACAAAATTAAAATAAATCAGCTATCACAAATACGGTGGCGTGCTTCAGGGACGACGGCAGCAGTGGTGGACCGCCGCCTGAAGCCACCCACTCCTCCTCCGGCTACGACGAGGCGGACTCCGCGAACTACCAGCTGCCGAGCTCCTACACGTACGGCGAAGGCGACGAGTACAACTTCTAGATGTGAACAAGTGACCGCCGACCGGGATATACAAGATGTCAGGAGTTCAATTTGAACGTCTCGGGTACCTAGTTGGAAGTTCAGATACAAATTTGCTAAGTACGTACCTACGTAGGTTTTTTTTTAGGTTTAAGTAATTAAGTTGTTCTTACTTGCAAAATAATGTGAGTAAGTAAGTACCTACTAAGTTTTATTAGGTAACTATCATAAGTATAGTTAGTATTACCTGCTTGCACTGCTGTAGCAATCCCCAATACTTGATGTACCTACAACACAAATATGGTATCCTCGTCAAGCCCTCCGCTTGAAATATGTACTTAGGGTTTTACTCTCACTGTTCTTCCTTCATCATTTCATCATACTATATTCCCTAACAACCATACCGAAGCACTTACAAAAACATCCAAGTTCTATCTCCAATACTGCTGCAGTTGTGCTAATCTAATGCCAAATACTTAGTTTAGAAAATACCTAACCAAAAGACTAAGAGTGAGTATGATTTAGAATGTAGGTAAATGTGTGTCAGGATCTTGTGTAAATATACCTACCTATTCTGTTTAGTACATTATAAAAATAAACCCTTCAAAATAAGAACATGAAGTTTTAATCTACTATAAGTAGGATGGGTTTATAATGAATCCATGAACTTACAAAATAATATCCTTTATATTATCCTTGCATGAATCGTATAATTTCATTATTAAATTATTCTATGGACCTAAGTTCCAAGGAATTTCTAAGGATCTACCTACATACATATTATAATAAAGATTACCTACACACTTAAAAATTACCCCACTAACGGCAAAATTGTTAGACGTAGGTAGAGTCTGGCTCTAACCATCGTTACTAGGTGCGAATAGTACCTAGCCCTAATTCAATTCCGAATCCGCCCAATCATTCTTCCCCCAAGAGAATAAGTGCAGAAACAGCGTAGCCTAGGCGATAGCACAGATCCTTGTAGAAACACCAGCATTTATTGCGTAATCGACCGAACTGGCACCATCTATAAGGTAACAAAGATCAACAGACCGGATTGTTCCCAGTAGTCCCCTCTAGCAACCCCGGGGTGACACCACTCAAAAAGCTGGACATCCAAGCACACAATTTGATAGGGACGTCGTACGTAGGCCAGAAGTGTCCACGGTGTCAAAATATGCGGTCGAATGTCTTGGATATATCCAAAGCGAAAGGCAGTGATTCACCAAAACTATCAAGTCTTTCAGACCACAAATCCGTACATCGTGACGCACCCTAGAAATCAAGTCGACCTGTGCTTATGGAAGCCGTATTGTTTGCTGTCGAGGAGTTTAAAGTAGGTACCATTATAGGTGCATTATAGGTACGCCAGAAGTGATGTGATGAGTTAACAATGCGCTCCTACTCAAGACTCAAGAGTGAGGTTATTTATATCATAATGGGGAAACAGCTGATCCCCCTTCTTGAGAACAGGGTGGACCGAAGCTCACAATTTCTTTTTTTTTTTTATGGAATCTGACAAGGTTGGTTACATCACCTACACTACAACATCCGTGATGTCAGCCCATAACACCGGGTGAACTTGGTGCCACGTCAGTGCTTCCCTTCGGTCGTGCCGGCTACCCTAAACTGGAAGGAAAACACAAACTATTTACATAGCCGTTTCGACCGACCTTTCATTCAGTGCGGTGGTACCAACCCGGGCGGGTTAAACCCCAAATGCAATGCAAGAAGACATTAATCCGAGGATATGCGCGTTTTAAGAGACGGGTGAGACGAGGGCCAGTTCCAGAGCGCAATTTCTCAAGACGATCATCAGAATGCCGTCAGGCCCCGCTATTCGTCGAAGTATCCAACCCACGTTGCGTTTTAGTGTGATAATTAGGGATGGTGGGGTAGACTCCCAGACTCCCTGTGACAATGTCTCCGGTGATATCTTCTCGTTGTTCTTCCGGATCGTCCACGTCCATTGGAGTCGATTTCAACGACTTGATCGAGTTTGATACGAGGTGGACGGTAACTGGTCGCGCGCGATTAAATTTTCACTCGCTTCGCCCGACTCTTGCCCAATGACATCTTGTCTGAGTCTGATGATGTTTTCCTTCTGCTATTTCTTCTTCAATCTGTTTCTGTACTGACGATATGCTCTGCATTTGTAGCTATTTGTAGTGCGTTCCTTTAAAGTTTTCTCCCGATTGGGCTTGGATTCATGCCTTTTTCTCACTTTCTTGCGTGCCATTTTTTTTTTCAATATATCTATTCTTTTATTTTATTTTGCAAAACATCGTGTTTTATCTTGCTTAATATTTAAAGCCTTCGATAGCTACCGAAGGACACCAAAAGTACTTCTATACGTCTGTTTATTCCGAAGTTATAAGTCAAATTAACTTTGCGCGCCGCTGATTTGGAGGATTTTTAGTAAATTTTTGTTCACTTGATTACGTCATCATTTCAACGCCACGGACTCATGACCTGTACCATTTCGAAGAGTCGCAGAAAGGAGCTTTACGATGGTGATTTCACCTTTTGGCTATCAATTATAGTTTTCGAGAAATCCGTGTCATTGTACACAATTTTGTACCGTGTGGGGTCGGTACTTAAAAAGAATAGCCCCACTGCATCTCTCCCCGTCGCATGTCGTAAAAGTCGACTAAGGGATAAGAAAATTCGTCAGCCTCGGTAGCTCAGTGGCGCGGTTGGTTAGTCAACTGTTATTAAGCAACGCTGAGCGCGGTCAGTGATTGGATGGGCGACCGCTCCACCGTTGGAGGCTGACCGTGGTTCGGATTCCACGTTAAACTGTAGGTCCCTTCCCTTCTTACCTTACTAGGTGGTACGGTTTATCCCGGCCGGGTTGGTACCACCGCACTGAACGAAACGTCGGTCGAAACGGCTATGTAAATAGTTCGTGTTTTCCGTCCAGTTTATTGTAGCCGACATGAAATGAAGGGAAGCACCGACATGGCACCTGGTTCACCCTGTGTTATGGGCTGACATCACGGATGTTGTAGGTGATGTAGCCAACCGTGTCAGGTTCCATAAAAATAAAAAAAAACATTTTTATGTCGCTCGAATTTCTCGCGTGCACTTCCTTTATGAAAAAGAAGACGTTCATGTATGCACGTCAAAACACTCTAGGGATTAGCCAATAACAGGTTATTTCAGGGCGGTGAATTCCGTAAAGTATGCTAATTACCCCATTGTCCTATCAAATGTTGTCTATATGGCGAGAGAGATGCAGGAAATACGAATGTCCTAACATCGTAGTCCTACCTCAAAGAACGCACCTCACACACTCACGTCTCACCACTACTCACGTGGAGAGTTAATTTTAATTGTTTAATACACAATAACGTATGTTACCTACTTCCAGAACAATAATTTAAATTTCCCGCGTTTTCGTTCGTTCTATTTGACAGGGATGATGAGGCCGGCCTTCGCTGTATGTACCACGTTCCTACATCGTGGCTGTACGAATAACGTCTCGTGTCGCACTGTCCATTCTGATAAAAAAATTAATATAATATGTGGTGGCTGCACGGTCAAACGACCTTCGCCTTTCCCTAAGGATAAAAAATCCCAAAAGGATAATTATAATCTGTGGATTGTGTCTGGTTGGCGAAATGACAAATGTTGCCGGAGCTACCGATTTTTTAGTATTTCTCCCGATTTGGAGATTGAGTAACCGAAATTCCGAAAACGGATAACTTTACACCTATCGATTTACAGACCACGCTAGCATTGTCTCTTTTCATAAAAACATACATACAAACTTCTATATTTGTTTGCCAGCCCTAATAGATTATCATATCGATACCTACCCTAGTTCCAGAGTGCACTAACTAAAAATTTGGCGAAAATGAGATAAATACGAGAAATTACTCAGAATTCGATATTCTATCAGTTCCATAGAGCGCCAAAACGAAATCTGAATTTTAAAGGCCTAAAACATCAAAAGTATCACTTTAGAACCGAGTTTTTCAGTTGAACTTGTCAGTTCCATACCGCAACATTTTACTTTGGTGCGCTTTGGAAATGAAAGTATTCAATTTTAACCAAGCACGCACAGCACGTTCGAACTATTGCGATGCACTATCTCGAAATAGTGCAATACGGAACTGGCATATTCTTGTTTCCTGTAGTGGCACCCCGCACTAATGCGTTGAAAAAAAAAGGATTTGATGTAACTGTGTTCATCTGGAGCAATCCCCAAAATTTACTGTGCTTTTTACCAAAGTCTGCCTACATCAATAAATTCTACATGGCCCCCTAGTTCTCATGATTATGAAAGCGATTCCGGCTGAACAAGCACATATTTTCTTATTTTTTGTATGTTTAATTATTTTATCTAAGTAATTAAATAAAAACAATGTAGAAAATCTAACTTTTATTTTTACTTTCCCGATAGAAAATTATGTTCAAACTGCACTAAGTATGTATTTTAGTAATACTATTTTCATAGACATAGTTCCAAAGCGCACCAACTGAAAAGAAAATGGGGAAATACTGGGAAATTCCAATAAAATTATTAGTGCTTATTATCACAACGACAATTATAAAGTAAATTCAAATTTTCACACGAATACTCAAAGAAATGACGCAGTAATGAGAGTTCAAAACTTTTTCCAATAATTTAAAGTCATTTATCTCGAAACTATGTTTTTTGAGATGTATCACTATGGAACTAGGGTATCGATATGTGAATATATGTCAGTTCCATTAATATTACACACATTACGTGTCGAATTGATAACCTCCTTTGTTTTTTTGTTGGTTAAGAAAAGTGACAACATTTTATCCTTATTTGCGATTTCACAGTCTCTAGTCTAGTCTCAGTCAAATTCAGACCGATACGCGAAGCGACGCTACGCAACAAGAGGATGTAAGAAGCTTATGAGGCCGCTCGGCGCCGCGCAGTCATCATTTCATGCATGAAGCGACGTGTAGATATATTTGCGTGTTTCCTCGAGCATTCGGAGTCCTTTAATAATAATATTAAGTTCGGGAAATTTTGTTTATCCAGACCGAAAACACGTCAAGTAGTTACTTTATTGAAAGTGGAAAATAAATAATAATATAGTAGATTATTTAGAAGTAATTTTTTTTAATAAATAAAACATGAGTATTTTTTTATTTCTACCGATATTGTATAAAGATCTCCCGATTTTCAGAGTGAATTCCCCCATTTCGCATTTTTACTTTTGGCAACACTGTGTGACAGCTGGTTGGCTGGCTGTTGTTTGCTCGAAAGGACAGTCATCTATTGTTTTCTTTCAACAACAAAAGGGTATTTGAACCGGTGTTTTGAACCATTTCTTTTAATAAAGTGCCGCCGCAGTATTTCCAAGAACTGCGAAAAGAGCAGGGCATGATGAGGCTAAAGCTTCCCCAGTTGGTATTATCGGTATTCCTTCATGTCGTCCACTACTGCTACGGTAAGTAGCCTATTATCTAATTGAATCAATTTATCCTAGCCAGTGTCGCTTTATATTATTGTGTACCTACTTGTTATGCCGCAGCGGAGGATGGTCAGACATGCGCCTCGAACACGCTGTACCCTTGCCCCGAAGGCCAAAAGTGCGTGGAGAGCACGGGGCGCTGCGGGTGTCCGAACGGCTTGGTGGTGTCAGGGAAGAACTGCGCGGTGCCCGAGGCGGCAAGCGGCGGCCACTCGAGCGTCGTAGCTGTGGTGGTCGTGTTCGTGGTGGCGCTGCTGGCGGCCGGCGCCTTGCTGATAGTGCGCAGGTACCGCCTGGTGGAGTGGGCGCGGCGAAAACTGGAGGCACGGAGGAACCGCGACATACTCTACGAGGACGTAATGATAGGACAAGACGACCCGCCCCTCACCCCATAGGCCTATTTTACTATATATTTATATTGATTGTATATAAGTGTAGATTCTAGATAATGTCATATTCGATTAAGACTATTTCAGGCTATTATTATATTGCAGTAAGTAGATTTATTTACGTCGAAAGTAAGCCAGTACACACAGCTTTGAGTATTTTGCCTCCATTGCATGATAGTAACCTCTTAGTTTCCGATGGGGCTGGCCGGCCCCGCTTATAACTGTTAACTTCCGATCAGCACCAAAAAAAAATAATTAAAAATACATATAGCAAATTGCGACTTCAATGAATTTTTCATATTAGAACAAGTAATAATGGTGAGCTGTGTGGATAAAAACCTTATCCTTTCCTATAGAACACACTAAAAATATTCCTAGGTTTTGAGAAAGAAAAATTGTTGAAAAAAAAATCAATGACAGTATTCGGCAATTTTAGGTTAGATTTTTTTTTTTCCTGGAGTTCAAAAAATTCGTCTGTGCTTCTAAATAAGTGAATCATCACTAAAGAAGAATTTGTATTAAAACTAAACTATCTTAAAAAAATATTATAATAAAACAAACTATAAATAATCATCACGTGCTGTATATCGTTTTGTGAGAAATTTCATTGGCTTTTAAGTGCCAATAGAGGTTTTTAATCTGACTTCATTACTTTGCAAAATATTTGGATTACGCGCCAAATTTCGCGAATTCAAGGGGCCAAGGGGTATTAAGCATATTCAATATTTGGGAGGACATAAGGTCAAGCTTTACAACTATTGCGCAGGTGAAACAAAACATTTCTCTATATATAATCTCTCATTAACTATATTTTATGATCATTCTTGAAAAATTATGTTATATAAAATGCTCTTGTTTTTTTATTTTTTTGCTGCCAGAAAAAGTTTAATTCCCTAAGATGGTGTTAAGAAATAGTTGTATCGTTGTTGTGCCCAAAATGTTATGGAATATAGAACACAAAGAGGAGACTAATTCTACAAAACAGTAATCCACCTATCATCAATACTTCAGTGGTCGAATTGAACTTGTTCACGAACCGGAACGCGTTTCCCAGTAAAATCTGCTGAGCAGTGACGAAAAATATAAAATTATGTATTACGATATTTTATACATTTATGGCCCACACGAGGCGGCTACGGCTGATCGAAGGGAGGGTTACTATCATCGATGATAGATAAGTTACCAGGCAGACATATCTACACCGCGCCGCCGCGCTGCCGTGGTCCGACCGGTCAACCAGACGCGAGCGAATCACACAGCCGCAAAGAGCGACGCCGAGATTGGTCAAATTGTAGCTTTTTTGTAATGAAAAGCGAGATCAGTGTAAATAAAAATCATCTTTGCGAGCCGGAAAGACATGAGGAAAACTTTTACGAAACGGAACGGTGATTTCACGAACCGGAACGGCGTTCCGGTGCGTTCCGGTTCAATTCGAGCACTGCAATACTTACAATATTATTCTTTATTTTAATATGTTTGCTCAAGTCTAGCTAGTTCACCAAGGTGTTATGGGCTGACATCACGGATGTTGTAGGTAACATAGCCAACCGTGTCAGTTGGTTGGGTTAGAATATAAATGAATTATAAATTACATATATTCTGAGTTATAGATTACTCAGCATGCGTACACTATGTAAATCATGCCTCACCATTACAAAGTAAAGATAAGAAATGTGACAAATTGCTGCAAATTAAATTGAGCACATTTTGCGCATTTGTATATTTTGTTCCTCGGTGTTTTGTTAAATATTGTAATGAATAAGTACTTCCATTCAATTTCAGTTATTATTATGCTAGATATCAACAATCAAATCGCTGACACTTTCATTGAAATCATGCAAAACTGATAACCTTTGCAAGGTCACTTGTGTGGCAAATTAAATCTAAAAAAATATATCTAATGAACAAACATAACAATAAATAAAAAGTTAACTAATGAATAATATGTTCCAACATTATGGCAGTATTTTTTTTTTTTATCCGTTATGGCTGGCTGAGTCGAAGGAGACAAAGCGCATGCTCCGATCAGCCAATATCACCTCCGAGAAGGTAGGTGCCATACCGGAGACTTCCCTGTATTAAAGTATTATGTTTGTTTACGTATTAAATAGTTGCTAGTTAATGATGCCTAGTCGCTTTCTTGATGGTTGTGCATGTAGGCAGATCTAGATGCCAGCTACTGTCGGTATGAAACAATGGCATCCTATTTATTTCAGTCCTGTGTTATTTTTTTCTCATGTTATTTGCTCAACATTTTTTTTAGGTTTATTGTACAGTTATTATCATCTTCGCAAAGAATATGTTCCACGGAAAATAAGTTTAGCGAAGTTTGATAAATAACTGAATATACCTTAGCCATAATCAATCGACTTTTTTGGCTAAATAAATATGTAGGTAGTACTTCAAAGAAAATACAAGATGAACGAAAAACAACACCTTCAACCAACTTGAAAATCGCATTGTAACGAATCCGCGCAATGCTGGGTTGCGTAAAGAGTGGTATAACTGTATGTTATAAGTAGCAGGTGATTCAGCACCAGTTTATGTTTGCCGTGTTGTTCTTCAAAGCAAATCATAAAATATAGGTGTGTTGAGTCCTACTCACAGAACAGATCTTCGAAAAAAATTTAAGTAGTTACATTCAATAAATGTTTTCTTTTTTATTTCATAATAGTTAGCTGCTACTACTGGTAAAATCTTGAAAATATAACAAAATTATTACAAACCAATATGAACCAAAAAGTCTACGGAAATAGAATTAAGGTTATTTATTAAAAAATGTAAGCCTTCTAGGTACATAGTTACTGGTTCGGTAGTATTCCTATGTTCTTTAGAATAAAATTTAAAGGTATTCTTGTGAAGTGAATAACTATAGCATTGTAATTAATGTGTCTCGGAAAAAAAAATGCACTGGGAAAGCATTATGTCATAGGTATTTTAATTTTGGCCTACATATTTTTAATAAAGTACTAGGTATAAAAGTGATCTGTGAATATAGTTCAGGCTTATATAAAGTGTTTCCTTAGTCATGTCAAAAAATTCGGGAGGGTTACATACACACTCAAATAAACACGTTATGCAAAAAAAATTCAATGTTTTTAGCATTACTTTTCGAGAAATTTAACAAAACATGTTTGCTACCTAAAGATTAACCTGTGTGTAACAGTAGGTAAAGCCCGCCACACACGGAGACTCCATTTCCAAGACGCCGCGTCCGGCGCGTTCGCTCGGATGCCGTCCATTTCTGAGCCACACACACGGAGACTCCGACTCCACGCGCCGCCGCGCCACGAGATTCCATTTTCTATCAGTGTGCGGCTGGACTTCTGCCCTATGACTCGTCTCAAATGCTCTTCGCTATGGAAGTCAAAGAATCGGAAGCGGAATTAACTACTTTTTGCAGCAGCTGCTTGATGGCTGCTTGCATGCAGTGATAAATAAAAAAAACTGTTAAAAAAAAAACATTGAACCGACTTCAAAAAACAACTACTTAGAAATAAAAATGATTAAATAATTGAGTTGACGGCGGTACAAAGCACAAAAGGCCTATTTGACACACTTAACAGCCCATATCTTGAAAACTAGTGAACCTATTTTAATAAAAACTTGCACTGTTTAGTTGAAATAAATGTAAGTCAATAAAAAAAGAATAGTCACAATCCGATTAATAGACGGAAATTAACTTTCTCATCTGTCGTAACTTGTATATTTCATCTAAACACAATGACAATGACAGGAACGTCCTTAAGACAAGAAAAAAAAATTGAAAAAATCGGATAAGGTTTAGGGGGCTAGAAAACATAAATGCCTAAAGACGATTTTGTATGGAGAAATTTAACTTCCATCTCGTCTTAAAAAACAAGATACAAATATGAGACAGTCTATAACTCCCCACGAGGACTGTGTGCTACTCTTCGCTTCCTACACAGACCACCTAACCGAGGATCCCTAGCTTCGGGAATGAGTTATTTATGAAGAACTGTAATATCGCAAACATCGATGCAACATACGACAGGTGACGACGCGACGGCGCGCCCAGAGCCAGACTGAGCGAAAAATGGAAGCGCGAACAGCCACACACGGACGCTGGCGTCCGGAGTCACCGGACTCCGCGTCTCGTATTCTCCACACACGATGAGTTGGATTACGTCCAATGGAGTCGCGGCGTCATGGATTTCTGAATAATTGGAAATCCAAATTATTCCGCAACTCCATGCAATCCAAGTGAGATTTCACACACACGGTGACTTTTCTTGCGTTTTTGGAGTCAAGCGTTGGAATCACGTGGAGTCGCGTCTCCGTGTGTGGCCACCTTTACTTGCATTGTACGGGGTCAATGACCATACTATGTTCAAACACAGAACAGCTGTTTGTTGTAAGTAAGTCACAAGGTCACTATGATTGGTTTTTACACCTACTTATTTGATTTGATTTTTTTTGTTAGGAGAAAAAATGCTCCTATAAACATTAAGTTTTTTTTTTTACTAAAAGTGTTTATTTGAGTGTGTATGTAACCCTCCCGAAATTTTTGAAACACCTTATATATAAACTGTAAATTTATTGTTCTCGCAAGGAGAACATAAAGAAAATTATATCATTCACGATAAAGTCACCACAATAAAACAAAATAATTAACTGCACACAATATTTTATCGCACCAAAGTAGTCGATATTGGACACCAGTTGACTAAGCTCAATTGGCAGTGGACTTGGCACATCAGCTGACGAGACAATGACTGTTTGAAGTAAACGGGTCTACACTGCCAGCTGTGTACGAAGACCATCCTCCAGGTGGGACGACAACATAAGGTATGTTGAAGGCAATCAGTGGTTCCGTACCACTGAAGACCTGGAGAAAGATTGGAGAGGCCTTCATCCAGCAGTGGACACAAACGCTGATTGACTGACAGAGTATTGTCACATTATTGATAGTTTGTGCCCCAGCTGCTGCATTACATTTAAGCTAAATCTGAATTTTTCAATCAATATTGTTTTGCATTAAGTATATTTACATTTAAAATTATGTTCCTTTTTGCTTATTCCACATGTAACATCTCATGAATCACAGTAGCATCTGTGATAGTTTTTGATAATAGTAGTAGTATGGATGTGTACAACCAGTTTTTAATGCCAGCACCACTACCACTTCACTATACCTACACAAACATTCTTCTTGGTCATACATATCCTACATTCAATAGCCATCACAGGAACCATATTAAAACTAGTTGCTACAAATTAAGGCTATCTTTAGACTCAATGGATCATTTATTAAGGATTTGAATGATTCTGTCCTTCAAATTGAAAAACATATTCTGGCATTTGAATGCAAAGTACCTAACTGAAGTCGAGTTGTTAGTAAAGTAACAAATTAAAAAATAAAATCTGCTGTTTAATAGCTTTCTTAGTCAAACCGGTTCTTACTAGACCAGCATCAGTAAACACCAAACCAACATCCTGTCACACGCTGATTGATGTATAATGGATCAAATCTTTTATTCTTTAGATAAATGAAAAAAACAGTTTTTACACATAAAAATAATAAAACCATTTTAAAAGAAAGATATTTGCTTTATTTAAAAATATATATATTGAAATAAACCAAAGTTTATTCAAAGATTACAAAGAAGGGTTCTAAGTATGTAGGTAGTTGTTCTTTTTTTTAAGACTATGAAGAAGAGTTTGATGAATAAGGGCAGTAAATAGCCGATGTGATCTTTTAGTTCCGTGTTTTACTAGAAAAACTCAAGTAGCTTTACATTCTTATTAGTAAGAATGTCAAGTTACCGATGCTGCTGTGCATGTTTACTAATTATTTCACATTTTTAATATTCATGGTAACATGTAGGTACATAGTACATACATACTATTATTATTCAACTTATGCCATTCTTGTGAAAACTATTATATAAGGTCTTTCAATAGTAGGTAACGGTACGCTAAGCGGTGCTCTAACTGATCACGTGCCCATACCAATTTTTTTACGATATAAAAACTTCACGTATTAAATTTGAGGAGTGAGTTGGTTTTTTATATCGAAAAAAAAATGGTATGGGAACGTGATCAGTATCTGATACACATACACCCCTTAGCGTATCGCTACCTACTAATGAAAGACCTTATAGTACTTCTTTTGCCAATTCCTGAAGTACCTATAATGGTTTGTTGCATTCTCAGCCTCCACAAAATATAAGTAAGTACCTAATAAAAATATAGTAAACTTTTATGCATGTAAAGTATATTATATTTATATGAATTGTATCATCCCAGCATTGTAAACTCACAAATGCATGCCTGGAATGTAAGGTTATTATAATAAAATATGTGGACGAAATATGGAAAATATATTCAACAATTTATGTAAAGTAATTTTTGTTATCAGAGAATGTTATATTTTGTCAAATAAATACTCTGTGATACTGTATGTAAACATTCTTTATTTATTTACAAGCAATAGGTACTTGCACCAGTGATATGATATGACAAACATCTGTGTTTACTGTTACACAAAAATATCAATGATACACTTTGAAGCGTAAACAATGACAAATTTTGAACCATACCCTAGTAGAAGAACTCCAGTTGTCAGATAAATGTTAAAGTTGTACATAACTGCAACAACAACAAACAATAATAACATGTTCTTTAATACCTGATCCCGATAGCCTGTGGTAAGATTAGAACTTTGTGGTAGAACATTATTTATTTTATGGAAACTGACATAGTTACAACATAACATTTGGAACATTGCCTACAACACCCGTGATGTCAGCCCATAACACCTTGGTGAACCAGGTGCCGTGTAAGTGCTTCCCTTTGGTTGTGCCGGTTACACAGAACTGGACGTAAAACACGAACTACTCACATAGTCGCTTCGACCGACCTTTCACTCAGTGCCAACCGACCAACGGCGAGTTAAACCCTACCACCTAGTAAGGCAAGAAGGGAAGGGACCTACAGTTTTACGTGGAATCCGAACCACGGTCAGCATCAACGGTCGAACGGTCACCCGTCCAAGTTCTGACAGTGCCTAAGTAGGAGTGCGATCACGAATGAAGTTCGATCGCACCACTGAGCTACAGAGGCCGAAAAACATAAATTTAGCAATTTGCACATAAATTAAACTTACCTGACAGAACATTGACAAAGACCAGAAAACTATATGCAAAGACCAACAGAATATGAATAGTCTTGGTTTGCGCATCCGATATTCCCCAGATGAGTAGCGGTAGTGTGAACAAGTTGGTCATATTTCCTACAGTAATCGTTTTCAGCAAACTCAACACTGACACTGAAAATAATAAACCTATTATGATTAATGTTATTTTATTAAACATTTCGCGTAAGACTAATGGGCTGATGACACAAATTTACGAGTATAAATACGAAAAGGAGCCACCTGAGTACTTAAACAATGTGATTCCGAAGGACTGACTTAAGGCAATAATAAAGCAATAGGTATTCTTAGATTTATATCTTAACATTTGAAATGTCTTCATACTTCAATTAGGTTCGATATTTTATGTACGGAACGAACAATTTCTTTAATAAAAATTTTAAACAATTATGATTTAAAATGGGAATAATAATAACAACTTACCGTACTAACTACACTGGGCGTAAAATAAAAATTTAAAGAGTTTTAGGTACTTTATGTTTTGAACAAAGATTATCCAAACAGAGTTTGGCCAATTAGCAATAAGTCATCATAAGTCAATTAGCAGTATGTCAAAAACTTACGACATCCAATTATTTTAAAAAACCCACCATTTTTTCCAGTGTAATACATTCCAGCCAACTTCATGAAAACATGGATGACACTTGTGAATGCAGTTGTACCTAGAATATATTAGGTCCTTTATCTTTCCGTCTCACTTGCAATTACTTTCAAGTCAAATAATTACTTATACCGTACATTGAGTAAGTTCTACTCTGTTTTTTTAACAAATTTTTATAAAGAAGAATTACCCATACAAACGGATGCAAATGTGATGTAAAAAGCTTTCTCTGATATAAAGGGATCTACATCATCCACTTTAACTTCCTTGTTCCACGCAGTGCATCCATTCTGCCAAAACTCGCTAAGACCAAGTGGCATATTTCTGTAAAATGTATTATTCATTTTACCAGTTTATACTATTTGAATAAATCCTCCTGTGAGAATAAAATTATTGTGTTTTCAGGCTAACCCCTGAATATATTTTTTTTATTTTTATTTAGTACTGCAATCTATACAGATTCTTGACATTCAGCAGTAGGTAGGTGAGTTATTTGGAATAAGTTCTAATGCTAATGATGGTATGAATGGTACAGAATATTCTGTCTTAATATACTTACGAAGAACTAGTGTTAGTGAAGTCCACCTGCTGTTGATCTGTGGTATGGCACAGTTGCTCTATTCCTAAATTTAAAATATTGTTTTTGCACCAAACTCCGTAAGTTTCCAATATAGCTAATATCACAAAGAGTTTCCAAAATGTCTGAAACAAAATCTACCATTAAAGTTTATAAGTACTACCGCTAACTTAACGCCATGCAACGTTAACACATATTATAACTGACTTACCTGCCAGATGCATACCTGAGCATAATAAGTGTGAAATATGTATTTATGGCTGAAATATGGGTTTTAATGCAAATATTGTGAAAACATGGAAAAAAACTGCATTTTCCCTCTCAAAATATACAAATTGAAAAATACAAATACATACCTATTACAAAAGTATATTTACATATCAATCATAAGCCCTAATTACTTATCATTACCAACTTGAAATTTGGTGTTGTGAAGAACATGTCGCTGAGCCTCTCTTGACACTAGGATGAGATCAATCATGACGATAACGGGATCGTACTCTATGTATTTATCCACAATACTGCCGCAACTCCTCTGCAATCAACATCGCCATAAACAGTACAAAACATGGCTGTGGATTGATAATAGCGGGGGTTAGATCGAATATTGTCTGTAGTTCTATCCTGTAGTAGGAAGGTGTGGATCTAAGCTTGCGATGGCTTCACCGAAGATATCCGGGCCCATCGGCAGTAGAGGAGGGTATTAATCGAGGTCGGGACTAGCGAGTGGCCACTCTAAATTTCCCACGCATGCTTCACGTTTCGGCTCGCATCAAGCCCTCGTCAGCTAGTCTGCGTTGACTAGGACGCGGAAACCACCAGTCCCGCTCTCGACCTCCCTCTCTCTACCTATCCATATTCTGTAGGATGCTTCCAGTGACGTTTTCGAAGCTCTCTCCATATATGAGCTTAGTGTCGATCTTGGCAGCCCTAGATTCTTGAAGAGACTGTAGAGCGACTTCGCTGGTAGTCCTCTTGCTCCGACTTCCACAGCGAAGAGATCAGTCTTGAATCCGTTATTAGATCGGATATTAGAAGAATATTAGTGAAAAAAAATTCAGAAAGTACGCGATACGCGAATAGAAAATTATTTTTATAAAGAACCTAGAGTTATTAGATCGGATATTAGAAGAATATTAGTGAAAAAAAATTCAGAAAGTACGCGATACGCGAATAGAAAATTATTTTTATAAAGAACCTAGAGTGTTTTTATAAGCCGGAGGCGCAGAGGGAGTTCAGCCCCCGTCTGCCGTAACAAAGCGCAGGTACCCGTGTGAGCCAGAGCGACTGAGGCTTGTCGCCGAAGGCAACCAAATCCGCCTTCGCAGCTTCGGCAAGCCTCAGCCGCTCCGGCTCACACGGATACGCTTTGTTACGCAAGGACGGAGGGGCTGCACTTCCCGCAGCGCCGGAGAAAAAGCAATCCTAAGTCGCTACTGAAACTGTTCGTGTGTGACATTGAGAGACAGATTTCGTTTTGATTTCCCCACTTGCCCCCTCCCCCTTCGCGGGGGGAAGGAAGACCACCTCAAACGAATCCTCAGCGTCCTCCCTCCGCCCCATCTCGGCTCCTAATTAATTATTTCATACAAAATTAAAATACCCCTCCTCCCTTCCCCCAAGCCTCCGCTGGGGTCCATCTCCCCCACCCCCGTGGGGGAGATCGACCCCCCCCTCCCCGCACCTCTCCCGCCCCCGCCCCCAGCCGCACTAATCCCCCCAATTCTACGTATTTTTTTTTTTTATGTGAACCAGCATGGGTGGCTGTGCCGAGGGACCAATGGTGCAGTCGACAGAGCCAAAATCACCTCTCCTCGCGAAACCACGCTCAGTTAGGTGCCATGCCAGCAGATTTGCGGACTGTTGCTAGGCTGTCTAGCCCGTTAATACGACGCTTGAAGACACCCAGGTTAAAGGATTCAGGAAATACACTCGCCGGAAGACAGTTCCACACTCTAGCGGTGCGACAGAGAAACGATTTAGAGAACCGATGGGTTCTCAGAAGCCCAATGTCAACAACAAAAGGGTGCTGAGTCTCTCTGCGACGAGTCATGCGGAGATAGGACGGGTGGCAGGGAATAAGGGATGCTAGTTCCGCAGAGCAGCGTCCGTGATAGTATCTGTAAAACAGACTAAGCGAACCCACAAATCGTCTGTGACTCAGGGACTCCAGACCATCTGTAAGTTTCGGGTCACCAACAAGACGGATGGCTCGGCGCTGTATCGAGTCCAAGGATGCTAGCAGATAATGGGGACTACCCTCCCAGATGTGACTGCAGTACTCCATCACCGGCCTAATCTGTGTTTTGTACAACAGGAATAGTTGAGTCGGTGAGAAGAACCGCCGATTGCGGAAAAGTATTCCCAATTTTCTGGATGCAGTTTTGGCCTTAGACTCGATTAGTTGCCGGAAACCCACGTCTTTGGAAATAGTGGTGCCCAGGAGGTCCAGGTGTTCCGAGACAGGTACGACGCTGCCTTGGAAACTTGCTTGGAAAGGAAAGGGATCGACCTTAGCAGATAATGCGCAGCACTGAGTCTTGCTAACGTTGAAGGCGACAAGGTTCTCCTGGCCCCATATAGCTACTTTTCCGAGAACGTTATCGACCTTATCAACAACTGAACGTTGAGCCTCCCTGTGCTGCGAATCTCTACTCTTCCAGTCCTTAACATAGCCCTCGTGCTCCGTGCTGTCGTCTGCATAGCTGTGTATCATGCCCAAGGACAGTAGATCGTTTATAAAGATTAAGAAAAGCGTAGGCGACAGAACAGAGCCCTGCGGAACACCAGCGTTAATTGGAAAGTCGTCCGATTTCGAGCCATCGATGGTAACGAAAATGGAACGACCCGCCAAAAAGCTGGCGATCCAGGTGCAGAGTTTGGGTGGAATGCCGAAGGACGGAAGCTTGCCTAGAAGGCCTCGGTGCCAAACGCGGTCGAAAGCCTTGGAAATATCCAGGGCGACTGCCAGCGACTCCCCAAAATTGTCCAATCTTTCGGCCCATATATGCGTAACGTACGTTAGAAGATCTCCCGTTGACCGCGCTTTCCGGAATCCGTACTGCTTGTCATCCAGGAGTTTATTTGCTTCTAAGTACGTTAGGAGCTGGGTGTTAATAAGGCGCTCCATAACTTTACATAATAGTGAAGTTATCGCAATGGGCCGATAGTTGGAGGGGTTCGCGGAGTCTCCCTTCTTTGGAACCGGCTGGACCGAGGCTCTTTTCCAGCAGGAGGGTACAATCCCACGGGCGAAGGAGAAACGGAAAAGGCGGGAGATGATTGGTGTCAACTCAGGGGCACAAATCTTGAGCACTATGGCTGGAATGCCATCAGGACCACTACTCTTCGAAGTGTCCAACGTCTTCAAGCACTTGTAGACCTGTCTAGGGTGCATCCTTGGCTCCAACATCGAAATCCCACAGTGTGGTATCGAGGGAGGGGTTGCACCCTGGTCATCCAGATTTGAGTTGGACGCGAAAAGGCGAGCAAAAATGTTCGCCTTCTCCTTCGCGAGGATAGCGAGTGATCCATCCGGACGTTCCAGCGGTGGTGTAGCAGAGCGACAAAAGTTTCGACCAATAGAGTTGGCGAGAGACCAGAATGCTCGGCTGCCGGTTGGACAGCGGACTAACCTCTCGCCAATTTTATGGTCGTGCTTGTACTTGGCCACATTGAGCGTTCGCTTGCAAGACCTGGAGGAGGCATTAAGTGTGCGTCTTGCCTCAGCAGTACGGGCGCACAGCCATTGCCTGAAGGCCTGATTCTTGGCCTCTACCGCAAGGCGGCATTGGCGGTTGAACCAGGGCTTGTGTCTACCGCCCACCGGCACAACAGAAGACGGAACAAAATATTCCATACCCTGTTGTTCTAATTAAGTGACATGACTAGTGAAGCTAGCTCACACGTCATAGTCATATTCCTTTTCCTTTTTTTACTCATATTGGCATTTAAACACAACAATATCAATCATCAATCATCATCAATCAATACTAATAATAAATCTGTAAGGGATGGTCATGGAGTAAGTTGCTTTGTTTTAGGAAATATTGAGTTTGTAGCCTCTATGTATGATACTAAAGCTAAATTGACGATTTTTAGAAATCTTTTCTGTATGTATGTATGTTCCGCCATAACTCTTAAACCGATCATCCGAATTCGATGAAACTTTGTTCAAGCACATTTAACTATACGGGACACAGGATAGGCTTACTAAAATTCACTTCCGGCTACGCTAAGATGTGGCTCCCATACAAATCGAATTGTTCCAAGCGCAGAAATAAAGGGCGGCGCAGCGCGGCAGGGGTTAGTGGCTCGGCGGGCGGAGACTGGCGGCGCGGCGGGGCGGAGGCGCGGGGTGCGGTCTGGCGGAGCGCGGTGTGCATTGTCTTGAGCAGAGTTTCTTATTTAATTTGATTCATAATATTATGTAGGTTTACTTCGTTAGGTATCTATTTGATTAATTTTAGGTGCAAACCTATGTAAAAGTGTTGTTGCGAGTCGATGTTAGCGGATATTTACATATAATAAGTTCCTATTTGATTTAAGTTAATTGATCATATGTTTATTATTCTAGGTTTATTATATTGTACGTAGTGTAGTATGCGCGGAATATTAGGGAAAAGATTCTTATTTTTTTTTAATGATGCCGTGTTGGGTATCAAATGTAAGGGGCTTAATTAGCACATTTCAAAAATTGTATGTATGTATATATTGTTAGCTTTTGCTTTCGGATTTGCTTGCATGCATGATAATTGGGAATAATTTTTAAAATCAGGCCTCACTCCAAACCTACCCAAAATAAATCCTACTAATATTATAAACGTGAAAGTTTGTGAATGAGTTGCGTTCAGGAAGACGATAAACGTACTCAAAGAAAGTAAGTAACTAAGGGCGAGGCTGAAGGCCGAGCTGCGTTCGGGAAGACTATAAACCTTCTCGAAGAAAGTAAGTAACAAAGGGCGAGGCCGAAGCCCGAGCTGCGTTCAGGAAGACGATAAACTTCTCGAAGACAGTAAGTAACTATGGGCGAGGTCGAAGGCCGAGATGTGTTCAGGAAGAGGATAAACCTTTTCGAAGAAAGTAAGTAACAAAGAAGTTAATTTCTTCGAGAAGATTTATGGTCTTCCTGAACGCAACTCGGCCTCTCTCGGACTCGCCCTCTGTTACTTACATTCTTCGAAAAGGTTATCCTCTTCGTGAACGCAGCTCGGCCTTCGACCTCGCCCTTTGTTACTTACTTTCTTAAAGATGGTTTATCCTCTTCCTGAACGCAGCTCGGCCTTCGACCTCGCCCATAGTTACTTACTGTCTTCGAAAAGGTTTATAGTCTTCCTGAACGCAGCTCGGCCTTCGGCCTCGCCCTCTGTTACTTATTTTCTTCGAAAAGGTTATCCTCTTCCTGAACGCAGCTCGGCCTTCGGCCTCGCCCATAGTTACTTACTGTCTTCGAGAAGGTTTATCGTTTTCCTGAACGCAGCTCGGCCTTCGGCCTCGCCCTCTGTTACTTACTTTCTTCGAAAAGTTTACCCTCATCCTGAACGCCGGCCTTCGGCCTCGCCCATAGTTACATACCGTCTTCGAGAAGGTTTATCGTCTTTCTGAACGCAGCTCGGCCTTCGGCCTCGCCCTCTGTTACTTACTTTATTCGAAAAGGTTATCCTCTTCCTGAACGCAGCTCGGACTTCGGCCTCGCCCTCTGTTGCTTACTTTCTTCGAAAAGGTTATCCTCTTCGTGAACGCAGCTCGGCCTTCGGCCTCGCCCTTTGTTTCTTACTTTCTTAAAGATGGTTTATCCTCTCCCTGAACGCAGCTCGGCCTTCGGCCTCGCCCATAGTTACTTACTGTCTTCGAGAAGGTTTATCGTCTTCCTGAACGCAACTCCGCCTTCGGCCTCAAAAAGTTACTCACTTTCTTCGAGACGGTTTATCGTTTACCTGAACCCAGCTCACCCTTAGTTACTTACTTTCTTCCTTTGAAATACGAATTTCACGCGAGCGAAGCCGCGGGCAAAAGCTAGTTAGTAATAAATTTAACAAATAAGACAAAACAGAACAAAGTTCGTACACGCGTGAGAGGTAGGTAGCTCAATTACACATACAATACGGGGACGTGGCTACGCGACAGTGATACTAACGCTACTGAGCTGGGCGTCAGCGGGTGTAGCTTGCGGCGCTATGTGTGGAAGTGCAGGCGGAGGTAACGGCAGAAACAGACAAGTACATAACAGTTGAATGTCTTTGATGGAAATAGTTACTTCAGGATTGCCAAGCCACTTTATTTTGGTTGAGTTAGGACATGTTTCGATAATTGCTAGCTTATAACAATACAATTCACATTACACTATATGTACCTATACACTACTCAGTCATTGTAAGAAGAATATTATTGAACGTACGCAAGCAACAAGCTTCAGCACAGTGGGCCCGTAGCTGCGGGTAAGCGCTGGAGCGCCTGCTCCGCACGCCACGCACCGGTACAGCGCTCTGCCTTCTTCCTGGTGCTTGGACATCCTCCACTGGAACAGCAATACCGTATTAGTAAAACAAAATGACACATAAATACACAGCGCTGAACGTAGCAAAGGGTAGCCCGTTCATCGGGGGTTTTTTTTTCAACTGTCTGACACATGACATGATGACCCCGCCTCCTGAAAGACTATCAATCCCTCGAATCCTTTATCCTGTAAACCTTCGTTTGGTTCTTCGGCAAGTGATAATTTAAAAAAAAATTAACTATACATACTATAAGAAACGTCAAAATTTAAAAAAATTCAATTTATTACAATAAAAAAATAATTAGAACAGTAATCAGATATAATAAAAGTGATGTTTCGGTGGTTTAAAAAAAAATAACCAAGGTTATAGCGCGGTTTTCGTTCACTTCGAAAGATGCGATGGGGGCTTATATATTAACCCTAACCTAATGTTGAGGCGGTGCATATCGTTTTTGTTACGTTTGTATTTCCGAAAATAAAGCTTTTAGGTGGTTATAAAAAAAAACTAAACACCCTAAAAAAATTTAAACACCCTAACATTAAAGAAAAAAAATATCAAAAAATACAAACCCCACACGCCTACCACTGAGCTAACAAATGAATGGAGGAATATGGATATATGCCTCCGGGCGGCATATATCCAAAGTTCACTAGGCGAATTATGCTGATTGGTCGATGCCAGTTTGGCGGAAAATTTAAATTTCGTCTGGCTCCGCCTCCGGCACTCCCAGCAAACCTATTGAATCCGATATTCGTTAGGTCGTTTATGTGAGTTGGTGGCTCAAGTGTAGGGCGTAGGGCTTTATTTTTTCGATCTCGACCATGGGTTCGAGTCCCGTTGGCAATTTTGTTTTTGTTTTTGTTTTTTTTTTTGTGAACCAATGTTAGGGTGTTAAAATTAGGTTAAGGTTATTTTTTTATAACCACCTAAAAAAACTTTATTTTCGAAAATACTTTCGAAATTTAAATATTCCCGCAAAACTGAGAACGACCAATCAGAGCAACTCGCTTAGTGGACTTTGGAAATATGCCTCTGGGCGAAGGAGTAGGAGTGAAGGAGTAGAGAGGGATTAAAAAAGTCTTTCAGGTGTCGTATCGCATGACGAGTGACGACACTGTACTCGATACATTTCGATATATATTACATTTCGATACATTTCGATTGCGATATATATTTCGATTATATACATTTCGATACATTTCGATTGCGATATATTCGGATAGATCCGAATATATCGGATGTATCTCGGGATGTGTCTAACTCATACAAATATCCCACTCTAACCAAATGTTCGGTCGGTCGGAAGAAGTGACATATCGAAAGCATAGACAAAAAGTTTTGTTTTTCTCGCAATCATAAACAAGCGATTTGTGTCCAAGGCCAAAATAAAAGTTGGTGTGGTCAAATTGGTGTATAGATAGTCTGTGGTGGGTAGGTGTGGCGCGCATTTGATGCTTTGTGGATGGATGCATATATATTGGGAGTGGAAAAAGATGGCGGACGGCGCAAGTTTGTCGCGTCGTCGTTGTAATTAAATATATATATTTTTGTGGTTCTCGCCGTCTCGCACCTTATACAAAAGCATATATATTGGTATAGTAGAATTATATTCTTTGTATTGGTAATCTGTGGATGGATGGATGAAGGCGGGGCGGACGGAGCGGCCGGCTGTAGCCGGCCGGACTCGGAGCCGGAGCCGCGCGCTCGCGGATCCGGCTCGACCGCCAGCCATTCGCCGTAGCGCTGCCCGCCCCGCAGCCCCGCCGCACCGCAATCGACATGACCGTCGCGCGGCGGTCATGTCTCAAAACTAGGTATGTACCGTGTAGGGCCGGTACTTTAAAAGAATAGCCCCACTGCATCTCTCCCCGTGCATGTCGTAAAAGGCGAGGGATATGACTCCCTTCTTATATTACTAGGTGGTAGGGTTTAACCCGCCCGGATTGGTACCACCGCACTGAATGAAAGGTCGGTCGAAATGGCTATGTAAATAGTTTGTGTTTTCGGTCCAGTTCAGTGTAGCCGGCACGACCAAAGGGAAGCACTGACGTGGCACCAAGTTCACCCGGTGTTATGGGCTGACATCACGGATGTTGTAGGTGATGTAGCCAACCGTGTCAGTTTCAATACAATACAATAAAACTAGGTTTTTCAAAGTTATTGGGTTTTTTTTAGTTGTATGGTGTCGATATAGTCTGTGGTGGTAAAAAAAAGGTAGTTGGTTGGTTGGATGGAGGCGGGGCGAGCGACCGGAACCGCCGCGACGATCCCGCTGAGTCCTCTAATTTTTTTGATATTTTCCAAGCGTAGGTAGCAACATATGGATGAAATTATACAATAAACAAAAAACGTAAACAAATCACCAATGCACACATAGGTAGGTACTCGTAAATCGTGTGTAAGACAATGAACGCAATACATACACCTTTTTTGTTAATAGTGGCAACAAAACGACAATCTCAACGAGAGCTCATGAGGTGTCGTTGGAATTATCGAAAATTGTCGTTTGCTCATTGGTCAAATTCAAATGTTCGTTCGGTTCATTTGAACCTAAGAGTAGGGTTACGACACGACAATGACAATGCCATTTTTTTTCTATGTAGTTCTAAAAACGATATATCGAAACGATGTCAATTAGAGTAGGTTACGACACGACAAATGGCACGATGCATCGTTTTTACAACTCCGAGTAGGCCTCCACTGTAAGTAATTTTTTTTTCTTTTTATCCCTTTTTTGGGATAGGCAAAGGTAATATACCATGCAGCCTTGTCTGTTATTATAATTTTTTTTTTATTGTATATTTTATGTCTTCAATTGTTGTTAGTAAATTCGTATATTGATGGGAAACATTCCGTATTAGCAAGTAGGTACTGTCTTGTGTGACGCGCGGCATAAGATTGATGGAAATTTTTATAAATTTCCATCAATCTTTTTGTGAAGGTAAGTCGCTGGACGTTCCTTTTCGGGACAGGCAAAACTAATTAAAAGGAACTCTATTTTCAAAAGTTGACTTGGCAACACTGTTTGTTATATTCTCTTCTCTTTGTCTCACAGCTCACTCGCTCTAGCTCTAACTTAGCTATAACCTAAAGGTTTACAATATCACGCACGAAGCGACGCCCTAGTAGTATTACATAGTATCTTTGATATCACGTTATATTCTCTTTGATTTATGATTATAGTTTAGATAATTAGTAGTTGTCAATCTGGGTCTTCTTCGTTGGACGGTCCAACCAAATTCAATAACATTTATTTATTTCCGGAAATCATCGACAAAATTGTATGAGGGTCCTGCCTGCCCGAGTGTAATTTTATCTATTGACATCGACTGCCCGTCACAATGTCGGAACTTCCAGATTTCAGTTCGAAATCGGGAGCAGACTCGGAGCTCCAAGATTTTCTTCTCGTAGAGAAGCAAAAGGCGCAGTTCAACGCTCAGGTAAGAATTACGGGGGGGATGATATTATACTCCACTCCACGCACACGAACACTACATATAATTATGTAGCTTTGCTGCAGGAATTTTCTGGGGGTGGGTTTAGTTAAGGAAGGCGGCGGAGGGGGGAGGGGGGGAGCTTGGTGTATCGATTTATGAACCCCCCCCCCCCTCGAGGAGGGGGGCCGTTTAGGGGTGGGGGGCATACAAACCTCCAAAAAGGGAGCGAAAATGAGAAATGAAGTATATAAAACAATGAAGGGAGCAGAAAAAGTTTTTATTTATTTGCCTCAACCCCCCCCCCCCCCAAATTCAAATGTATAAAAAAACTCATTAGCTAATTAAGATTGCCTCTTCTCTTATAAAAACACTAGACTCTAGGGAATACTCATACTAAAAGGTTATGTCGGGGCGGTGAATTTAGTTTTTCCACAAAGTAACCATTTGTGACCAGTGACCTGTTAAAATTTAAAAAAAAAATTCTCGAAAAGTATTGATCTCCTCGGGCTAAGTATTTCACTAATATTCTTCTAACATCCTAAACTACAGGATATAACTATCAGCAATTTGCTATCAAACCTGACATTAACTAAACCTCGCCCATTTTCTGGTTTGGACGAATGTTTTTGAACTCATATAATGTATTAACTCTAAAATGGCTAAGGGTCTTTCTCCGCCGTCGCAATATTTCGATGACTTCGGTGGCACTTTTTTTTTCTTTGAATTTAGACATTCTCACAGGCAAAACATAATTTAGAATTAATTTAGAATCAAATGGTAGTGGAGGGAACGAAATTAATTGAACGGTTATGAAGTTATTGAATTTAAAAAATATTATGTCCACCGAAATCAATATTTTAGTCACCGAAATCAAATCGTGTAATTACTTTATAACTTAACACTTTAAACACTATGCAACTGTGCAAAAGAACAAACAATACCGACTACAATTGTGTGCAATTTCGATATGAGTAGGTATTGAGTAGATTTATATTGTAAAGTTTTTTTTGTGATATTGCCGGTCTCTTTCATTGTTAAGTGCATAAAGTATGGGGTCGCTTTTATTTCTAGCTTTTCTAAGTCTTTCAACCACTCTTTTTTTTAGCTAAGCGTTCCTCTTTTGAATCCGCTATCACGGCAAAGCTGAAAAGGATAATCACACGTAATACTATAACAATAAATCGACCACCGATACGTCGAGATACTCCAAAACTTGTATTGGTAAACGGCGGTGACTGTGAGGCTCCATGAAAATACCCGCCCCATCCAATGATATTCTGCTACTCGGCAGCATACATTGTTATGCGGACAAAAGTAGGTACACGGATCCTACACCAGTCACCCTTCAGCCAAACGGAACGTTGTGGATGAGAAGAGGCGAAGAACAAACGCTTCGGTCTATTTCCGAATGGGGCCGTACTAATTTGGTCGAGTTTAACGCTTCCAAGACACAAGTATGTGCGTTCAGTGCGAAAAGAACGGCGTTCACACCCGCTCCTTCCTTCCAGGTCCCGTCGCTAAAATTAAGCGATCACCTCGGGGTCCTCGGAGTCGAACTGTCGCACGACCTAAACTTTCGGCGCCATAATCTAGTTAGGGCAAGGCCAACCTAGTTTCTAAAAAGTTGGGCGTACTCAATAAGGTGCGACGGTACTTCACGCCGGGCCAAAGGCTGCTTTTGTATGGCACAGATTAGGTCCTGCTTGGGGTACTGCTCGCACTTGTGGGTTGGCTCAGCTAAATACCAGCTTGCGCCTTTGGATTCGATCCAGAGTCGAGCCCTGCGACTAGTGGATGACCCCAACGTGTCCCACGATCTAGAACCACTGCAACTCCGTAGGAATGTCGGCGACCTAAGTGTGTTCTATCGCTTATTCATTCCATGGTAAATGCTCGGAGGAGCTGTTTAACGCGATCCTTCCGTCCCCTTTCCACCTCCGCACAACGCTCACTCGACAGGGATTGCATCCCTATACGCTGGACTTATACGGGTGCGTACCAATCGGTTCTGCAGGTATTTCCTCCACAGAACTAGTAAACTCTGGAACGCTCTCCCTGCCCACGTATTTCTCGGGTCCTTCAAGAGAGGCGTGAATAGCACCTGTCAGGCCGGCATGGCATTCGAAAGCCCAGCGTACGACCGAATTTACATGGGCGTCATTAGGCACCTTATTGGTGGCTCGGCGTTGCATGTCGCGCTTTTTATTTAAAAAAAATGCTTCTTGGTAAGGGAGTGAGGCAAGGGGCCGTGATCTCACCAAAGCTCCTTACAAAAGCACTTGAAGACGTGTTCAAGACGCTTGAGTGGGAGATCATTGGAATAAATGTCAATGGGGAGTTTCCCAGTCATCTCCGTTTCGCGGATAACATTGTCCTCCTCGCCCATACCCGGGTTCAGCTTCAAGAGACGCTCAGCGACCTTTACGAGGTCTCGCTGAACGTCGGCCTGAGGATGAACCTGGATTTTTTTTATTACTTCCGAACTGGGTGGCTCCGCCCGAGGTCGAAGCTTCAGGCGCAACCAATTTCACCGCCGAGGAGGTGCCAGTCCGGCTTGGAGGTGGACTAATGTCGCTGGGGAAAGTCTACATGCCATTTGAAGATCCGTGTATTGTAGGAGTGGGGAAAGATATTCCCTGGGAGCCCGTTCCACACCTTTGCAGTGCGGCACAAGAACGATTTAGAGAATCGTGCAGTTCGAAGAACTCTTCTGTCGACTACAAAGGGGTGTTCCGCGAGAGTATGGCGGGTTTGGCGAAGGCGAACAGTAGGAGGAGGGATAAGGGAAGCAAGTTCATCAGAGCAGCGGCCATAGTAGTACCGATAAAACAGGCTCAATGACCCCACGATACGTCTGTGCTTTAAAGGCTGAAGGTCCTTTGTGAGTACAGACTCACCAATGATGCGAATGGCTCGTCGCTGAATTGAATCCAAGGCTGAAAGAAGGTACTCAGGGGAACCCTCCCATTCCCAAAGACGACTGCAATATTCCCTCACCGGTCTTACTTGTGCTTTATACAGTGTAATCAGTTGGACCGGCGTGAAAAATCGCCGACATCGGTAAAGGATCCCTAATTTTCGAGACGCTAGTTTCGCCTTGGACTCTATGAACGATCGAAACCTAACGTCCCTGGACACTTCCATACCCAGGACGCCCAGACTACCATCTTTGGGGACTGGCTGCCCTGGAAAGTGGCTTGGAGAGGAAACGGATTAGCCTTAATAGAGAAGGCACAAGCTTGCGTCTTGGCTACGTTGAAGTTGACAAGTTCTTCCCACAAGAGGATACTTTTCGAGAACCTGGTCAACCCGAGCAACAGTTTCGCGTCTCGCGTTTGCTGCTGAGGCTTCTCTACCCTTCCAGTCCTTGATGAACCCTTGATGCACCGTGCTGTCGTCCATGTGACAATGTATTTCGCCGAGCGAGAGCATGTCGTTGATGAATAATAGAAACAGCGTAGGCGACATCACGGATCCTTGTGGAACACCAGCATTGATTGAGTAGTCGGCCGAGCAGACACCATCTAGGGTGACAAAGATCGACCGACCACTCAAAAAGCTGGAGATCGAAGTGCACAGTTTTGTAGGGACACCGTAAGCTTTCTTAACAGTCCCCGGTGCCAGACGCGATGGAATGCTTTGGATATGTCCAGGGCGACCGCCAGCGATTCCCCAAAACCATCGAGCCTTTCAGCCTACAAATGCGTGACGTACGCAAGAAGATCTCCAGTCGACCTTTGCTTGCGGAAGCCGTATTGCTTGTCATCGAGAAGTTTACAGTCTTCTAGATACGTCAGAGCACTGAGTTGGCAATACGCTCCATAACCTTACTCAAAAGTAAGGTTAGGGATAAAACTAACGTCATGACGATGGAGGTTATGGGTGAGGGGGATATTCTGATCGACGGTGAAGTGATCAAACAAGTGGAGGAATACGTATATTTCGGACAAATATTTCGGCTAAGTAGGTCGACAAGGCCTACTCAAGGAGGTAGAGAGACACATTCAACTGGGTTGGGCTGCCTTCGGAAAGCTGAAGTTCGTCCTAAAGTCTGATCTAACGTAACGCAAAACACATTTAATAAGAAATATATACTAGTCTCAAAAGTTATTTAGTTAATACAGTGTAAACGGCATAATGTAACTTCGATTAAAAGAAAAACTGTTCTTTTTTTTTAATTCATTCGACGAAAACTCTCAATGACGCAATAGAATACAGTAAGTTAGGTTTTGCTACGTAGAGTTTGTAGTCTTAAATATTTTTAACTTTATGTGAATTTAATTTTTTTTTTCATTTCTAATCCTCAAATACATAAGTTATTCTGTTTATAAGTTATAATAGGCATGCTATTTAATTAAAAAATATGTTTCTTGCTTTCGGTGGTTTTGAAATTGACTTCGGTGCACCTATTTCCACCGAAAACACCGAAGTCATTGACACTGAAATCAAATAAGTAAGGAAAATCTAAAATATTTGCAAATATAACCTATATATACAGCATTGCTCTCTAAGTTGGAGATCTAGTACTAATAAGACAATCTCTAATTAAAATATAATAGTAATATGTCAAATAAATAACGAGACAATTGGTTCAGCGAAATCAATTTTATAGGTTACCAAGCCACCGAAAACGATTACATACCTTAATAACACGGCCGCACAGGAACGCACAGACGTGTTGTCCTCGCCACGGAAGCGGCGCGACTGATATTTTTTTTCGCTTTAACAGCTATTCACGCAGCTACAATGGTATAGGATCTATGAGCGTATTCGTGCGCGCCACCGATATCAAAGGAAACTAGCGGACGCAGATAAAATAATTCGTATTTCGTCTTCTAAAGCGTATTCATGCTTAGTAAAAATATAAGTTAAAGCATAACTAACTAGGTTTTAGAGAACATATACAAAGTAGCGTAATTCCTTATAGATGATAAGAAATCAAAAATTTTCTACCGCAAAGTGTAGTCCGGACGCGCCAGTGAAGTCAAGATTTCAGCAGTTTTAATTTTTTTTATCGCATTTCTAATTAATTAATTTAAAAAAGGACACAGCCCCCCCCCAGTATTTTAATCATATCTACAATATAAAAAAATATAAAAGTATTACGAATCCATTTTATAAGACTTTTCGATCCGGACTCGCTTATTCTGCCCATCCGGAGAAAGACCCCTAAACTGTTTGGCTGAGGATTAGTAGCTTTCGCCCTGGATCGAATATTGCTGGTAGTTCTATCCTGTAGTTTGGGATATTATAAGAATTTTACTGAAAGAAATTCTGGCTGAGGATTAGTAGCTTACGCCCTGTATTGAATATTGCTGGTAGTTCTATCCTGTAGTTTAGGTTAATAGAAGAATATTACTGTGAGAATTTCTTGCTGGAGACGCATACTTACCGAGAAAAAATTTTTTAAAAATTGCAAAAATTACGTGACATTTTCGAATTTGGCGCCTTTCCTTTAAGAGTAGGGTTTTTTTTGGTTGTCATTATCATATTTAACCCTTTCGGCGCCAGTCGCACATATTTGTGTGCACCTTTAGTCATTTTGTGAGGCCAGGCGCACACATATGTGATTTAGAAAAAGTGCTTTCATATAAATAGGTGGCGCCAGTCGCACATATTTGTGCGCGCCTATAGTCATTTTGTGAGGCCAGGCGCACACATATGTGATTTCGAAAAGTGCTTTCAAAAATAGGTTTCATTGTAGTAGTAGTACGGTGTAAGTTTCGTAAAGCCTTGGCCTGGGCGCATGACTGGGCCCTAGCGGTCCCGGCGACGAAAGGGTTAAGACATTTACATAAAAAATCGGGCAAATTAGCGTATTTTGCAGAAACAAAATCCACCGCCACATTAATTACGAAGAATGGTTACTGCCCCCGCCCCCTTTAATATGCTTTATAATCGTTTTCGTCCCCTTTTTCAGAGGTAGAGTGTTTTCATTTTACGAAGGCACGAGGGGTATGAGGTAGGAAGTGGTGTGGGACCGCGCGGAGCTCAGTAGGGAACGACTCGGTTCGACGGAGCGATGCGGAGGCGTGTAGAACCGACCGGGCACCGAGTTCGTTCTCTACTGAGCCAGCGCGGTCGCCTCTCGCACCATTTCCTACCTCGTACCCCTCGTACCTTCGTAAAATGAAAACACTCTACTTTGTATGCCCCCCCCTCCCCCTAAACGGCCCCCTCCGGCAGCGGCAGGCGGGGGGGACATTAATCAACTATAAATGACCCCCGCCCCCGGGGCGAAAAATACTAATCCCCCCCCCCCCCCCCCCCCCCCCCCCCCTCGAGTTTAATTCTGTTGAAAAATGGGCCATCGAAAACTCCTGTGGTTGTTTATTCTCCTGAGGTATAGAATCAACCACCCCTACGGTACTCCGAAACCTGCATTGGTCCGCGACGATGACTGTGAGGCTCCATGAAAATACCCTAACCTAACCCATCCTCCTTCGTAAAGGCAGGCAGGGGGATGTGATCTTTCGCAAGGTCTTTACCAACACATTAGAAGATGTGTTCAAGACGCTTGAATGGAAAAACATGGGTATCATCGTGATTGTTATTTTCGCTTCACCGATGACATTCTTATGTCAAATTCCTTAGTCCAGCTTCAGACCATGCTGATAAACCTTTGTACAGTGTGCATCCTCTTGGTTATGACGTACTGGTGTGAAACGTGGACTCTGACGGTCACTGTTGTTAAAACATTGAAAGTTACCTAGCGAGCAATGGAGCGAGCCATGCTGGGAATATCGCTTCGTGATATGGTGCATAACGTGATATGACAATCCGCCGAGGCGCCAAAGTATTCGATATTAGACACCGGGTGGCTAAAATCAAGTAGCAATAGACTTCAGCTGCAGAGACGACAACCGTTGGAGTGGAGTAACTATGCCCTACACTGGCGGCCGCGGATATGAGTGTGGGAAGACCATCCGCCAATCGGGAGGATAACATTAAATATGTCGGCGGAAAGCAGTGGTTCCGTAGCGACTAAAGACAATTGTCTAGTCCAGTTTTCCGTTGTAATTTATAAAATAAGTTAAATATAATAAATTATAAAATAAGTTAAATAGAACAAAATAAGTTAAATATAATAAACCTCTTCCAAGCCAGGCCTGTTACCCCTGAGCTGTCAGCGTTTCAATATTCACCAATGTATCTACAACTAAATAGGTAGATTAAATAAAATAATAAAAGTGTACCTAGGTATCATTAATTTATTTACCTACAAACACTGAATAAGCCACCAATAATGTTATATTGCCTATAAACCCATGCTGAGGTGAAACGTAAAGCGTGAATCGAAATACTAATACCGTATCTAGTAGTACCATGCCTACAGATATGGGGTGCACACGCGTATTCAATTTGTTGTGCAGCTAATCAAGCCAGTCAAACATACTGTCGTGTCAAGGACGATGTGGCGCTTGTTTGAATTTAAAATCAGTTTGATATCATATTGATATTTACTTGGTGTTTGATCCTTAAATTAATAGTTCAACATATAGTTAATAATATGTATGTCGAATTTAAAGAGAGAAAATTGTTTTTGTCCCTGTTAATGATTGGTCTGTAGGCAACAAACCTGGCAACTTAAAGTAAGCCCACTCATGTATATTGTATAGCGATGAAACTCACTCACCTAATTTTGTTCACCTGGCTGGCCAAGTTACCGACTAATTTAATGCACATTTGCATATTTTAGATACTTCTTAATCCTTTAAGTGAGCTAAACTTGTATATAATACCTATATACACGGTGTTAACCTAAATAGGCGACATTCCCGAAAGAGGGTTATTCTGGGTCACATACTGATGCCGAAAAAGGGGGTAATTTTTTTTTTGAGCTTTGGTTTTAAAATTTTCAATTTCTATATTTATTTATTTATTTATTTATTTATTTGATGAACGAACAGCCTAGGCTGATGTGTTCATGTCTAAGTTCACTGGTGCTTTGTTATTTTTATGTTAGTTTAGTTTGGTGTTTTTTTTAGGTGTTTGTCGAGCCTGTTTTTAAAGGAATTGGTGGTGGGTGCTTGTACGACATCTTCGGGCAGTTTGTTCCACATTTCCACTGCTCTATTTGACAGGAAGTTTCGTCTCGGATTTGTTGAGCTGACAGTGACATTCAGCTTCAAGCTATGGCCTCGGAGATGACTATTTGTATTTCTAGTAAAGAGGTTCTCCAGTTCTGGACAATCATAATGCTGATTGAGAATCTTGTATGTTTCTATGAGGTCACCCCTTTCTCTACGTTGCTCCAATGTTGTCAGGTTGAGGATTTTTAGTCTTTCCTCGTATGGTTTCCTCTTCAGTGATTTTGGTATCTTGGTCGCTCTTCTTTGAACTCTTTCTAGGAGAGTAATATCTTTGACGAAGTAAGGATTCCATATTTGAAATCCATATTCCAAGAGTGGTCTAATGTGAGATTTGTAAATTTTGATTAATGTCTCTATAGTCAGGTTTTGAAATGATTTTCGTACAACATAGAGTATGGCGTTTGCTCGTTTGACTATGGTCTCTATATGATTTGCCCATTTTAGATCTTCTGAGATAGTTATTCCCAGATCTTTCTGAGCCTGTGTAGAAAATATTATGTCTGTTCCGATTTTATACTGGAGTCTCGGGTTATTATTCCCTATATGCAAAACTGTGCATTTCGAGGGGTTAGTTCGTATTAGCCAATGGCGGGTCCATTCCAATATTCTGTCCAGGTCATCTCTGAGTGTCCCACTGCTCACAATGGGGTTGGCAATGAGTTTTGCATCATCGGCGAATAGGCTTGACATGGCTTGGATAACAGCGCAGATGTCGGAGATGTAGAGACCAAATAGAGTTGGTGCCAGAACTGATCCATGGGGCACGCCGCTGAGAACGTCTCTCACTCCCGATAGGCAGTCGCCCACTCTCACTTGGTATGTTCTGCCGACCAGGTAGTTTTCTATCCACGTTAGTAGCTTGCCTCGTATTCCAAGATGTTCCAATTTTACCAGGAGACGTCGATGTGGAACTTTATCAAATGCTCGTTCAAAATCTAAGTAAATCACATCAACTGGGTTTTTAGAATCAAACTCTTGGGTCCAGTGATCTAGACATATTTGGTATAAAAACATGGTATTTCGTAATAGGAATCGCACTGCATTACCAAAAAAATCGAAAGCTGGGTAATTTTTCAAATAAATCAAAAAACTCACATTCATATCGGCACGATACAACAGCTAGCGCGCGACACGTCGTCAGTCAGCTGGGTACACAAGGTCGCAGGCGCGCGGCGCGCGGCGGCGCTCGCTACACCATTCCAAAGAGAAATTGTCACTGAGGTAAAATTTTTAATAAAATATGCAAATTTTTTTAAACTATTTTAGATTTTATTTTTTAGTACCACAAAATAATCAGTATACGAAATGGTTTAATATTCGGTATTAAAATTGAAATGTCGCGAAAAAAGTTAACACCGTGTAGGTATATATAATTTATTTCTTGGAAACGGCTTTCACAATTTGGATGAAATTTTGTATTTAGATAATGTTATTTTTTTCAAGTTTTTCTAGATAGGTGTAGACGCCGAGCGAAGCTCCGTCGCCCAGGTACTTAAAGTAATATCCTGTAGAATTATAAATAAATCTTTTAAACTAGATAGCATTGCCTTTTTGGCAATGTTATATAGTTTAACAGACAAAGGGCTTACTGAAAATTTCCAGTGAGCGGAAACACAGTGAAATATTTTTTTTTCAGATCCATGAGTTCAATGACTTCTGCTGGGACAAGTGTGTGGACAAGCCCAGCAACAAGCTAGACTCGCGGACAGAGATGTGCCTTACCAACTGCGTGGAACGCTTCATTGATGTTTCTCTTCTCATCACCAACCGTTTTGCACAGATGTTAGAAAAGGGAGGGGGCATGAACTAAGCGTTTTGTAGTAATGCATGTAAATTGTTTTCATAAGAGTAGATGGATGCCATGTGAATGTTGAAATTATGTATAGATTGATTAGATCTATATGATTAATTGTATTTATGTAGCATTTAGACAAGTACAGATATAGTCAGCGCGTACGTTCGTGGCCTCCGGCAGGAAAGCGAGTATGGAATGTATAGTGTTGTGAATCAATCTCTGAAAGTAACGACATTTACGAAACCTCTTTTTTATTTATGGCATTAAATTATTTCTCTAATAAGGTTTTATTGCGTGGTTGAAGTACGAAGACAAAACAGGGATAATTGTTTAAAGATCTATCGGCCTCCGCCCGCAGAGGCCACGAACGTGCGCGCTAACAGTACATGTAATGTAATGCAAGTATTACGCGTACAACTCCAGTTGTTTTTAAGCTAATCAAAGAGTGCTGTGTTTTGCAAATTGTTACAGAGGTTTGGACATGCATTTCCATTGATTATGTTTTGCTTTCCTGGTCAAATTAATTGCATAATTACACCAAAAATAAGAAATTGGTGCTATGACTATACAGGGTGTCCAAGGTTACAGGTACAGAACAATGCAGTGTGAACCGTTAAAAATTCCCTGGTTTGCCAAGAGCGACAGACCGAGAACAGAAATTGTAATGGGCCTGAGACTACGATCTGGACACATTCCAACAAATAAGACAATGTACCTTATGAAGATAGCACAATCACCCAACTGTAGCATGTGTGGGATAGAAGAGGACCTACTCCATATACTGTTGGAATGTGCCCGGAACCAAGAACTGAGGCAGAAGCTATTGAGAAACTTAAGAACTGACAGACTCAACCTGTTTTTTAAAGTACATGAAGCCTTGGGGCGAGCTCAGGGGGAGGAGTTTGAATTCATACTAAGTTTTTTTGTAAAGTCACAGGCGTTGAATCGTGCTGAAGTACAATAAAAAATCAATATAGTTACTATGGGGCTGGCATAGCCAGGAATGGCTAAAGCCCTAAACAAAATAAAGATTAAAAAAAAAAAAAAAAGGTTCGGTCTATAATATCGAAATGAGCTATTGTACATCATCTAATAAACACATAAAAAAAAAGAAAAATGGTCCTATCCATACTAGTTTTCGAGATATGAATTTTCAAAGTTTTAATTTTACTCAATCTAAACGCACTGCACCGCGCTGTTGCGCCCCGCCACCGCCGTGGCGGCATCGCACTGCCATCAAAGACGACGCAGCGCGGCGCACCGCGCTGCCTGCGGGCGACCTGCCTGCCTGGACAGGACATCAGTCCAGCCAGTCACGCGGAAGTTCAATGTGTCAGTTCAGTCGGTCTGTCGGTTACTCGGTTAGTGTGTCAAGGGCGTCCGACCGTGTTGACGTATTTTTGGTAATTCGATTCGTAAATCGAATTAGTGAAAGTTTCGCGCTCGTGTTTAACAATACGTACCTACCAAAGGTTAAAGTGTTTGTTGTGGCAGAGCCACCGGCAATTCCGTTAAATGTTCCATTCACGAATAACGAAATGTGGATATGTTGCTCGCGTATGGAGCGGTAACGGAAATGGGCTACAAGATTTACGCATTTATCGTGAAAGATTTCCAAACAGGCGTCAGCCTGCCGGTGCTGGCTGAAGTGATTGTGCGTGCATTGTACCGTTTACGGGAACATGGCAATCTAGATCCGCTAGTGCATCGCCCGGGTCTCGTCAAAATGCATCGAGCTGCAAGGAGATCACGTAGAAAACCTTCACATCATTTAAGGTATGTTTTTTTTTTTTTATTGCTACCGAACTGGGTGGCTCTGTCCGAGGTCGCAACCTCACTGGCTACATACATACGAGGGTGGGTCAATAAGTCCGTGACTTTTTGAATGAAACACAGGTTTTTGGATAAAATATCATTTTATTTTTCTACATAGTCTCCTTTGAGCTCTATACACTTTGTCCAACGTTTCTCCAATTTTTTTATCCCTTCCAAAAAATAAGATTTGTCGAGGTCATCAAAATAGGTGTTTTTTTGTGAGATGATTTCATCGTTGGAGTCAAATTTCTTTCCGCCGAGCCATTTATTCAGGTTTTGAAACAAGAAATAGTCACTCGGGGCTAAATCCGGAGAAAAGGGCAGATGAGGGAGCAATTCGTAGCCTAATTCATGGATTTTTGCAATGGAAACTGCACATGTGTGCACCCTTGCATTGTGGTCGATTGTGAGCAAATGCGGCACCCATCTTGCGGAAAGCTTTCTCATACCCAAGTGATCATTCAAAATTGAAACCACTGAGCCATGTGAGATGCCTATAACTTCCACAATCTCTCGCACTTTCAATATCCGATCGGCCAACACCATATCGTGAATTTTTTCAATTGTTTCGGGTGTAGAGACCTCAACTGGGCGTCCAGAACGTTCGGCATCTTCCGTGCTTGTACGGCCACAACGAAATTCAGTAAACCACTTTTTTACCATTGAAATTGATGGTGCAGAGTTCCCGTAGTATTTATCAAGCTTAGCCTTGGTTTGAGTGATGGTTTTTTTCCGCAAAAAATAATGCTTAATGTGCACACGAAATTCACTTTTTTCCATTTTCTCCTCAAATCGCACAGTAGTCTGCTATCAATGGCTGTCAAACACAAACTAAATGACGCAGCTTGTTCAAAGTTTGCCAGGAGTCAATTGACAGATGCCTGCTGACAGGAGCAGTGTTGCCCTTTCAGATAAGAGGCGGGAAATTAAAAAAGTCACGGACTTATTGACCCGCCCTCGTACATACTTTTACTGGCTACAAACATACATACACCTACATACATACACCTACATACATGCCTAATTGCAGTGTAGTAGGTATGCTACGTCTTATGAAATCTATGATTCTCGCTCGTCCGATCAGCGCCTGGCGCGCCCCGCGCCCGCGCGCCTCACGCACGCACGCCCCGCGCGCCTCGCGATCGCGAACCACGCGCCTCGCACCGCACCGCGTCCCTCGCTACGCGGCCGTGCACAAGCATAGAGCGCGCTCACACTGTCGTATGCATTTACTTTGTTAGAAAATGGTAAAATTGGAAATAATTGAGATAAAAAAAAAAATTCTTTCATCACTGCACTTTACACACGATACATATCACGATCCTTCGATATTACATACCACACTTTGGACACCCTGTATATAACGACTATTTGCATTACATTATAAGGTTGTAATGTATTATAAATATTGTTAAATATGTTTCAATATTAAATGATGACACTGTGTTTTTGCATTTATTTTATTTTATATTTTAAGAGATATTTCCTCAAACTTATGTTTCATAACAACTTGACTCAGTAATGCAATGAAACAAAAAAGATTTGTAGCCAAGTTACTTAATTTATTGATTAATCACACACACACACACACCAAATTGTCGTTTACTAGAATGGCAAATTAATGTTGCCAATGTGAAAATAGTTTACAGGAGTACAAACTGTAGATTGTATCTGAATCATGCAGATTGCAGAGTAACCAACTTCACACAAAGTTGATCCGCTAGTAGAGTAATGAGATTGTAAATTATCTTCCGACCTTCCCGAGACTCGTGTCAGTTCTGGGATCGGCAGTTACATTTTGGACTGCTACGAGCGCCACATTTATTTTAGTTTGCAGGTCCCTAATGTCTTGTAAGAACAACAACTGGAGAACGTCATTGGGGTTCTGAACGACTGTGTTGTCGTGTGCTGGTGGGTCTGGATGAGGGCCCGTCTTCAGGATCGTAGCGAGAGCTGCGAGTCGCACTCGGGGATCGGGGTGTGGGCCGATAGCGGCGAGCGTCGACACCGCATCTACGCCCGCCTTGAAAGCTTCACTCGAAACTGCAAATAATATAATTTAAAATGTTAGATATGGCATCGATATGGATGATGTCATTGTTAACAAAAGGGTACCAATCACAACAGATTTCAATAGTATTTCATAACAATAATGAGAAAGTAGAAAACAACATTGATCATGCAATTCATGATCGAAGGCTGTAGATTTTGGAAGGTACAGATTCACAACGTAGAACAAAAAAATGGAAGCAAAAATTTTTTTAGTACCACTAGATGGTGTTACAATTTTTTTTAATTCTATCGCAGTGCTACTAGATGGAGCCATAATTTTCAATGATTAATAAAATCTTGAAAAATTGTGATTTTCAACTTAAAACATAAAATAAAATAATGTTTCAATGATATATGTAATGGTAATTCCATTAAGAATTATTGTTTAATTAGCAGAGAAAAGTTTTTAATAAATTTAAATTTCAAATAATTTATTCATTCAATACTGGTAACGCCATCTTTTGATTATATTGTAAACAATAATTATTGCTTCCATTTTTTTGTTCTATGTTGTGAATCTGTACCTTCAAAAATCTATGTCCAAGGCAGATTTTGTAATGTTATCGTTTATGCGACATGACTTTCTAACGACGCCTACGGACATTCGGTCGCATGCGGGGGTTGCAAATGCCATACCAGCCTGACAGGTGCCTATTCACGCCCCTCTTGAAGGACCACTGTACTTGGGGGAAAATATATGGGCGGGGAGAGCGTTCCAGATTTTACCGGTTCTGTAGAGGAAAGATCTGCGAACCGATTAGTACACAACCGCGAACTAACAAATAACATTCATCATATTAAAGTGACCGTCTTTTCTAATTGTCTGATTGGTGGCGGAATAACATTCCGCCACCAATCAGACAATTAGAAAAGACGGTCACTTTTAAAAATCACATGAAAATATATATTCTAAATACACAGATTAATACAAATAATAGTTGGAAAATAAATTGGGTAAGCACACATTCATACCTATATAAAAACACAACTAATCACACACACTCACCTTCTCACACACATAATCCCTCACACCCATACATACCTTCCCAAGCATACATGCTCACACACACCTTGATACACATTATACTATACATGCAGTATACCTGCTCGGCTGTCCCAGTGTTGAGTGAGCACATGTATCACCTTGTCAAATCAATTTACACTTGTATACCTTCCTACAATTTTAAATTTTTTTTAGTTTGTTCATTTCATTTCATTTATGTTGTCAACCAACTGGCAACGGCAAATTTAATTATTTTATGGTTATCTCATTAGTTAGGTACCTTACATTCTCTTTTTCACAAATTATCCTACACTAAATTGTAATATTTTATGTTATACCTAATGTGTATTAGGAGCTAAGCGCTTATTGGCTAGGCTTAAAAACAGCACCAATGTGTCCCTAGGCATAGGCACATTGAGCTGCGCCTAGGCCATTTTCACCAAAGTGAATTGTAAAATATTATGTATAAGTTTGTTTTTGTTTCTGTGTAAATTCACTATGTTGAAATAAATATTTTCTTTCTTTCTTTCTTTCAACTCTTCCCGGTGCGCGTGGTGTGGAGGTGGAAAGAGGACGGCGGGATCGCGTTCTCGTAAATCTCAATGGGTTCTTAGGATCTTTTTTTTTTAAACTTCTCTATTTCATTCTCCTATCCCTTTGTTGGGATATCCAAATGTTTTGTGTCGATTTTGTTTTAATGTCTCGAACGGTTTGTGACCACTGTCACAATTCCATTAAATGATGTTAAGGTTGTCCTGCGGCAGCCTCCTTTTCCGTCTCCGGGGTATCTCCATGTCTCATCAAATTCTTGGCTAGCTCGTTGGGATGTAGCTCGATTCTTTTCTGATAGGACTTTGTTAATGTTTTTATTTCAGCTTCCACTGTCGGTATGTCAAGGTCATGATGGAGCGTGTCATTTGTAACAAACCATGGGGCATCCATGATCCAGCGGCGATTCCTTTAAGTTGGCTAGGTTAGCGCCGCCAAACCAAATAAAATGAATGCCAGCATTAATATCGAAGTATTAAGCGAAAACAAATGTGAAAAAATATCAGGGTTATTATTTTTATTATATACCCCACGATGAATAAGCTAAAACGTCAATCCCGTTACATAATTTGAAATTTCGCGCGCTTCATACGCGGGACTAAGTAAGCTGTGATGCGGGCGACGAATGACGACACATCAAGGCATTCATTGGCCGGTTTGGCTACATTTGAAGTGCCATCGTATTCCATACAAGCGGCCGATGTCCCCCCATCCCGCGCGTACCCGCTGATAAGCGTTTCGAGTTGGCGCAGCGGGGAGCGCATTTAGCGAATAGCGAGCTAGGCTAGGTGCGTTGTGTGTGCGTGTGTGTGCGCGCTGCTGCGGCAGCGTATGCGTGACTGCTTTGTAAACAAAATATCGCGAGTTGATTGATAGCTGCATATATTCCGTTTCGTAGGTATGGACCTGTTATGGATGAATCTTGGTGTTTTTTTTTTAGTGATTATTTATTGGTAGTAGTTAATGGAAAACTCCAGTGCGAAATCTATAATAGAAGATCTTTTCGAAAAACCATTCTCAACGAGGAAATTTTCTGAAAAAACCTTTAATTGTTCAAAACGGTCGCCCTTGCCCACGTTTGTCGAATTTAAAGTCTGTACATAAAGACAGCAAAAGGGAATATTATGGTCTTTCAGTTTTTGAACTCATTGTTGTAGAAATAAATTAACGCGTAAGTTATGAAATTATAAAAAAAAAAATCCTTAGCCAGAGCCAACCCAATATTCAGCACCAGGAGTCGCTACCGCCATGATCATGCGCAGCATTTTTGATTGATGGCTCTGTATGATGGCGATTTTGGTCTTAGCTGTTATGCCCCATAGCTGAATGCCATAGGTCGATACTGGCTTCAAGATGCTTTTATAGATAAGCAGTTTTGATTGTCTTGACAGTTGGGAGCTGCATCCTAGCAGCCAGAACATGTTCCTTCTTAGGAACTTAGGATATTCAGATTTACTATACTATAGGATAGTTAGGTATGTGCGGAAAATTGTCATCTGAATAAAATCCGATGGCTGAGTGGTCTGGGCGACGGCTTCTCTTGCGAGAGGTCCAAGGTTCAAATCCAACTGAGTGAGTTTTTTTCTGATTTGAAAAAACGTACATATCTTCACCCACTGTTCCATGGTTTGGATTCCATATAAAAATGTAGGTCCACCGGGTTGACTGGAGGAAATTGTTAAGCTCGCCCTTGCCACATTAAGTGGCATAAAGTGTAACTATTATTATTTCATCCATTTATTTACACATTTCTTTTTATATACTTTTTATTTTAGCCGGCCGGACCGAACGTTGTGGACGAGAAGAGGCTAGCACTTGTGTCTGCACTCGAGCAAACCCTCCAGTCTATTGCCGAATGGGGCCGGAGCAACTTGGTCGTGTTCAACGCATCGAAGACACAAGTGTGTGCGAAGAGAACGGCATTTACGACAGTTGCTTCCTTCCAAAACACGTCGCTGAAATTAAGCGACCACCTCGGGGTCCTCGGTGTCGAACTGTCGCACGACTTGAACTTCCGGCGCCATATTGAGGGCAAGGCCAAGCTAGCCTCAAAAAAGCTGGGCGTACTGAACAAGGTGCGACGGTACTACTGGGCCAAAAACGGATGTTGTACAAAACACAGGTTAGGTCCTGCTTGGAGTACTGCTCGCATTTGTGGGATGGTCAGCTTAATACCAGCTTGCGCCGCTAGACTCAATCCAGCGTCGTGCCGTGCGACTGGTGGGTGAGACCGTGGTGTACCGCGACTTAGAACCACTACAACTCCGTAGGGACGTCGTCTCCCTGAGTGTGTTCTATCGTCTATTTCATGGGGAGTACTCGGAGGAGCTGTTTAATGTGATTCTGTCGTCCCCATTGCACCTCCGCACTACTTGTACTGGGCAGGGGATGCAGCCCTATTCAACCGACCTACCACGGAGCGGGTTATCAACCGCTTCTGTAGGTCTTTTATTCACAGAACCGGGAAAATGTGGAACGCACTCCCTGCCCATCTATTTCCTCCCAAGTACAGCCTGGGGTTTTTCAAAAGGGGCGTGAAAAGGCTCCTGTCAGGCCGGCATGGCATTCGCAATCCCCGTGCATCACAGAATATCCATGGGCTTGGGCATCTTTAGACACCTACTTGTAGGTGAAACGATGCCACATGTCGGGCTATCGATAAAAAAAATATATACATTAAAATTTTTTTTTAAATGAAACCTAAAATTAATACTTATAAAAAGAAACAGAGTTACCACCACTGACGGCGGGGCGAGCCCAGGCTACCGATGGTCGGGTCCCAAAGAGAGGAACCTCCGGACTATAAGCGCAGTGTCGAGCATATTATTAATAAAAGATTAAATGATGAAACTTACAATCCATGTTATCCAAGGGATTAGTAGAGACAACACTGGGCGCTGCCTGCTTGGGTTGCTCTTCTACCTTTGCCTTTTTGTATTTATCCACTGTAAAACAAAACACAGTAATAAACATATTTAATGGAACCTGCCGTGGCTGTTGTTTTGTGACCTTTGTATGACTGATGTCAGCCCATTATACATGAAGGTGTGGATCTAAGCTTGCGATGGCTTCACCGAACATATCCGGGCCCATCGGCAGTAGAGGAGGGTATTAATCGAGGTCGGGAATAGCGAGTGGCCACTCTAAATTTTCCGTGCATGCTTCACGTTTCGGCTCGCTTCAAGCCCTCGTCAGCTAGTCTGCGTTGACTAGGACGCGGGGAAACCACCAGTCCCGCTCTCGACCTCCCTCTCTCTACCTATCCATATTCTGTAGGATGCTTCCAGTGACGTTTTCGAAGCTCTCTCCATATATGAGCTTAGCGTCGATCTTGGGAGCCCTAGATTCTTGAAGAGACTGTAGAGCGACTTCGCTGGTAGTCCTCTTGCTCCGACTTCCACAGCGAAGAGATCAGTCTTGAATCCGTTTCTCACAATCCGGTCTACTAAGTTGCAGTACTTGTTAAGTTTGATGTTGTGGTCCTTCGGTATGTTACTTTCCCATGGAACTGTAAGTTCAACAAGTACTACATGCTTTGTCGCTTTTGAGAATATGAGTATATCCGGTCTTAATGCTGTGGTACAGATTTCCGAAGGCATTTGGTAATGCTTCTCATGTGTGTCCATCAACAATTCCCAATCCTTTGCTGCTCCCAAAATTGAAGAAGGTTTAGTCCTATCTTTGGGCAGCTTATTGGCTCCAGGTTTCACAAAGTTGACCTTCTGGAAGCCGCTACTGGTTTGCCCTTTCCTGGTCCGTGCAATTGACAGGTTGATGGCCTCTCTGATGATTTGGAGGACTTTATCATGACGGTAGGAATACTGGCCTCGCTCAAGTAGTATTTTGCATCCGCATAACAAATGTTTGGCCGTGCCTACGAACTCCTTACATGACGGGCATAGTCTATTTGTAGATTTCCCCCATCTAACTAGGTTACTCGGGTCGGGGAGAGTAAGCTGGAATGCATTTAAGTAGAAATTAAGCAGCTCAGGGGACCAGTTGTATATTATGGATTTCCACTTCAATGCAGGAGGGATGCAGAAGTCACCCACTGTTAGCCAATCATTCTGCATTTCTAGGTTATGGGCGTGAAGTTTGAAGCCTTGTTCCATGTCCTCCTGAGCAAAACCTTTCAGTATTTCTTTACCAGACTTTGCTGTTTCTATGCCCAATCCAGATCTATTGGTGTGTGTACCAACTTGGAATGATTTGTAGAAGTCGAGTCTCGATTCCAGTTCATCTGATAGTGATGTGTTGGGTAAGGCTTTAATAGCGCTATCATTGGAGTCTTTGAGTATACATCGTTTGGCTATTCTCGCCTTTTGATAAAATATCGACGGTTTCTTAATGTTCAGTCCAAAGTTATTGTGAGATCTGTATAGCGTTGACGAGTCAACCGGGTGAGCCAGTCCAAACCATGATTTCAGGAATCTGGTCACATACGAGTCTAATTTAGTCAGGATTTGCTTTGTGAAGTCGTAGACGAGAAATGGCCATGAAAGTTTTGATGTCAGGTAGTTATCGTAAATCCATGCCTTTTGTGTACCCAGGAGGGGAAGATTGTCAGTTTGGCGGAGGCTCTCTTCGAAAAGTTGGACAATATCATCAGTAGGATGCTCCTTTCCTCTGCTGGTGATCCTTTTGCCCAAGAATTTAAAAGGAGCTTCATCAGCCACGGTTGCGATTGGTTTTCTGGCTACTGTCAGACCTGGATTGCTCGAGGTAAACTTTGAACCTTTCCTGGTTAAGCTCAAACAGTAGCACTTCGCTGGTTTTATCTTCATCCCTTTGGTCCATTCACAATAGTCATCCACCACCTTAAGAAGCGCCTGATTTTGTTTTGGATTGCGGGTTAACAGCGTAATATCATCCGCAAATGCCAGGATGGCCGCCATATATGTGTCTCCATATTTGAACCTGTATCCCCATTTGTTTTCTTTTACGACAAGCGTATCAATTAGAATGTTGATAACAATGTTAAATGTGACAGGAGAGAGGCAGCAACCCTGGAAAAGTCCTATGCCGTAACGAATTTCTGGTGTCTTCTCCGTTTCGCCTTTTACTTGTATTACAAAGGAAATTTTTTTGTTGTAGGAGGCTATTATATTACAGATCAGAGGTGGCACATTATACCACTCTAGCGCCTTTAATAGTAACTCATGGCGCACCGAACCGAAGGCGTTTTCAAAGTCTAACCACGTGTCAGTTAATTGTCTCTCATTCTTCCTTGCATCTCTAAGACATTCAGTCAGCAAAGAATTATGTTCGAGGCACCCTGCAACTCTTGGGAGAAAACCTTTCTGGTACTTCTTCGGTAAGTAGTCGTTGGTACACATGTGTTTGAGTAGTCTGGCCTGTATAATGGAGAAGAATATTTTCGAAATTGTGTTCGTAAGGGCTATAGGTCTAATATCCTTGGGATCAGTAACTTCTTTCTTTTTTGGTAGAAGAACAAACACGGCTTTACCAAGTTCCAAACTATTCCCGAATATTATTTTGAACCGAAGCAGATTACAAAGTTTATTTGCAAAAGTTGGCCAACAGTAAATTGCCTAAACATAAGTATATTGTACAGAAAACTATTGGTCTAGATGGGAAAATGGAATGAGCACTTTGACAGGAGGTCGGCGGCGGCGGAGAAGGGCTTGCGGTACAGAACTATCCAAAGCGAGCCACCACGTGTTCCTTGGTTGACTTAAGGCCCTTCTCCGCCGAAAATGTCCTGTCAAAATGCTCCTTCCATAATGGTTTGCATTTTTCGATGACAATTGACAGAATGTCCTTGTGGAAGGGCACGACCTCGAGACAGGATGCTATTATGGGAAGACTTTGTTCTGAACACAGTTCATTGATCTAGGATATTTAATGAAAAAATTTACTCTTCCAACTTCAGGATGTAGGGAAGGTGTGGATCTAAGCTTGCGATGGCTTCACCGAACATATCCCGGCCCATCGGCAGTAGAGGAGGGTATTAATCGAGGCCGGGACTAGCGAGTGGCTCTGAATAAAATAGAAGACCAATTCCACGTATTCATGGCGAATTAATGAACCGGCTAAAGCCCCAAAACAAAATTCAAGTAAACTAAAAAAAAATATTAAGGTGGGTAGAAGTCGGGCTACTACAGCAGGTTTTGTTATTTCGTGAATTTGATGATTTTGTTGGGAATAAATCTTTCATAGGTATACAGTTTATTTTGTTAAAATACACAGAGTAGTTTCGACGCTAGCACGCCTTGAACTGAGCAGGCACCGCGCCGCACATTTTAGGTCACACATGTCGACTATAACATCACGGGATATAATTTGATAGGTCAAACATATTTTTTTGTGTAGCTGTCAGATGGATCTTCGCAATGATATGATTATATTATAATCCTAGCTGTTGCCCGCGGCTTCGCTCGCGTGAAATTCGTATTCCAAAGAAGAATGTAAGTAACCCTTGGCATGTGGCTGGATGGCAAGGCACCCTGGTTAGCTTTTTTCCTAATACATTCAATGTACAGACTTTCTTACCTTTACGATTTTATTATATGTATAGATTGTAACCTATAAAGTCTAGGCACACGAAGCTCTCGAAAGTGCATGTTTTTGATCTCGCAATTTTTCCGGAATGACCCCCGAGCCAAACGTAAGACAGTCATCGAATTCACGTCAATTTGATGCATGCTAGAGCTTAATATTTTCTATTCAAAGTAGAAATAAGTTCACCGTTATCAGCATACTCAAGCCGCACAGCGTACGAGAGAAGCCAGTTGAGTTTCTCGGCAGGCAGGGCGGTGCCGGACACGGGGCTCACAAGGTCTCGCTGGTACGTGCCGTAAGCGGCCGGCCAGTCGGACGAGTCCAGCCCGCGTAGCCCCGCGCGCTCCTCAATCTTGTAGTGGCGTATCTTCTGGTCCTCGAGCCACAGCACCACGCTGCGGTACTCCTTCTCATCTAACGCATCGGGAAAAAATATAACCCCATCAGATCTATTTTAAAAAGTTATGTGTTTCTTAAGAAAGGAATCGCTGGAAAACTAGAGAGTAGTCATAAAAGAGATTGTGTAAAATTATATATAAAAGCGCTAGCCCAGAAATCATGAGATGAGCATGAGAGGTTTGTGCTATTCAACTATGGTTAGAAGTAAAATGTAAATTTTTTTTTTACTTCCTGTCTTCAGTTAAAACGACAGGAGAATGCAGTGGAATAGAGTTTCTGTTAAGGCCACGGCACCGATCTTGAGCGGTCACGCACCACAGTGCTTTTTCGAGCCCAAAAAAATTACATTCTCATATCATTGAATAAATCTACTGAGCTTTCCACCCCAAATGGACGAGTAGAACTCTCAGATATCAATTTATATTAACACTTTCACAGCGGCGCATTATGAGGCCCTATAATTCCATAAGACGCGGGTGATTTTCAGCATTATTAGTTAGCTTACTTATAGAAAAATAACTAATGAAGATATTGGTATAGATTTTTTTCAGTTCCTGTATTAACCCTTTGGCTCCCACACGTTCCAAATAGTCCTACTCCCCTTGGCTCCCAGGCCCTTTTAGCGGCGCTCAAAAACGCAAAATTTTGGCGCGCGCGCTCCCACACAAATTCGAATATCCCGCCTCAATCGATCGATCCATCAATACTCGTTATTCTGTCTTGTTTGTACTCAAATTACGCGTTCAGTGATACCAAACTCTTCAGGATTCACTTATTTAGAAGCACAGACCGATTTTTTGAACTCCAGGCAAAAAAAAACACACTCGAATTTTTTTTTTTAATTTTTCTGACCAAAACTGTACAATTTCGTCTTACATATGGTATACCGAAATAAGCGCATTGAAACGAACTATCAAATACCGAAATACGTTTACGGGTACAATCTTTGTCTATTCCAGGGTCAGTTGAAATGTCAGCTGCCAAAAGTGACATTTTATTTTCTGTCAACTTCATTATTTTTTTTCTGTGTGAAGGTTATTGTGTGCCCAGTCGTGTCTGAGAATAGTTATTAGTAAGTTTTAACCAAGAAATGATACCAGTATTGAGTGTTTTGTTAGAAAATTGGTAGAATTAGATACTGAATTAAAACTAGCGGCGCGCAATAAGTGGAGCGCGCGCTCCACTTGGGATTCAACCATAGTCGACGAAAACGGGAGCGCGCGCTCCACTTGGCACTCGAAGGGTTAATGTTGTTGTTGTTATTGTTCTTTGTATTTGTATCATTAGTAAGTAATCATTGCATATTGCTGTGTAAAAAATTCAATGGTATAAAAACACTCAATATACTAAAAAAATAATCATATAAGCAAACATCTAAAAAAAATTTGATACGTGAAAAGAAACGTGCGCCTGTACTAATTAGATGCGATGCGAGCCGTTATGAGGTTGCTATGGGGGAAGCCATACGACTGGCGAATCAATGGGGTCCGTATCGACGTCTCGTTCCTCGCACCTCACTTACTCTTCCCCCAAACAGATCCAAAATATGATTTCTGTGCACTCTAGGTCACCGCTCACCACTCGTGCCGGTGACCTGTACATGAAATTGTGAAGAAAGAGCTGTTTTAAAATATTTTACTTTCCTCTGTAAGGCTACTAAGCTTTTAAACTTATTTCACATACCCACAGTGAGATCATCGTATACTTTAGGCCTGACTAAATTATAATGTACCTACGCTCCGACGACCAGACAAAAATATACCATGCCTGACTCTGAATGTAGGCTTGTTGTCCAATCCAAATTGCACGTCTGAATAATCACCCACGCTGGAAAACATATTCCCATTTACATCGCATCGGTACAGACAGCACAACAGAAATCACTATTAGTGATAACTTCGCCTTGGCGCACGTTACAAATTACAAATTATGTTATTCGCAAGTTACAAAAAAAGGGAACCATGAAAATGCTACATAGATCCGCCTATTACCTATGTTCTATTAGTAGATATCAAGCGAATAATGGAAAAACGCATATCATATATTAAGGGTACAGGGAAATAATGTGCTGTCAGTTGAACTAAATTTTTCACAATTGAAATTTTTAGTTAATCACCTTATAACTTTTTTTGTACTAACTTTATTGATACTTTTTATTACAGAAAACTATACTTCATTTACATTTATTTATATCTATGGCAAGTTACTGTAGTATTCTTGAGCACAAGGAGAACAACCCTTTTTCAATGATTGCAGATCATTGTTTTTATTTTTTGAGTGGCAAAGGATTAATATAAGCTGGCATATTGGATTTTATTAGATATTATCATGGGAGTTAAAATTTGCCTTCTGCCAGAATTTTATTGATGAGTGAGGGCAATGATATTATATGTTAAAAACCCCCGACCCTTAAAAAGTCAAAAATAATTTTCGTTTACTCACTTAAAGGAGTCGGTAGACCGCTAAGTAAATTCCCGCGCAGCTCGGAGTTATTATATTTTATTTACTTAGCGGTCCCCCGACTCCTTTAAGTGAGTAAACGAAAATTATTTTTGACTTTTTAAGGGTCGGGGGTTTTTTAAATTTGTAATTTAACTTTTATTTAAAGCTTTTTTAAAAAAACCGCATGAAAATCGGTCCACTTTTTAACATAATTAATTTTTTTATTACTTAATTACTTGATTACTTGATTACAAACATAGCTAAGAACCATCCCGATTAAACAAGCTTCCTAATAAAAAAAACCGCATCCAAATCGGTCCGTCCGTTTGGGAGCTACGATGCCACAGACAGACACACACACACACACACACACACACACACGTCAAACTTATAACACCCCTCCGTTTTTTTCGTCGGGGGTTAAAAAGGAGGTAGATAGGTTATATGAGCTCCCAAAGCGGCACATTAAAAACAAGACCACAGTCCTGTTTGAAGTTAGTCACTACGGACGCGTTCAGACGTGCGTCGTCCTTCCTAAGTAGTTATCAGTTATACCAACCGCCACATAACTTGAATTCCCTCCCTTATAATTGGAACAAGACTATTCGAGTCGGCGCATCACTTTTAGTTCTTCCTCTCTTAACTCTTCAAGGATGTGCCGCGTGTGAGCACTGAATGTCATGTAGATAACCTATCTTTACTAAAATATCATTGAGTGAGGGTGTATAACTTTTTTTGCCAGTGATTCAAGCCAATGAAGTCCGTGCGTACACCAAACTGAAGAACAATCACTAATAACCTCAAACAATTTCAACCTCTCTGAATAATATTGGCAATGGCATCTACATATTGATTACTTATATTCTTACTATATTCTTAGATTATAAGAATGCCAGTCCTAAAATATAGCATATATGGCTTTGGTTCCACACACATGCATTTTATTTTTTATTTTATTTTTATGAGGTATTGCCGCTAGCGTCCTCGGAACCGTGCCCACATCGTCTCACTTGGAGGAGGGTTACTAGTTTTCTTTTATAGATTTATTAGTAGTTTTTATAGGTCTGTAAGTAGGTTTATTTAATTTATTTATTTAGTTTTAGATAGTTACATTTTAGATTTAGTATAGTTTAATTACATATTATTATTTGTTAGTTGTGTATATGTTATTATCATGCATTTATATTCGCTGTTTTGGACAACAAATCAGGTTTTTTTATTTGAATTCGTTGACATACCTACGTCGGTTTTTTTCGTGTATATGATTATTTTCAACAGCCAAAACAATGTGACTGAGCACTTTTCTTCCGTGTTTCTGTTCACCATACTATAGCTCATGACAAGGCGAACATTTAGGCATCGAAATAATTTTTTTATAAAAATATTGAAACAGCATGTTCTTTCCCTGTACCCTTCAAACAGCGGCGACTCCTCTCAGTTGGCGAGGTTGGCGCCGCCAAACCGAATAAAATGAATGACACCATTAATACAGAAGTATCAGGCTAAAATAAATGTGAAAAAATTTCGGAGTTATATTATTTAAGTCATATAATCCACGATTAATAAGATAAAACGTCAATCCCGTACCCGTTACATAATTTGAAATTTCGCGCGCGTCAAACGCGGGCGACGACGAATGACGACACATCAAGGCATTCATTGGCCGGTTGGCTACATTTTGAAGCGCCATCGTATTCCATACAAGGCGGAAGCGACCGATGTCCCCCCCGTCCCTCGCGGACCCGCTGATCAGCCTTTCGAGTTGGCGCAGCTGGGAGTGCATTTAGTGACGCGGTAGCGAGTAGAGCGAGCTAGCGAGCGAGCTAGGTGTGTGTGTGTTGCGTGTGTGGGTGTGTGCGCGCTGCGTCCACACGACGAGTATTCTTGTGCTGTGAAGTGCGATGCGATGCGACTAGCGAGCTAGGCTAGGTGTGTTGTATGCGCGTGTGTGTGCGCATTGGCTCGCGAGTTGATAGCTGCATAATTATATTCCGTTATGTAGGTATGGACTTTGTATGGATGAATCCTGTTCAGTGTTGTTAAATTTAAAGTGATTTATTGGTAATTATAATGGCAAACTCCTACCGAGCTATCTACGGAGCACTCAAGGACAAGAGAGACTCAGTAATTTGGCACTCTTACATATCTGTGGAAAAGGAGTTGCTAACAAAATTGAGGAAGAAAGAAGATTTTCACGATCGAGTCATCGAAAATTTCTTGTCTGTGGAACGAAGAGTGGACTTCAAGTACAAATAAAATGTAACAATTCAAGCTTGTATGCCTGTCTCGTCGTCGTCGTGCCAGAGGAGGGAGACGTCGCTGTTGTCGGCTGCAACTCGACAGCTTTGACATAACCGGTAGGTACCTACCTATCTACAGACAAATAAATCGTAAGTGAGCAAAATAAATCATTTAAACTAAATATTATAAACTATCTATATCGTAATCGTCTTTCAGTTTTTGAACTCATTGTGGTAGAAATAAATTAACGCGTAGGTACCTAAGTTATGAAATTATGAAAAAAAAAATCCTTAGCCAGAGCCAACCCAATATTCAGGACCAGGAGTCGCCGCTGCCTTCAAAGTGCTGAATAAAATGCGGAGCAAGACGTTTCAGGCTTCCAGACTTCAGTAGGTAAAGTATACATGCAAGTAGTTACCATCACAATTGAAGGAGTCAGGGTTAGGATGTCCCAAAGCGGTCAACTTTAATTTGAACATCACTGGAGATTCTGCACCGAGAGTTCAATCAGAGCGACATAAATTTTAGGTCTGGGCTACACACACACGCAGCGACTCGAAAACTCTTTTGAGGCTCTGGGTAGTTAGTACAGTGAGTATAAATGGTTTGGTTTGGCAAAATTGCACTTCAAAGAGAACACTACCGCTCATAAACCGCACTCAATAAAGTACTTATTACTCTGCTCTCGCCCTGTACAATAGCCACGCCACATTCATTAGCCACCAAAAAGAATCCACTGCTAGCTAGCCCATAGAAACCTAAATAAAACTGAAAATGACAGGCGGTGCGGTGGGTGATGTTCGCGATGTTGCCATGTGCCTCTCGGAAATATGTAATGCCGTTATTATAAAACACACACACCTTGAATTTTACGCTGATAAAACATTTGTTTCTAGAATGGAGCGTTTTTTGGAGAAACGCAGAACTGGAACGCTGGTATGCAACTGTTTCCCGGGACGCATATTTCCAAAGTCTAGTATGCGAGTTGCTCTGATTGATCGTTCTCAACTTTGGTGGGAAATATAAATTTCGGAAGTATTTCCGAAATACCTATAGCATTGTTCGGGCTGAACGTCAAGTCTTTGAGGTGTTGTGGTCTCAGGCAATCTATACCACCAGCAGACCCGTTCGGAAAAGAGGCGATTGCTGCTTCCACTTCCTGCACAGTCACCTCCATAGGAGTGTCGCCTTCCGATGGTGGATCCGGAAGCAGGAGGGTACGGCTCGGCGTAGGATGTTTATCCTCTAAAGATCTGAAAGTTTCGGGGCAGTCGGTAGCGAGGTTTTCATCCGAAGAAAGCAAACGAAAGGCACCGCGAACATCGCCGTCCGACACTTTACTCCCGTATCTTATTTTTAATTTTGTTCGTTAGTGAGGTGTTATTTTGCTTGCTTTTAGCCTCTACATTAAGGACTTTGTATGGAATAGAAACAGCTCCTCCCATGAAATAAGATCATTCTTGTCTACACATGATTTCAATAAATCTTTTAGTTTCGTAGCTGCTGCAATTCTTGCGCCCTTAGGAATTCGACGTAGAACGGCTACACTATATTTATATTCCCTGATTCTAATGAGGAACGTGGACAAGTCGTCATTTGCTTGTGCTGTGATAGATCCGCTCGAAACAAGAGCTGGAGAGGCCTGAGAGGACTGAGCTCTGAGCCCTGACGCTGCCGACAGATCTGAAAGCTGGATGGACGATACATTCTAGAGAGGTGAATATTGAGGCCTCTGTGTCCATTGTATTGTTTGCCACCCTTGCAAATAGGGCATAGCAATAGAAGAGAGCTCGAAGAAGATAGTTGTTGTGCGGGCATTAAAACAATTTTTTTGCTTACATCGTGTGTTCGACACAATCCTATTTTTTTACCGAACTTCTTGTAAAAATACTAGAAATCTATGTATAAAAGGAGCTAAAAGTAAATAAATAAGATGACAATTATTTTTACACGTCTGACTTTTTTGACAGCTTGACTTTTTTTTTTGAGTTCTGGTGCCAGGAGTTTCCTGAAGAAGCTCGGGAAGCTTCTAGTCGATGTAACTGGTGTCCCGCAATCGAAGGCTTACTTCATCCAACGAGTTAGCCTTGCCATCCAGCGGGGAAATGCCGCAAGTGTGCTAGGTACTTTTACCTTAGATTCATTTGATAACTATTTTAATATTGTTTAGTTTAAATTATGTTATTTATTATTATTATAGATCAGTTTAGATCAATAAAAGATGAATAATATAAAGAATAACAAAAGATAAGGCTGTATGGTGTTCCACCTTTGCCTATCTCGAAAGGGGACAAAAAAAACTAAATTTGTTTAATTTTCCCGCCTGGCGTGTGCGAAAATTTTATAACATACTATTAATTTCTATCTCTACTAATGCATGTAACGATTAGACAAATTATCACATATCTGTAGCTGTCCAATTTTATTGTTGATTAAAAGATAGTTATTTAGGTAAAAAATGGTAATTATAAATTAAAAGTATACGAAATTATCGAGCGGCGCATGCGCGTTAAAGTTATTGCTGGCCAGCGAGCCCTGAAAGAGCGCACGTCATGTCACGGAGCGAAATAATTGGTTGATTACACCGGAAGTTCTTGACCGCAACCAATAGGAAAGAGCGCCGACGACAGCGCGCGGTGCCGTTCGACGTCATATGACCCGGAGCTCTTCGCCGCGCAGGTAGGCCATATTTGTCGGTGCTGCAGTAGTTCGGAGGAGTGCGCGAGTGCGAAAAGTCGAGAGTCAGTCACCACCAGCCCCACAACAACACAGCAAATATGTCGGCAGAAAACCCAATTTACGGACCCTTCTTCGGAGTGATGGGAGCGGCGTCTGCAATCATATTCAGCGGTACGTTCTCATTTCTTTCTACAATGTGTCGTGTAAGATAGCTCGCTCATGGCCGTTCGGGCGTAGAGTATCGATCCCACAGTGCGCACGTCCAAGAGTCCCGTCCTTGCCTTCCGCACGCGCTGTTTAACAACCTCGTTTCGCCCAGACGCCAGCCGCCTTTATTTTAGGCGGCCTAATTATAGTCGGACGCTCAAGTGAGTGTGTGTTAGTAGGGGTGCCAGCCAGGCGGTCGGGATGTCGAGAGCGGGGGCGAATTTTGTCTCAGGCCTATGCTCGCGTTCACGCCGGCGGCGTCCGCGTGTACGGGCGCGCCCAGATTCCCTGATATATTGCAAACAATGATCCTCCGCGCCCGGCTAACGTGAGTCATGTGACAGCTGCTATCGCTCGCTACGAGCCTTGATCAGCCCTGTGATGTTCTGTACTGTCATTTTCGGCAGCTGGCTTCTATTCTGACGCGCCTTTGTCGTTCTGAATACTTATAGCTTGCGGCATGAGATTCCAATAGAATAATACCCATCACCTCTCACCCCAACACCACCTGTACCAGGCACCTAATATTCCACTTCATAATACCTACATATCTAAAATGTGTAATTTGTTACAGTTTTAATTATAGATTTCCATTACAGTCATAAAAACCACAGTTTGAGGTTTTAGTTACCTACAAGTATCAACTTTTGACATAATAGTTTCCTGTAAATGTTTTGTGTACCTATTGAGTAGAGTTGTTTAGATGAAGTGTTGAATGCACACAGACAATGTGATGCCTGACCTCAGGATAAAAGTCACATGACTGCTGGCTGTCATGTGACTGATCCTTGAACACATGATAGAAAGCCCCTACACTTACAAATTTTACTTCATCCTAACATGGTTTTTAGGGGTTACGTGAAATGATTATTATTCTATTTAAATTATACAAATTGCATAATAAGATTAAACTTAGCCAAAACACCTTTGAAATCTGCACTAGGTACCTATGTTTGCTTTGTTGTATGTAACAATGAGCTAGTGAGCAATGTGCAACTTGATATAACAAATCTTGTCATTCTGATCATTAGTCATGTGACAACAATTTGCACTCTTGAAAACTCTAGTTGAAGCATTAATAAGCTGAGCTCTAATACATAAGTTTCCTAAGCCCTAAATGTATTACTTATTGTGGTAAGCTATACAGGGTGCTGCCGCAGCTAACGGCACAAGTGATTGTCTTGCACCCGCCCCTACACGCTTCGCACCGGTACCCACATGAGCCGTGTTAAGATACCTACTTTTACATTTGACAAATATCAAATTAATGCATTGACTGCTGCAATTATTACATATTATTATTGCCTATCTAATACACCAACGTAAGGAAAAAGAAATCAGTGCTTTAACAACAGCCTTGGAGCTTGTCAAATGCAATTGATTAATTCAACTTATGTTTAATCACTGCCCTTAGAAAGCTACTTTTGTTCAAGCTTAACAATTTATTCCTTACCTATAAACCAGATGGTCAAATATAAACTGTTACAAACATTATTTGCTTCAGTAATATAAATGAAAGATGTAATCTGAATAGGTGGAATATTTGAAGGTATGTGTGTGTGTGTGTTATTACAGCGCTGGGTGCTGCATACGGCACGGCCAAATCGGGCACAGGCATTGCCGCCATGTCAGTGATGCGGCCCGAGCTCATCATGAAGTCCATCATTCCCGTCGTCATGGCGGGTATCATAGCCATCTACGGCCTGGTGGTGGCCGTTCTCATCGCCGGCTCCCTTGAGTCCCCCGCCACCTATACCCTCTTCAGGTTCACATTAATTATATCTACTTTACATCTTCCTTCTTACATGCTCATGTTACGAGTTCTCTCTTCTGTGCTATACATTCTGCATTGAAATATTTTTAGCTAGTTTTCCATCTAAATTCAATTCTAGATATTTGAATAGGCTCAATATGGCTTCATTACCATATTACCGTCAGAAAAGAGTGACAGGTAAGAGTGGAATTGATTTCAATGGCTCGTGCATATTTCCATTTTTACAATATTATCAAGCAACGTCCAACACTGACTTAAGTATAAAGATAATGACAAAGATTACTTATGATAGTGTCAATCATTGCTTTGCAAAACAGGTTTCGGGCCCATATCACCGTAGTTACACGACTCGTTATTTATCATTTTTTGTATTAAATTTCTTATGTGCAAGTTATCATTTTAGTTAGTCACATGTGCACACGGCTCCCTTCATGTTGAGATTTGAATGTTGATTATGATTTGAATGAATACATACATACATACATTACACACGCTGTATCCCGACAATCATGGTAAGCAGAGTAATCGGTGTTGTGCTATAAGGACTCTGGTAAATTACAGCACAACACTGACCACCACGTTTAGCACAGTATACGGACAAGACAACTATCAAGCAGCAAGTAAGACACGAAGAACCCACCTGCTGCATGACTAGGTGGAAGGACTGAATGTGGAATGAATGTGGAAATTTAAATTAGTTATTATTTACATACACTCGTGTCTGCCACTCGGAATATATACATAATATGATCACTTTATACTCATATCAGGTGTAAATGTGGAAATGAATATACCTACCTATAGATTACATTGAAGACTGTTATGTAATGGTGTAAGTAAAATATAGTGGTGTGGTGTTGCAGAGGGTTCATCCACCTGGGCGCGGGCCTGGCGGTGGGCTTCTCGGGACTGGCCGCAGGGTTTGCCATAGGCATCGTGGGCGACGCCGGCGTGCGCGGTACGGCTCAACAGCCGAGACTATTTGTCGGAATGATCCTCATCCTCATTTTCGCCGAGGTGTTGGGTCTTTACGGTCTCATCGTGGCCATCTACCTGTACACGAAACAGTAAACGACGAGAGCCTTCAGCCAATCCACCACTTCACTTCCCCTGTGGCCCGCGCTCACTCCCCGGCATTATCAGCGGTGGGAGTGAGTGCGCGCGCGTGTGGAGCGCGGGCGCGGCGTCTGGGGCGGCGCGGCCTCGATGCTGCCGCCTCGCCGCCCCCTCGATACCCGCCCGCCGTCGGCGCCCCCAAGTCTCCACGCGCTGCTTTCTCTACTATTTTGCTCATTGAGCCTCGCGGCGCCGCGAAGCTCATCTCTGCTTCCTTCCCATTTGTTCGCGATGATCGTGAATTTTTCGAATTTTTTATTTCGGGCCATCGGTGACCGGAAAGTATTCTCCTTTCTCTTTTCAACATATCATGCGATCGTTTCCGTTCATTCCTCGAACGATTTTCGTCTCATCCGAAATCACTTAGATTATTTTTAGTATTAAGGCGAAACTAATGTACAGTTAGAGTAGAAATTTAAGTCCAAACAAATTATCTTAAATGATTTATGATCCGTTAACTGTAGCCAGTACTGCGTACCTCGGTATGTGTTATTTCAATAGGGTCATCTCAATGGATGCAGGTTGCTGGATGCCTGGCTAAATTGTATTTATTAATGAATAGCTTTCAGTGTTCATAGTGGGAGTTTGTATCCTTACAATGTTGTGTAAGCTTTATGAGTGACTGCACGTTGACAAACTTATCTAAATTAATAAGAGTCACAAAATTGTATAATTGCCAGGAATCATTGAATAAACATGATTTGTACATTCCATATTATTTTGTTTCTGTGGTATGCATCGAGTGTGTGGCGACCGAGACGCGCGCGCGCTGTTGCCGCGTGCGTCGATAGACTTCTCTGTCTTGATCACTTGTAATCTGTCAACACATACATTATATCTGTGTACAACATAGTCAAAATGTTTGAATGAGTATAAATCGGGTAAGTAAAATATATACATAGGAATAATGTATTCTATTTTAGATTAATTTTAGAGATGTTATAATATCTTTGGTGTTATTGAATGAATTGTGTTAATAAAATATTTTAAAAATATTTATTGTAAATTACGAACCTAAAACAGCGTTTCTATACTCTACTTATCTGGTGTGAGCAGTCTAAAGGTTCTCAACACAACTCATTTGACAAAACTATTAGTGCATATTTTCTCTGCGAGTATTTCTGACATAATGAAATGGATTACTGCAGCACTGGCAGAACATTGAGAACCGCTAAGAGGAACATAGCCAAAATTCAAATATAATTTAGTGTTTTCAAATGTTCCCCAGAACACTTGCAGCACTACCCCGCTGGAATGGTAGGGCTTACCTTTTGAAAAAGCCCATTGATTGTGGGACGCCAGTTGCATCCACCAGCAGAGGCCCAAGCCACAGAATAGAAAAGAGTACTCAGTACAGAAGCTGCTCTGTACAAACACTCACAAAGAAATAGCTACTCTGCGACGACGCGATAAAGTACAAATTGACTCGCCCAGAGCTGCATGCCTAACCACGATAATTGCCTACATTTCGCTTCTCTTTCTGTCGTGTAACTCTATCTCGAAAGCGCGCCGTTCAGCGCGTTAAGGGCTGTGTCTTAGTGCTGTCTTATTGTGAGGAATAAAATGAAGATGATACCTACCAACTTTTATCGTTCTAGCTACCAACGATATGATATTTAGCTACGGCAAATTCATGCGAACAAATTCATGCATGCGTTAGCGTCACAATTAGTTTCTCACATCGAAGCGTGCATTGCGTGCAACCTTCCAGTGATAGTTTTGTTTGATCAATAAATTTAATGATCAATGATCATCTACAATGTACCTATTATCCTTATACGAATTAGGCCATACACACCACGCTGTTCGGCGTACTAATGTTATTGGCAATATAATAATATCATTTTAAATCAATGACCTACTATATGAATAAATAAATTACTAGAAATAAATCAAAATGCTACTAAACAACACTTACCTTTCTTCTTCTCTCGGCAATGAAAAAAAAGACAAGTTTTCATTTGTCTGTTGACTTTTGCACCCGTCCACTGCACAATAATTACGTGATTTCGACATTTTCTAAATTCGAAAGCGCCACACGCCCGGTCTGGCTGGATAGCGACAGCCCACTGTTAATTGTACATTAGTCGGTACGCCAAGCGGTAGGCATTTAACTCGCGACCTTGAGCGAGTGACGAAGGCCTGCCCAAGCCTCTTCAAGAAGTTTTTGGCTTCACTGCTCCACGGACCGAGGGTTTCAACTGCAAACGCAACTAATTCGAAATCTTGAATTAAATTTTTATATGTTGCGTTTGCGGTTATACGCCCCGACCGCGTCCGGCCAGCCGCCGGTGAGACCCGAACGTGACTTGTTGCTAATGTGTCGACACAAGTGGCGTCCCAAATCAAGGATCTACCCTTCGCCCATGGTATCAGGGTACTAAATACCATTGGGCCTCGAGCTAGAAACTTGCATCCGACGCATCAAGAAACCATGAAATTTATACCATGACTCAGCTGAATCGGTTTGAGGCAGTCTAATGGGGAAAATCAACTAACCATGCAGTATATGGCAAAGATTATACACGGTGAACAAAAAACCTGTCGAACACCCGAAGGCAGGAAGTACAGTTTCAGATACTGAATCGGATAGGCTAGTTTTTTTTTTAAATTCGGACAACATTTTTCAATAAAAAAATATAATTAGTATCACGACCTTTTACTTCTAATGCAAGATTCTCTAGGAGGCGCAGCGGCGAGGCGGCGGCACGCCGCTCCGCCTCGCCGCCAGTGTCGTAAATTATCTTGAGGAGAGAAGACATCTTGATACTTAGGAATAATTGAAATAGGGCATATTTTCATATAAATTTCGAAAAAAAAACTAGCCTATCCGATTCAGTATCTGAAACTGTACTTCCTGCCTTCGGGTGTTCGACAGGTTTTTTGTTCACCGTGTATATAAGGTCTTTCAAAATGAGTTCAGAGTACGCTAAGGGGGGGTTCTGTATCATATAGGGAATAAAACCTATATACATTTTTTTGGACCTTGGGCTTTTTTTTTATGTATTGAACTAAAAATATAGGTGGTTGATTTTTATAGTCTAATCGATTCAGTTTCATAACAGTAACAAAAAAGTCTTCTGCACCATAATGATCTAACGTGTAAGTTGGTAAAAAAAATTAAATTATTTTTATTCCATACTAATGAAACTAAAATTGTGGTTTTTCACAATTTCTGAAAGAAAGAGATCTATATGTTGGAAGACTTTTTTGTTCCTGGCATGAAACTGAAACGATTACTAAAAATTTTTTTTTTTTTATTTTACATTAAAAAAAATTTTTTTTTGTAAAAAAAAATTCTTTTTTCTTCAAAAGTGATCTATTTGCGATACAGAACCCCCCCCCCCACCACCATTTGAAATTCTGACGAATTGCAAATCTGACCATTTGAAAGTCTGACGATTTGAAAATCTCAAAATGAAAACCAAACGGAAATTATTTTAGACTTTTTAAGGGTCAGAGTTTTTATTTTTTATTTAACTTTTATTTCAAGCTTATTAACAGACGTAATTTTTTGGTTCCGTAATTAATTACTTTATTACTTACAAACATAGCTAAAAAACCATCTCCTTTAAACCAGCTTTCTAATAAAAAAAACCGCATCCAAATCGGTCCAACTGTTTGGGAGCTACGATGCCACATACAGACACACACATACACGTGAAACTTATAACACCCCTTTTTTTCGGTCGTGGGCCAAAATCTATGGTCGTGGGTTAAAAATATTCATATTCGGACCCTTAAGTACATGCACACCTTGATAGATTTATGTGCTTTAGTACCGCCTTCAACTCAAGGGTCCGAATTTGAATAAAAATATTATTTAATTATTTTCAGTTCTACTTGTTTTTTTAAGTCGATTCAATGTTTTTTTTTTTAAAGTTAAAATGACTAAAGCGGAATCTGAAGAAAGTGTCATTAGTGGTATCCACATTCGTCAGTTCTGACGAATGTGAACAATTATAGAAAAAAATAATTCTGACGAAAGTGGAATCTGACGGATGTGTACTGGATCAACTGCTCACGCATGGCGTTCCAATTTGGAATGACACCGAAAGCGGCCGACTTTGCATTAACGCACGCTATTTGAATATTGCGATAAGGCTCATTATACCTCTAAATAAAGGTGAAGATATGGCCTAATTGATCTGATTCATTTTGGCGCCAGCCTAGAGCAAAAAATTAAGGATTTCTCAGTAGATTTGGAAAATTGGTGATGGACCCCATGTTCACGCGCGAATTCTCCGCGCCGCCATCTCAATCACGATGTTTGGTGCATTAGTTTGTTGTTTGTTTACAAATTCGAAAGAATACAACATTTGTCCTGAAGTCGTTATAAAGGTGCTGACTGGTTTGTTATCTAGATAGATGATCCATCATGGATCTGGCCAATGGATCTTCTGAGAATGATCCCTTATTATTAAATACCGGCCCCACACAGCATCTCTCACCGTGCATGTCTTAAAAGGCGATTAAGGGATACGGGCTCGTACCCATACTACGTGACCGATTTTACCCACTTTTTGACCCCCTCCCCTCCCCCCCCTGGTGACCTACCGTGGTATGTGCTCAGACCCCCCCCCCCCCCCCCCATTTTCACGTAGTATTTTAAATAATTATAAAATAGCTATTTCTTTATATAGAAATGGCTATTTTAGCCTATTTAATCAATATTTGAGATCTTAGTGTGGTGTAAACGGTACAAGGTAGTAAATCGGCAGGAAATAAAAAACTATGCTCACATGTACAGGTAGGTATTTATGTTTTTATTCATTTATAATAACATACAATTTCCAACCACTTTGGACGAGATATTCCCATATTGAACTTTAAAATTACTTTTTTTTATAAACAATTAAATATATTGTAAAATATAACTGTAACTACGTGACTTGGCACTAACCTCCCACCCCCCCTCATGACTGGTATTTTTCGAACACCCAGAAGCCAGCAATCCAAAGGGAAGTCTCTGGTGTGGCACCATCTCGTAGGTGATATTGGCTGGTCGTAGCGTGTGCTCTGGCCCCTCTGAGCACTCGTACCGGGATACAGTAAAAAAAACCGGTGGTAAACCATGTTCACGTGCCGGGGTGTAACATGGGCTTTACAGCATCAAGCCATTATTCATATGAGCTGAGCAGGAGGGTCGCAAGTGAACAGTTTTTTGGTGCGGGCAAGTCGCCATCACAGCTACGTACTCGTATGTAGCATCATGTTATTTCGTTATAAGCACGCCTAACCTCATAGAAACCGTGCTAACAGAATGCAAAGAACAAATGCGGCGTGTATTTACACAGGATTTTAAGTGGTGATGGTGTTGGTTCCTCATAGGCTGACGTGATGTGTGCCTCGAGAGTGAATACACACACCGTCACAGCGTGTACGGTCGCAGTCGCAATGCAATTGCTCGCTCGCTCGCTGGTTGATGTACTTTCCAGGACAATAGTAATACTCCTATGGTCTGTTCCAAATAAACCTGGATAAAAAGTCATTGACCCAACTTCTACCACAATATTCAAAATACACGTGTAGTTTATTGCTTGTCATAGAAACTGTCGCTAATTACAATCCGGGATGCGTTTCATAATACTCTCGCCATGCATCAAAATAGTCGAAAAGGCGTAACTCAGAAACTTGTCTTAATGATAATCGTAGCCTGTGCTTTGAGCAGTGGACATGTAATCCAAAGTTCGTGGGTTCGAGTCCCACTTCAGGTATCGGGTACCGGCTGAAATATTTCTTGCAATTATTGTTATTTCGGATGCTTGAATGTGTAAATGTCTACATAAAAGCAAGTATAATAAGCATATGATCTATAGACGTGCATTATAGAAATGAAACTAGTCACTTGCAGTGGCGGTGCCGTCATATCAAAACCACATGATTAAGTTTTATATACAAATCATTTAATGTTAGTATGTAATTTAATGTTTATCAAGAGCCTTAGATAACAAATCATTAATATTGATGATGAGGCTCCTGGGGTCCATTATCAGTCCCGCAGCGACCATTGCATTGGAGAACAGCTGATTAGCGACCATGTTGGCTAACTCCTTGTCTGTTGACATCAACTTGTGCAGTTTCTTGATTATTGGGTGTCTGGAATACATAAATATTTCGAATAAATTTAGGTAAATCTCTGCATTGTGAATTAATAGAATTCCTTGAAATACCAGAGGGTCATAAATTGCTCAACCTAGACAACCCATACACTACCAAAGGTCAACATTTTACGAGGAAACTGTTTGTTTTACATATACTGAGCTAACATACTGAGGACATAATAATATGAAACTTAACCAATACTGCCATCTAGTAGACCAGATAGTGAAAAAAAAAGGTTCAATATGGAATTCCAGTCAAAGTCGGAGCCAAGGGGTTAAAACAACAATGAATGATATGGGAAACAAATTCCAGGGTCACAGATATGACTACTAACCCCCGTTTTCATCACCTCCAGCTACCTCTAGTCAACACCTCTACACAACAACAGCAGTTAATTGTCTGTTACATACAGAGATATTTCTCAACATTTGACAGGAGATAACAGTTACATTGTAGCGGAATGTGGTGAAAACGGCAGTAAGTCCTCACTTTGGATTGATCTCAAGCTGCGGCTGCAGCAGGGCATATCTGTTCTCCTCCGGGATCTGATGAGCTTGGGTGCGGATGAAGTGTCGTGCGGCCGCCATCTCGCCCACCATCACCACGCATGGATGGCTGTCGAGTTTCTGTGTGGCCTTCACCCCAAATACTTTCCCAGCGAGCGTAGTCTTAAGCCACGGCACCAGCTCATCCACTTGCGCCGTACTCAACCCTGAGCTTCCTGTTGAGGTAATAAAACATGGTTGTGGACAAGTTGTGGACACTTAGAGCATACCTACATTTTCAGCATAAATGTTTTAACTAAAAAAACGTACGTAAAAAAGGTATGGAAACAAAGAATTGAGGCATTTACTGAATGTTTCATCTTTATTCTGAAAATCTTTTTCTTTCTCTTCTGAACATAAAGAACTACAAAAACAATATTTTACGAGTAGCTTGTAAACGACCTACCGACCGACGTTCAGTCATGCCTAGGTGAGTATCAGTTTCTCTTTCGGAGTTTCATAAGTAAATTTTCTTTCATGAACACGAACAAGTTGGTTTGCGTTCCACGTTGAACTAGGTGTTCCATATAATAATCACCTATAATGGTGTCATCCTTGCCAACGGGCTCTTGGTGTTTGTCATTCTCCACGGACACAAGTCGCCGGCCGGCAAACTCCTTGAGCTCGAGTAGGACGAGTTCGTCGTACATGTCGTAGCAGAATAGCACTTCCTGGCCGCGCCGCTTTAGCGACTCGTAGTACGGCGAAGTCTCTGCCAACTCACGACTGTTGGACGGGGATAAAAAATATATAATGATACCATGAGTTTCGACATCAGAAAACTGTTCTTAGGTAAAGAGGTGAAAACGAACTAATCGTGTGAGTCGTGCTTCCGTCTGTATGTCCGACCGTCACAGGGTCATAATTCCAGTTATAAAATTTGAAATAAAAGACTGGCATTTTAATTTAGAAAAATTCTCAACACCAAGTAATTATGTTGCTGTTGCTAAACTAAATATTTGAAGTAATATCTTTAATATTTGATGGAAGATGGAAGTGTTTATATTTGATGTACAGGGAGCGTAGCCAGTTACAAGCTGCGACACATTTTAGAATGTACGTAGAAAGGGTGGACACAAAATTACTTGTCCAAGTGTGGTGTATTTGTTTACTTACATAATACATGTATTATGGACTATGCCAGGTTCTATAAAAAAAAACTTTCATTTAGCCACCCATGCCAGGTTCTTAAAAGAAAACTTTGATGGATGCTTCCACTGAACACCTTTTTTTTGTGTATTTTAAGGCGGTGACAAACGCCAAATACGCAAAACATGCAAAAAGTGCGACAAAGAAGGTCCAAAACTGACCAATTGACACACATTCAGAAAATTTAAAAAATACCAACCTATAATTTGGTTCCTTACCAACAAAGTGCATTGCTGGTTTTTTTAATAATGAGTAAAAGTAAGTAATAAACATAAAATTAAAAATATATAAAAAAAGCATGAATTTTTTAAAATCTGAGTATGTGTGTATTATTACAATTTTACAATACCACCGATTCAAAGGTCACAAAGCTCTGAGAAAACTCTATTCAATTTTTTTTATTATTTTATCCACGAAAGGAGATAAAAATAAAAAACAAAAAACGCCTACATGAAATTATTGACGTAATTCTTCAGTCGGAAGGGTAAAATTTTTGCCTTCGTCAATTTAGCAGGCACTTCAATACTAGATACAATTTTAGTTCCGGGCTCGCTTGCTCGCTCCTGCCCTGCTGCGCCCGCGTGTCGGTCGTCATTTCTGTCTTCTGTGTTTGGATCGAATGGAAAAAAGATAGGTAGGATAGGTATATTTGTACCGTGTGGGATGGTAATTTAAAATAATAGCCCCACTGCATCTCTCCCCGTGCATGTCGTAAAAGGTGACTGAGGGATTTTTTTATGTAAACTGACACAGTTTGCTATATCACCTATAACATCCGTGATGTCAGCCCATAACACCGGGTGAACTTAGGTGCCATGTCAGTGCTTCCCTTTGGTCGTGCCGGCTACACTAAACTGGACGGAAAATACAAACTATTTCGGGATATGACTCCCTTCTTTTTTTCCGTCCAGTTCAGTGAAGCCGGTACGACCGAAGAAAAGCACTGACATAGCACCTACTTCACCAGTTGTTACGAGCTGACATCTCGGATGTTGTATTGTAGGTGATGTTGCCACCGTGTCATTTTCCGTACCAGTATACAGTACGACCATATCAGTAATATCTCTCTTCTGTGGTATCTATCAGTATACGCTCCGGTACGTAACTTGACGGGGCGTTATACGCATGGCTTTCGTTGGTATAACCACAGAATAACTAATAGGTACTGTGGTATAACGCTGTCTGCGCTTGAGATGCAAGGACTATAGAACCGTGCCTAAATAAAAGTAGCCTAGCAACAGCGGCGCGCTGCGGAGCGGGGGCGGCGGCGGCACTGTGGTGGCGCGGAGCGGAGACGACGCGGCGGCGAGGCGCGGCGCGGAGGAGCGCAGCGGCGGCGCGGCGCTCCTACGCGGCGGCGCGGCGCGGCGCGGAGGAGCGGCTTGTTATTGCTTGCTTGCATGCGTTGTTGCTTGCACCGTGTATATGTATGTAGCTAGCTACATACATTATACGAGTATTTGAGCGTCCATTTGTAAATTGTTATTTAGCATTATTCATAGTGCAATAGAAGGGGGTATATTGATGTGTCCATAGACCATCCATATCTATTAGGACGCTTACTATACTACTATCACGTAGTATCACGTAAGTATATTACGTACACTATTCGTTCAATGATCTGACGAATTTTGATATGGTAAGAAATACATAGGTAGGTAGGTAGGTACCATCGAATTAGAAAGGGGTCTGGAAGGAGCATAGCACGGCGACTGAACGCAAGCGAGTGAAGCTAAAAGTTGGACGCCGGGGATACCCGCGCAACCTGCCGCACACCCGCAGCGACCTATAATTGACCGCATATTGGACTCATTTAGACGAATATTGACGGCTTCAAATGTGCGCTAGAACGTTCCTTCCAGATCCCTTTCTAATTCGATGGCAGAGCCTCCCGCGCCTCCACCGCGCCGCCGCCGCCGCCTCCGCCGCCGCCGCCGCCGTGCCGCCTCCGCACCGCACGCTGCTACTGAGTTACCGCACCGCACCGCACCCCACCGCACCGTGCCATGCTGCCGCCGCGCGCGCCGCGCGCGCCGGCCGGTACCTATGTTGCTATGATATTTGCCATACATACCTAAATGCCTATCTACCTATTACCTACCTACCTATTTTTATTTTAGTTTTCATCGATAGTCTATTTACAGGTTTATAAAAAGTGGTAAGTACATGAACTAAAATAATTTGGAAGAAATTACAATAAAATGTTATTTAGGTAAAATAATAAAAAATAAAAAATTAGAATCACGCATCAGTTACATAAGCCACAATCATTTTAACAATTAAAATAATAAAAAAGAAAAAAAAAAAAACATACGAAAGTTGGATTCGAACCCCGAACCATCAACTCTTTAGGCTGATAGCGACAAACTACGCTAAATGTGACTTGAACGTGCGAAGCGAAATTAGCAGTCGCATGGTACATTATGTAGAATTCCCGAATGCTCAAGGTCGTTGGCGTTTGTCACGGCCTTAAACTATAATCAGTTTTGCAAGACCTTATATACAACCTTTAGGTTCTGTTATCTAGCTAGGTCATTAGGAAATGTAAATTAAACTAACCTGGGGGCTGCTAGATAGTAAATAGACCTCTGATCGTCCTTCTGCCGACTGCTGTACTCTGTGAGCGAAATCTTCTTTCCTCCCTCCATTTGAGAGGATTCGAAACGAAGGAGTTTAGCGATATCTTCCTAAATTTAAAAATATGCACCGAAATTAGTTAATTTGAAGTGTAATAAATGACTATAACAGCTCGAAGGAGAGAGAAGAGCTTATGAATTACCTTCTCCAATGAGCTCTGGCTGATGACAATGCCTTCCTTTAAAAATACTGAATAATCTTTGTAAAACTGATCATATTCGACGGGCTCCTTCTGTGATTTGTCATTCAAAAACTTCAGGATTCTGTTTGTTAGTACTGTGCGGAGTTTTCTGAAAATCATTAAAAAACAACAATAAATATTGAATGCACATCAGGTTTCAAATTGAACCTTAAAACCTTATATTTAGTCATGCTTACATTATCAGACCGCTGTTTTGTAGAAGTTCTCTGCTTAGATTAAGTGGGATGTCTTCGGAATCGACAACACCTGTTGGAAGAACATAACAAAAACCAGTTATATTATATATCAACATGATTGAACACAAAAACTGAAACAGTCAGCAGAGAGAGTTCACCATTAGAGAAAAAAATAACAAGGAATATTACAACCTATTTGACTAGATACAAAGCTGACAATGGTTCTTTACACTGGATTTTTGACTGTAATAATTTGAAGTGGTGTGTGATGTGAAATTATGAGAAACAAAATTCTTTCTGCAGGAAAGTTTTCTTGCCCCATCGTTCTTGCTGTGCTAATAGAATGACCGCATAAAAAATTCTGTTTGACATGTCCAAGTGTAATATATTAATTTATGTATTATTTATTAACCAATTGGATAATTGTATTAATAAACAAAAACTGAGTAAGGGGGGGATGGACCATCCGACCACATATCCCATTCCATACACAATCTGCACTAATATAATATTACAAAGAGGTAAAGTTCGTAAGTTTGGATGTAGGAGGTAATCTCTGAAATACTCATCTGATTTCAAAAATTCTTTGAAAAATAGAATTTAGAACAAGAGAATTTAGAATGGACCTTCAGGATTAGCCGCGTACTGACTGAGCGCGGCATACGGCGAGGCTGCCTCGGCCGTATGCCGCGCGAGGCTACGTCGCTACAAAACCAATTGTCGCGAGGCTGCCTCGCGAGGAAAAGCTGAGCCATAATTCAAATAAGTTTTAAGCACAGCTCCTTATCCATGTCGCGAACGAGCGAGGCGAGCGAGGCACATAACGTCAGTCTTGAGTGCGCGCGGCAAATGGACTGAGGGTCCTTTGAGCGCGACAAAAAACCGACAGCGGGCGGATCGGTTGAGGCAACGCTCCCCCGAGGCCGCGCGTGCGTTTGTCTCGAGCGAGACGCGTTCTGACTGACCGAGGCTTGTGAGCCGAGGCTGCCTCGCGCGGCAGCCGCGCTCAGTCGGTACGCGGCTATTGACATGGCAGGCTATGCGAGCGAAGCCGCGGGCAAAAGCTAGTTATTTTTTATAAAACTTTCACAGCCAGGTACCTCTTTCCGAGGTGGGCCAACAATAGTCAACAATTTACACAATAATATGTAATGAGGTTTTTGTGTGGAGTTGGACATATTGCGACCAGCCCGTGGTGGCCGGTGGCAACGGCTGGGGTGCTGCGTAGCGTTGAGTTGTTCTAGAGCAATATGCCGATAGTAAGGAAAGTAGACACAGCGTAACTGTTTCCTCTTTCTCTCAATCTGCAGTCAATATAAGAATGTTGAGGTCGGCCCCACCTTTCACGAACCGCAGCCACTTGGGCAGAATGTTATCAGCCTTGCTCTTTATGAGTATCTTCCTTGAGTACAGTGCAACGCCGACGTCTGCATCGCGCGACATCTCGAAGAGACCGGGCTTGCCCTCCGGTACGTACAGCAACGCCTTTATGCTGAGAGGTGCGTCCGTCTTGTAGTGTAGAGTGAACCGTGGCTTGTCGTAAGATGCGCTCGTGAACTTGTAGAACTCTATGTGTTGCTCAGGAGTCACTTCTTTGGGTTCCATCAGCCACAGCGGCTGAGGGGATAAAGGTTAAACAATATTATTCCAATAAACAATTAAATCAATATCACATAATGTTGATGTGAGTGACAATAGCATCTCAATCCTAACTAATAAATAAATCGTAATGACACCCCATCGTGGATTCTATGTTCGCTTATAACTCGAGAATCAATCAATTCACTTCCAAGAATAGTAGGGCACAGCTAGTGTATCGACAAAGAAGGTACCTGAATAGAGTTCACTCTCTCATCGTTAAGATAGATGGCACTGCCGATGAAATTGCTGTACTTTTTAATTATATCTGAAAAAAAAAAACAATGTTTTAACCTCTTAGTTCTAAAACAAGGTGAACATATGTCCTACTTGATTTGATTAAATTTGTTGCTCGACGAAACAAATTTAATACTTTTCAGTCGTCCCAGAGACAGTTAGGCGTACACGGTTCTTTATTCTTTATTCATCATTCGTATGGTAGTACACTACGCTTGAATTTGTCCTGTTTTGTTTTTACAATCCGGTTCGATTGCACCCACCAAGAAGAGCCGGCAAGAAACTTTGCAGAGGTTTTTTAATATCTTCGATTACAATACATTGTGACTAGATATTAATTTCAGGCAATATGTGCTAACTTACTAAGCACTCGGCTAAGCGTTTGTTTGTGAGTTTGCAAGAAAGAAGTGCGGGAGGGGGTGAGTGGGGAGGAAATGTGGCTTTCGTGGCTGTGTGGCCGCGGTTAGCTTCGCCCGGCCGGCGCGTCCGCTCCATGCATAGCGTGCGCGTGGCCCCCTATATGTGGATATGTATGGCAGCTCATATTGAGCAAAGCTGACGCCACGTGCGAAATGTAGTCGTGGGCCGCTATCTGTGGCCGGCTTTATGCAAGAATTGCCGATGTCAAAAGTCAGACAGCCCGACGCTTATGGCACAGATTACTTCATAGTTACTTAGTAACAGATAAATCACTCCATAGAAAAAGTTCCATACCTTAGGCTTTAATAGCCTACTGTTTCACGTCGCCAATCGCTGCGTGCGAAAATGTACCTAAACAATCGAGTGTAAAGTGATTATTCCTTTGCAGCTGCGCGCAGTTGCGTGGGCGAGCGTGTAGGTATGCTTCGCGCGGCTGACGAATTTCCACTGACCGCCGGCGGTCCACCGAGCGGTAGGTAGTTAGCGCGCGCAAGTACATAGAGTGCGTGAGGCCTGCTTATGGGGTGAAATTGTTGATTTGTTTGTGATGATGAAAATAAAATTATATTGTGTCCAAGTCTATTTACCTTTGACGGTGTTGTCATCAGCAAATTCACGGCACTCTGTCTTCAAATTTATAACAATTTTAGTTCCCACGGCAACACCATCCGCCTCTTGAATCTCGTAAGTGCCCGAACTGTGGAATTTGTTGCACTTTTATCTTGTTTTATAGCAACACCAGATATATCTAAGCACTGTTTCAATCAAGGTCGACTGGTAAAACTGTTTAGGAGATAACTGAAGGAGGATCCAGATTATTTGATCATAAGATATTGGTCCGTGAGAAATAATTGATAATTGAACATCACAACTGAAGGATTGAAATGTGAAGGCTATTGTAGGTCAATTCATATTGATATTTTTTTATGATTTTGAGTTCTTAAATTTAGTGATACAAATAATTGTTTTTTTTTATGCATATAAGCGGCGGGTGGCCGAGTGGTTTGGGCATCGGCTTCTCATGCGGGAGGTCCGAGGTTCGAATCCGGTCGGCGTGTACCAATGAGTTTTTTCTGACGAAAAAATTTACGTGCATACCTACACCCGCTGCTTCACCGTTCGGAACCGGTGTAAAACTGTAGGTCCCTTCCCTTGCCCCTTACTAGGTGGTAGGCTCAAATTGTAGCCAACTGGGTTGGTACCACCGTACTGGATGTAAGATGGCCGCAAGCAACCTCGGTTGTGTTCTCCTCTAGTCCAGTATAGCCAGCAATCCAGGGAAGTCTCCGGTATGGCACCTACCTTCTCGGAGGTGATATTGGCTGGTTAGAGCATGTGCTTTGGCCCCTCCGACTCAGCCACCCATACCGGATTACATAAAAAAAAAAAAAAAAAGTGTGACATTTTTTTTTTTATGGAAGCTGACACGGTTGGCTACATCACCTACAACATCCGTGATGTCAGCCCATAACACCGGATGAACTTGGTGCCACGTCAGTGCTTCCCTTCGGTCGTGCCAGCTACACTGAACTGGACGGAAAACACAAACTATTTACATAGCCGTTTCGACCGACCTTTCATTCAGTACGGTGGTACCGACCCGGGCGGGTTAAACCCTACCACCTAGTAATATAAGAAGGGAGTCATATCCCTTAGTCGCCTTTTACGACATACACGGGGAGAGATGCAGTGGGGCTATTCTTTTAAAGTACCGGCCCCACACGGTACACCTCTGGCCTCGTTTAACCTACAAGTAGGTGACTACGATGCCCATGGACATTCTGTGATGCACGGGGATTACGAATGCCATGCCGGCCTGACAGGAGCCTTTTCACGCCCCCTTTAGAATTTCTTTAGGAATTCTGTATAATGCAATTACAAAACACAATTTACCCATCAGAAGTCCACTTGTATCCCTGCGAACCTTCCTTAGTGCTTCGTGTGAACACTTCTATCTTATCGGCCACCATAAACGCCGAATAGAAGCCTACTCCGAACTGGCCAATGATGGTACTGGCGACGTCAGCTCCCTTACTCTTGATCTCTTCTAGAAATGACTTGGAGCCCGATCTCGCTATGGTGCCGAGGTTCTGTACCAACTCCTCCTTCGTCATACCTATTCCAGAGTCCTGTATGCAAAAATATTACTTTAATCAACTTTGCCAATTTGAATTCCTTTACGAATGTATTTGTAAAAACAATCACAAATGTATTTCTAAAAACAGTCACTTGAGTGAAATATTGCATTCTTTGGGAGCGACGATGGAGGTGGAACTCGAGTTAAGCCTTTCTTAAGGAGCGTACTCACCGGGAGCATTCGCTTCATGAACTTCGCACCACGAACAAAAATTCGCGCCGCCAGCAAAATGTCTCGTCACTCAATACCCAAATTTCACCCAAAGTTTTATCAGTATTCTTAGTAAAATAATGGGTATATTATTTTAAGTAAATAAATGAAATGGATGAAATGAATACCTATTATTTTACTAAGAAGACTGGCAGCGCAAAATTTTATTCGCGGGGTGAATTTTTGTTCCCTGTGTGAATTTTCGTTCGCTGTACAAATGCTCCCGGTGAGTACGCTCCATTAGATGAATCATTGTCAGAAAATGAGAGCTACTGAAATAACCTAAATAAAATCAAGTTTCAAAGAACTGGTTTTGGAAAAAATCAATACATTCAATGTTTAACCTGCTGACTTCCAACTGCTCCATGCGGAGCAGGTATTGAGTACGTCCTCCGGCTCACAAATGCTCCATGCGGAGCAGGTATTACTTACGGCGCCGGCCACCACCCGCGCGGGTTTTCGTCTAATACTATTTCAGTGAATTTTTCTTATAACGAGAGAGCACTTTAGATAGATGATTTAAAGACCTTTCCATTGATATGAAACACACCTACAAAGAATTCCGCACTCAAACAGAAAAACAATATATTCTAATACATTTAAAAAAAAAAATTTATGTATGTGTTTTTGTTTCTTTTTTTGTGGGGAGTGGGGTGTCGAACTGAGCTTGCAATGGCTTCACTGAACATATCCCTGCCCATTGGCAGTAGAGGAGGGTGTCAATCGAGGTCGGGACTAGCGAGTGGCCACTCTGTGTAGTTCTCCAGCATGGGTTACGTTTCGCCTCGCATCAAGCCCTCGTCAGCTACTCTGCGATGACTAGAACATGAACGAGATCAGTCTTGTAGCCAGTCCGTATCTCATTATCCTGTCTACTAGATTGCAGTATGTTTACTTTGAAGTGCTGGTCCTACGGTATGTTACTTTCCCATGGAATTGTAAGTTCAACAAGCACTACATGCTCTGTGGCTTTTAAGAATATGAGTATATCCGGTCTTAATGCCTGTGGTAGATTTCTGAAGGCATTTAATAATACTTGCTGTTGTGTATGAGATGTATTGTCAATTTTATATTAGATAAAAATCGGAAAAAATGTCGGGCTTATTTGTTTTTCTTGGAGTTCAAAAAATTCACATGTGCTTCTAAATAAGTAATCCTCACTTGTTTGACATAGATTCGTGGATAATTTAATTCGCTATAATTTATAAGTGTAAATAGAGTTTATTGATCCGACTTCATTATTTTGCGAAATATTTCAGATTATAAACATTTGGTGCCGCATGGTGCCAAATTATTGCGCGGCAAAAGTGACCCGGGCGTCAGGAGGGGTAAACGTTATTATAACACGTAGGCGTCTAAAGGTTAAATTTCCAGCTTATAACTTGTTCAGATTAAGAGCTATAGAGACCTGAAAGACAGATGGACAGCCGGACACAAACATTGTAGCTAAATTAATAGGGTACAGGTTTTACTAGGGAACCCACAAGAGCAGAGCCGTACCTGTATGATGATGATCCTGTTCTGCTTGTCTGTGGTGAGTCGTATCTCGAGGGCGCGGTCCTGCTGTGTGAGGTTCACGCGCTCCGCCCCCTCGCTCACTGCCACGTAGCGGAACTTCTCCAGTGCGTCGCTCGCGTTCGAGATCAGCTCGCGAATGAACACCTGCGTCAGGAGCACACGTTATTATTATATTATTAATATTATATCATCCACTTATTTACACATTTCTTTTTATATAAATTATACATTTAAAAAAATTTTAACCTAAAATTAACATAAAACAAACGGAGTTTCCACCACCGGCGGCGGGCCGAGCCCAGGCTACCGATGGTCGGGTCCCAAAGAGAAACCTCCGGACTATAGGCGCAGTGTCAAGCAGGGCTGCCTTCTGGATCTGGCCCTTGACCCAACCAGGGTGAGCTTCAGCGAGAGCTTCTTAAGGTGGTCGTCGAGGCTCTTCACTATCAGCCCATGCGCCGAAACGACTATGGGCACAACGATCGTCGAGTCGACGGGCCACATTTTGGTAACCTCGTGCTGCAGATCCAGATACTTCAACATCTTCTCTGCATCCTTACTGACGAGGTTACCATCGTGCGGGACGGCGATATCGACGAGCGTTGCGCGCCTTGACTCCCGTTCTACTATCACAATATCAGGCCTGTTCGCGAGAATAGTACTGTCTGTGATAAAGGCCGGTCCCAGTTTAATATTATTTATAGCACTAACAGCTTGAAGCTGATGCGTACATTGCACACATTCAGTGACTAGACGGTTGCCTAAATAAGGTTTAGGCTCAAGCTCGGCTCAGTTTGAACCGGAATACCATTGCAAACACTATATTTTGTCTATGTCGACTATGTGGACTCTGGTACTGGTTCCGAGTAGTCGAGAGTGCTCCGGACAGCCATCGAGGCAGGTGACGGCACTGGCCACCTGTAGTTCCAACATTACATTACTTTCTTTTCTACTATCCTTTTGCCAAATACTCAAAGTGCCTAAACAATATCTATCTCATAAATAAGTGCAGAGCATTGCAGGGGTGGAAACTGATTGCATGGCAAAAAATACTGATTTTACTGACTAAAACCCTCTAAAATGGTGACTGCCTATCGGGAGTGAGAGACGTTCTCAGCGGCGTGCCCCAAGGATCAGTTCTGGCACCAACTCTATTTGGTCTCTACATCTCCGACATCTGCGCTGTTATCCAAGCCATGTCAAGCCTATTCGCCGATGATGCAAAACTCATTGCCAACCCCATTGTGAGCAGTGGGACACTCAGAGATGACCTGGACAGAATATTGGAATGGACCCGCCATTGGCTAATACGAACTAACCCCTCGAAATGCACAGTTTTGCATATAGGGAATAATAACCCGAGACTCCAGTATAAAATCGGAACAGACATAATATTTTCTACACAGGCTCAGAAAGATCTGGAAATAACTATCTCAGAAGATCTAAAATGGGCAAATCATATAGAGACCATAGTCAAACGAGCAAACGCCATACTCTATGTTGTACGAAAATCATTTCAAAACCTGACTATAGAGACATTAATCAAAATTTACAAATCTCACATTAGACCACTCTTGGAATATGGATTTCAAATATGGAATCCTTACTTCGTCAAAGATATTACTCTCCTAGAAAGAGTTCAAAGAAGAGCGACCAAGATACCAAAATCACTGAAGAGGAAACCATACGAGGAAAGACTAAAAATCCTCAACCTGACAACATTGGAGCAACATAGAGAAAGGGGTGACCTCATAGAAACATACAAGATTCTCAATCAGCATTATGATTGTCCAGAACTGGAGAACCTCTTTACTAGAAATACAAATAGTCATCTCCGAGGCCATAGCTTGAAGCTGAATGTCACTGTCAGCTCAACAAATCCGAGACGAAACTTCCTGTCAAATAGAGCAGTGGAAATGTGGAACAAACTGCCCGAAGATGTCGTACAAGCACCCACCACCAATTCCTTTAAAAACAGGCTCGACAAACACCTAAAAAAAAACACCAAACTAAACTAACATAAAAATAACAAAGCACCAGTGAACTTAGACATGAACACATCAGCCTAGGCTGTTCGTTCATCAAATAAATAAATAAATAAATAAATAAAAAAAAAAATACTGACCATTTACTGACCAAATCTCTAGAATACTGACCCTTGGTCGGTCAATTTGACACCGAAATACGAATGTTAGTTGCTGTTAGTTAAGTATAATTATGTTAATAATATATGAAGAGCAGTGGCGGCTGGTAACTTCAGTGACCGGTAGTGCGCTAAATACCAAATTACCCAACACATTCCCCTCATGTTATTTTAAGATCGGGACTTCCGATTTTTTTAAATGCCTGCGTTTAATAATTATGTACGTACCTAGTATGAATATTCTCAAGACACTCAATGAGTTGCAAAAAACAAGAAAAGAAATTCAAACAACTTTTTTAACTAATTTTAGTACGTGTATGTACTAAAATTCGTAAATGAACACATCCATAGACCACAACACTACTGCAGCTTTAAAAAAGAAAACTGTAGTAATGCCCCAAAAATACTTAAAAAAAAATATAAAAAAATAAAAGCATTTGAAAAGTAGGAATTGAACCCGGGATCACCTGATTGTAAAGCCTTACCTTTAACCAACGCTTAGGCAAATATCCGCACCACTTAATTCACAGTATTACACAGAAAACACAAAACCTAACCATATCCCATTTTAAATATTCGCGCGCTAACGGGTATGTGACATCACATGACAGCGCGCTGACTCTAGCTAGACAGACGGACTCGTGCAAAACGAATCGCTCGCGAAGCGACGCGTCGCACGCGCGGCTATTCTCTATGAAGTATCTTTTGTCTCACGCGCCAGCGGTGTTTTGCCGATCTCCATACATTCAGCATGGGAGACCCGCGTGCGCTCTCCGATTCCGCACGGGGCGCGCGTTTACTCGCAAAAAAGTGTCTTGTGATCTATAAAATAAGGCCGAATTCACATTCGTATTTATTTGGAGTACGATCTTTATGGTTTTAATGTAGGTATATTGTAAGATATTATTTATTTTGAGTGAAGTGAAGACTTCTCGTGGTATGGTAGTGCGGCGCACGAGCGCACTTTAGAACCAGCCGCCAGTGATGGAGAGTGTTTGTGAATAAGTAAGAAAAATATTTTTGTTTGGCCTCCACAATCCCCATAGCCAACCTCACTGAAATAATTCATCACTGGGCCACGCGGCCCACATGCTTGTTCTAAACTCTAAAGTGATAGTGATATCCAAAAAAAGGGATTAAGAGAACCAATTCTTTAAAATATGTTTACGGACCTACCGAAAAGAAATGAGGGGTGTGCTGTAGTATAAGGCCTGTTAATTAGAAAATTGCTGGTAGCTGGGACTGGTAGGTGAGGGTCTATGGAACTATTACCAAAAAGAATTGTTTGCCGGAAATGCGTAGTTTCGGAGAAAAAAATAAATTTCCCATACAAAATTAATTTTTCATACAATATAAAAAATTTGTTTTTGTTTTTTTAAGGCACCAAAACATTGGTTTTGAATATAAATGTATGTAAAAACAAGGGAAGTGGTATGGGTGAATGGTTTGGTGGTTTAAAAAAAAAAATAACCAGGGTTAATTTATAGAAGATGCGTCGCTACGCGACGCATCTTCTATAAATTAACCCTAACCTAATTTTGAGGCGGGGCATGGCGTTTTTGCATAAATTCCTATTCAAAATAAATGTTTTGGTGCATTAAAAAAAAATATTAAAAATCTAAAATTAATTTTGTATGAAAAATATTTTTTTCAACATTTTTTTTCTCCAAAACTACGCATTTCCGGCAAAAAATTCTTTTTGGTAATAGTTCCTTAGACCCTCACCTACCAGCCCCAGTTACCAGCAATTTTCTAATTAGCAGGCCTTATACTACAGCGCACCCGAAATGAGATGTTAAGAGATTTTTAAGGGACTCTACTTCAAAACGGCATTTCTGTCACCTCAATCTACAGAAACCAGACCACGCTTGTGGGAACGTAGCCCCTGATCCTCAAAATACTGACTTTACTGACCATTTTTCGAAAAAACTGACTTTTACTGACCTTAGCCAAAAAAACTGACTCTTACTGACTTTACTGACCATTTTCCACCCCTGGCATTGTTGCCCTGTGATTCGAGCAGTAGGCAGTACAACCTATATCCAAACAAAGCAACCTATGGTTACACATTTTCGTTTAGTACTATTTCAGTGAATTTTCATTATTAGAACGAGAGATCAGTAAAAATAAAAACAACATAAATGATAGATATTATAACAATATGATGAAAAAATATTTCCATCCATATGAAACACACCTACAAAGAATAAAACACTCAAATAGAAAAAAATATATTCTGACGCCTTGTAATTTTTTTTAATGTTTTATTCGTGGATTGGATTTAAGACCCAAATTTTTAATTCAACACTCAAACAGAAAAAAATATATTCTGACGCCTTGTCATTTTTTTATTTTTTGTTCATGGATTGGATTCAAGTCCCAAATTGTTAATATGTTTGGGGCGTCTTAGTAGAAAAATTCTCATAAAAATTTATACATAATTTGTATGTTTTTGTTAGAAATAATTGTCAGCCTCGGTAGCTCAGTGGTGCGGTCGGTCGACTGTTGTTAAGCAACCCTGAGCGCGGTCAGTACAAGGATGGGTGACCGCTGGACCGTTGGAGGCTGACCGTGGGTCGGATTCCACGTAAAACTGTAGGTCCCTTCCCTTCTTACCTTACTAGGTGGTAGAGATTATCCCGCCCGGGTTGGTACCACCGCACTGAATGAAACGTCGGTCGAAACGGCTATGTAAATAAAGTGTTTTCAGTCCAGTTCAGTGTAGCCGACATGAAATGAAGGGAAGCACTGACAAGGCATCTATTTCACCCGGTGTTATAGGCTGTGGTAAGTGATATAGCCAACTGTACCAGTTTCCATAAAAAAAATGGAGTTCAAAAAAATCTGTTGTTTTATACCGTTTTGTGGGTAATTCATTGGCTTTTTATGTGCCAATGAGTTTATTGACCTAGCTTAATTATTTTACGAAATACATGAGTCTATGTGCGCAATTATGGAATGAAACTTTGGCTTTTTGGTTTGCGAAATTGTGAATAATAAATATACCTGTGCTGTGGGATCAATATTAGTATGTGGGTAATATGTTTTTAATGAAAGGTATAAAATTACAAGATGCATGGCAAGCATAAAGTTAAAATGTAACTTGCCTCCTTGTCTGAATAAAGGGAGCGAGCGACAATGTCGAGCAACATTCTGGTCTCCGCTTGAAATTCTTTCTTTTCAGAGTCTCCTTTAACAGTTTCTTTGGAAGTCTTCTCGCTTTCTGTTGCTGTGGCGGTGCTGAAGCTTCTATGGTTCTGGATTAAATCCATCTGACGCAAACCTAAAACTTTTAACACAAATATTAAATAAATAAATGTTCTGAAAGCAAACCAAACCTAACTTATATTGCATGTCGAGAGATTCATACTGAAACATATCTGGACGATAAATAATTCAACTGGCCATGTGGAATTCTAAGATCAATTACATGCTAGCAGCTAGCTGGATATTATAATAACTTCTAGGAACATTTAGGTGCATTTTTCAACTGCAGAAATGATTCCTTCATACTAAAAATAAATTAGTAATAAATGACCAATGACATTTATAAAACTAATAGACGCATCATCAGGCCAAAACTCCTAAGAAATGTGCGAGCCTCCTGCTGCTAGGGTTGTTACCACGCGATTTAAATTTTCCATCATTCGAGTATTTGTTTAGTATTTTATCACCGTACAAATTATCTTTTAGGTAAAACTAAAATAAACACATCTACAGTGTTGCTCCCTTTTTGGAGGTACTTTGAATGCCCCCCCCCCCCCTAAACGGCCCCCCTCCCCGGGCGGAGGAGGTTCATAAATCGATACACCAAGCTTCCGCCACCTGCCAGTATCTATACCCACCCAACGACATTCTACTTTCTGGACATGCCCTCGTCATACATTTTACCGGTAGAAAGGTGCGATTGGAGTTCTTCTGTATTGCCAATATTTAAAACAGCGTAAGTGCGCGAGCGCCTCATACTACCCTACCAAAACTTTTAGACCAATGGCATTAGTGTTAGTTAGTGAGTTAGTGTGCGTGAACGCCACTGCGGTGCTCGGCACACTAATAGATGCACACAGCGCGTACACTTGTGCATATTATCACTAACACTAATGCCATTGGTCTACAAGTTTTGGTAGCGTTATACATCACGTTACATTTCCGCTCTGTGAACGTCGATAGAGTAAGACGGTTAAATGGCAATTTTATTTGTATAAGGGAGACAACGATTGGAGAGTGTGCTGAATGCTCACAAATAGCGCGCCTCAATTCGGTGCGTTGTATGCCACTTCCCGATAATTTTTAATTTGTTGTACCCACCCCCTAACTAGAACTGCAGTGGACTTCCGTGGCAGGTATTTTACGCGCATTTAGTATGGAGGAGAACCTATCGAACATTTTGTTACTTTTTTATATGACACTAATAAATATAAACAATAGTAATTCCACTAGGATTGCTTCGAAGCACTAACCAGGGGTTGATCGTAGCCGGCGTGCAGAGGAGTTAGAAACTGAACGGGAGCCGTGTAGTGCCGGTGGCACGCAGCGCAGCGCCGCACGTCGCATTAGAGCTGACATCTTCTTTTGATTTCTTATACCAATACCAATCTAAAAAAAGAAAATCGTTTTCCTTCTTTCTTGCGGAAAAAACTCAATTGATTGTTGATTGATTGCCGATTGCCTGGTGATTGCCTGCAGTGTTGCCGCTTAGGAAAAAAGAAAGTCACCAAACTATTGCCATAAAGTCACTAGAATTAAGGAAAAAATTACTTCAAAGAGTCACTAGAAGTCACTAAATATTTTTATCAGAGCTCCATTTATAATTTTTCAAAATACATTTTTTAATAAGTGTGAAAAAATCAATGATTTATTCATTCAATGTTTATACTTACTTATATAATTTAAAATTCAATTAATTGAATAATTTCATCTTCTTCCGGCACAGGGAAGGTGAATGGTTCTGTAGAAGTTGTAGCTGTTGATTCTGTTTCTCTATTTACCGTTCTCGTAGTTTTCATAATTTTTGACAGGACTTCTGGAGGTATAATGTAAGTGTGGCAGCTTTTTTTCACAATTTTTAGTTAGATCCATCAAAAGTATTGATTTGAGAGTTTTGGTGGACAGTCTATTTCGTAATTTAGTTTTTACAATGTTCATTGTACTGAAAATTAGCTTGAACAGGCAAAGGTATATACATCCAAAGCGATTGTTTTGATTAATTCGTTCAAGTTCATAGCGTCGATGATGATTAGTAAATGATGTGATGATGATGCAGAACATGTAAAATCTATGAGGGTATACAGCCAAGTCAATGTCCGTGCTTAAAATTTTATCACTATATTAAAAGTCACTAAAAGTCACTAGATTTTTTTTAGTGACAAAATCTTTAAAAAATGTCACCAAAGACGTCAAAAACTCACTAGATCTAGTGACAAAGTCACTAAAACGGCAACACTGATTGCCTGCCGTCGTGATAGCTATTTTTTTTTTCTCGATGATTGTGGCAAGTCAAGTGACGCGTTTGACACCTGAAAGCTCTGGCGGCTCCTGCGGATCCTGCGATCCTGCTGCTCGGGTTGACTCGGCTTGAAAGCGAACCAAGTGAAGCCGATATTCGTTTGGTCGTTTATGTAATTTGGTGGCTCAGTGGTAAGAGTGTAGGGTTTTTATTTTTTCGATCTCGACCATGGGTTCGTGTCCCTTTTGTCAAAAGTTTTCATTTGTTTTTTTTAAGCAATGTTAGGGTGTTAAATGGTTTTTTTTTATAACCACCTAAGAAAGCTTTATTTTCGGAAATACAAACGTAACAAAAACGACATGCGCCGCCTCAACATTAGTTAGGGTTAATATAGAGAAGATGCGTCCCGTAGAGTAGCGACGCATCTTCTTTATATTATAGATAACCCTGGTAATTTTTTTTTTAAACCACCTAAACATCACTCATACATACCACACTTTCCTTCGAGCCGAGTGTTTCCGAAAGGAGTTTCTGCAGGATCCGCAGGAGCGGCCAGAGATGTCAGGTGGCGGACCGGCCAAGTGAACCTTAATGTTGAGGCTCAATCTGCCAGTGTCAAGTTGAAGATCAAGCGAGCGCCAAAGGTAAAACAAAAGACTGTACTACTCGAACTCGACACATTGTGAGTAGACTATTAAAAAAGAAAGAGGAATAAAGATGTGAATATCCCTATAATTTTAATTTATTTTGATGGTGATAGCCCATAATAATTAGTAGTATTATATATTCTTTGGCCCATAGGTTACTGCCAGTGTTGCCAACTCAAATTTTGAAATTCTCCTAGATTGACTTTCAAAATACCATAGAAATTTTTCATCCTAAAATTTTTTCTTGTGATTCAAATTATAAAAATTTCACCGCATTTTTAGTGTTACTTATCCGTACGGGACTATATTACTGAGCTTAGGCCGTCTGTCCGTCCGTCTGATTTACCTGTAAAGAGCTGTACCTATATTTTGCACCCTGAAAACCGGTCAAGTGCGAGTCGAACTCGCGCGCCGAGAGCATTCTATGTCGAGTCAGTTGGTCAGCGTGTAAGCGTGCACTGCTGGACATACGCCTCTCCAATTTTCCTCCGTCTCCCGGCCGTCAGCAGTACGGACCACTGCTTTCCGCCGACGTACTTCATGTCGTCGTCCCACCTGGCCGGTTGTTCTCCCACACTCCATTTCCCTGTCCACAGCCGCCAGTGTACGACATGGTTACTCCAACGGTCGTTGTCTCCTCGGCTAACGTGCCCAGCCTACTGACACTTTAGCTTATCCACCCTGTGTCCAATATCGACTACTTTGGTGCGTCGGCGGATTGCCTCATTCATTTCATTAGTCATTAATACACACCATTTCTCGTAGCTATACTTCCAGCACGGCTAGCTCGCTCGCTCGCTGGGCAACTTTGGAAAACAACTATAGTCAGAGCTCACGTTTCCCACTCGTACGTCATAAACCGGGAGGATGCACTGGTCTTATATACGGGTCTTTAAATTTTGCGGACGGTCAGATCTTAGGGGGTATTTAAATTTTCCGAGGCAGCCCAACCCAGTTGATTTCATCCCTCGGCCACCTTAAGGAAATCCTTGTCCACCAAGCCGCAGAATTTGACTGAGATATTGAGATACTCTTTAACCTGAGTTGAATAAACATACTGATTATACAATAAACAATAAACAATAGACGCACGCACATGTTTGCAAAGTACCTATGTCAGGCAGGTAGTGGCAAGATTTATTCAAATGTTTGTTCAAATGTATCTTTGTAACGGCTCGGCCACAGTGCAAGCGAATGGCTCGAGCGGCAGCGGTGAGCGGCGCGCGGGACGGCGAGCGGTTTAAACAAACGTATCGGAATGTATCACAGAGCATCAAATACCTACCGCGCGCGCCCCCTACTAGAGACGCCCTAAGCGATAATATTTGAAACCCAAAAACTACACGCAGTGCTGCTAGCGCTTCGTATGTGTGTGTGTGTGCTAGTATCGACACTACACACAAAGAGGAGCAAGTTAGGCACACGCACAAAACAAATGCACATGCACAACACACATATGTAAGTCATAGGCCACGCCCACAGGCTTCAACGGCGGCGTTGTAGAGAAATCGCGCTCAGGGCGCCTCTAGGAGGGGCGCGCGCATTTGATGCTCTGTGGAATGTATCGAGAAGGCCACGCACGCGCGGGGAGCGTCTAGTGGCTCCACGCGCGGCGAGCGGCAGCGGCGAGCGGTGGCGGCGCGGGACGAAACAAACATATGCCGCATATCGCCAGATGTCACCGTGGCCGCTAGCGAAACGGGCGAATTTTTGAGCAGCAGTGTCCCGGGTCTAGTTAATTCAAACAAGTTTGTTCTCTCCGCTCGCTACCGTGGCATGGTCTCGCTGCGCTAGCGGGCCGCTTCCCGCTCCCCGCCGCCGCTCGCCGCCCCGCTCAGCACTGTGGCATTGCAGTAAGTTTTTTATTTTTTTTATGGAACCTGACACGGTTGGCTACATCACCTACAACATCCGTGATGTCAGCCCATAACACAGGGTGAACTAGGTGCCATGTCAGTGCTTCCCTTCATTTCATGTCGGCTACACTAAACTGGACGGAAAACACGAACTATTTACATAGCCGTTTCGACCGACGTTTCGTTCAGTGCGGTGGTACCAACCCGGCCGGGATAAACCCTACCACCTTGTAAGGTAAGAAGGGAAGGGTCCGAACCACGGTCAGCCTCCAACGGTCGAGCGGTCACCCATCCAATTACTGACCGCGCTCAGCGTTGCTTAATAACAGTTGACTAACCAACCGCGCCACTGAGCTACCGAGGCTGACGAATTTTCTTATCCCTTAGTCGACTTTTACGACATGCGACGGGGAGAGATGCAGTGGGGCTATTCTTTTTAAGTACCGACCCCACACGGTACAAAGTATCATCATCAATCAATCAATCATCAATCAATACTAATAATAAATCTGTAAGGGATGGTCATGGAGTAAGTTGCTTTGTTTTAGGAAATATTGAGTTTGTAGCCTCTATGTATGATACTAAAGCTAAATTGACGATTTTTAGAAATATTTTCTGTATGTATGTATGTTCCGCCATAACTCTTAAACCGATCATCCGAATTCGATGAAACTTTGTTCAAGCACATTTAACTATACGGGACACAGGATAGGCTTACTAAAATTCACTTCCGGCTACGCTAAGATGTGGCTCCCATACAAATCGAATTGTTCCAAGCGCCGAAATAAAGGGCGGCGCAGCGCGGCAGGGGTTAGTGGCTCGGCGGGCGGAGACTGGCGGCGCGGCGGGGCGGAGGCGCGGGGTGCGGTCTGGCGGAGCGCGGTGTGCATTGTCTTGAGCAGAGTTTCTTATTTAATTTGATTCATAATATTATGTAGGTTTACTTCGTTAGGTATCTATTTGATTAATTTTAGGTGCAAACCTATGTAAAAGTGTTGTTGCGAGTCGATGTTAGCGGATATTTACATATAATAAGTTTTATATTTGATACCTATTTGATTTAAGTTAATTGATCATATGTTTATTATTCTAGGTTTATTATATTGTAAGTAGTGTAGTATGCGCGGAATATTAGGGAAAAGATTCTTATTTTTTTTTAATGATGCCGTGTTGGGTATCAAATGTAAGGGCTTAATTAGCACATTTCAAAAATTGTATGTATGTATATATTGTTAGCTTTTGCTTTCGGATTTGCTTGCATGCATGATAATTGGGAATAATTTTTAAAATCAGGCCTCACTCCAAACCTACCCAAAATAAATCCTACTAATATTATAAACGTGAAAGTGTGTGAATGAGTTGCGTTCAGGAAGACGATAAACGTACTCAAAGAAAGTAAGTAACTAAGGGCGAGGCCGAAGGCCGAGCTGCGTTCGGGAAGACTATAAACCTTCTCGAAGAAAGTAAGTAACAAAGGGTGAGGCCGAAGCCCGAGCTGCGTTCAGGAAGACGATAAACTTCTCGAAGACAGTAAGTAACTATGGGCGAGGTCGAAGGCCCAGATGTGTTCAGGAAGAGGATAAACCTTTTCGAAGAAAGTAAGTAACAAAGAAGTTAATTTCTTCGAGAAGATTTATGGTCTTCCTGAACGCAACTCGGCCTCTCTCGGACTCGCCCTCTGTTACTTACATTCTTCGAAAAGGTTATCCTCTTCGTGAACGCAGCTCGGCCTTCGACCTCGCCCTTTGTTACTTACTTTCTTAAAGATGGTTTATCCTCTTCCTGAACGCAGCTCGGCCTTCGACCTCGCCCATAGTTACTTACTGTCTTCGAGAAGGTTTATCGTTTTCCTGAACGCAGCTCGGCCTTCGGCCTCGCCCTCTGTTACTTACTTTCTTCGAAAAGTTTACTCTCATCCTGAACGCCGGCCTTCGGCCTCGCCCATAGTTACATACTGTCTTCGAGAAGGTTTATCGTCTTTCTGAACGCAGCTCGGCCTGCGGCCTCGCCCTCTGTTACTTACTTTATTCGAAAAGGTTATCCTCTTCCTGAACGCAGCTCGGACTTCGGCCTCGCCCTCTGTTACTTACTTTCTTCGAAAAGGTTATCCTCTTCGTGAACGCAGCTCGGCCTTCGGCCTCGCCCTTTGTTTCTTACTTTCTTAAAGATGGTTTATCCTCTCCCTGAACGCAGCTCGGCCTTCGGCCTCGCCCATAGTTACTTACTGTCTTCGAGAAGGTTTATCGTCTTCCTGAACGCAACTCCGCCTTCGGCCTCAAAAAGTTACTCACTTTCTTCGAGACGGTTTATCGTTTACCTGAACCCAGCTCACCCTTAGTTACTTACTTTCTTCCTTTGAAATACGAATTTCACGCGAGCGAAGCCGCGGGCAAAAGCTAGTATTTAATAAGTCTTTATTGTGTATATACATAAGTCTTATTAAAATATATACTTACAAAGGAAAAATATAAACAATTTGGTACCACCTTTTATAACACCAATACTATATAGGTACACTATATACAAACTGGTGGGTGAGTGATGGCAACACTTAATCAAAGAGAATTTAACCACAATTCATGCCCGCTCTTCTCTTTCTTCTTCTTCCTTTTTGACATCCAACAGACGTTAAAGCTACAAAAGAAATGGCTGTATACTCTAATGAGTTTTGCCTGTTTCGGGAGGAGACGAAAACCCTTCATCACTGGAGCGGGCAATATTGCCCGCCGAGCATTTATACCGTCATCTATGGAGCGGTCAATATTAACCCGCCACCGCTCCAAACCGCTGCATGGGCCGAAAAATAATTTTTCCCTACACAATCTACTATTATAGTATTAGTACAAAGAGACATACTATAAAGTTGACAAAATTGATCTACCAACACTATCATTACCGAAGACAACAACGAGCCGACAGAGTAGGAAAAAAATATCATATCTGTCGTCATTGTTGTGGGTGTTGTGTTGTGGGTCGGTGTAGTGAATGTTCGTTGAGTTTGTTCACCAAATACAGAAGAATGGACCGGTAAGTGATGTTTTTTCTCTTTTTCATTATATTCCGGACCTATTGAGTACATTTGTTTGTACTGAGTTGAGATGCATTTTACGTAAAAAGTCGAAGAAAAGTCCTACTCCATACTGACAATTTTTTCCTGTTTGTTGTTGTTGTCAAAGCTTGTTTCTCAAAATAAATCGGTTTTTCGGAGAAAGTGAGGTGACAGAAATGTTCATTAGTTCTTCTAGTTGAATAATATATGCCGTTTAGTGCTTACATGTCGTACATTTACGAGAAACAAGCCATTTTTGTGACCTAGGTCTCGCGCCATACAAACTTGCCTGTTTTGAGAAGCTTGTTTCTCAAAATAAATCGTTTTTTTGGAAAAAGTGAGGTGACAGAAATGTTCCTTAGTTCTTCTAGTTGAATAATATGTGCCGCTTAGTGCTTGCATGTCGTAAATTTACGAGAAATGAGCCATTTTTGTGACCTAGGTTTCGCCTAGGAACTTGGTGAAAGTGTTTTTTTTGCCAACATTTTTTGCGAATTCAAAATTTTATTGTGGTTGACACGGGGGCTGCTGATACACAAGAAAGGTATGATTAGGTCCGTTATTTATTAGTGTTTATAATAAAAATACTATGTGACCGATTTCCGGTCTAATAAATTTATAAAAATAAAAAATCTGAGACAGGTCGCGATTTTCATATAACACAACTTTACAAAATAATAATATGCAATATATATAAAAAAATACTATTTATAGCTAGAATATTTATCTGTAAATACAATCCATATGTTAGTTCATGAAGTTTTATGGAAAAATCTTCCAAAATGATTTTTTTTCGAGAGTAATGCGCCGGCGCCGATCGCGCCCGCCACCTGGTGTAGGCGAAGGATTGTTTTGGTTAATGCTTCCGTAGAGGACGGGTTAAATAAAAAAAAAAAATCCATTTACAATGTCTTACTCGTGACATTTGCAAAAATCGACCGTCTGTACTTTCGGCATACCAATAACCACGAGCCACTATCTCACGAACCGCTCAACCAATCCAACTATTACAACTAATACATTGTCGAAAAAACCTGCAGTTTTTCTGTAATCTACTAACAATCTACTACCACTATTAAAATAAAAATGTTAGCTTTACAAACCTAGGAGAACAGGGAGGAGCAAAGAGATTAATGTCTTTGGGGAGGAGTGACTGCCAATTTTTTGCACATACATACATATACATACATATCACACACGCTGAATCCCGACAATTGGGGTAAGCAGAGTAATCGGTGTTGTACTGCAAGAACTCTGATCAATTACAGCACAACACCGACCACCACGTTTCGCAAAGTATTCGAACAAGATTAAATCGATAAATTTTTTGCAAATTTTTAGCTATACGACCATTTATTATGACCACTGAACTTAAAAATAAAATAATTTTAGAATTCTTACAGCTAGCTCTTTCAAATGATAAAAGATATGTTAAAACTTGTTTTATTGGTACCAAACTTATCCCCATATTAATCTAAAATAAAAATTTTATTCTAGTTATTGACGAGCGAACATTGACGAGCAATACAAGATATAAAACCGAGTGGAAAACTTTAAGCAGAATTACTTACCACTTTTAAGGTAATTTCGCAGATACTTGCGGAACCTAGCACCTTCTTCTTAGAAACTTCTAAAAACAACAAAATAAAAGACTTGTTTTCAATATAGGAATAATATTATTTTCCAAGAACATTTCAAAATTGGTCCTAAAGTTAAATATAATAACAATGGCTCTGGAATGTTGCTATTGTGGTTATAAAGTACTGGATGTATATTTCATTAAATTACATTATAATGTAGGTGGGTCCATTAACTTAACATAGACCGGGCTGGAGTGGAAAGCAGATTGAACGCCTGACTCGGGACTAGCTGCATTTATTCATTTTGTTATTCTTTACTTACTGTATGAACTGAACTAAACCACTCTAAACATATTACTGATGTCTGCCTTATAAACTGAGTGTGTGTGATAGATGCATTGTTAAAGCATAATATACTTTTAACAACTCCAATATTGTGTTGTGCAGTTCGTTCGAGAACGTTAGAACAGGGAACACATAGGTACCATCCCCACATTTGTAAATTTATAAACAAATAAATGTGTCAAAAATAATTTTTAACTGTATGTAATAAAATGAAAAACAACTTGTAAATACATTTTAAATTAATGTTTGCTTACAATGTATATGTCAAGACTAACTCAGCAGCGGCTGGAAATGAATAGAGGGTACAGAATTCGCACCATAGGAAGCATGACTTGGAAGTTCAAATTCAATGAGAAAAAACTCAAAAAGATACAGAACTATAAACACTTACAGAGGCTTCACCTCTGTGTACGTACACTAAAGACATTCAAACTACCTACTAGACCGCGCAACAAGAATAAAATCGCAATCCCATAAATTGTTACATTCATTTTCTTTTTGTTATCGTCATTTTGGCCAGTGTCATGTAAGTGAGGATACATGGTCATTTGCTGTCAATCAAAGGGATAAATCAAACTGAACACAGAGTCTTGACAACACACAAAAAATATATATACATATCTAGGATATTTCAGAACCGGGAAAATGTATAAATAGAATGTAAATAAATATAAATCAGAGGCTAATTTGGTTCTTTCTAATGAATTGCACTGAAATATATATTATAAAGGGATGATGGAGAGTAAAAAGATATTTCATGTTAACAGGTAAGGGAAGTTTAACAGGCAATTATAAGATAAGATCGTACAAAGAAGGAGTTTTGTTTCTTGTAATAATTCGCTCATACGAATGTGTCACGCCCGCCTGATGTTCGATTTTTTTTGACGTGATGACGTCACGTCTTATAAATTGATCAACACCGGCTGCACACACGAAAAAGTGTCACGTCCCATCTGAACCTGTGTGTGCAAGCGAGAGCGCGTAACAAGCGATAGAGAGGCATATAAGGAGAGTAGGAAATAGAAAATATATTTGTCCGTCTTTTGCGAGCCTCGAACCCGCGGTCCCTGCCACCACTATTATGTGACTGACCAGACGTCTTAACCACCCGGCTAAATTCGTCAGGTACTATCGAAGCGAATTTGGTCACCAGTAGGTTAAGATTTTCATGGCGTTGAGTCTTTTGGAGCGACATCTAGCGTCAATATAGTAAATGAAATACTTCAGCGGTAGATTACTTGAAGGTGTTGCAACGTTGTAGTATGCGCTTTGATATGTAGAATTGTAGATGGCGTAAATTAAAAGTTTATATTGATAATTAATATTATTAGTTTTTAAAGTACTCACATTTGCGATTTAAGAATTAAACTTCTAAGCACGATAAAGTATTATAGACAGATTTTTTTTTATCTGACTTCGCACTTTATATACTTTATGACGTAATCACGTAAAACTATCGTCCGTAAACCAACTTTACAGACAACCAATTTTTCTTCAATGACAAGTGGGCTCGACTTTTCAGTTGAGGCTCAATGTGCCAGTGCATGATGCATTGATGTTCGAGATCAAAGTTGTTATATGAGAATGATCCAAATGCCCGCTCTATGGCCTGTGAAATATTTAAATCTCTTTGGTGTACACACTCAACTTCTACAATCAATGTCTTCTACAATGTGGGGGTTAAGGGTTGGGTCTGGAATTTCTTCATATTATTTAATGTTCATAAATTAAGAGCTACTTACTTTACGCGGGGTTCAGCAGTTGTATGAGGTGGAAAATAAAAATCTGCTATCTGGGTCCACCCCACAAAATTCACATTTTAGAGAAATATTATTGGATATACTGTCTCACTCCAAACAATTTATGCAAATCACTCTAGCTAAAAGCTACAGTGTAAGCATCTCATGTTTGCAAACGAAAAATAAAATTAAAAGTGTCATGAGAGTTACGTAACTGTTCTGTTGCGATCGTGGAGGTAGAGGTCGGGCGTGCGCGTTGGAGCTCCATGGTCGCCACATACTTGCCAAACAATATTCACAGGTTTATAAAGTATAGCAATATTCCAGGTTTTTGGTTCATCATACTAATATAATAAAATCAGAAGTGGACAATCCAGCTTTCATAAAATGTAAGTATTCAGGTATTCAAGTAATGTTGTATTGTTTCATTTATAATAGTTTTCAAATGATCGCCGAGTCATTGTCTAACACACGGGACATGAGACGACTCTTTAGAAAGTGTTCTTATAGTATATCTAATATTTTACTAAATTAGAGAATGCATATAAAGTTGAATGGCAATTCCGAGGCGGACAGCCCACACACCAGTATATAAAGGTGGACGAGGAATGGAATTACCAAGTGTGATCATTATATATCTATTACACTGCATTGGAGATTGCGTGCAGAAGCAAGTTCTGCAACAATCATGCATATACATACATACAACAATTACTGTAACTACATACTTTGAAACCTTTTCATTTGTTCCGCTGCCGAATGAACCAGTACTCCATTTACTAAGTGAAAATACACTTTTGGGGATAATATAAAAAATAAACCTGATCATAAAACAATTCTAGTATTGCGGAAATTATTTTGAGAAAACAATAGGACTTGGTCATTGTTATTTATATTTATATTTACAGAATTGTCTAAGATTTAACAGCTACATACTAATAAACAAGAGATGATTAAACTTTATTTTTGTTAGTTATAGATTACACTATAAAGTTTACTTTTGTGGTTTTGGAGACTGGTAGCTGCTGCGTAACTATAATTAATAATGCTCACCAATGTTATTCACTAGGTATATACATAATATTGGCCATGTTCCATACAATTTATTCAAATGATGCTACCTACCCCCGTCTCGCCACCAATATCACAATGTGACAGATTTGCACATTTATTATGCAACATGTATGTATGTACCTACACTATTGAATGGTGCAATTAAATTCATTAATACAATTCATTTTCAGGTGGGTATTTGTAAAATGAATGAATATGCTTTTTAAGATATACATGTTAATTCACATGGTTCATGTCACTTTTCTACAGGAAAAGATAGCATATTATGATATGACACGTAATGGCCCATTTCATTTATATGCCTATCCAAATTTATATCATACACATTCACAAATAGATACGCAATGAAGGGTCCAGCCGATTGCATTGTGACATATTTCAGGAGTAAACTTCCGCATGAGTTACATACATTTTCGAATGTTCCAGATATTGTTAAACATAACGGGCCTACGTGATCGAAGTACCCCTCGTACAACATTTACTTTCACCAATAAGCGCTCAGCGCCAAATGTGAAATAACTCATGCGCAACAACATTACTGCCTCTGCACAATCTTTAAAATCGCCACTAGCGAGTGGGCGGTCCCACATCTTCTATGAACAACATTTCATAATGTCAAATATATAGCTATGAATAGTATTTACAAAAAATATTAACAACCTTATCGACGTAAAACACTATAATATTTAATAAATATATATCTCTAAAACAATATATTTTCACTAATAATACAACTTCTACCGACCCCTCAAATTCCCCTAACAAATGGAAGATCTTCACGATCGACATTATGCTTTTTGGCTCTATAATATAGCAAACCTTTCGGTGTGGATAAATCTAGCGCAGGTCACGCTACATTAAAACACATATTATGATCACTGTGCAAGAATCCTTGCATTTTGAACTATTGCAAGTTGCGGTATTGCTCCCGATCGACGTTCCTGTCTCGACAGATTCCATCCTATTCTATGGATAGAGAACTGAATGTGGAATTTTATAGAATGAGTAGATAAGGATACACATTAACATGCTGCAACGTGGAAGGTATCGTTGCTGCAACAACTGTTAAAACAAATGTTGCAGTCGCTGGACATGGCGATCAAAATCAGTTTTTAAGATGATCCTCACTAAAAGCGACTGCAGCAATGGGAAATAGAGAATGTGATGCTGCTGCTGGGACGCGTACGGGGAGGAAAACATACTGCGATTGTAATCAATAGGAATGTGGAAGGAATGGATGTGCAGAGTTAGATGATATCTTTATTTTTAGATAGATGTAAAGCCCCAACCAGGATTTAGCCGCCAATGCATTGTCAATTTTATCGCTGATGAAGAATATTTCAAATCTCGAATTTATTGCCTAGTCTATTGTTTCATGCAATTAGCGGCTTTGTATTGATAAATGACGCACTCTAGTAACGAAAAAATAAAGTGTGACTACTCGCTTAGAACTAAAGTCTAAATTCAAAAATTCTAATTAGATGATGTCGTTGAAGAGGCTGTTGTCGAGGGAGCTGAGTAGCTCCTGGGCGGTAAGGGAGGCTGCGTCGGAAGTGGGGATGGCGTCCAGGAAGTCGAGGTTGAAGTCTGGCGGCGCACTCGGGAAGGAGCTCTGGTGTAGGGAGGAGAAGGCGGCGCCGGGGCCGCCACCCGCGCCCCCGCCCGCCCCCGACATGCCCCCCTGCTGGTGCATCGATATACTCTGCGATTGACTCATGTGGATGTTGGACATCTGCAGAAAAGAAATTGCAATACATTTATGGTTCAGGAGAATTTTATAATAATTAATCTGTTTAATATCACAATTTAAAAACATGCTACCACCCCCCCTTCAGTTTCAGGCCACTTCCGCGGCGCGAAGATTATTATTATTATTTTGTATAGACAGCCGGAGCGTCTGTAAACAATACTTCAACGGAAGATCAGACACAGCCAATAATACTACTCCTCGAGAAACCACGCTGAGGGCGGTGCCATGCCGGCTATGAGGCGGACAAAAAGGTTGTCGTCAAATTTACTGACACGCCTTTTGAAGATCCCCAGGTTATAGGTGGTAGGGAACACACTCACCGGAAGAACATTCCATATTTTCGCCATACAGCACAGGAAAAATTTCGAAAAACTATGTGTTCTTAAAAGCTGGGTGTCAACAACATATGGATGTTCCGAGCGAGTCCGGCGGGTGTGGCGGAGACGGAAGGGGCGGGAGGGATGATAAAACAGCCTAAGGGAACCGATTGTTCGCCTGTGGCGCAATGAGAAGAGTCCCTCTGTGAGCTTGGGATCACAATTTAGACGAATGGCGCGGCGCTGGATAGAGTCCAAGGACGCCAATAAGTAAAGCGGACATCCATCCCACGATGACTGCAGTACCCCATCACCGGGCGAACTTGCGCTTTATAAGGAGTTGCGCCAGTGAGAAGAACTGCCTGCAGCGGTAAAGGACACTTAATTTCTTGGAGGCAAGACGTGTAGCTTTGGACTCTATGAAACCCCTAAAACCCACATTCTTGGTCAATTCCACGCCCAGGAGGGTTAATTTGTAATTGTTAGGTGTGGCCGTACCCTGAAACGTGGCCTAAAAGGGAAACCGGTCGGCCTTGGTAGAGAAGGCGCATGCTTGAGTTTTGCTGACGTTGAAATCAACAAGGTTCTCGTGTCCCCAGGAGGCTACCTTAACGAGAACACTGTCCACTCTTTCAACTGTTTGACGTCGAGCTTCATCAATGCAACCCCTCTCTAGCAGTCCAGTCTTTAGAGTAACCCTCGTCAGCGATGCTGTCATCTGCATAACTGTGAAGGTTACATAGGCACAGATCTTTAATAAATAACAGGAATAATGTAGGCGACAGCACCGAGCCCTGTGGAATGGCAGCGTTTATTGGGAAATCTAACGATTTTGCACCGTCGACGGTTACAAATATGGATCGGGCTTCCAAGAAGCTGGCGATCCAATTGCAAAGGCTGAGGGAATACTGTAGGCCGGAAGCTTGGAAGCTTCGGTGCCAAACGCGATCGAAAGGCCTAGTGCCCAGAATGTGTGAGCATATAAGAATAAGAATAATAATATAATATAATGCGTACAAATCTCTGCTCCACGCAGAGCCGAATATATATCAGTAACATGTGGATGAGAACGTAAAAGATATCTGCTCCACGCAGAATCAATGGGAGCAGGGAGGTTAATTAACATTGATTTATGTATGAGACATACCTGCCCGTGTGCGCTGAGACCCTGGCTTTGTTGCATGATGAGGTGGGACATAGGACCCTGTTGCTGACTTTGCCTGAAATATTTTTTCAGCAGTGTTTATAAAGTGACGACAACAACACATAAACAAATTTAAAAACAATTTTGAAGAGTAAGATGTTGGAATAATATTCTAAAATAATTATTGAAATGGGGATATTTTATTTTATATTACAGATATAAACATATTATAACCCCATTTGCTATTTAGGTCATCGCAATCTTTGCCAGTTATATTTGGCCTCACCTCTGCTGCTGTTGCTGTTGCTGCTGCTGCTGCTGCTGCTGCTGCTGCTGTTGCTGCATGAGTTGCTGCTGTTGCTGTAGCCGCGCCTGATGCTGCATCTGTTGCTGCATCTGTTGCTGTTGCAGAGTCATGCCCCCGCCCACGCCCACGCCTCCGCCGCCGCCCATGCCGCCCATGTTGAACCCACCTGTACGACACCAAGTTATAATCTCTGAACCGACTTGAAAACATTATATGCTATACTATATCTATCATATCATAGATCGCAGATTGCGGCACTGTTGCTCAAGTTGACCTAGTTCTCTTGGTTGAAGGAGAACTTTGTCAATTTCAACTTTTCAATATTGGCCCTTCTCAAATTTCCTTTCCAAGCGAATTTCCGAGCAGCCAAGTCCCCAACCATGGCAGTCTGGGTCTTCTGAGTATGGAGATGGCGGTGGCTATCCAAGGACGTTGAATTTTGATCTTTATAGAGACAATGGCGAAATTAGATGTCGGTAATTTTTCACACTGATCCAATTGCTTCACTATATGAAACACAAGTAAGAGCGGTGATGGAATATTGCAGTCATCTTGGGAGGGATGAGTACCTTCTTTTAGCCTTGGATTCTATTTAACGACGAGTCATTCGTCTCACAGGCGTTTCCATACACACGAAGGACCTTCAACGACTAAAGCACAGACGCATCGTTGAATCATTGAGTCTGTTTTACGGGTACTACTATGTCAGCTATTCTAAGGAACTCGCTCGCTCATCCCTCGCCAACTATTCACATTCGCCAAACCCGCCATACACCACGGACCATTGCTTTTTATTCGGCAAAAGAGGTACGAACGGCACGATTCTCAAAATTGTTCTTTTGTTGCACTACAAATGTATGGAATGGGCTTCCGCAGACTATCTTCCCTTAATACTACAATCCACGCTTTTTCTTTTGAAATCGCAGATTAATTAGCTTTTCCACAGCGACCTTAGTCCGCCTACAAGTCGGACTGGCACCTCCACGGGGGGTAAATTGGCCGTGCCTGACGCTAAGACCTCCAAAATGGCCGCCCCGTTCGGGGCAATAAAGAATATATTATAGGTCAGGGAGGGAGCTTCCTTTTCTATCTTCCGTTGCAAAGGTCTGCAGCTACCCTGGCCATCTGGTGACTTTCGTGGAGGACATCATTTATGATTTGAAGTTGAAAGTTAGGGCCCCCGAGATCTATTGTGATCTCTCAATAGTTCGGACAAGATAACATCAAGCAGCAGTCCCACCAAGGTGGAAGAACCATGCAAAGGTGAGAGGTGGCTAGCCTATCGCCCTATAGCAGCGCATCTCGTCATTATCCCTTAGTCGCCTTTTACGACATGCACGCGGAGAGATGCAGTGCGGCTATTATTTTTAAGTACCAGCCCCACGCTGTACTTCGTGGAGGACATAGGGTAATGGGAAACTGAGGAGATACAAGAAGGTACCCAACTGTGAGCGGTTAGTTCGTAGGTGAAGAGGCTAAACCAATCTATGTACATTGTACATACAAACAATAACAATGTTCGCCGATCAGATATTTCGCGAATGATATCTCTGCACGTCGCGGTCGCTCAGCATCGTTAGCATTAGCGACACAATCGGTATAGATACTGACTTCACACACAATACTTTAAGTTTGGCACTATGCTGCCGTATTGTAAAGAAGTCAAAGCTAAAAGTCAAAATACACCTGTAGACCTTGTCACACTGCTGCGAGCTTGTTGCGAGCGTGCCTCCGTGTGCCAACATTCTACAGCTATATCTGCACTTTCAGTATCAACTATAAGGGTGTCCCAGAAACCGACGATAATCCGTCGACAGCTGATAGGGCTGCTAATTACCTAATATCAAATTGTAGGTTTAGTAAAAATGGCTTAGTTTTTGAGATTTTGTCATTTTTGTAAATATCGAAAATTTTCTCCCTCAGCTCATTTTTTAAATGCCACAAGTACAAATGTAAAATTTTCTTAAATCTAGTTTTTGTCAAATATTCCTGAAAAGTAAGGCTTTCAAACGGTATAATTCATTTTTTTATGTTTAATCCTGCTTCGCTGAAAAACGACTTAAGAGCCACTTTTACATTTTTTCAGCCTCACCCTTGAATTTGGTCCTTCGCGGTGAAGAAAAAAAAATTACTACACTAAAGTCATTATGCAACAAAAATACACACAAAATACACATCACTTACCAATTTGCCCAATAATCTCACCAATAATTCATGAGATATTGTTATTTAACTGCAAAAGGACCTCGGAATATGAAACTGCAGAATACATCCACCTGAGCTGCTGCCGTAATTCATTCTTTAAGCTCTATGTATAAGTTTTCCACTGGTTTCCCGTAAACTTTTTCTTTTAAATATCACCAATAATTAAAATGTAACGGACTCAATTCCAAGAAACCATAAATTTACCCTATAGATTATTTTTATTGCACTACACTGGCAGTTTATTTAATAACTAATATTATTATTCCATTAAAAAGTTTGCAAAATTGATTTCAAATTTTGGAATGTATCGATTAAAAAAAAAGAATTAGTTATAATTTAAAAATGGAATTCGTTTTGTTTTTGTTTTTGGTCTGGCGGTTTTTGTTGTTGTCCTAAGTCTGATTTATCTTTTGAGTGTTTAATTCTTAGATTAATATTTATTAGAGACCAAATTAATAATCTAAGGTTTAATTATTCGAACTGACCTGGAATTTACCTTCGGACTTTTAATTACCTAGTGATTTAGACTAGGGTTTCTGGGACACCCTGTATAATGTATAATGAGACTTTTACAACTGACATATCTCAATAAAATAGGCAAAAATTGCACAAAAAGAAAGACATCTGTAGTTATTAATAAAATTAATTTGTTTTTTGTGTAATGGCATATGCAATACTTTTCACCAGCTCGTCGATTTGCCACTTTGAAATCTACATCAGTTAGTTGTTTTGTGTGAATTAAATATTAGGTAGGGTACATAATCTATTGATTATGCATAATTTAAAGAGAGAATAATATAATAATAGCTTGAACATAATAATATAATACCTTGGTGATGATGTGAGAATGGATGCCGCATGCCGCCCTGCTGCATGACGACATGTCGCCACTCGGGCGGGTAGCCGGCGACGGCCGCCCCCCCGACGCCCCCGCCTCCGCCCCCGCCGCCGCCGGGCCGCGCGTGCTGCGCCTGGTAGGAGGGACGCGGCCCTCCCGCCATACCGGGCGGCACCTGCGTCAATACACTTATCATTCTAACTAAATAAATCAGCTATCGAAAGAAGTATTTTCATAATTATGAGGATTGAATTAATATACTAATAAAATACATAAATTTGTTCAAACATGTTACAAAATATTTTCATTTGCGGAACCTACCAAGGAAACAGACATATTTTAGTCTAGGTGTAGAAACTATGATTCAGACTGAGTCAGCGTGTAGGTATGCGTCCACTGCTGGACATACGCCTCTTAAATTTTTCTCCTGTCCTCCCGGCCTTCAACGGTACGGAGCTACTGCTTTCCGCCGACGAACGTGATGTCGTCGTCCCGCCTGGCGGGTAGTCTTCCCACAGTCCGTTTTCCTGTCCACCTACGGCCGCCAGGGTAGTCGCTCTAAGGTGGTTTTTTTTAATTTTTTTTTTATGGAAATTGACACAGTTGGCTACATCACCTACAACATCTGTGATGTGAGCCCATAACACCTTGGTTAACTAGGTGCCATGTCAGTGCTTCCCTTCGGCCGTGCCGGTTACACTGAACTGGACGGAAAACACGAACTATTTACATAGCCGTTTCATCCGACCTTTCATTCAGTGCGGAGGTACCAACCCGAGCGGGTTAATCCTACCACCTAGTAAGGTAAGAAATGAAGGGTCCTACAATTTTAAGTGGAATCCGAATCACATTTCATTGTATACATTGTACAAAAGTTTGTCAAGTGCGAACGTTGTTCACACGCAGAGGGTTCCGTAGCTATTCCCTTCTTGCAGGCATAACGAGTGCATTCGGTGTTTTCGTGCTTCGTGTTGCCGCCGCCGATCACACCGCGCTGATCCCATCCACGCCGCGCGCTCGTGAGACAGTTCTACCAATAAATAAATAGTTACGAAGTAACTATTTACTAATCTGTGGTTCTACGTTCAAATTTAGTACATAATATATAAACTTTGATGATGATGACCCAATACAACTATACAAGAACTAATTTAGATATTGAGGGAAAAAATTATATTTTTGTTTCAAGTGCATTATGTGACATATCAATCAAAAGAGCTCGTTATAAGGAATACAAATATATATATTGTCGTATAATTTTAAAATGTTGGCGGTTACAATAATGCGGTGGAGGTGCAATAGTTTAAAAGATATTAAAGAAGATATACAAAAATATAGCATTCTACGGAGATAAGCGACACTTATCTGCGAAACTACTGAGACTAAAATAAAAAAAAAATAGAATATACGGTCTCTCTTATAGTTTACAGAAAAACCTAAACGAAAATCCTAAGTCTTAAAGTTCCCACGGAAAACGGAATGGTACGGAACCCTCTCCACGCGAGTTCGACTCGCTCTCGACCGCTTTTAGTTAATTGTCTTTATCCTATCCCCGAAAACAAGAATAATAGTGTATGTTGGGACCTGCACGCGGCGTCCGGCGGTTAGCGCGGCGGGCGGGTAGCGCGGCGCGCCGCCGCCCCCTCCTCCTCCGGGCGGCTTGTACTCGGGGGGCGGCGGCCGCAGCTGCTGCTGTCGGAGCATCTGCTGCTGCTGCTGCTGCAGAAGCTTCGCCTGCTGCTCGCGCGACATGCCCGCCGCCGCCACAGTGCCTGCATCATACATCAACATCACACACCTTCATTTCATCTCACTTTTTTTTTATGGGAAACTCGACATATGGCGCGCGCCAGACTAACGCAGAGGTGTAGTCCGACGGCGCCCATGGGCATTCGAATATTTACGGGGGCTGCGAATACCATGTCGGCCGGCTAGGTGCACCTTCACATTATGTTTGAAGGATCCCAGACTGTACATTAAAGGAAAAGGAAAGGATGCAGGTGCATGTGCATTCCACATGTTGGCAACCCTGTAAATAAAGGATTTACAGGATCTATTTGTTCTAAGTGGGGGAATATCGACAGTGTGTGGATGCATTCCCAGCCTGTTGCGCGTGGAACGATGGTAGAATGAGGATGGAGGGATCGCATCGTGCAGCTCCTTGGAACACTCTCCGTGGTCACTTTCTCCTTACGCTTTTTCTAGAAGTACATCCAATTTTGACTACTTCAATATATATGCGGTGGTAGCAGCTAAGCAATTTCAGAAGAACTCACTGAGCGGCGGCGCGTGCTGCTGTTGAGGTTGCTGCTGCTGCTGCTGCTGCTGCTGCCGCTGGCGCAGCTGCTGCGTGAAGTTGATGGTCTGCGACTGCGACACGGTGTACGAGTCCTGCGGCGGCGTGTGGTGCGGCTGGTGCGGCGACTGTGCGCTCGGTTGCGGCGAGTGCGCGAAGCTCGCGTACATGCCCTGCTGCGCCGCCACGGACACGTGCCCTCCGCCCCCGCCCCCCGCGCCCCCGTTCACCTGCATGTGCTGCCCGGCCGACACCTGCACCGCGAGCAATATTCAACCATTATTATAATACCTGATGCACAAACATCAATTGCACCTTGCACTTTGTATGAGGGTGCGAGCTGCCTGTACCACGACCACAACACTATTAGAGTGTTTTCATTTTACGAAGGCACGAGGGGTACGAGGTAGGAAGTGGTGCGAGAGGTGACCGCGCGGAGCTCAGTAGAGAACGAACTCGGTGCCCGGTCGGTACACACGTTCTACACGTCCCAGCGTCGCTCCGTCGAACCGAGTCGTTCCCTACTGAGCTCCGTATGGTCTCACACCACTTCCTACCTCATACCCCTCGTGCCTTCGTAAAATGAAAACACTCTACTCGCATAACGGCGTATACCTACCACTATACAGCGTATGTCAGTAAGTCAGTCAGTCAGCATTTAAGCGTCCACGGCTCGACATACGCCTCTCCAATTTTCCTCTAGTCTCCCGGCCTTCAGCGGTACGGAACCACTGCTTTCCGCCGACGTACTTGATGGCATCGCCCAACATGGCGGGTGGTCTCCCCACACTCACGTTTTCCTGTCCACGGTCGCTAATGTAGGATACTGTTACTCCAACGGTCGTCGTCTCTTCGGCTGACGTGCCCAGCCCACTGCCACTTTAGCTTAGCCACCCGGTGTCCGATATCGATCTCCTATCTATACTTTTTTATAATCCGCGTATTATTTTGGTTCTTCAGAACTTTATTGTTCAAAATAAATTAAAAATATAGGTACACAGTCATCAAATTTTTTTAAATCTACTTACGCTACTTACAATGTGTTGACTAGTAGTCATATTTTTTTTTTGACATTGTCCCCAATATTTGAAGTTCGCTTTGATCTTACAACTTGACACTGGCACATTGAGCCTCAACTGAAAAGTCAAGAGGCCACTTGCAATTGAAGGAAAAAAAATACTGCAGTGAATGTGGGATGACTTGGTCGATCGATGGTGTCGTCGTGTCGTATCGTGCGTGCGTGTTGGCGAGCTGCACTGCAGACAGCCTAAGTCCGACGTTCGACCTTGGCTGGTGTCGACGTCGACTGTCGAGTCAACCCGGCCCGCCCCCCGCTCCGACTCTGCCCGCGCGGCCTAGCAACGCGAACATTTTCACTTTTTGTCAGTAAAGTTAGAAGAACTAGTCTCGGAGGCTAAGCAAAAAACGTGATTACCTACTTACTAGCATATGAAAGCGAAAACAGCATGTACCTATTAATCAACAGTTTTTGCAAGTAATATAGAATAGGTAACACCTCATGATAATAATGTTCGAGCTACGAATAAACTCCACCCAGCATTCCGTATTCATAGCCGAGATTTCAAGGTCAATCAAGGACAAGGTCTTCTTCAGGCAATGCTTTTACGATTGGGTTTTATTTTTTCAGTCTAGAAGGCGGGCCCGTCCACAACTTTAAAAGATGAAGAATACTGATTTTTTTTTGTGAGTTCAGTGGAGCACTTGCTCTACTGAAATCGCACTGAGAAAAACGTAACAAACTATGGATCTACGTCATAGGTACATAGTAACATAAGGTCTAGCTAGAGAATGTGATGCGAGTATTCTAGCAAATTCAGAGGAAGAACTGCGCAAGCCGTCAGTGACTAGCGAGCGACGCAATGGGGCCGAGTTTCCGCGTCCATGACGCCGACCTCGGTCGCGCGCGCCGCCCCGCATCGTCGTCGTCGTCGTTGTCGCGCGCTGCACAGGCGAATTCAATAAAATGACGCCACTAAACCAGTTCGCCAGTACACTAAATTCTCGGCCGCATGAGCACAAATAAGGAACGAGAGTTACACAATCTCTACCTTTTGTAAACCTCATCTTCCGACTGTTGGGCACTGCCGCTGCCGCCCCGTCGCTACCGCAATTTCACTACCACCATGGAAATCTACCACAGACCAATTCGCTAGAAACAAGACTCTTGGGATTTCACAATATTACAGCTACTCTTTTATAATATATCATTCATATAACAGTTGTTTATTGTAGACTGAAGCCAACTGCCAAGCCACGCGCTGTGCAACATTTGGGACATGAAAAGTGTAGTAGTGACGTAGTAGGTGTTCGTTAAAGACGTAGATAGGTACTCCCTTCTCGTCTCGTCTTTCCACCCTCCGCCGCGCCCCGCCCTGCCGCAGCGACGAAGGACGGGAGGGGGAAAGCGGGGGCGCCGGGATCGTTCACCGACAGCTAGGGGAGGGAGGGTCGCTACTCGTATACCGTAGACAAAATGTAAACGCGAAAACACGAGCAAATGAACTACGGTGCGGCGGCGCGGCGGGCGGCGGCGGCGAGCGAGCGAGACACTGAGGGTGACGACCTGCCCGAGCCAGACCTTACGTGCGACCCTCATCATCGCTGCCACTTTCTTGATACTCAATCAATACTCCACATATCGCGCACCTGCAGGCCTGCGTAGGTATATGCCAGTCCGAGGGGTTAGTCACTAGAGCAAAAAGTGTACACCAGATTACCTGTAGGCAAAATTACCAGGATTACCTTGTGATTTTCAGATTCAGAAGAATTCCAAAGATTCCTAGGGATTTCCAAGATTCTTTAAGGACGACCAAAGATTTCTAAGGGATTACCAAAGATTTCTAAGGGATTACCAAAGATTTCTAAGGACTACCAAATATTCCCAGAGGATTACCTAAGATTACCTGAGATTACCAAGATTTTGATCGGATTGCCAATTATTTCTTTGGGATTCCTAGACTCCCTGGGATTCCTAGATTCCCTGGGATTACTCGAGACTGCCTAAGATTTCCACATTCCTCGGACTCCCACCTAAGATTACCTGAGATTACCAAGACTTTGATCAGATTCCCAATGATTCCCTTGGGATTCCTAGATTCTCTGGGATTATTCGAGACCGCCTAAGATTTCCAGATTCCTCGGACTCCCACATAAGGTTACCTGAAATTACCAAACAATTGTACACCAGATTCCCTAAGTGACTGACCCATCGTGCCAATCCCTTTATGATAGCCTCATACTGTAACCAGAATTCACGTGTTGCTGTGCTGCCGAACGATTCGAAGTTGGAAACCTGAAAGTTTCAATGCTAGGAAAATCTCAAAGGTATAAAATGTTTAAAGGTCAAGCTTTGAAGATTGTATACCAAAGAAGATGTATTGAGATTGTAGGTATACCTTTGAGTCGTCAGAGTTCCCTCGCAAAGAGTCGGAATAATGTACAATATTGGTACTGTACCTACCTAGCTAATACCTAATAATGCTTCGTGTGGTGCGTGAGTGTATGTTCCATGATGTTCCGGACGAGCCAGTGCGATAGATAACGCGCCACGTCGCGAGAGTTATCCTGCCTTGCCTGAGTAGGGGTGCCGCCGCCGCGCCGCGGCCTCCGCACACAAGAGTATTTTAGAGTTTTAAGCGGCTAAAATTATTCTATACGTCTAATTCAGCTAAAATAAATCATAAATAAATAATAATAACTCTCGTCGACATCACGGTGCCGCATGACGAGAACCTTGTGAAGGCAGAAGTAGACAAGATTTTGAAATTCATCGACCTGTCTCACGAGGTTAGACATGTGGCCCGTGGATTCGACGATCGTTGTGCCGGCCATAGTCGTGTCTGCGCATGGGCTGATAGCGAAGAGCCTCGACCATCATCTCAGAAGGCTCTCGCTGGACGGTTGGATCAAGGGTCAGATGCAGAAGGCGGTCTTGCTCGACACCGCTCGAATCGTCCGGAGATTTCTTTCTCTCGGGTCCGACCACCGGTAGCTTGGGCTACCGGTGGTGGAAAATCCATTTAGTTTTGTATTTTATATTATTATAATAAACTAGCTGACCCGGCGGACTTCGTTCCGCAATAAAAATTAATAAAAAATTAACCAAATCGGTCCAGGCGTTTTCAAGTGATGCGCTTACCAACCAGTAGCGATTCCTGGTGCTGAGTGGCTTGGCTCTGGCTAATTGTTTTTTTTTTTCATAATTTCATAACTATCTCTTTAATTTTTTAAAATATAATAAAAAATAAAATGTATGTAATAATCGGAATAAGGTTATAGTGTAATAAAGGCGGACCGAAGACCACAGGGTTAGCTAGCTATATTTTGAGCTATTCCCCGCGGCTTCGCTTGAGTAAAATTCGAAAATGTCAAAGACCGACCTTCGTACAGGTAATAGATGCAATGTATAGAAGAAGTAAGTCAATTAAAGCGAGTCCGAATGGTGAGCTGCGTTCAGGTAAACACAGGTATCTCTATCTCTCTCGCTCTCTCTTCCTTCACTCTATCCCCTCCCTCTATCACTCCCCCTCTCCCTCGCCCCTCTCTCACCGCCTCCTTTTCTCTCCCGCTATTAAAATAATCATCTGTCCCACGTGAGGTAAGAATTCGTATGGTCACCTTATTAAAACAAAACCATTTGTCCCACATGTCGAATCGCATGGTCACCCCTCTACTAACGATTTTTTTGTCCCACATTAAGTAAGGAATCGTATGGTCACCCTATTCAAATAGAAGCATTTGGGAATCGCATGGTCATTGGTCACTTATCTACTAACTTGAAATTTTTTTTGTCCCACTTTGGTGAAGGAATCGTATGGTCACCCTATTAAAATTAGACCATTTGTCCCACATAAGGAATCGCATGGTCACCCCTCTAATATTTTGTTTCCACATTAGTGAAGGAATGGTATGGTCACCCGATTAAAATAAAACCATTTGTCCCACATGAGGAATCGCATGGTCACCCTCTACTAATTTTTTTTGTCCCATATTGGGTAAGGAGTCGTATGGTCACCCTATTTAAATAAAACTATTTGGGAATCACATGGTCACCCCTCTACTAACATTTTTTTTGTCCCGCATTATTTAAGGAATCATACTAACTTAAAAAAAAATCCCCAAATTAGCTAAGGAATCGTATGTTCACCCTATTAAAATAAATCCATTTGGGGATAGCTTGGTCACCCCTCTACTAAAATAATTTTTTTTCCATATTAGTGAAGGAATCGTATGGTTACCCTATTAAAATAAAACCATTTGCCCCACATGAGGAATCGCATTGTCACCCTCTACTAAAGGTAAGGAGTCGTATGGTCACCCTATAAAACCATTTTTTACTAATTTAAAATTTAAATCTTATGGTCACCCTATCAAAATAAAACCATTTGTCCCACATGCATGAGGAATCGCATGGTCAGCCCTGCACAAATATTTTTTTCTGGCGTTCGATAATTTTTTTGTCCCGCATTATTTAGGGAATCGTGTGGTGTCCCCTCAACTAACTTCAAAAAAATGCCCCAAATTAGTTAAGGAATCGTATGGTTACCCTATTCAAATTATTTAAGGAATCCCATGGTCTTTTTTTTTTCTCACATTTGGTAAAGAATCGTATGGGCACCCTATAAAACCATTTTTTAACTAATTTAAAATTTTAATCTTATGGTTACCCTATCAAAATAAAACCATTTGTCCCACATGCATGAGGAATCGCATGGTCAGCCCTGCACAATTGATTTTTTCTGGTGTTCGATAATTTTTTTTGTCCCGCCTTATTTAAGGAATCGTGTGGTGACCCCTCAACTATCTTAAAAAAATGCCCCAAATTAGTTAAGGAATCGTATGGTCACCCTATTCAAATTATTTAAGGAATCGCATTGTCTTTTTTTTATGTCCCACATTTCGTAAGGAATCGTATGGGCAACCTATAAAACCATTTTTTAAATGCCCACCCTATTAAAATAAATCCATTTGGGGATAGCTTGGTCACCCCTCTACTAAAATATTTTTTTTTCCATATTAGTGAAGGAATCGTATTGTTTATTGTTTATTTAGCATCTATTGGCAGTACACTGCGCTCAGATTTGTCATATTTACATTGTAACATTCCGCCAGTTCGATTATCACAGCGAAGAAGAACTGACAAGAAACTTCACTGGAAATTTTTTCAATGTCCACTTAGTCTATACAAAAATGTTTGCCACTGCCTAGACACGCATGTGCTGATTTGTGACATGCAGCAATTCATGACAAAGTGAAAACATTTTTACTATGAAATTGTATGGACTACTGGTTTCTGTCACAAACCACCACATGTCGTTATCGCATAACTAATTAATTACATTCATATCGCATCATTAATTATATTTATTTATCATGTGATTCTGACAACTTCTGAAGTATATAGGTATTATGTAAAAAGTCCGGTGTATAGTGCCATCGTCAAATTTGATAAGAAATTTTATCAAGTCATTATTTGATTTTGTTAGTAAGCAAGTAACATACTACAATGTAGTATAAAATGTCGAGGGTAAAAAAAAAAAAATTGATACACAAGTACCCATTGTCTTAGAGTTAGTAGAGAACATTACGTTATGTCATACTTTTGTACTTAATTTATTATGTGTCAGAATCACAAAATTCGTCAGTTAAGGCATCTTTAATACTGTAATAGCTTTTTTTGGTTAATATTTTTTTCAGGGTTATTTTGAAAGAATTTTCACCTAGATTCCTTATTTCCTGTGGTATTTTGTTATAAAATCTAACACTATTACATATAAAACTTTTTGACATTTTAGACAACCTATGTTTTATTCCCAGTAGGTTATCCTTATGTCTAGTATTATAGTTGTGATTGTCCGAGTTAAAAGTGGAGACTAATAGATGCTTTCTTGCATAACAAATGTTTTGAAAGATGTAGGCACCAGGTAAAGTCATTATTCCTATTTCATTAAATGCATAACGACAAGTGTCTCTAGGTTTCATTCCTAGTATACACCGTAGGGCTCTTTTCTGTAATACAAATATTCGGTTTGATTCCGCTGCATTTCCCCAAAACATTAAACCATATGACATAAGACTATCAAAGTAGGCATAGTATACAGTCTTTGCGGCTTGAATGCCGCAGAGCTCTTTAATTTTTTTTATAGCGTAGCAGGCTGAGCTTAGTTTGCCTGCTAGTTTATCTATATGAGCCTTCCAGGTTAAGCCATTATCAAATATTAAGCCCAGAAATGTAATTTCATTAGCCATTTTGAGGGAAAATTCATTTACAGTGTTCACAATGTCATCTTGTATGCGTTTCCGAGTACCCAATGCGAAGTGCATTACATTAGTCTTATTTACATTCAATAGTAAATTATTAGATTGAAACCATGACTGTAGTGAATTTATTACTATTACAAATGACTTCCGTAGTTCCTCCATACATAAATCTTTCAAGACAACAGATATATCATCAGCAAACATGACTAATTCTATGTCCCCTATGGTTACCCTATTAAAATAAAACCATTTGCCCCACATGAGGAATCGCATTGTCACCCTCTACTAAAGGTAAGGAATCGTATGGTCACCCTATAAAACCATTTTTTACTAATTTAAAATTTTAATCTTATGGTCACCCTATCAAAATAAAACCATTTGTCCCACATGCATAAGGAATCGCATGGTCAGCCCTGCACAATTGTTTTTTTCTGGCGTTCGATTGCGATGGCTGTCTGCGTTGGTCTAAGAATCCCATACAAAAATGACCAATTTTGATTTTTCAATCTTTATGGTATGGTATTAAAGTTCAAATTGACTTTTAAGTATTATTACGAATCTTTTGTATGGGAGTATAGAAAAGTATTGTTTTTAGATTTTCAGGCAATTTTTTTAATTTTTCTCTCCGTAAGAACCATCCTCGTAATTCAAGGAATATTCTAAAAAAAAGAATTAGCGAAATCGGTACAGCTGTTGTCGAGATTTTCGGTTAGGAAATTCAGCGATTCATTTTTATTTAAAAGAAGATAAATTTAAAACATATGTGTGAATAAATGTATAAAATAATAATAATAAATAAATAATGAAACATAAAACGTTGACTGAAAGATATTGCTTCTATTAATAAATCATATTTGCACGATTTACTATATTTAAAGTGTAAAATAAAATTTAAAGACAACAGCAATGCATAATTTTCAGTACTCGTGTAATAAAAAATGGCACCAGTTATCGCAAGATTTTCTTTTTGTATCGCTTAGCAGGATAGTTATATATTTTATACTACAGAGACATAGGCATATTACTATGATAAGGTTCTATGTTTATACAACTTAAAGTGATATAACTCCTAAAGTACTAACAATGGATGTTAGGTATGTTTGGACAAAATTGTTTTCTTGGAAAGACCTTTCTATTGATATATCATTAATTGTTAGAGTAGGGGTAGACAAACTCCCATACATTTTTGCCCCTCCTCCTTTGATCTGATTCCTAAGTATTGGATTCACTACGGAGCAAATACTCCTGAAACATAACGTGCAGCTTTTGATCTTTAGTGAATTCTAGGTTTTCCGGTATACTGCTCATTTACCACCATCAAAACACACAGATGTGTAAAATTTACTGATACATTCGCTCATATGTGCCCATTGACTTCCACAGTTAATTAAAGCTGACAATAATAGTAAAATGTAATAAAACATAATAATTAATGTAATAAAACATAATAAAGGTTGACTGTAAGAAATCTCTGTAAGGGATAAGTCCGCCTTTGCACCTTATGTAAATTTTCCAATGTATTTGTTTATTTGTTTATTTGTTTATCGTTTTAGTAAGTGTATATTATCATTGGAGGATCAGAGAGGATACCCTAACTTTATGTCCAAGAAATTCCTTGAAATTTTATTATGTTTTACATGTATGAGAAAGAGACAAGAATAGCAACATGTACTTTGTTTTATTATAAAGTACATAGGTACCATAGTCCTCGTTTTCCATCATGTTTGATTGGTATCTCTAGTGCACAATCGACACAAACACAAAAGTCGTAAATAATCTCTAGATTTCGACTTTTGGCCGGCCGATTTCTTAGTCGTACTCCTGCGCGCGCCGTCGCGACGCCCGTTCCGTCACACGCCTCCGCGCCGCGCCGCTGCCGCGCCGCGCCGCGCCACCCCCTCCGCCGCGCCGCCGCCCGGAGGCTTCGATACACGACGATATCACGGCGACCTTGAACGTTGTCGCGCGCCGATAGCAACGCGGAGTCGCGGATGGGATGGCCGTATGACGACGATCGACGCGACGACGTTCGCGCGCGCGCGCAAAAACTCAACGTATGGTTAACTAACTTTACTAAAATTATTACGTAACAATCATTAATAAATGATTGTTACGTGATTGTTACGTGTAAGTAACACTATGTGCAAATAAATTTTATTTGCACATAGTGTAAGTACCACTAAAGCAGTGATGGGGAAATACATAGGAGAGCCAAATCAAAACAGGAAAATTTCGGCAAGCCAAAAACAGTGTGTTGAATGCGTGAAAACTAAATTAAATTGTCATAGAAAATATTATAAGATATTTAATGAGGAAGGTCATTCACGGGCGCTCGACATGCTGTCGATCTACATTCTCGCTCAAATACCGCGGCACAAATTAAACCGCCGACTAATGCTCTTGTTCAAGTTATTCGTGGGTCGGAATAAACACTGGTCCGGATTTGGTCCGCGGGCCGCCTTTCCCCCATCCCTGTATTAAAGCCTTCAAACAAAGTGAATAGTTCAGGCAGACGCTAAAGATGATTTGCTTAGGACAGAATTGTGTTCCCAGATGTTTCGGCCAAGGCAAGCTTGTAGTCGCTGCAACACTAGACGATATAATGTATGTAGTACCCAAGTCTCTTACTTGGCAAGAGCAATTCACTGAATATAGCAACGTTATAGCGAGTCAACATCCACCAGTAACATCCTGCAATTTCTGAATAGTAATAGCGATTGATGAACAGGTAAATTCGGGCAAGTTCCTTCATAAGACCAAATCATACGATTTTGGTAGAAAATTAGAGCGTCACCCACCACTCACCATCACCACCTAATCTCACACATTCCGTGTGAGATAAAACCACAATAATCTATATTTACGACACACATGCGTCATAAATACTATCAGTATTGATATCGAGGTAAGAAAGAATTGAAAGATGGTCGAGAAAGGGATAGGTAGCTGCTAGCTAGCAATCCGATCAAATAATTCATAGTTCAACCTGTCGAGGAATACTGGAGTTGGGAGACAAGACAATGAAATCATTTCATTACACATGGTAAAGTACTATGGTAAAATCTCCGATATAACGTCTGCTTGAACATTTATATAAATGTCCAGGTGTGAAAAATTTACTATGAGAACTAAACTTCATACAAATTGGACGGATGTCCAAATGAGAATAAACTCATTTCAGTATTTTATTAGCTGATTAACTATCTTGTATTTATCTTGTTCTACCTAACAAAATAAATAAAAAAAATACCTAACACTTTATGGCCTCACTCCGATGTATGTCCGTCCCGCCCTCAGATCAGGAAAGGAACCTTCCTTTTCTGATCTGAGGTCCCGCCCATCGTCCCGCCCGTCCATCACAAAATCCCAGAGCTAAACGGTATAGATAGGTATACAACATATGTACAAGCTATAGAATTGAAATGTGAATAGTTAAAGCTTGTTATTATTTTATGTATGACCCAATGGTGTGGTTTAGATACGGCAAACAGATTATGAAACAATGAGAAGAATTTCAGCCCCATCGAGTGGGGTGTCCAATGAAAGCTAGTGACCCATAGAAAACAATAGTTTTTTATTTATTCCTATAAAGTACCTACCTATTCATCGGAAAATGTTAAATAAATTAGCAAGGTAACGGATAGATAACGTCAACATTGATAAAATCGTGTACCCAACATTTGAGTATTTCGAAGAAATTGCAGATTAACCTGTTGCGTTGTACCTAGTACCGAACGGAACACTCCGAGGAACACTCACTCATTGCGTAAGCCGTGAGGCCTGCCTGCCCCACTCACCCTTGATAGTTTTTTTTTTAACATTTCAGCATTATGTGTGTAGTTCAGCATTTCAGCAGTTTCCCTATGTTATTTCTTAAAGATTTCGTTCACGGTTTCTCATACTTTTCGGTGTCTCGCTTACTCTGTGTTCCGAAAAGAAAATGTATGAAGCTCTCTTAATGCGGCAAATGAGGAGGCGAGTGCCGCGCTCGGCAGCTAAGGCTGCCGCACTATTATTATTAGCGGTCTAGTGAGAGAGGGAGGAGGCTGGCAGGAGGAGAGAGGATATTGTGCTCTATTGCGGCGGTGGGGGGCGGGGGCTCGGGGCGGGAGGAGCGGAGGTTGCCGCAGCCTCTGTCGCGCGCGGGATGACATCCGGCGGGCGAGAGCGACGACCCGGTGCGCGCGCGGCGCGGCGGCGGCGCGCGGGAGCTCGCGTGAGCGTCCCGTCCGTCCGTCCGCACCCGTCACACGCACACACACTCGCCGCATCTCCAGTCAAGAATCTGTACTCATTCGAGGCTAAATCGCTTTGGAGGTCGAGGGGAAAGCGAGCGGACAGAGCGAGACGTGACCGCGGGGAGCGGCGCATGGAATTCCTACTACGATCCTACAGTACAGTACGGAATGCAATCCAGTAGGGGCATGTGGCATGTAGGGGGAGGGAGGAATACACAAAGCTTGAGCAGTGCTCGTTTGCGTAAATTAATGAATCATTGATGGTAACTTGCATTGCATTGATTTCATCTTTAACAGTATAACAGGTCTTTATGTTCAATGAGTATCGATGGGAAGTATAGCGTAACAATGTTTCAAAGTATAGGTATCGGAATGACAGATAAGACAGAGAATTTTGTACAGATAACAACGGATGTCTATGTGTAGGTAGACGTATGTACATATGTAGTTGCTGAGCACAGCCCGACCCGCCCGATGTCAAACTTCGGAGATTATGGGCTTATAGTTATTTATTGTATTAGTAAATATCCTGCTTTGTGCATACGCGTGTACCTACGTAAATGTACACAGTGTAAAATAACAATCAGAATAAAATCAAAGAGTTTATTTAATATATTTTTACAGCTACCTACCTACCACCGTCCTACCATCTATGTACCTACTGTCAGGGCTCACGCACTCTATGTACTTGCGCGCGATAACTACCTACCGCCGACCGGACCGCCGCACAGTGGTTCGAAAATCGAACGTAGAAGACTTAGGGTTTAAAAAAAATGTACTTCTTGTTTTCGATATTTTTATTATGTTAACGTGTTGTCCATATTATTACAAATATTTCTTAATCATACACGTTTTTTTCTTAGCCTAACAGTTTAGGAGATATACCACTTTTATGGTTTTCAATGTATGAAAATAATTTTAAAAAATTAATTTCTCAAAAACCTTAAAATATATTACATAATTCTTTTCATGATACGATTAAGTAACTATTCGACTATTTTCATGCAAACGCTGTACCCTCGCAAATGCTCGCAACTCTGCACAGTGGAAATTTATGTGAATTTTGTTTTTAAAATTAACTCATTCAAATTGTGTCACCCTACAACTCTACTTAAGAAATACTTCAAAAACAGGAATACAGGATGAATTCTGCGCAAAGAGTTAAATGCTAACTGTTAACACTTGTTAGCAAATTAGGGTTACAAAAAGTTTAAAACTGGCTCATCAATTTTGTAAATTGTAGGGTATGCATACATTGGAGTTCAAAAAAAGCTAGTATACTATTAATCAGTGTAGAATAATACACATTTCGTTTATACATACCACTGTCATATCTACAACATAGAATAAAATAAATTGCGTTTTGTTAATTTTTTTTTCATAGAATATTTATTTCTATAATAATAACATTTAATATGTGCCGCTGATTAATGCATACCATGAGTATACCACCCGAGTCAAATAATTCTTCTTGAAAAATAAAGATAAGCATATAATAAAGATAAGATACGCCAGAAAAATCTCTCGGAACCATGCTATCTACAAAACTGACCAAATGGCAATATAACGCCATGAGAGCGATAACACAGAAGGAAGGAGTGACTCTTTTTCCTTCATACTATAAAATTAAAAAATCCAAAGAAGAGTGCTACCCAGCAAAAGAAGACGTCACAATCACTGAGACAGATGTACAAATAAAATTACAATCTTTATTAGATTTGACAACGAAAAGGCTATTCATGCTTATATCGGATTACGATAACGAGAATGTGGAGTACAAATTAGAAAGCAAGTGGGGAGTAGACGAAGCTTCAAACCAAAGCACCTATAAACAAATTCTACCCGAGGATAGCGACGATTCGTCTGTCTATATGGCAAGTCATTGTTTTCTCGCCACAAGTAAGCTTTATGGGTACCAGACTTACCATATATACACACGAATCGTCGCTATCCTCGGGTAGAATTTGTTTATAGGCATCGATGTCTAATTTTATAGATCGAACGTCGCGCGATTTAACCTGTACTATGTTTCGTCGTAACAAGTGTGCGTGCATTCACACGCAGTATTGTGATACTCACACAAGCACACACTTACATCATATAGTCGTTTCATGTCCGTAAACGGCGGGCATCGGAGCGCCCCGCGCCTCCTGCCACGAGATACTTTCGTGTTTGCATTTTACACGCCGCCATGCTGTCACGTGACGCGATCCCTACGACGTTACTGTCGCGTTCTCACTTGCCTACAGATGATAAGAGTGAGCGAGAAAGTTGTCATCGCTCGCCCATCGGCGCGATTGTCGTATTTCCGCTCACTCTTATGATCAGTAGGCAAGTGGGAACGAGAACGCGATAGCTACGTCACACAATCCGTGACATGTCAGCATGGCTTCTTAACACGTCATAACATGCTCAGGCGAAACAAACAACAACGTTTGTCACTGTCAATCTTGCATAAAACACAGCTTTACTCTTTCTCGTTCGCTCTTTATATTAATTACGTATACAAAAATCTGTTTAACATAAAATTTGAGAAAAAAACCAACAAAATAAATACTTACTGATGGAAGGAGACGCCTTTCTTTACGTAATTTCGATCTGAGCTGTTACAATACTTGTAACAGCAACCGGGCATGCTGAACACACGCACTTTTGCGCCACAGACTCGGTACAGTAAGACTTACGCTCAACACGCGCTGCACACGCCGTATGAAGCGGCTGTCCGTGAAATCTGCAATTTATGCAGTTCTCGTCGAGAACATATTTTTTCGGGAGTAATGTATCGGATGGGCATATCTCTAAATATACATCGATGTTTATAGGTGCTTTGGTTTGAAGCTCCGTCTACTCCCCACTTACTTTCTAATTTGTACTCCACATTCTCGTTATCGTAATCCGATATAAGCATGAATAGCCTTTTCGTTGTCAAATCCAATAAAGATTGTAATTTTATTTGTACATCTGTCTCAGTGATTGTGACGGCTTCTTTTGCTGGATAGCACTCTTCTTTGAATTTTTTGATTTTATAGTAGGAAGGAAAAAGAGTTTTTTTTTATGGAAACTGACACGGTTGGCTACATCATCTACAACGTCCGTGATTTCAGCCCATAACAACGGGTGAACTACGTGCCTCCCCCTTTGATCGTGCCGGCTACACTGAACTGGTCGGAAAACACAAACTATTTACATAGCCGTTTCAACCGACGTTTCATTCAGTGCGGTGGTACCAACCCGGGCGGGTTGAACCCTACCACCAAGTAAGATTAGGAGGGAAGGGACCTACAGTTTTACGAGGAATCCGAACCTCGGTCAGCCTTCAACGGTCAGCGGTCACCCATCCAAGTACTGACCGCACCCAGCGTTGCTTAACATTCAATAGCGACAGTTGACTGTCTGCACCACTGAGCTATCGAGGTTGACAAAGTCACTCCTTCCTTCTGTGTTATCGCTCTCATGGCGTTATATTGCCATTTGGTCAGTTTTGTAGATAGCATGGTTCCGAGAGATTTTTCTGGCGTAAGTATATGCTTATCTTTATTTTTCAAGATGAATTATTTGACTCGGGTGGTATACTCATGGTATGCATTAATCAGCGGCACATATTAAATGTTATTATTATAGAAATAAATATTCTATTAAAAAAAAAATTAACAAAACGCAATTTATTTTATTCTATGTTGTAGATATGACAGTGGTATGTATAAACGAAATGTGTATTATTCTACACTGATTAATAGTATACTAGCTTTTTTTGAACTCCAATGTATGCATACCCTACAATTTACAAAATTGATGAGCCAGTTTTAAACTTTTTGTAACCCTAATTTGCTAACAAGTGTTAACAGTTAGCATTTAACTCTTTGCGCAGAATTCATCCTGTATTCCTGTTTTTGAAGTATTTCTTAAGTAGAGTTGTAGGGTGACACAATTTGAATGAGTTAATTTTAAAAACAAAATTCACATAAATTGTCCACTGTGCAGAGTTGCGAGCATTTGCGAGGGTACAGCGTTTGCATGAAAATAGTCGAATAGTTACTTAATCGTATCATGAAAAGAATTATGTAATATATTTTAAGGTTTTTGAGAAATTAATTTTTTAAAATTATTTTCATACATTGAAAACCATAAAAGTGGTATATCTCCTAAACTGTTAGGCTAAGAAAAAAACGTGTATGATTAAAAAATATTTGTAATAATATGGACAACACGTTAACATAATAAAAATATCGAAAACAAGAAGTACATTTTTTTTAAACCCTAAGTCTTCTACGATCGATTTTGGAACCACTGTGCGCCGGCGATCCATAATTCATTGGGCTGCCGACGCGACAGCCGCGTGGAGTTAACCTACGTGAGCGCGCGCTCACGCTACTGCTTCGTACGGTCGTACCTACCTATATCCAAAGAGTTTCTTTGCCTATGTCTTAATTCAAGTTGACATGGCTTCTGTTAATAGTGGCAGTGGCAATTTATGTGCAGTAGATGGATGTAAATCCAGCAAGAGGAGAGATAAAAATCTCTCTTTTTTCCATTTACCTGCTGATGAAGAAATGTGAGTATATTTTTTTTGTTGAGCAATAATTACCTATTCTAAAAAACCGGACAAGTGCGAGTCGGACTCGCACACGAAGGGTTCCGTACCACCGTACAAGATTTAACACTATGTAGGTACTTTATTTTTTATATTTTTACTATTTCTTGTTATAGCGGTAATAGAAATACAGCCCGCTGACAGACGGACGGACGGCGGGGCTTAAGACAATAAAACATGCAAAAATACTAAAAAGTGTTTTTTATTTACACACAAGCTTTTGCCGGCGGCTTCGCCCGCGTTAAAAGTACATTTGCAAGCAATACTATTTGTGTTATGGGCTGACATCACGGATGTTGTAGGTGATGTAGCCAACCGTGTCAGGTTCCATAAAAAAAAATAAAAAAAAAGCACTTGACATGGACATATCCACGTGCTAGCAATACATATAGTGGCTGCTCAGACAGCTGACATATAGAGGGGGGGGGGGGGGGGGGGGGGAGGTTCACTGAAATCGATTGCCTACGGCAATAAGTCCGCCTTCTGCCAAGCAGAAAGGTGTATGTAAAGGTCGACTGGAAGTAATTGCCGCCGGCAATAAGTCCGGCTTCGCTTGGCAGATGTATTTTTAATCTATACCGAATAAAATCGGTTAGATAAGCATGCGTACAGGTAACAATAATAACATTACAGGGGTAGTAGGTAGGTAGGATTACCTGAAGTATTTTCGGGCTGAACTAATTTCTTCCTTTAATATATTTTAACGAGGGCGAAGCCGCGGGCTAAAACTAGTAGTAGCCTATATGTTAAACCAAAAAAAAAATTGGTACCTATCTAACAGTAAAAAAACATTTTTAAATCTGTGCTGCAGCTCGCGAACAAACATTCACACATATTTCCTCTTTACAATATAATAATATTAAAGATTGTGTAATGCATTGATATTTTTATCGAAAGTAGCAGCCCTAACGTCACCGAATTTGCTTCAAGGCCCCGCGTCCGCGCGCAGCTGCAAAGCAATAATCACTTTACGCTCTTTCGTTTAGGTACATTTTCGCACGCAGCGACTGGCGTCGTAAAAGTTTAGGCTATTAAAGCCGAAGGTACGTAACTTTTTCTATGGAGAGATTCATCTGTTACGAAGTAACTATTTAGTAATCTGTGCTACTGTTGTTTGGTTTTGAGTGAAAATAAATTAACATAGAAAGATTGGAAATCATTTTATCGTAGCGACTTTATAATTGTAGTGTCAGCAGCGTTAGAATAAAAAGCAGGCTGTTTCTCCGTTTATCGTCGAAGAATTGTATTAGACAATCTTCACAACAGAACGGCAATGCGACGACGACGACGATAGCCGTCCTTCAATTGTTACAAATTACTCATACCTACCTTTTAACGTTTAACTTTCACCGTTACGCAAGTGTCGCCTCGCCTCGCTAGCGTGTCCAATTCGGTAGAAGTGTGCAGAACTAGTTCACATGCAGAATCTCTGACAGTGGAACGGAGGCTCGTGAGCTCGGTGCATCCGAAGCTACACGAAGCCGGCCAAAGCATTCAAAGGGATAGCAGAGGCGTCGTCTACTCGCCGAGCAGTCTAGTCATGAGTTCATGACAGACAGGTGATCATTCGATGTACTACATTTTCATTTTAAATATATTTTTTATTATAAATTATTTCCATTTTGTTTAGTATATCTTCGTGAAAGTTAAAATGACCGGTCGGACACCTATTCATTTTTATTTTTTTATTTTTATTTTTTTGCTATGCTAGAAGTCTATAGTAGTTAGATCAATACACACGTGCGCGTGTCTACTGTCGTCTCGCGATTTACCTAAAACGCGAGGGCGGTCAAATAAATATTTTGCAGAATTTTGTGGTTTACTTCTAAGTTTCAATCCTTTTCGAGTTAATTATAGTCGTTTAATTAATTTATACAAGTTCTGAAAATACCCTCCATGGGGGCTTGGCTGAGCTGTGAAGTAATTTTAGATTTAGCAAAACTGACATGCAATTTATTCCGATTAAAAAAAGGTAGATAGGTAACGTTACAGAAAATGTGAAAATGTGATCAACACACACACAACATACAATGTAGTGTTGTTGCAAACGAGTCCCTCTTGGTCGGGGACCTTCTCGTGGTAATAAACACTTTGGTCCCAGCTACCCCACCCAGCCTATGTTGTCCATGAAGGCGACAAGACTTGTCGAGTGACTTTGGTGCATTGTCTTGCGCCCGCCAGGGAAGGTTTTCGACTTCCTACATGGGCGTAGCATTCAAGTCCTCGAGGACGGCTGCTCCTCGGACGCCATGTCAGTGAATGCCGGTGTACCACAGGGTGTGTTGTCTCCCACGCTGTTTCTTCTGCATATCAATGATATGCTGCCGCTCGGCAACATACAATGTTATGCAGACGACAGTAAGGCACACGGAACCTACACCAGTCACCCACCCTTCAGCCAGACGGAACGTTGTGGACGAGAAGAGGCTAGACTTGTGTCTGAACTCGAGCAAACCCTCCAGTCTATTGCCGAAAGGGGCCGGAGCAACTTGGTCGTGTTCAACGCATCGAAGACACAAGTGTGTGCGTTCAGTGCGAAGAGAACAGCGTTCAGCTCATTCCTTCCAAAACTCGTCGCTGAAATTAAGCGACCACACCTCGGGGTCCTCGGTGTCGAACAGCTTGAACTTCCAGCGCCACATTGAGGGCAAGGCCAAGCTGGCCTCAAAAAGCTGGGTGTACTGAACAAGGTGCCACGGTACTTCACGCCGGACCAAAAACTGACGTACAAAACACAGGTTAAGTGGAGTACTGCTCGCACTTGTGGGATGGCTCAGCTAAATACCAGCTTGCGCCGCTAGACTCAATCCAGCGTCGTGCACTCGTGCAGTGCGACTGGTAAGTGACCCTGCAGTGTCCCGCGACTTAGAACCACTGCAACTCCGTTCCGTAGGGACGTCGGCTCCTTCTATGGTCTACTAATTCATGGGGAGTGTTCGGAAGAGCTGGTTAACGCGATTCCGCCGTCCCCATTCCACCTCCGCACTACGCGTACTTGGCAGGGGATGCACCACCTATTCAATCGACCTACCACGGTTCTGTAGGTCTTTTATTCACAGAACCGGGAAAATGTGGAAAGCACTCCCTGCCTATCTATTTCCTCCCGAGTACAGCCTGGGGTTTTTCAAAAGGGCGGTGAAAAAGGCTCCTGTCAGGCCGGCATGGCATTCGCAATCCCCGTGCATCACAGAATGTCCATGGGCATCGTTAGACACCTACCTACTTGTAGATGAAACGATGCCACATGTGGCTGACGAAAGGTTTCTGACAAAAATAAATAACGCGAGCGAGCCGCGGGTAAAAGCTAAATAAAAAAAAGTTTTTTCACTCGGACAACGGCCATTGAATTGGTTGGTACTACGGCGAAGGCAAAAAAAGGATATGCGTTTATCTTTAATGGTAGTTGACGATGAATAAATATTCGAAGGCAAGAGAGTTCCGCTAGTACGAGTATAAAGAAGCCGAGCCAACGATAAAGCGCTCGAGAGAAGCTATATCGTTGGACCCCGCAGCACAGGCAAGGATAGGCGCGCCGCACCGCCGCGCCGCGCGCCGTGGTAAGTAATATCTTTCATCGGCCGCGCGCCCTGTTCGCTCGACTTCACATTAAAATTGCACGATATCAGATTGGCGGGAAAGTAAAAGAAAAAATTGCAAATAAAATGACGCGGGGCGTCGCCTAGCGGTCAGCGCGCGCAACTCTCCCGCGCCGGTCGATACGTCACGCCTCCGCCTCCGCCGCCTCCGCCGACGACGCCTCTGTCGCGCGGAGCGAACCTCTGCGCTGCGCCACCCGCTCCGCGCCTTCGCAGCTTTTCGAATAGTTTTCCACCGCCCTCACCGATTGCCTCATAAACCGAAAGTTCAATTACTTATCGCGACTTTAATGGCGCCTCTTTATAGCTGTCCTCATCGTTCCGAAAGACGATACAATTCGCGGGGTGGCTGCGTAGAGCGGGCAAGCTTCGGCCGACGACGCCGACACATCCCGTCCGCCCTCGAATGAGAGAACGCATTTAAAAGGAACTTCTAAGCAACGCAGAACAATTTGTTTGTATGGATTAGTCGACCAAACATTTCCGGAATAAATCGAATTGAGACGTAATTTCAGAGGCAGAAAAATTGGCGCTAAGCTGAGCAATTGCGAATTTAGTTTGCTGTTAGAATGCGTAAATAGTTCTACTGAAGACGCTGGAAGGAATGTACATTAAATACAATTGTACAACCTTGTCATTCTCGCTACCAGAGCAGCGCGTGTGCGTGCGTACTGGAAGTTGCTACATAATTATGTAATTGCAAGGTTCTTCAGGTTCGTCTGCTAACTGTACTGCACTACCTAAAGCTAACACACACACAAAAACTAACTAAATCAATGGTTAAATTAAGAAATTCGCTTGCTTATACACAATATTGTATATTATCATCATCAGGCAGTGCGCAACCAACTTTATTCAGCTTCCCAAGATATTTCGCTTTGGCTCTGAGCCAAAGGTTGGAAAAGGGAAACTTTTTTTCAGGCATGTTCGTTTAAAACGTATCGCGTATAACGTAATACTGTGTACCACCTCGATAAGCAGTTAGATTTCGACTGATAAATTACATATTACGTATGATGTATACGAATTGACTTAGATGTCAAGTAGATGTATAGTTATGTACATAGTTGTAAAATGGTATAGTGGGTAGTATTAGTGGGGTGCTGACGTACCTGCAGGTTGTGGTGGGGCTGTGAGATGTGTAGCTGCTGCGCCTGGCTGAGGTGCAGGTGGTCGTGCTGCGGGTGGGCGGGGTGGGCGGGGTGCGGCGCGCGCGGCCGGTAGGCGGCGTACGGCCGGTAGCGCGCGCCCCACTCGGCCGCCGCCGCCTGCTGGTGCTGCTCCGCCATCTGCTTGAGGGTCTGCGCGGCGGGGGAGAGCTCGGCGCCGGCGCCGGCCGCCGCGCCGTACGTGAGCCGCGCCGCGTGCGCCGGCTCCGGCGGCTCGGCGCCGCGCGCTCCGCCGTCCAGGTCGAAGTTCTTCATGAACTCGGGGTACTCGGAGATCTCGGTGATGAGGTCCTCGATGGCGGCGGAGGTGATGTCGTCGCCGTCCTCCTCGCCGATGAGATCCGCGAGGCCGGGGAACGCGTCCCGCTCTAGCGCCGCCGCGCACTCATCGAGCCCGACGAAGTCGTCATCGGGCAGCTCCGACTTGCACTCGCGCTTGCAGTCGAGCGGGGAGACGGCGCGGGGAGGGGCCTGCTGCGGCGCCGGCGGGGGCGACGAGTCGCTCTTCACCGCCGCGTTGGTGAGCGCCTTCACCGTCACGTTGGTGGAGATCTGCTGCGGGTGCGAGTCGGCCGCGGAGGTGGTGAACTCGAGCTGCTGTACTATCTCCACCGAGAACTTGGTGAGCGCCTCGCCGCGCACACCGCCACCGCCCCCGCCCCCGCCGCACTGCAACTTCGACGGAGGCTCGTATTCGCCGCATCCGAACTTCTGCTGCTGCAACAACGCAAACAAGCGCTACTTTAAAAGCTCGTTTAAAAGCTGAACCCACTAAACAGTCATCTGAGTTTAATCTGAGGAGCACCGCCTTGGCGAGGGGTGTACGGAGTTAATAGGGGAATGATACGGATTGGGGTGCGCGAGCGCCGCGCCTGCACGTGTGCACGTGCGCACACACAGGTGCCCGCAGCGCCGCGCGACGTGTCTGCACCCGGCAGGATTTACTGTTCCCCTCGTCCCGGTCGGTTCCTTCTATTGCTAATATTTCGACAGTAAAGTTCGCGAATAATGTTGGTGAAACATTTATGGGGTCTTAGAGAGAGACTCACGGGATTGAACATTAGCTGCAAAGATAAACCTATGCACTAGCTACACATAGTGCATATCGTAAGGTTACTTGTGCACTCTACGGTGGTGTTATACATGGATTTAAAATATGCTTATAATCAACGTACACATTCAACGTACACGAGTGATATGTGCGATACATACACATTTACTATATTTATGCAACAAATAACTTGTCACTTACAGCCTTTAGGTTGTCACGCAAGAACCAAAAGTGCAAGCAAATAGAACTCAAGAGACGAGGGCACGCATGTCGTGAGTACTGATGGGTCGATCCCGGGATTAAATCTTTATGGGCGGGATTTTATCATAAAATCCCGGATTTAATCCTATTCTAGGACCGAATAAGGATTTTATGTTTTAAGGTTAAGTATGTGAAGTTGTTCTGTATTATGAGCGAAATTTTATCATAAAGTCGCGGATTTAATCCTATTTTAAGATCGAATAAGGATTTTATGTTTTTAACTAGCTTTTGCCCGCGGCTTCGCTCGCGTGAAATTCGTATTTAAAAGAAGAAACTAAGGGCTAGACCGAAGGCTGAGCTGCGTTTAGGTTAATGATAAATCTTCTCGAATAAAGTATGTTTTAAACTAGCTTTTGCCCGCGGCTTCGCTCGCGTGAAATTCGTATTTCAAAAGAAGAAACTAAGGGCGAGGCCGAAGGCTGAGCTGCGTTTAGGTTAATGATAAATCTTCTCGAATAAAGTATGTTTTTAACTAGCTTTTGCCCGCGGCTTCGCTCGCGTGAAATTCGTATTTCAAAAGAAGAAACTAAATCATGGCTAATCAAGGGCAAGGCTGAAGGCCGAGCTCTTTTCACGTAAATGTTGTTTTTCTCGAAGAAACTAAACGGCGACGCCGAAGGCGGAGCTCCGTATAGGTAAACCATATATTTTTTTTAAGAAAGTAACTAAGGGCGAGGCCGAAGGCCGAGCTACGTTCGCGTAAACGATATTAGTCATTAAAAGTTAGGCCCGAGGACGGGAGAAGGTTTAGCGTTTACCTAAACGCAGCTCGGCCTTCGTCCTCGCCCTTATTTACTTACTTTCATCGAGAAGAATATCGTTAACTTGAACGAAGCTCGCCTTCCGGCCTCACCCTTAGTTACTTACTTTCTTCGACAAACTGACATAACACGAATAATTTCGTTGGCGATATATTCTGCAGGATGCCGATTTTCGTCCGTCTTAACAAAATCCCCAAAAAGCGGTTCAGGTTTTTAAACAAGAAAGGTTATTATCGCTTCATTCCGGATGCTGGACCAGCCGTCACACTGAAGATGCAGAAAACTCGAAATCATTAGTTCCACGTCGATTTAATTTTTCATTTCTGTACCTATATATTCTGTGCAAATAGATGGTCGTGACCGTTTTTCTGGATGGCATCTATATCTTTTTTTAGATCATCCGTCATAGAGATCTGAGATGCCATTGGTGGCATCTCGTTATGATCCACGCAAGTTTGTAACGAGTTTTCACGAGTCGTATTTGTGAATGGTCATTGCAAGGGATCGCTTGGACTATCCGCTCTGATGACATTACATCTCTGATTACATTACGCAAGTAGTATTAAGCGGCGGGTGGCCGAGTTTTTGGGCATCGGCTTCTCATACAAGAGGTCCGAGCTTCGAATCCGGTCGGTGTGTACCAATGAGTTTTTTCTGACGAAAAAATTTACGTGCATACCTAAACCTGCTGCTTCACCGTTTGGAACCGGTGTAAAACTAGGTACCTTCCCTTGCCCCTTACGAGGTTGTAGGCTCAAATTGTAGCCGACTGGGTTAGTACCACCGTACTGGATGTAAGATGGCCGCATAGCAGCCTCGGCTGTGTTCTCTTCTAGTTCAGTATATCCAGCAATCCAGGGAAGTCTCCGGTATGCACGGGCACCTACCTTCTCCGAGGTGATATTGGCTGGTCGGAGCATGTGCTTAGGCCCCTTCGACTCAGGCGACCGGATTACATAAAACAGTATTATTTTTAGTATTATAGTTTGCTAGCTTTTGCCCGCTCTCGTGAAATTTTTATTTCAAAAGAAGAAAGTAAGTTATAAAGGACGAGGTTGAAAGCTGAGCTGCATTCAGGTTAATGATAAACCTTCTCGAACAAAATATGTAACTACTGACGAGGCCGAAGGTCGAGCTCCTTTTAGGTAAACGTTATTTTTCTCGAAGAAACTAAGTTACCTATGGCGACGCCGAAGCCGGAGCTCCCTATAGATAAACCATATACTTTTTCAAAGAGGCCGGCGATGCCGAAGGCCGAGCTGCGTTCAAGTAAATGATAATCCTTCTCAAATAAACTAAGTGAATGCCCTGCCGAACGCCGAGCTTCGTTCGCGTAAACGATATTCTCGCCCTTATTTACTTACTTTCATCGAGAAATATATCGTTAACTTGAACGAAGCTCCGCTTTCGGCCTCGCCCTTATTTACTTACTTCGAGAAGGTACATGTTTCGTATCGGTGACGTCATATTTAGCTCACATGTATCCTAACTTGTACCATAGGAATAAGATAAAAAAATTAGGATCGAATCAAATTACAATTTTGGCGTTCTATAGTATGGGGAGTGCGCTTTTATATGCACCCGGCCGCGCGCCGCGCCGCCCGCTCCGCCGCGCCGCCCGCTCCGCCGCGCCGCCCGCTACTCCGCGCCGCCGCGCCGGCTCGCTCATATCTGATACTAAGCGCGTCTTGCACCAACACGAGTTTAAAGTTAAGTAGCGAGTTATGGATTTAAACGCGGTTCACACATACAACGGGTGCTAGTTTAACGAGTTAAACTGGTTTATATATTAAATTTGTGTTGGTGCAAGTGGGCCTTACTCGCGGTAAATGGCGCGCGGAACATTTCAGTTTGTTTGGGAACCACATCTTAGCGTAGCGTAACCGGAACTGAATTTTATTTAGCCTATCCTCTGTCTCATATAGTATTGGTAAATGTGCTTGTACGATGTTTCATAGAATTCAGATGATCGGTTTAAGAGTTATGGTGGAACATACATACACAGAAAATATTTCTAAAAATCGTCAATTTAGCTTTAATATCATACATAGAGTCTTATACCTCAGTATCTCATAAAACAAAGTAACTTGCTCTATGACCATCCCTTACAGATTTATTATTAGTAGGTATTGCTTTAAAAATATCGGTAGATTATGACCTCAAATTGTTATTTTTTAACCGACTTCAAAAAAAGGAGGAGGTTCTCAATTCGACTGTATGTTTTTTGGCAGACATTGGTAGATCTACCAAAAAATCGGTACCTAACTTTTTTCACACTGTCACAGTCACTGAACAGACTCGATTACCGACCTTTTTCCTCTCTCACATCACGGCGAAATGTACGCGCGCTCAAACGACCACAGATATTGATTATTTTGTGAACATAACTAGGGAATCATGCATTCAAATTAAAACCTGTGGAAACATTATTTATTTAGATATAGGAATTCATCCAGTAAAACAATGATCTACATACCTACTACCATATTATGCCTAGTACTAATGAAAAAAACTCATTCACGATGTTGAAATCTAATATTAAAATAAAATCCTATTTCGTAGGATCGAATGAGGAACCTTCCCCAACTTTCCCAATAAAATCCCTATAAAGTCTCGAATAAGGATTCGGTCCCAAATGGGATGGAATCCTTGCCCATCAGTAGTCGTGAGTAGGTAGAGGAAGGCAGAAAGCAGAGCGAATGGATCGCCAATACCGCTAAGTGCGCGGGATAGATTGGAGGCAGGAGGCTCGGCAGGAGGCGAGAGTGGCGCGCGGGACAGAGCGGGAGCGCGGGGGAGGGGGTAGGGACGAACGGCAGAAGGGAGAGCCCCAGTGTGCAGGCAGCCTAGATAGAAACCGATCGATTTTGTGTGAACCGAGGTGTGAACCTTCATTCAAGTTTACAGAAGCTTCTTTATGTCGACTTCACTTTTTCAACATAGTACCTACCTACATTACGAACGTACATTGTACCGTATAGTACGTATCACCACAGACTACTTACCTAATAGTTACTTCGTAACCGTAAAATAGTTACTTGGTATTACGTAGTGCCCTCTCCGCCTGCGTCAAAGTCGAACTATCCAAATATCAAATTTGTTTTCCAAACGAATATGGAATAATAAAAAAAGTATTAAGTACTTAGTAATGAAACTGAATTTATGCTTATTTGCATGATCTCTATTTTGCAACCAATCTTAGAAGTACTGAGCCTGAGAAGTACCTAGCCAATCGAAATAAATTATTCAGAATCGATGTGTTTATTAAATAATCCACAGGGTCTCCCCAAAGCACAGTATACGTATACAACACATCCCGTCGCACTATGGATCGAGAAACGGCCTCCATAGTATTAGGAGATTTTTTTCGCAAACTTGATTTTTTTTGAGAAACTGTTTTTGTTATATTTAGGGTTACATAAGATAATACCAAATATATAGTTGTAGTGATATCAGTCAAGTAGATATTTTATTAAAAATACTTGAAGTTTTCAGTTGTATGGGACGGAGAATGTTTAGTCGATTTTTTCAAAAGTCTTTCGAGGTGTCGCAGATCTTTTAATACATCATGAAGTAGACCACGAGTGTAATAAGACCACATAAAAACTGTAACCCAATTCGACCCGGTATAGAAAATATCTAAGTCCGAATTTATAAATTTTCGTCTATTTTCTTTATACATTATTTATGGTTTAACTTTACAATTAATTACATTTTCTTATGTTTTGTGATTGCCAAGTGTGTAAGTTATACTAATTGGTACATTATGTAACAACTATACCTACCACTGTGGTCGAAAATACCCTCCAATATTTGTAGCGTTTTAAATGTTTATTCGTTATTCATAATTGATTTGAGGACATATTAAATAAACAAATATGTGAAGACGCGTAGCTTGACAGTACGTATGTATGTTAGGTTCAAATATATAAAGTATATATATATATTTTTTTTATATTTTTAAATTTGCAATGTATGGGACGGAGAACATTATATTTATTTTGCCGGACTACAAAGATGTGTCAAACTCTTATTAGCAAGGTTGTGTAGCACAACATAAAAATAAACACAATCAGTAAAAAAAAATTTAGAAAGGTGCAGCCTTCCGAGTATCGACAGGTCAAAGTATAGCATTTTTTACCTTTTTTCTTTAACAGTAATTTTTGGTTACATTATGATTGTACAATTATTAAGCAGGTATGCAAATATGTGAGGCATATAATTCTATATCAGATATGTACAGACCATTCCGATTAACAGTGTAAAAAAATAGCAATATTTTTATTTAATAAAACTGAAAAAATTATAGTACATTATTCGAAACTGTTAAGAACTAACAAAGTCTTAACAGTAGCGTGATGTTGAACGTGACGGAAAAGAGGCTGTACAAAAAAAAAAATTGTGAACGCACTTTCTCAAGATGTTAAAAAAATTCTATTCAAAATTATTCACCAAAATTAATTTGATAAAAAAATTGTTTTATATAAAATTTGAGCCGGTGTAGAAAATATGTAAGTCCGAATTTGTAGATTTTTGTTTTCTTTCCTTTAAATATAATTTACAGTTTTAGAATAGAACATAAATACAAGGCTTTGCAGCTCATTCATTATGACGACGCATTAGATACTAATTACCATTCGGTAAGACTAAAACATTCCCACATCCCTGTTTGTGAAACCCCACTATATTGGTAATAACCGGTTTAGTACATCAGGTGGTGTCCTTTGGTCGCGAATTTCAGTTTAGTATTTGTTCAACGCGCGTAAGGGACGGATCTCTCCTTTCAAAACGAGTTATCGCTGTTTTCAAATACTTTCCTTCCTGCATTATTACTTGAAAACTAGGTACATTTTCGGTTCGAACTCAACCATTTTACAAAATGAAAGAGTTTAAATCAAATCTGAAACTTTTTGTTTTCTTAAAAAACGAGCAAGGCCTCTCCGACCCAAACATACTATTTGACAAGTTTTCCGTTCATATATCTGATGAAAACCATGATCAATTCAAGTGTTTTTATAAAACCTACTTGTCTAATATGTATAAAAAGTGGAAAAGTACAAATTATTCGTTCAGTTTCTTCAAATGCAAATTTGAAACATGGTTGACGTCACACATAAAGTGGCCGGAATATGTTCAAAACATACCTCAAGAACCAAGACATGAGGAAGCGGAACCATTCGTGCCGCAATCACCAGCGAAACAGCATTCAGAAGCTTCAACATCTCCTAAACCAGAGTTCAGTCCTCGAAAACAATTCCACGAACTTCACTACCAGCCAAAAAGGCGCAGAACCGCACATCTGTGTACGGAAAATGACTTCGACGAGCTCGCATTCGCTGCGGTGAGTAAAGGTATTAATACGGAAAGACATGATGTTGCTGAGGTGCTAAGTTTCTTCTGGAAAATTCAGATGAGGTTGGTAGAATAAAAGAATACATTCAAGTTAAAAAAAAAACACAATACTCGCCGGAGAAAGCCCTCAGCCTCTTCAGTTCCCAGCAACTCTCCAAATCGCAATACTGCGAACTACGGGCAACGGCAATTGAAGCAGGGGTTGAACTGTATCCCTTATACTATCAGCTCCAAAAAAAAGGTCGAGTGTTACCGTCCGAAAGAAAGTGTCAAGGTCACGGAAGTGGAAGCACGTGTTTTTGCAGGATACAATAATGCAGGAAGGAAAGTATTTGAAAACAGCGATAACTCGTGTCGAAAGGAGAGATCCGTCACTTATGCGCGTTGAACAGATAATGCACTGAAATTCGCGACCAAAGGACACTAATTACCGGTTTTTACAAATATAATGGGGTTTCACAAACAGGGAAGTGGGAATGTTTTCGTCTTACCGAATGATAATTAGTATCTAATGCGTCGTTATAATGAATGAGCTGCAAAGCCTTGTATGTATGTTCTATTCTAAGATTGTAAATTATATTTAAAGGAAAGAAAACAAAAATCTACAAATTCAGACTTACATATTTTCTATACCGGCTCGAATTTTATATAAAACAATTTTTTTATAAAATTAATTTTGGTGAATCTTTTATTTATAAGTGCGGTTTCTTAATTTGTTCTGTTTTTATTCAACCTTGTATTTATTTTGGTGAATAATTTTGAATAGAAATTTTTTTAACATCTTGAGAAAGTGCAACTGTTCACGATTTTTTTTTTTGTACAGCCTCTTTTCCGTCACGTTCAACATCACGTTACTGTTAAGACTTTGTTAGTTCTTAACAGTTTCGAATAATGTACTATAATGTTTTCAGTTTAATTAAATAAAAATATTGCTATTTTTTACACTGTTAATCGGAATGGTGTGTACATATCTGATATAGAATTATATGCCTCACATATTTGCATACCTGCTTAATAATTGTACAATCATAATGTAACCAAAAATTACTGTTAAAGAAACTTGGAAGGCTGCACCTTTCTAAAATTTTTTTTACTGAGTGTGTTTATTTTTATGTTGTGCTACACAACCTTGCTAATAAGAGTTTGACACATCTTTGTAGTCCGGCAAAATAAATATAATGTTCTCCGTCCCATACATTGCAAATTTTAAAATATAAAAAATATATATATATACTTTATATATTTGAACCTAACATACATACGTACTGTCAAGCTACGCGTCTTCACATATTTGTTTATTTTATGTGTCCTCAAATCAATTATGAATACCAAATAAACATTTAAGACGCTACAAATATTGGAGGGTATTTTCGACCACAGTGGTAGGTACAGTTGTTACATAATGTACAAATTAGTATAAATTTCACACTTGGCAATCACAAAACACAAGAAAATGTAATTAATTGTAAAGTTAAACCATAAATAATGTATAAAGAAAATAGACGAAAATTTATAAATTCGGACTTAGATATTTTCTATACCGGGTCGAATTGGGTTACAGTTTTTATGTGGTCTTATTACACTCGTAGTCTACTTCATGATGTATTAAAAGATCTGCGACAACTCGTAAGACTTTTGAAAAAATCGACTAAACATTCTCCGTCCCATACAACTGAAAACTTCAAGTATTTTTAATAAAATATCTACTTGACTGATATCACTACAACTATATATTTGGTATTATCTTATGTAACCCTAAATATAACAAAAACTGTTTTAAAAAAAAAATCTAGTTTGCGAAAAAAATCTCCCAATACTATGGAGGCCGATTCTCGATCCATAGTGCGTCGTCGGGGAATAATTTAAATCCGTGGAGCTGCTCTTACGTCGCGCGCGGTGCAAGGTTGACCGCATGGTACCTTGTCGAGATCGCATCGAACAATAAAATAAATTTGCATGATATTACGTCGTCGGGGAAGCGCGGACGAGGCGCACGCGCCACGCGCGGCACCGGCCACCAGCCGAGCCGCGCAGGAACCGTACAAAAAACGCAAAAAAACTTTTTTTTTTGTGTACACCTACCGCGCCACACACACAGCCATTCGGCGCGCTGGCTTGTTCAAACGCCCAACTCAGTCAGCCACACACACAACACGGTACGCTCAGCGGCTCTCGTGAAGTCTCGTGGACGCTGTTAGAATAGAAGTGTCATGTAAAACATAAATTAAGTAGAGAACAAAATAAGGTTTGAAAGAGTTACGAAGCAAACCTTGCAGTGCAGCATACTTACAATATTGACAACGTTTAGAATATTCTAAAATCTGGCCTCATACAACATAAGCCAAAAGGATATTGAAAGTAACAAGTCGCTGGACTAAGCTATCTGCAATTTCGTTCGTTGTCCTTGTGAAGTTCTTTAGGGTTCCGAAGCAAGCGATATGCTGTCAGGGACTCATATAAAATCGGTTGTGTTCGTCCGTCTGTCAAACACCCTGTCCGAGGTGATTATTCCGGAACGTAAAGCTCAATAAATAAATCCTTCCTTAGGTACCTTTAATAAAATCCAACGTCTGCTTTCTATCTGTCTGTCCGCTTATAACTCGAGAACCACTGAACCGATTTTAATACAGTTTGCTTCTACTGATAGCTTGGTTCTTTTTTATCACGTTAAATGACTTATGTATGAGGTTAGCAAAGTAGTATATCTTGTCCTTTAGATCGATGTTGTGTTGCAAATTTTTCAGAGTTCTTGCAGCACAACACAGATTACCCTGCTTAGCCTGATTGTCGGGATAGACCGTGTGTGGTATGTATGTATGTAGGTATGTATATTTAGTCCTTACAACTCGAAAACAATAACTTTTTATTTTAAACGGTTATTGAGAAAATTGCAGTCTAGTGCAGGGGTTCTCAACCTTTTTTCCTTTGCGACACGTCTGAAGATTTTTTTAGGCTGGAGACACACTCAAAGAAAACACAAGTCTTACAAGTAGATAGGTACATAATTTTATTACAATTAGATATTTTGGAAGCATACGTACGATTATATCAATTAACTAAGTAATACAAGTAATAGTTTGAACACTAAACATTAGGCTAAGTAGATCCTAATGTGATACTTGAGCCTGACGGCCTTTACACAGATCCCTGTTCTTCATAATAAGAGCCTTTTTGTTTTTCTCCTCCTGTCAATGTCACTTTGACATTTCGTTAGACAGCTGGGAGACGGTCGCCATGTTGTTTACGAAATGTTCGTGCAAACTTCAATTCAATTCAATTCAAAAAACACTTAAAGTTGTACTATCTCCGTCAATGTGAAGTCAATAGTTAAAAAATCCTTTAATTCTGAATGGACAAGTATGTATGTATGTATATTTTAGGTATTATGTATTATATAATCTTTAATACATATGTATTTAATTTATAGTTTTATGTATTTAATTTAATTTATAATTTGCCATTTCTACGTTTAAACTGGTATGTACTTATATTATGTAGTGCAAGTATATTATAGTTTATCATAGTTATTTTCCATATATTATATTTTACATTCCCACACTCAAGTCTTTTGCTACTACCTACTTATATCTCACAACATACGACTCTCAAACATCCAAAGGTTGACTGGGAGAAATCCCTGTAAGGGATAAGTCCGCCTTTGCCCCTCATGTAAATTACTTATCGTTTGTTACTGTTAAATGTTTTGGAGCAATAAAGTATTTCTATCTATCTATCTATCTATCAAACTTCCACATATTCTAATCTGGCGGGAAATTCAAATCAATTTTTAGAAATTCTCGCGACACACCTGACCCATGCTCGCGACACCTCGCGCGCGACACACTGGTTGAGAATGGCTGGTCTAGTGGACTGCGGGGCGACGACGCGAAGGCGGGCAGCGGCGGCGCGCGCGAGACATCATGCGACCACGTGATCGCTGCACCCCACTCGCTATTAATAATTAATTAGTACAAGAGTAAATGGCTACGGGACCCTCTGTGTGTGAATAGCGTTCGCATTGGCGACAGGTTTTTTTTATATAAACATTCAGCACGGGTGACTTTGCCCAAACAAAAGTCCAATGAAAGATTAGACACAACTAATAAATAACAATAATTCTCACGAAACCACGCTTAGGGGGCGCGGCGGCGCGGCGCCTGCGCCATGAAAAAAGTCACTGTCTAATTTATTATTAGTGTGTTGAAAAAACCTACATTGCCCTGCTTTGCATTAAAACCTAACACAAGGGCGCCTATTATTCCCGGGGTTGATTTTATGCTCTATTATAGTCCGATGGCCGACTGCAAAAACCCACCTGATAAAAAAATAGAAAATACCTACTCTGTAGCTGACTTTTAGTAGCTTCAACTGCTCTTGGTCGGCCGCGGCTTAACTTGAAAAATTTTGCGCAAATGACAAAAAATTGGTGCAAAAATTCATCAAAAAAAACCTCATCGAAAAATAGTATGAAACTTGTATGATAGGATAGAGGCCTTTGGAGGACAGTAAAAAAAAGTGGTCGGCCAAATCCTGTGTTGGCAGGTTCTTGTGTCCGACCGAATTTGTGGTACCACGTGACAGCTACATTTTACCTCATCGAAAAATTGAATGAAAAAAAAACGGATTATAATAGCTAAATTAAACCTGTTGACGTATGTCTTGGTCGGCCTCACCTTAGTCTGGCAATTCTTGCAGTCCGACCACATTTATAAAAAAACATTTTTTTATTTCAATTTAACAAGGTCATAAATAAAGTACGTGGAGGGTTTAGAGAGAGTTTCAAGTTTGATCTACGAAAATTAAGTACTTAAAAAACTGGTCAACAAAAAAAGGTGGTCGGGAAATCCCCCTACCCCCACCCTCCGGCATGCCTATGCTAAGTATGTTAGTTTAGTATTTTCTATACAGACTTTTGTTGTTCAGTTTAAGGTTTGAATCAATCTCTTGAGCTACTTGGTCATCATAATATTCATTATTAAGGGCGGGTACTAGGTAAACATCACATCGTATTATCCTAAATTCCTAGCCATAGCCATGTGTGCGTGTGTGTGTGTGGGAGGACATGTGTGGATGTGTGGGAGGACATGTGTGGATGTGTGAGGGTGTTTATTTCCTATTTATTTATGTCTCGCTCGCCCACTTCGCTTCTGGTCGTCCATCGGGTTTAACAGATCTCGTGGCGTTCTGACCCATTCTCAGGACCCATTGTCAAAAAGAAAAAAAAATTGTGGCCTTTCGACCCATTTACATTTAATTTTGAGAGGCGTTCTGACCCACTTACCAGAATACACAGATACAGTAAGTGAACTTCCTTTGTGGCAATTTGCAAACCTCCTATCATTTCTGCTGCCCTGGTACTTTATTTCCCATTCCCAGCTTACCAAGAAGTCTTCGGGTTTCCACTTTAATTACGGTGACTGTATTCTCACCATTTGAATACTTTATTGCACAAAAAATAACAAAAGGTGGACTTAAAGCCTAAATGCATATCTGCCAGTCATGCCTGAGATTGTGAGTAGTGTAGGTGGGTAGTGCGGGAAATTAAATGAGAGATTTTTTTCTTTTAAATAGTATAAAAATCCTTACCTATAATAAAATCCAACGTCTGCTTTCTGTCTGAGTGTCTGAGTGTATGTCTGTCTGTCCGCTTATAACTCGAGAACCACTGAACCGATTTTAATAAAACAAAATTCTACGGATAGCTTGATTCTTCCCATCAACTATCAGGGGTGGCCAACCGGTCGATCGCGATCGACCGGTAGATCGCGGCTTCTGTGCTGGTCGATCGCGACGAGGCCAGAGGCCATAATGGAGAAGTGGTTGAAAAGAAACGTTCCAGGAGGACCTTAAAAGGAATAATAAAATTTCTTGTTGAAGAGAGGGGTGATGACTATCAACAACTGCGCGACTTGGACTGGCTGTCTGATTTAGCTTTCTTAGCAGATTTCCCAGGACAACTCAGATTAAATATAGAATTACAAGACAAGAACAAACCTATATCAGAGATGATGAATTCTGTTCCAGCTTTAAAAAATCAAGCAGCATCTTTGATAATTGATCTTGAAAAGAATAGGTTCCACCGATTTACAACCTCAAAGATGATATAGAAAAGTACCTACCTACGTTTTCATGTCTGAGAAATACACAGCAGAGATAAAGGCAGTGTTATCAGATTTCGACAACAGATTTAGTGACTTTAAAACATTATAAAAGTTGGTAGAATTTATCAGTTATCCATTCAATATCAACACTGACGTGAACGACTCTTACAAGATGTCTAATACATTTGCAGAGGTGTTCCAAATAGACCACATTTTACTAGAAAATGAAATTATTACTCTTCGTGGCGATGTATACCCAGTATACCTCAAAGCAAGGTCAAACTCTAGTCTAGATTTTTGAAAATTGGTTCGACATATTTATGTGAATCAGCATTTTCCTACCTACAAACGAAAAGTAAGCACCGTTCATGCTTGACAGACGCTCACACGTCGGATTCAAGGTTGACAATTTCCAACTACACACCTGACTTTGCGTTGAATGTGTACTAAGTATTCTTTAAAACGATCTTGTGTATCTGTCATTCAATAAAATATACAAATTAATTTATTTTTTCATTTACCTAGTTTCAGAAAATAAAATAAAATTTTCAATTAAGTTTATGGTACGAAATTCTGTAACTATTCTGAGGAGTTATGAAGTAGATCGCCAGTAGTCAGGAAAATAAAAAGTAGATCTTAGGCTTCATCAACTTGGCCACCCCTGAACTATAGGCTACTTACTATCACGCTAAATGGCTTATGAGGTTAGCAGTGAAGTGAAATATGAGAGCGGGCGGAGCGGCGGGCACAGCTTGTAAACAATAAAACATAAATAATAATAATGACATACAACTAAATACATTTATTAATTACTTATGTTATATTTATGTTTTTCTGAAAATTAAGAATTTTAATTTTTTGTTGTTGTGTTGTTTAATCTGATATACACTCCGGAAAAAAAACATAGCACCAAAGATTCGTATATACAATCTTTTGGTAGTGCAGTTGGGAATGAAAAAGTAAGGCTCTTTAAAATTTCATTGTGCACTACTACTCAGTAGTGCAAACGGGAGGAAATAATTCCAAACGACACTACCGGTTTCGCAGCTTGTAGTACAGTAGTGCAGATGGGAAAAAAATTCCAAACAGCACTACTGGTAGTGCAGCTTGGTAGTGCAGAGTGGAAGGAACGGTTTATTTGAACGATGTATCCAAATAGAAGTATTCTATACTGGTTTTGTATGTTTACTGTGCTGAAAATTCAGCACAGTAAACATACAACACCAGTATATAATACTTCTATTTAGATACATAGTTCATAATAAACTAAATATTTTTTTAATAAAGTTTAAGTTTTATTATCTCATAGCTACAGATAGGTAACTGGTAACTGGCCATTTTCTATTCGATATTAAGAAAAATAACTTCATGTCACATTTTTTTCTGAACAATTTGGTCACATTTTATTTTATATATTATATATTTTTAACCGACTTCCAAAAAAGGAGGAGGTTCTCAATTCGTGAGTATGTTTTTTTTTTATTTTTTTGTATGTTTGTTACGCGATTTCTCCGTCAATTGAGGGCCGATTTAGAAAATTCTTATTTTGTTAGTTAGGTCATACTTCCTAGGTGGTCCCATTTCAATTTTATCGAAATTGGTTTCAGTGGTTTTCGAAAAATCAGCATAATACTATGGTATTCACCATAGTAACCTTCAGCAAAACTTGTGATGTGGTCGTTTTCGGCAATTTTCAGTTTGATAAATTAGTATGGTGTGTGGTTACCTTCAGCAAAACTTTTGTGATGTGGACTTCTTGGTAAGCTGGGAATGGGAAATAAAGTACCAGGGCAGCAGAAATGATAGAGGTTTGCAAATTGCCACAAAGGAAGTTCACTTACTGTAGGTATCTGTGTATTCTGGTAAGTGGGTCAGAACGCCTCTCAAAATTAAATGTAAATGGGTCGAAAGGCCACAATTTTTTTTTCTTTTTGACAGTGGGTCCTGAGAATGGGTCAGAACGCCACTAGATCGTTTAACATACCACGCGCTATGCGTTTCTTAAAAGTAGATTTATAAAGGACATAAGACATCCGTCTTCCTAAAATCTCTCTTATAGGTTCTAGCTAAACGCGTGAGGACAGCGTTCTGCAGGTCTATTCTTGTGAATTCTGACAGCGTACTCAGCGCTGATGTGGCGCTGAGAGCCACTTTAGTAAGTGGCTCTCAGCGCCACAACAGCGCTGATTCCGCTATCAGAATTTACAAGAATAGACCTGCTGAGCATAGTTGGTGCGGTTGCACCAGAGGCACAGAATAGAAAAGAGTACTGGCGTAGGTAGAGGTAGGCAGAGCGGTCTGACGTATGCGACGACTGGGCACGTGCATGCAGCCCCAGCATCCCCGCCAGCTCCGGAGAGTCCACAGCACCACGACAAAATTTGTCAAAAAGGTCAACACACGCACAGTACTTCCATTAAATATTCACACTAGCCTAAATAGGCTTTGTAGGTCTTTTATTCACAGAACCGGGAAAATGTGGAACGCACTCCCTGCCCATCTATTTCCTCCCAAGTACAGCCTGGGGTTTTTCAAAAGGGGCGTGAAAAGGCTCCTGTCAGCCCGGCATGACATTCGCAATCCCCGTGCAAAACAGAATATCCATGGGCATCGTTAGACACCTACTTGTAGGTGAAACGATTCCACATGTCGCGCTGTCGATAAAAAAAAATTAAAAATAAATAAGACAGTAGCGTTCTGGTGTGGCCAATGAGTGTAGAGTTCCCCCATCACGCATCCTGCAGTAATTATGACTTCCACGTGTGGTCGCTCTGCTCATCTACACAAAATGAACGTGTCATCGAGCAGTGGCGCCGCGCCTATCGATCCAACGCGCAGGGGCGTAGTCTACAACAATTCTTGTCTTCAGGATGAGCTTATCAACTTATAGAGATAAGAAAATTCGTTGTCAAAGAGGGACATACATAAGAATATTTTTCGTTCTCTGATGATTTGCCAAATGAATGTTTTATTCTTTTTCTCAAATGTTTACCTGACTACGTCGAAGCCAAATGGAAGGGTTATGTATGACTCTGCTGTAATGACCTTTTAATTTGGAGAGACATACAGCGGTACGTACCAAAATTGGAAAACGGAACACTTAAGGCCTCCGGTGTCTGTCACCAGAGCCAAACGGTACAAGATAGATAGATACTTGAAATTTGGTATAGACTATAGATTTGAAGCGGCGGGTGGCCGAGTGGTTTGGGCATCGGCTTCCCGAGGTTCGAATCCGTTCGGCGTGTACCAATGAGTTTTTTCTGACGAAAAAAATTACGTGCATACACCTGCTGCTTCACCGTTCGGAACCGGTGTAAAACTGTAGGTCCCTTCCCTTGCCCCTCACTAGGTGGTAGGCTCAAATTGTAGCCGACTGGGTTGGTTGGTACCACCGTACTGGATGTAAGATGGCCGCATTAGTTCATTAGTTCATTTGGGTGTTGTAGACGGAAATAAAAAATTTATAAACCGCGAAAATTACTTCTCCCGCCTAGACCCATCGTGTTGCTAGTTGGTACTCAAACTGCACGTCTCGATGAGCTCTGCCAATCTGCCACGTGATCATTTATTTTGGTCATATCTCGAAAACCACTGGACTTAGAAGTACCTAAATCTAAAATAAATTTAGTAACGATAAAAAAGTATAGGCAATATCGTAAAGTTTAGTAGGTATTTAGAAAAAATTACAATTAACTGTTGCGGTACGGCATACTCTTTGCTCCAGGCTTTTATTAAAAGAGTGAAAATTGGAATTTGAAGTTTAATATGAAAGTGGAGAGTGACAGCCAAGAATAGTTTGTGCTGGTATTGAGTAAGTGAGGAGCAGGCTAAAGAGTGACCCGCCCGAGCCCCTGTAAATCATTAACCCCTTGCAAGCGACGACGACGTCTCCGCACCACATGTGTCCCGCCCCCGCCACCCCCGCACGTCTGCTGCACTGCCTGCCTTCATTACTTTGCAGCGTCTACGGAGCTAATCTCTCCGAAACCCGACCGACCTATCCCCCGTATACTCGTTCGTATTCTCCTATAAAATTCCTCACTATAACACATACATATTCAATTTTCAGTCACGTTTGTGGGTTAGAATTTTTTGACGTGAATACATGAACGTCTTCTTTTTCAGAAAGGGGGTGCACGCCAGAAATTCGAGCGACATAAAAATTGTGTACAATGACACGGCGATTTCTCGAAAACTATAATTGATAGCCAAAAGGTGAAATCACCATCGTAAAGTTCGTTTCGGCGACTCTTCGAAATGGTACAGGTGATGAGTCCTTGGTGTTGAAATGATGACGTAATCAAGTGAACAAAAGTTTACTAAAAATCCTAAAAATCAGCGGCGAACAAAGTTGAATTGACTTATAACTTCGGAATGGTATCGTATCGAAGCGGTTTTGGTGTCATTCGGTAGCTATCAAACCGCTCTAAATATTAAGCAAGATAAAATACGACGTTTTGGAAAACAACATTTAAAAAAAATTTATGGAAAAAAATGGCACGCAAAAAAGTGAGAAAAATGCATGAATCCAAGCCCAATCTGAAGAAAACTTTAAAGGAACACACTACAAATGCAGAGCGATGTCGTCAGCACAGATTGAAGAAGAAACCGCAGAAGGAAAACATCATCAGACAAAATGTTATTGGGCAAGAGTCGGGCGAAGCGAGTGAAAATTTGATCGCGCGCGACCAGTTAGTGTCAAACTCGATCAAGTCGTTGATATCGACTCCAACGGTCGTGGACGATCCGGAAGAACAACGAGAAGATATCACCGGAGACATTGTCACGGGAAACGTGGGCCCCTCGATTGCGGACATTGATCGAAAAGCAGCCTCGAACGGACGGTTCGTAAAATGCGACGAATACTTCCAAGTTCAAATCCAAAATATTTATTTGTTAGAAAACATAAAAGAAACACAATAATAGAGACAAAATTAATCTCGAAACTAAGGTGTAAAGGTTTGGCGAATTTCTTAACGATAATATTCTGATCGAGGAAAAGTATCTGAACGTGATACGATCGTGCATCAAGCGTTAAACGCGACATATCCGAGTTCAATCCTTGTTTAGCTGACCAATGAAAATCAATGATGCTCACATTGTTATATCGTGATTAACGTCGATCGTGATAACGTGATAATCGTATAACGTCAGGAGTGCAAAGCAACTCCTACCCACCTCAATTTTTGTTTTACTAGAATTCATATCTCCAATCCCAATCTAAAATTTCATGTATTCACGAAGACTGACGGCAGTAGCCTGATACTGCTTAACCAATTTTTTTTATTGCTACCGCACTGGGTGGGTCTGCCCGAGGTCGCAACCTCAGGCGCAGCCAATTTCACCCCCGAGGAAGTTTGACGTGAAATGTGCAGAGCGTCGTCGCTCGGAAACTTATCTATCTTTGTTCGGCGCAGGGTTCGTAAACGTTAGATATATTTATATCCGTGCACTAACGTTTTGATAGGTTGATTTTGGTAGCGTTTGAAGACAAACGCTACAAAAACATCTGAATAGGAACCGTTTGCAAACTAACATAAAACTAACGTTAGAAATAACCCTACGCGCAAACGTTATTTCTATCAAAACGCTAGAGCCCCGCGGGCGGCGGCGCGGCGGCGGCAGCCTACCTAACTGACTGAATTGATAGTTTAAACGTTAGTTGAATCGTTATTTTGTTTCGTTATTATCATTTCGCTATGGCAGCGGTTTTCGTGTGGGGGGGAAATAACTATCACTAACACAACCGAATAGAATAGAATAACGTTAGTTTAACGATTTTCAAATGTTTGGCGGGTAGCGTTTGATAAATTTCAAACGTTAGTTTGCCTTCGTTATTTTTTAGTGATAGTTTTTATTTTGATAGTCTCCTAAAGTTTGCGCGTAATAACGTTCGGCGTCGGTTTATTCGGCGTCCTATACGCGCGAGTACGTATTGAATGAAACGCTACATTGATTGTTGTTTCAAATGTTCGAGTCTGAATCTGAGTAGGTACAGGAAATATGAAACACAGAACTGTTTACACAAATATCGGACGGTTCGATCAGGTGTGAAAGTGATTTTAAATCAATTTATCGTTACAAGTAATGAATGAGTGACGCGTCGCGTCGCGTTGCTAGAGATTTATTTGGTTGCGGATTGTGGAGGAGACTGGAGCGGAGCGATCGAAGGGGGTGGTCTTCTATTTCCGCTGGGAAATGGTAGAGGGTTGCGGAAATTGAGCCCCAGCAACGAGCTTCGCGACAGCAGCAGCAGCATGGACGCGGTGCGGGGGGGGGGGGGGGGGGGGGGACTGGGCGCAGCGCGGGCGAAGATACACACTCCTGTCAACTCCCGTGTGTGCTGTATCACATTATATGCCAGCAACCAAAATGAGAAAGAAATCCAATAACCTTCCCACGACACCCCTAGAGGTATTCAATCACACAGTCTCTCCCTCTCTTTCTCACACACACAGCTCTCTCTATCTCTTTCTCTCTACTGTTGGGTATGCATGGGTCTACCTGCTATTGTTTGAATAATTAATTACTAAACACGTACATAATATTATGATGACCGTCTCATACGGTCGCCTTAGAGACAGATTATGCATTCGTCACGTGCGACGAGCAAGCGAGACGCGAGACGCGCGCCGCGCACCACAGGCGAGCGAGCTACAATCCTAGAAACGTGCGCTCGTCCTTCGTCTGACTTCTTCCTTTCGTGGCCTGCTAACGGTTACGTCATTCAATTCTGACCCACAATCCATGCTGCTTCAGTAAACTGGCAACCGATAACATGAACACAATCGCAATGATGTACAGAATAAATGAAAATGAAAGATCTGTAAAGAAGAAATACAAAGACGATAGCATAGTATAGTTAGTTACTCACCATTTCAAGAGGCTTGCATGAAACAAACACAAACACACAGATTAGGCTTCGACCCATGCTTACTTCAAATAATACGCAAGTTCACAAGGAAGAAAAAGGTTTTCCGAGATAAGTTGATTACTAAAGCCGCGTCTCCTGCGCATGTTTTTTTCGAAACATTACACAAGAAACAATACACAAAAACATTTGTTTTCATACAAATGTTTATGGCCACACCCCAACGTTTCGATGTTTCTGTGTAATGTTTCGAAAAAAACATTCGCAGGAGACGCGGCTCAAGGTAAGGTACTAAACTAACTACAAACGAACAAACACCGTAAAGGATGAAAATTTAAAACAGCAAATAGGTATACACAAACATTTAGGAAATGTGGTTGGTAACCAATAGATCAACATGGATTTTTTGGTGTCGGTTAATTAGTTTAGGAGCGTAGATCCTTTTGAATATAAGTAAACGGTAGGTACTAGTAGAATACCATTGGGTTAGTTAGTCTACTAAGCAAAAGGTATTAGTTTTAGAAGTCATCAAAAGTTTATTATCTATCGGGCAGCAACGCACAATACCTACATAATAATTTTTAATGCGGTGACAATGACGATGTCTTTTTTCTGAGTTAACTCCTCATTTTGAAATTTCTCATACAGTGGACAGTACATAATCGAATAAATACCCATATAATAAGTGATAGATAAAGATAACTGACGATAGAAAAATCGGCCCTGTGTAAAGTAAATGTGTGGGTAAAGGAACGAGCGAAAATGTGTAAAGCGGGCTCTACCTACACTCGCGCCGCAAACGCCCGCGAAACGCGCGAGTGAGTGTAGATTTTCGCACCTCGCGTTCGCGTTTCGTGTCGTTCCCCGATCGGTGTCGGTTTTTTGTTCCGTGACAAAGGGGACGGCTACACGGTGCTCTGGATTGCGATCTGGATAAAAAAAATCAATGACCGTGATCAAGATCTGACGTCTAGGATACTAATATGATTCGCTGGATCGTGATCCTGATCATTAAAAATATAGAAATCCACATTCCAGATCGCGATCCCCCAATTACGTGATACGGGTCGCGCGTGTAGTCGCCTCGCGATCCGGATCTCGTTATTTCCCTGACAGACGGCAATGGAGGACGACGTGGTAGACAATAATGACGTTCAGTCAGTCAGCGTGTAAGCATCCATTACTGGACATACACCTCTCCAAATTTCCTTCAGTCCTCCCGGCCTTCAGCGGTACGGAACCACTGCTTTCCGCAAAGTTCACGCGCGAGTCGCGGCACAGAATAGAAAAGAGTACTGGCGTCGCGGCCAAGATTCGCGACCGCGATTCGCGGGCGAGTGTAGAGCCGGCTTAACGCCGACAAATGAAATTCTCTGAACATAATATAATCTCCAATTTGCGTTATACATAAGGTTGCCAGGCGTCCGAGATTTCCGGGATTGTCTCGGAGTTGGTTGTGATGTCCCGTGTCCAGAAATTTAATATATACATACATACATACATAACTCACGCTTTTGTATCCCGACAATCAGGGTAAGCAGAGTAATCGGTGTTGTGCTATAAGTTCATACATACATACACATACATAACGTCACGCCTGCCTGCCTCCCAGTGGGGCAGGCAAAGACAACGGGGACCCAACCCACGCAAACAACCCAACCCCCACGCAACACGATGCTGACACACTTTTGCCGCCTCTTCCACTCTCATAATGTTCTTCATACATGCTCGTCGGTTACGGGTACTACGCACCTGACCTGACCCTTTTTGAGCACATGCCCGATCTGGTCCAGGTACGTGCGCCTAGGGCGACCCTTCCCGACTCTTCCACTAACATTCACTCCATAGATTTCTTTCATTAGTCTCCTATCATCCATTCTACAGACACACATACTCCTCCGTACTCCTCCTATTCCACACATACTCCTCTCAACGCGCGCATTTCGACATCATTTATCCTGCTCTCATGCTTCGCCTGCCATACCCAACTTTCACTCCCATAAGTACTCTGGTAAATTAAAGCACAACACCGACCACCACGTTTAGCACAGTATACGGACAAGATAACTATCAAGCAGCAAGTGAGGCACGAAGACCCACCTGCTGCATGACAAGGTGGAAGGACCACGCCAAGGTGAGAGGTGGCTAGCCTTTCGCCCTTTAGCGCGACATCTTGCCCTTATCCCTTAGTCGCCTTTTACGACATGCACGGGGAGATATGCAGTGGGGATATTCTTTTTAAGTACCGGCCCCACACGGTACATTTAATATATTTGTCCCAGAAATGTCCCGGGCAATCGTTCTTCAGCACAATGGGCTCGAATATGTACATACAGCTCTACAGAAGGGTAGTCCTCTTCGGGGGCGCCACGCCACTGTGTTAATTCTGACTCCTTCACCACACTTACAAACTCGTAATACACAAAGAAAACGGGAAAGTAAAAGTATTGATAATGTTACCTACAAGGTTTAATTCTTAATGTCGCCCTAAATTCAAAACTATGCGCGCTGTAGTAGAAAGGTCCCGGAAAAAGTGGTTTGATATCTGGCAACCCTAGTAATACACGTGTCAGCGAAACACGTCGAGAACCATCTCGTGGCATGTGCGCTTGGTGTGATAAGTCGCTGGTGACGAGATGGTCTCGGGACGGGAGTACGGAGGTGCAAGGTGGAAGTGTCAAGGTGTCTCGTCACATCGACAGCTATCATTATAAACATATTAATTTTAATATCAATTAATTATACACACCACCTCTACACGAATGCTTACACAAATGATCTTTAGTATGATACAGCGACTGCTGCTGCTGATACCTACACCGACTCAGATTACTAATGAAACAGACGAGAAGAGAAACTGCTCCACACAAACGTGTCCACGTTCTGACATCGAAAATATCAGCAAAGTCGACAAGCTCATTCACTGCTTGGACATACCAAAACAAACAACAGCAGATGGATTGAAAACACGATTTGAATAACTTCGCTCGATAGAAACTCTGGAAAATGCATCATTATTCATTTATCATTACTTATAAAAACATATTTGACGTACCTAACGTGACCAAAGTAAGGTTTTGGAAAAAACAAAAATTACTTTATTAGTTGATTTAATATATCTAGATCGAGGATTTTTTACTATTTTTTTTTTCAATTCGTATTTTTTGCAAAAAAAAAGACGGATTTTCGCATACGTTAAAAATCCGTGTAATTCATCATACTCCAAGCCGAAAATTGCACCCGTGGAATTTGCACCGTGCTTCTATCCTGGCCGTAAATTGAAAGAGTAACAAATATATTCAATCTACGTCTTCATGTGTCTGCGCAAAGAAGTATTGAATTTTTAAACAATTTTTAGCTTTACCTTAATTTGTTTTAATTATTTTTTAAGATGTTTAAGTTTTAGTTGTTTTTTGAAGTCGATGCAATGTTTTTTTATTAAGACTAAAAAGGTTTATTTTATCGCTTTTTAGTTTCTTTTTTCGTCAGTTTAATTTTTTGTTAAAAAGTTTTTGCTCTAACATTTAACACTTCATCAGCAATTTCACCGACGCACGCGACAATTTCATCGTCTCAACGAGACGGGTGGCCGCTGCTGTCGTAATTGAACGTGAATTTCAACAATGTTGTTATGGATGTGACAGATAGACGAACATACAATGTTGCGAGACTAATAAAGTTCTATGAAACCCTAAATAAATTACAAATATTACACAAATAACAACACAGAAACGCATAAACGCCTGTAGGACACAGTGTCTTACTTACTATACTTTATCCCACCCAACTGATACAATTTTACAATAATAAGAATAACATTAGATAGGTACGCCAACGCGACATTGCTGGAATGAAATGTCTTGCCAATACGATACGACGAGATGCTTTGATCGCCGATGCATAGATACCTACTTACTGGTGGTTGGGCAATGCTTGTAAAGCTTGTATCATGCGAATGCAATGTGTCGAGCTACTCGTTACAGGCTGAGTCATGTTCACGTGGGCCTTCCACGGAAAGTATGTATGCAGTTGCCAGGGAGGTCGTTGTTCTGACGGGTCTTCCGATCCGACCAGACGGTCCTAAGCACCTTATCGTGTATACACACAATTTTTTGAATGGAAAGAAACCAACACTCTTTATGTATCTGGCATAGCTGACTACATTGTATGACTCATAGTGTCAAACAATTTGGCCACGCTCTTGTAATATGTAGCGTAGATACCTTACCAGGCAGCCAGAGTATACTTCTACAATTTAATAACCGGCCTTCGGTCAGTGCTGGCTGGGTGTGGTGGCGTCGTGGTATAATGTGAGATCAAGTTACCTATCACCTATAGGACCAAGATTAAGGTATTGAATAAAGTGTCGTCAATGTTCTCATCCAACACTTGAGGCTATGGATGTCAGATCGATGGAAACTACTCAGCCTGCATGCGAAGAGTCTTCACACTCGGTGCACTCGTCACGCTCATCACGACGGCGACGGCGGCTGACTTTCGCAGGACCTTCATCTCGCGATGGTGTGCGGGGCGAGGAGGGGGGGAGCGAGGCATGGAAGAAGGAAGGTCGGCGGAGGCGAGCGAGCGGCGCGCGCGCAGAGAACAATGCGAGGCGCGCGCGCGGGGCCGGAGGACGTTGCGAAACCAACCTAGACGGAGTGCGCTGTTGCAAAACTAACCCGCCTGGCTTTCCAATCGCTGGGACCTAATGTCGCACGCTACTGGCACATGTGCGAGTTATTGTTATTCAGTCTCCCCTGAGCAGCATTCAACTCTCTGTTCTGCTTTTCGTCCATATCATCATCTTCAGATGCAGACTATGTTTCACCACTGAGTATTGCACGGTATCTGAGCAAGTTCATGGAACAACCTCCGTAGCTGTCCTGCTTGTAAACAGTAGCTTGGAGTACCCAGAATATCTATGGGTACCTTCCGAGGAGGCGAACTGAAGACGCTTTTTATGTACATAAATCGGGCATAAGTACCGGTACTATGATCATAAGTACCGATGCTATGATAGAGAAAAGAGTTCTCTGTAGTGTTTTTTATGTAATCCGGTATGGGTGGCTGAGTCAGAGGAGCCAAAGCACATCGACGAGCCTTCGAGAAGATAGGTGCCATACTTCCCTTTAGATTAAGGCGACTAAGGGATATGACTCCCTTCTTATATTACTAGGGAAGCACTGAGGTGGCACCAAGTTCACCCGGTGTTCTGGGCTGACATCACGGATGTTGTAGGTGATGTAGCCAAACGTGTCAGTTTCAATAAAAAAAAAGATTGCTGGCTACACTGGCCTTCAATTTAATGTCATAACTGCTGTCATAACAACTATCTAATGTACACATTATAAACTTCTTCTATTATTCACCTACATACTGTATTTACACAATTTACAGCACAAGTAGGTAGATAATAAATACTCGATCGGCAATATTACACAACGGCGCGGCGCGGCGGAGGCTTCAGTTTCAATGCAGCGGCTGAACTCGCCTCAGTGTTATTCCAAGAGTAATTATAAAATGACGACGCAGGTACTCGTATATATTATCCAATGATCGGATCCGGCGCCATGCATGACAATACCCGGGACCTATAGGTAGACGTAGGTAGGTGTACGTACGGCCTGGAAGAGCGGAAACGTGACCTGCCCTTATTTAGCATACAGTGAGTCTATATACCTTGAAGTGGCCCTCGAATAAAGCAAATATGCGGAGGTACATGTCCGTCGGCTGACTTATACCATGTTTGATGCACCACAGCGTGTGAAAAGTTAGCCATTCCTTTGCCTCCAAATGTATCAAAAAAGTCGAATGTATGCCTGCCAAACCTACATTATATCAAAAGTGACGTATGGGAAGTAGGTTACTGCATGCGAGTATGCGAGCTATACAGACTGGGCCGCTTGCTGATTAGACGATAACGGCACGGCAAAGACCACGGCACGCACGGCAGCAGTGAAGACAAAACTTTTGCACTATCCGGCGGCCGCGCGGCCGGGGCGGCGCGCGCGGCGAGTCGTCGTGCCGCCGTTATTGTCATATTGTGCTCATGCTCATTCATTCTATATCCAAATTCCATAATCCATATTATGATTCTATGGCTTGTCTACGAGTGACGTGTTCACGTGAGCGGGCCACGTGTGGTATACGATGGCGGTGAGATGGTAGCGAGGGAGGCGTAGTAGTGGGTCAAATGATTTGGCTTCACATCCGGCCGCCGCGCCGGGTGGAAGGCTGGCCGGAGCGGCGAGCGATGGAGGAAGCCGAGGTCGACAAGTGCGGAACTGCGACCTCACCGACAACGATTATTACGAGCAGCGTGGAGTCAGCAGTTGCGCTCTCGTACTGTGTCACACGTGTCTCATGTTCAGGCTAAATAAAAAATCATCGTCAATATCACGGCGTATAGTTGCACATTCCGACGAATGTGTGTTTTAATTCTCCCATAACCTACTCATAAAAGCCTAGTACAGTAAGTCCTGGCAGATAAATCCTGAACAAAAATGTTTTGTTCTTATGCATTATTTATCACTTCATCGGTCGTTATGTCCTTCCATCGCATGCGAAACCCGGAATTTGGGTATTCTGACTGAATCTTGAAACGTCGCATTTTTTGATCACCGAGTTGCTTTAGACTGAGCGCACGCAATAAAGAGATGACGTAAGGTTAGGAATCTGGAGGTGCGCTTGAGCAACCACAATGCAGCGTCACCGACCGACATGGATGTAATCGCATCGCACGCTTTCACTCTCTAGCTAACTAATGTATGCAGCGTGCATTTTATCTGTGATTGAAGACAGCTGAAGTGAACAACTATATACTTAGTGACTTCGCAGCAGTTCCATTGGATCACCCCCCCCCCCCCCCCCAGCGTCTTTATGGTCAACTTGCTCATCAACTTACCTATACGGTCCGTGATCCTCCGTATGTATGGTAAGTAGGCGCGCCGCCTCTCGACCTACCCTCTGCCGCCCTGTTGCTGCATGTTGAACAGACAGGCGGGCTCGTGGTTTAGAGCCCTAGTCAAGACCGCGCTGATCACCCGCTCATAAATCCAAACATGAGTTCTTTTGACACTTCGTCGTGTTCTAGTGTCGTTCTGAAGTAAGTAAATACTAGTATAGCAATTTGAGCTGACCCTGACCCGCTAGAGGCGCTGCATCGTTTATCCATACAAATAAATGAAGACCTCGTTTACTTGAGCACGGCGAAGTGTCAAAAAACAACTCATGATCGAGCCTCTGAACAATATTTACGTTCTGCTTTAGCGAATTTAGGTTACCTCATCTGCATTAATTATGTGAAATAGGTATTTTTCTTTCAGACTTGGTTGTGTATTAGTGAATGTATGTATGGTATTTATGCGTATAGCTTATACGTATACAGCTGAAATTCGATTTACTAGTTAGTAGTAAGGTAGTAAGTAAGACATTCTTTATAGTCCTAGACTCCTTTGGTTCCGTCATTGTTAAAAAATTCAGATAGTAGCAAGTGAGCCCGAAAGTGGAATTACGCGAGCTAGTGAACATGACAAGGTTCTACGTAGGTTCTGCGTTTGTGTGTGTATACCCGCCGCTCTGTGCTCTGTCCACCGAGCATACCTACGGGAGTGGCAACCGTCGAGCGCTAATATATAGGAAAATTAGCCGCGTGTTAGAGCATTTGCACTAACATATAGCGCTGCTGCGGGATCGACCGTCAGTGCGCTCGCGACTTGGGAACGAAGAACACGTATATGTGCACTACGCAAAATGGCGATTTGTGCAGTTCGTGCGTGTCGAAAGAGCTCAAGATCATCAGGAATGACAAAAGATGGCGTAACCTTTCATAATTAGGTCATTTTAATGATAATACAATGCTTATAGCGTGTAAAATACAAAAATTCCGCGAGTTAGGAGCACGATTGCGCGCCATACCGGGCGCGTACACATGATAGGCAAATTTGACAGACTGGAAAGAAATTTGAAATCAATTATTGTATATGGGTGTTGTTAGTTTTTTATGGCAATGACATGGATGAATTCAATTTATAATATGTATTGTTATTATTTCTTTAATAATACGTTTTCTATTTTTTATAATTATAAAACAAATATACCTATACAAAACTAATATATTGTATATTATGTAATGTATTATTATTATCAGTGATAGTAATAGGTAGGACTTATTTACCTAAACTTCGAGGAACAGAGTAAAAAATTGGAGACTTCCTTACGACAATATTTTTTTCCGGTTTAATAATATTCATGATGTTATAATTTCGCGATTTAAAAAAAGTGGCCGCCATTTTGAACTTTTTAGTAACTGGACAGATTGCTTTCAAAATCGACATCTGGGTGTCTGTGTGGGCTCTGAATACGAATCTGTAGTCAAATTTAAAAAAAGTAGCCGCCATTTTGAACTTTTTAGTTACTGGACCGATGGCTTTCAAAATCGATATCTGGGTGTCTATGCAGGCTCTGAATACGAATCCGTTGTCAAAATTTAAAAAAGTGACCGCCATTTTGAACTTTTTAGTTACTGGACCGATTACTTTCAAAATCGATAACTGGGTGTCTGTGTGGGCTCTGAATACGAATCTGTAGTCAAAATAAAAAAAAAGTGGCCGCCATTTTGAACTTTTTAGTTACTGGACCGATTGCTTTCAAAATCGATATCTGGGTGTGTGTGTGGGCTCTGAATACGAATCTGTAGTAAAAATTAAAAAAAGTGGCCGCCATTTTGAACTTTTTAGTTACTGAACCGATTGCTTTCAAAATCGATATATGGGTGTCTGTGTGGGCTCTGAATACGAATCTGTAATCAAAATAAAAAAAAAGTGGCCGCCATTTTGAACTTTTTAGTTACTGGACCGATTGCTTTCAAAATCGATATCTGGGTGTATGTGGGGGCTCTGAATACGAATCTGTAGTAAAAATTTAAAAAAAGTGGCCGCCATTTTGAACTTTTTAGTTACTGGACCGATTGCTTTCAAAATCGATATCTGGGTGTCTGTGTGGGCTCTGAATACTAATCTGTAGTCAAAATTTAAAAAAAGTGGCCGCCATTTTGAACTTTTTAGTTACTGGACCGATTGCTTTCAAAATCGATATCTGGGTGTCTGTGTGGGCTCTAAATACGAAGCCGTTGTCAAAATTTAAAAAAAGTGGCCGCCATTTTGAACTTTTTAGTTACTGGACCGATTGCTTTCAAAATCGATATCATATTTTTTATGTTAACTACATATTGTTATTCAGAGCCCACACAGACATGTAGATATGAGTTTTGAAAGTAATCAGTCCAGTAACTAAAAAGTTCAAAATGGCGACCACTTTTTTAAGACTTTGACAACGGATTCGTATTCAGAGCCCACACAGACAAAGAAATGTCGATTTTAAAAGCAATCGGTCCATTAACTAAAAAGTTCAAAATGGCGGTCACGTTTTTTAAATTTTGACAACGGATTCGTATTCAGAGCCCACACAGACACCCAGATATCGATTTTGAAAGCAATCGGCCCAGTAACTAATAAGTTCAAAATGGCGGCCACTTTTTTTAAATTTTGACAACGGATTCGTATTCAGAGCCCACACAGACACCCAGATATCGATTTTGAAAGCAATCGGTCCAGTAACTAAAAAGTTCCAAATGGCGGCCAGTTTTTTTTAATTTTTACTACAGATTCGTATTCAGAGCCCACACATACACCCAGATATCGATTTTGAAAGCAATCGGTCCAGTAACTAAAAAGTTCAAAATGGCGGCCACTTTTTTTAAATGTTTACTACAGATTCGTATTCAGAGCCCACACATACACCCAGATATCGATTTTGAAAGCAATCGGTCCAGTAACTAAAAAGTTCAAAATGGCGGCCACTTTTTTTTAATTTTGACAACGGATTCGTATTCAGAGCCCACACAGACACCCAGATATCGATTTTGAAAGCAATCGGTCCAGTAACTAAAAAGTTCAAAATGGCGGCCACTTTTTTTAAATGTTTACTATAGATTCGTATTCAGAGCCCACACATACACCCAGATATCGATTTTGAAAGCAATCGGTCCAGTAACTAAAAAGTTCAAAATGGCGGTCACTTTTTAAATTTTGACAACGGATTCGTATTCAGAGCCTACATAGACACCCAGATATCGATTTTGAAAGAAATCGGTCCAGTAACTAAAAAGTTCAAAATGGCGGCCACTTCTTTTTTATTTTGACTACAGATTCGTATTCTGAGTCCACACAGACGCCTAGATATCGATTTTGAAAGCAATTGGTCCAGTAACTAAAAAGTTCAAAATGGCGGCTACTTTTTTTAAATTTTGACTATAGATTCGTATCCAGAGTCCACACAGACGCCCATATATCGATTTTGAAAGAAATCGGTCCAGTAACTAAAAAGTTCAAAATGGCGGCCACTTTTTAAAATTTTTACTACAGATTCGTATTCAGAGCCCACACTGACACCCAGATATCGATTTTGAAAGCAATCGGTCCAGTAACTAAAAAGTTTAAAATGGTGGCCACTTTTTTCAAATCGCGAAATTAAAACACCATGAATATTATTAAACCGGAAAAAAATATTGTCTTAAGGAAGTCTCCAATCTTTTACTCTGTTCCTCGAAATTTAGGTAAATAAGCCCTACTTATTCCTATCACTGATTATTAGTACAACTATTTAAAAATTATTAATACAACAGTCTTGTTTAATTTTTCAATATGTTTTTGGATTCAAACAATAATATTCGTTCAGTAAAAACTATTTGAAATAATATTACAAATAACAATTTCAAAATTCACAAATATACCGCACCATCATTGTCCGTCAGACTGGCATTCGTAGTGATCCCGTCAAGTTGCCGTCAAGCAAGGCTTCTGATTGGTCGGACGGTCGGCTCTTACTACCAGATACCCGAGCCAAGCCAGCGATAACAAACCTGTCGCTCACCTTGCTCACTCTGTCTCTCTCCATATCGCGGGGCGCGATATGGGTAACGGAGATAGACAAGTCACGTCATAAAAGATTAAATTGCGATTTCGATTTTCGTAGTAGTAGGGATTTTTGGCTAGCCGTGCTCCGATACAAACGCAGTAGCGTTGCGTCTCCCGTAGGTATTCTCCTTGGCTCTGTCGGTCGACCGATATCCTATCTGATTGCCGCGCGAGCGACGACGGACGGCTGAGATGAGGTCACCGCTTCCCAGAGACCCTCGCTCGCTATATCGACATTTTTCGTAGGTACCTAATTACTACTTCAAAATTAACATTTGTATGTCTGTGTTCCACCCGAGACGGCTTCTGTTGACAAGAGATTTTTGTGACCGTATTATATTTTATATATATATTTTTTACTTCACATTGGGTAATACCAATACGTCAACGGAATTTACTTATCATAAATGGTAAAATATGTGATCCGTCTGCCACGTAAGTCTACATAAATCGCTGGGTTTCATTCTCAAGATGGACTATTTTATCGTGATACAAGTTATTTTTCCCTCTGCTTCGACCTATAATGGATCAATACTGAAATCCATAGCAAACGCACACCGACAGATTAATTCGTACTTTGAAAAAATATCTTCTATATGTATATATGCGTACTAGCTAGCAGCAGGCAGCAACAGCGGTAGCAAGATGCAGCACCGATCTCCGATAAACGAGTGAGTGGAATTCGGGGGCGCGACTTCAGGACGACGAACATTGGGATAAGGATAAGGATTCAGCTTGTATTTTTTTTATTATGATTCAGGCGTCGTCGGGTAGAGTTGTGTGATAGCTAGAAAACGTTTCACTCTATTAATAGGTACGTAAGCCGAAACATACAAGGGAAAAAAACCTCAAACTAAATACCAATACGATATGCAAACCGTGTCGCATACTCTAACTACGAGTAATATAACAGAGATAATGCTAAAATATGACCTTGGTGTCGCCATCATTATCGTAGTCTTCGTGGCAAATGTTACAGTCGATAGCATACTAATCAGCTTATGCGTGGTGAATGAAGCTGGGTAGAAATACCTAATTGGAACTTTGAAGATAACGAGAGAACGGGTTAGAACAAAGACCGTGTGTTCAGCAGCCTATACTATACGCCCACGAGGATAAATAAGCTAACAGGAGATTCAAGAAATTTAAAAAGCAGTACAGGAGACAACTTGACAACTTGATACTTCAAGTATCTTAATATTGTATTTTTTGACAATTATACTACGTTGTAGTATGCGTAATGTACTTACTAACATTTTTGAGTTGATACAAATTATGTATCAAATTTTGAAAAATGGGCCAGTCATATCGTACATTAGAATTAGAAATAATTGCGGTAAAATTGATATATTCTTTGGGTCCCATTAGATACTATTTTTCCAGATTTGCAGCACTCTGAAATGTGAGCGCGCCGAGTTATTGCTGAAAAACCGAATTTTTTTTCACTTTTTTTTTATGCAAAAAAATCCACATAGGATGGCTCTGACGAGAAAGGTGACTGACTTTTTTAAAGTAGATAAAATTCCCAACAGTTTGAGCTCTAATTCAGTTTTCTAGGTCTAATAGCTCCCAAGGGCCCTACAGGGTACCCAAAATTTGCAATTTTTTTCTAAAAAGTTGAAAAATGTGAAATGGTCAATTTTCGACCAAAATATCAGGCTTAATGAGGTATCTACGGGGAAAGTCATGGGAAATGAAGTTGTAGCAAATTTAATTACCTACCTTAATTTTGAGACTAGAGGTATGTCCGTAGGCGTGATAGTTTGTTCGATGACGACCATAAACCAAACAAACCTAAAATCGAGTGTTAAGGGGAAGTTACAATAAAATTACTAGAATTGTTCTCTATGTGTTTAGTATCGAGTTACATATATTATGCTAATCTAAATTTAATTCCAGTGAAAGAAAAAAGAGAAAAAATACAACATCATAAAATTTTTTTTTTTTTACATATAACTAGGCTCAGTACCACTGTTGGGCTTAAGTTAACCTACGCGTATTCCTTTAGGGCCCAGGAGTATCAATATTAACTTCGACGAGGGGGAGATGTCGATGGGGAGGTTGATGCCCATTTGAAGAGCAGGAGAGACATCAAAGACTTCTTCAATAGCATCATCGGGGTCGTCTCTATCGTCTTCTACATCCTCGATTGGTGGGACATTCGTGCACTCACTCCCCTCACAATATTTGCAGAGTGTAGACACTTCATCCGAGCCTCCCTGCATTTTTAATTGCTAATCTTTAATTGATAATAACAATTGTAAGAAAGAATCAAACTGTTTGGAAAGAATATTATGATGTTTTAATGTTGCGTATAATTTTTATGTACGATACAAACTTGCTAAATTTATTTAAGATTTTTCGATTAATACTTTAGAGATGGGGTGGGGTGCGCGTGCGACCCTCGGTGCAACCAGCAATTTTGTCCGCAGTTTAGATTTATTTTCTTAAAAAGACTAAACCTAAACAATATAAAAAAATATTACTGTTTTCTAAGGTTTAGTACGGGGTGTATTTTACTACATAATGGGATTGATTTTTCTTAATTTTTTACATATAATATGTATAACCCACGTATTACTAATATCATCCATAAAATATATATTATTATATGATGAATATTTAAACCACATAATTATTGAGACATGACAAGTTTTACCTATGTCAAATAAATAAAAATAAATAAATAAAATAAACAAATATATGTCAAGTCTCTACCTGTACTTTAGGCTCCGGGAGCATGTGACAGACAGAAGGACGGACAGATGAACAAAACATCGAGTTAGTGTCAGGCAGGAACGAGTAGTGTTAGGAATATATTATTATGTTCACCACTAGCGGGTAAAAATTAAATAAAATTTTATAAAACTCTACGAAACTGAGACTACTAAAACTACAAAAAACGAATCAAGTAACAACAAAAGTTGATCGGAAATGTACGAAATTGTAGTCGGGCTCCCTGTATATTCCAATTCGTTAACACGCCCGACTACAAAATTTTCGGTCAACTTAGTTCTAAACTATTAAGTATGGTATAGTTTTGTTAATGGTCTATTTTCAAGCTCTTGACAACGATACCCAAACGATACCGAAGGGGTTTGAAGAAAGGCGCCTAGCGGCAGCCATATTGATTTTTTTATAAAAAAATCTAGTCGGACACGCGGGTTATCGAGACAAAAGCAACAATGCCTCATACTTGCTCTATATCTTGGAATCGGTTAAGTACTTCTCTCGGTCTAGTCTGCTCGGTGAGGGAACAAACGAACATACATACATCATTCGCTGCAAAAATCATAACGCACCTTTTGGCTTCGCCTCCGTCAGGAAAAAATGAATGTTGAGTTGAAAAGACGGGTTCATTGAAGGGGTTTTCTTTAATCGCTAGACGGCGGCGGCGCTGATTAAAAACCGCATTGGCTATTGTTTATTTAAATATAATATAGGTTGGATTAGAGAGCTTAAATATGGGCGAGGCAATGAGGAGGAAGGCAAGATGGTCGCTCACCACGTGCACGCTGCTGTGCAGATTGCCGTTGATGGTGTGCATGGGTGGCAGGTCGGGTTTCCTGTCGACGGACGCGGCGCTCTTCTTTGCGACGCGCTTGGCCTTGCCCTCGAGGAAGCGTTTCTGCAGGGCGCTGGTCTCCATGTTCTGCTGCTCGCACGCGCCAGTGAACGACTGGTCGAAGCGCGGCACGCACTCGCTCTGCCGCCGTCGGTACGTCTCTATTCGCCTCCTGGAGACAAACATTACACATTGCACTTTTTCTCTCCAGTTTTCACCCACAAGCATAACAAAGTATTCGTGATCAATTTTTATTAGAAATAGTGATGACTCGTACTTTTAGGCAGTGGCAAATTTTTTTGTAAATGTAGACTAAGTGGACGTAAAAAAAAAGTATCCAGTGAAGTTTCTTGTTCTTCCAGTTCTTCTTCGCTGTGCTAGGCGAACTGGCAAATGTACCTAGTCCGTTAAAATTAAAATGCAACAATAGATTTTTTACAGCCCACTTCAGAATGGTCCCCGGAAAGCAACATTTTGTACAAAACAGGAACAGGTGGACATCCAGTCTGTAAATAATGCTATGCATGACAGACTTACATCACGTGAACTAAATCTACATACCTACGTAGGCGGGAAACGATGATGAATCGTCTAGCTAGCAGCTAGACTATTACGATCACTCTAGCTAAACTATATTCACCCAGCCTCCAATGGCAATGACAAGTGCACCACGGATGAACCCCGTACGAATTTCACAAATTCATCTCTACATGTTATAATAATAATTGAAGTCTCTACCTGTCTGTCCGTCTGTCGTCGATAAACCGTGGATGGGAAACCGTGCGAGGTCCGGTTAAGTTAGGTACGGTTTTCACCTATCCAAGGTACAGTTAAGCATTTTTCACGTTATTCTCAGAATTTTCGCAAAATTTTCGAAGTTTAAAGTAAGTATTTAGTAAACTTACAAGAAGTACGAGTACCTCTGCAGTTAGTACACAGTAAAACAATCAAACATACTATTTTACCCGACTGCGCGAAACAAAAAGAAGTGTTATGTTTTTCGAGCGTACGTAGAGGTATGTATGTCTATTTATATGTCACGCCTGACTGCACACTTAAACGGCTTGATGGATTTTATTTTACGTATGAGGTGACGTTGGATTCGTCTCACTCGCGCGAGTGTCATAAGCAGCAAGCAACCAAATATATTTTTGGATGGATGTGATTTTGATTTCAAAATAATTTTTCAAAATTCCCGAAAGAGGCGGTAACCACTGTCTTCTCGTCAACATTAGGTATTTATAATCTACCTATTCCGATCCCTGGTGCCACATTTTTTCAAGAATTCAAAATGGCGGTCATTAGGCGCCATGTTGACAACCTTTGAAAATAGTTTTTCTTCAAACACCATCGAGTGGGGTATCATTGTCGAAAAGACCATTTCAAAAATATACCACACTTAATGGTTTTGAACTAAAATTAATTAAATAAAACATTTATAAATCCCGACCCGAAGTGCTAGAAAGAAAGTTCTTAAAAGGAAAAACAAATTTATTAAAACATAGAGGACTAGCTACTAAGTTTTAGAAACCAATGAAAAACATTTATAGCGGACTTTTTGTTTCCTTAGGGAGGTTTTTGAATTTTTAATCGGGCCGACACAACAAATGGTAGCCTGCATATAGTAGCGAGCAAGGGTACCTACGATGACGAGCTTCGGCCTCCACCTGCACTAACGGCACATCTCCTATCCTAGGTCACATCTACTAGTTATCTCGCCAGACTAAGCGCCATCTAGGTCACTCACTAACGGCCAATTAGTAACCGCCTTATCTATGTACTAAGCTGTTATAGGATAGCGAAATGAAACACGCATCGGTGCAAAGGTGCGGCACTTCCTCTATTCTGGTAATCTGGTAGAGTTTGAGGAGTGTGGTGTGATGTTGATATTCTCCATATTGAGGGTTGGACTGCATTAGTCAGGCGGGTCAGCAAGACGACATGCGACACGATGAAAATAGAAAATAGTCGCCCGGATGTGTGGTCCTTCCTACCGATGTTGTGCCGTCGGGTTGTACAAGATTGTAGAGCAAGACCGATACGAACGACCTACGTACATAATGTTCGTCCGGTTGTGTACGCAGTATGAGTCACACATAAGTATATGTACATACCACACGCTGTATCCCGACAATCGGGGTAAGCAGAGTAATAGGAGTTGTGCTGCAGGTACTCTTGTAAATTACAGCACAACAGCGACCACCACGTTTAGCAAAGTAATCGGACAAGATAACTATCAAGCACCAAGTAAGGCACGAAGAGTCGAAGACCCACCCGCTGCATGACTCGGTGGAAGGTGCAAGGTTCCAAGGCGACAGGCGAGCCACCCTGTCGCCTTTTAGCACGGCATCTTATCCTTATCCTTCAGTCGCCTTTTACGACATGCACGGCACTCAAAGGGAATTCTTTCACTGTGCCGTGTTCGGCTATTTGGAAGTCACGTGCATTTTTGACTGATGCGAATATAAAGTGGAAACTTAAGTTTTAAGAGATAAATAAAAAAAAAACCAGGAACTGAATAGCAGTAGAAACATTTTATTTCCAGTTCCAACTAAAAACTTCCACAATTCTAATAGGTGTGCATACGAAACCCGAACACGCTACGTTACGTTCGATCATTTGTTGTGCTCGGACGGGAACAACGTCCTATCGTCCTAATGCCTAACTAAACCTTGGGCTAAATGGTAATTACTTTAGTCGGGATCGCGTCGCGTCCGTTCACAAACATGACAATAATCATTAGCTCGCGCTTGCGCAGCGTTTTGGCATAATGTGGACGATCCACTGAAACCGATGAATATTAAGTATGACGTCGTATTAAGCGTCGTCGTATTCATTTGCAAAGGCAAAAGCCATAAAAAAAGTCTGATCTAAAGTGGAGAAAAGTAGACAAATAGCTGCAAGTAGTCAGTAGATTTATGCGCTGGCGCCGCCCCCAGCTCGCTCACAACTCTACACTTACGTCTTACTCGCAAGTCGCAGTACGGACGAGGACTGTCAAAAAGCGTAAGGAAGGAAGGAACAATGAGAAGTCCCCTCTTCTCCGAAGCGTTGAATATTTTTACCTGTATGGACGGTTCAACCTATCTACTGTTAGCGCGCACGTTCGTGGCCTCTGCGGGCGGAGGCCGATAGATCTTTAAACGATTATCCCTGTTTTGTCTTCGTTTTTTTTTATGGAAACTGACACGATTGGCTACATCACCTACAACGTCCGTGATGTCAGCCCATAACACCGGGTGAACTAGGTGCCATGTCAGTGCTTCCCCCTTTTGATCGTGCCGTCGTAATTCAACCAAGCAATAAAACCTTATTAGATAAATAATTTAATGCCATAAATAATAAAAAAGAGGTTTCGTAAATGTCGTTACGTTCAGAGATTAATTCACAACACTATACATTCCATTCTCGCTTTCCTGCCGGAGGCCACGAACGTACGCGCTGACTGTACCTACACATATTTTAGTTTTGAATGGTCAGTTTTCTCTTAACACAGACAACCCTGTTGTCTGTATACTCGACTTGAACTGAACAATAGGTAGTTAGTAGGTACATGATAGTAAAACGTAAGCATGGACGGGTAGATAGAGAGAGAGAGAGAGAGAGAGAGAGGTGTTAACATGCACCTGTCAGGCCGGCATGCCATTTGCAACCCCCGTACGCACCGAATGTCCATGGGTGTTTATAACACCTTATAGGTGGCTCGACGCCGCAGGTCGCGTTTTCAAAATAGATACGAGTATGTATTATTGCTTTGGTGCTGCTATCTATCTGGTATCTAACCTACTACCTACCAGAGTCGCTGGCTTCGGAACCCTAAAAAGGTATTTCTCAACAGGAAGCAAAATAATTATATTGTTAGGCTTTGTGTCAATTTTATGTGTGGCCAGTGTGCACTAGTTGCCTTAGGTAATTTATTTCAGTCAAACCGGGAATAAAGTAGTAATTGAAAAGTACAAACTAATGCTTCAATAAATACCTTAGAGGCACCGAACTAAATGTTCTAAAAGAGGCAAAGCGCGATGAACATGTTAGTTAACCTGTCGGTAAACAAATGTGCGTGATTTCACGTGCACAACTGTCATCCATCACGAATACATTCAAAGGATAGCATTAAAAGAATTTCATGCTATGAATGCGCTAACGCTCTTCTCATGTGCGTATATGTATTTGCAGAAATAAGACGATTAAGGTGAGCCAACCAGCATAAGCATCAGTCATTGTGAACTCAGCTTATAAGCTGATTTGGTCGGTGACATGTTTTTTCGGGAGTAATGTATGAGACAGGCTCACCTAGTCTATAGATCAGTGCCTTAAGGTAACTAAATACATACTCAAATTATTGCTGCAATCAAAATAGAAAATATACATATATCTAATTGGTATTGTAGTGATCACTTGGACAGACCCACAGATCCGCCGCCGCCCCGCCCCGCGACTACCAGCATCGCTCGTGAAAGCCGCTTTCCACCCGCCAGACCAGACTTCACCAATACGGCTCATACATAAGAAATGAATATTCACATTGTATGTGCACCTACCTACCTACCTATATCCTATCGTTGCTAAGGGGACATCCATTAATTACGTAAGCAAAAAAAAAGGGGGGGGGGGGGGAGGGGTTTGGCAAAATCTTATCAAATCTCACTAGGGTGAGAGGGGGGGGGGGGGGGGGGGTCTACACCAATCTCACGTCATATTTTTATTGGTTATTTTTTTATTATTTATTTATTTTAAACCACTAACAGCTTGAGCTGGAGCGTTCTCGAAGATGCCATACGACTTGTATAGCGCGCGGCACGTAACTTGGCCTCTGTGCGAGAGGGAACGCGCCGCGTACTCTACTGCCCATCTCTTAGGGAGAAAGCTCAAACCATCCCAAAGATACTGTAAGACATGTCTCTACTTTTCATCGCATGCAAAGCTCCAGGGTCAAAAAATCCAAAAAATTTGCTCACGTGATTAATGGATGTCCCCTAATGGTAGTAGACCTTGTGCCGACCAGTAAATCAGTTTTTTTTTTATAATTTACTAATAAAGCATTAGGTAAATTTGACAAATGGCATACACGTATTCCAGCCATTCATTTCTTAGCAAATAATGTAGTTGAAGGTTTCTCCGTCGAGCACGTTAGTAGTTATATACATAGGTAGCGATACTAAGTACTTACTATACTATACGTAGCAACAACTACCGACCGACCGACACCGGCAGGCAGTAAGTATTACGTTCGTATATTTTAAAGTAACATACACACTGGTGACGTCATATTATGTCGTTTATTCAAATCGTTTATGTTAACAGCAAATCCTTTATTAAATTTTAGTCGATTTACAAAATAAGGTTTCATGTTTGCCTATTTATCTATCTATGCTCAAACTGTTCCCTCCCCCTCTCTTTCTCATTGTAAGTACCCATAATATGCCGCGGTGGTCCGACGTTCCTACGGTTACAGGTAAGTCGAGCGATGCGTTATCTTCGGTATCGGTCACAGATACGTACAGAGCAAACATTCAGTCAAGTTACTAAATAAATAAACATGGTGAGGTCACAGAAGACGGCCCGAGGAGTGCCGAACGAAGAGGCGACGCGCCGCGGCAGAATCCAACGAGGCGGCAGTAAAGCAAAAAACCAAATAATGCATGCAAGCCTGCATGCATTATTTTGCAACCTTGTTTGAGTTTCGTAAACGCAGCGGCAACGGTAAGCAGTAGCCAATAGTCACGGTTAAAATGTGCAGAATTAACTCATCGATGCTGTAACCAGCTTCATTCGCGGCCTCGATTCTAAGCTAGTTTGTATTCCTTATTTATTACATTGCCATTTATTCGCTGTTGCGAAGACCATATACCACAGATAAAAATATTAGCCTCGTTAGCTCGGAGGTGCGGTCGGTCGTGATCATAAGCACACCTGGGCGCGGCCAGTATTTGGATGGGTGACCGCTCGACCGTTGGAAGCTGACCGTGGTTCGGATTCCACGTAAAACTGTAGGTCCCTTGCCTTGTTACCTTACTAGGTGGTAGGGTTTATTTATCCCGTCCGGGTTGGTACCACCACACTGAAAGAACTGTCGGTTGAAACGGCTATGTAAATAGTTCGTGTTTTCCGTCCAGTTCAGTGTAGCCGGCAAGACCAAAGGGAAGCACTGACATGGCACCTAGTTAAACAAGGTGTTATGGCTGACATGACATCACGGATGTACCTACTTAGTAGGTGATGCGATGTAAGCGAACCGTGTCAGTATCAATAAAAACCGTTTAAAAGAACCCATGGATGTTAACTACTTTCAGTAAAAGCATCAAACTACTCTACAATAAACATGAAAATGAGTAAAATTTTACTTTTAAAAATGGGAACTACAAATTACAAAAGTATCACTAACTTGTTTACTGAACAAGCATTCTAAGGAGGCAGAGTAGTAATTCCTCTAGAGTAATTCCGTCCAGTATACTCCAGCCACCTTCTCTGAGGTGATACTGGCTGGTTGGAGCATGTGCTCCGGCCTGAATGTGATTCAGTCACCCTATCGGATTCAAAAAAATATACAATACCTAGATACCTATTTTATCAAACAATGTCTCTAGTGCAGACTCTTGCTAGACCAAGATGGTAATTTGGAATATGTGCACACGTAATAAGGAATAATTATCTTTGTCTGCCCAAGTTCTTGCTTTTTATAGCTTTTTATTTTTAAAATCAGTTACTTGCCAAATTGCTCTCAATTCTCGGAGCAACGGTGTGTGGCCAATCCTGTTTACTTCACTTCGGAGAACTGAACCCTCTGAGATTTGTTGTGTTCCCATAATTTAAGTGTTAGGGTATTTTTTGAGCTAGAGCATATTTGTATAATGTGAATGTGTGCGATTAAGTAAACGATAAGGTGACCTTGGATGCAGAATATGAAAAAACAGTGTAGATAGATAGAAAATTATTTATTGCTCTATTAATTAGAACATTTACATAAGGTGCAAAGGCTGACTTATCCATTACAGATATTTGTTACAGTCAACCTTTTTGGATGTTTGAGATTAGATTATTTTTTGGTTAAAACTTAAATGACTGACGAATCTAAGTGTATTTTATGTACCTACAGACGATGAAGGAAATAAATAAATTTATTAATTATAGTGGAATGTAAGTAGATAGTAGCAAAAGAGTTGAGCGTGAGAATTGAAGATAAAAAAATAATAAGATACTTATGTATTAATAATACATATAAGTACATGCTAGTTAAATAAAAGCCATGCTTGTGTTGATACATAAAAAATACTAAATATTCAAATAAATAAACATGTTATATGTACAAAACAAGTGTACTTGGACCCCAGACCGATAGTAGCTATTAAATGTTCGGACACAGATCTGGCTTGCTGGGAGCGCTAGCGCGTCGGCCGCGACGCTGACTCGACAAAACGAAGTATGTCTAGATTCTAGAAATTACAATTTACTATGCATTGACCTAGCGTTAAGCACTTTATTTCGACGAGACTTATGGTATTATTTCTCACATCGTAAAAACTTCAACAGAAGCAGCTTATTACGACCAAACGTCACATCGTTCATCCGTCAGTCCATCACAGGCTGTCCATGGGCATCGTTAGACGCCTGCTCGTAGATGTAACGAGGCCACATATCACGCTTTCCATAAAAAAAAACATCGCAATAATATTCTGTTAAGGGGTAAAAATGCATAATTTTGCTAACCAGGCTCGTATTTCTATTATATGCATGTATGTCACACCATTCCGAAGCACGCTACCATGCACCGACGACGATCTCTGCATCAACTTTTACTCGGAGCCCGGTGTGCAACTAGTGCAGCTAAAGTAGAGAAAGTGCACGACATAACGAACGTGGCGCCTCCTCCGCCGCCGCCGCCTCCGCCTGCGCCCCGCCGCCGCCGGTCACCACCGTGTCTCCGTGTCCGCGCTGCCCGATCACACCGCGAGACTGCCTCGTGATAAACAACACCTCGCGGAGGAAAAGCGCGCCATTTTCTTTTCTTTGATATTGATCCCAGCCGTGTGGGGCCGGTACTTAAAAATAATAGCCCCACTGCATCTCTCCCCATGCATGTAGTAAAAGGCGACTAAGGGATAAGGACAAGATGCCGTGCTAAAGGGCGACAGGCTCGCCACCTCTCACCTTGGCACGGTACTTCCACCGCGTTATGCAGTAGGTGGGTCTTCGTGCCTTACTTGCTGCTTGATCGATTGAATCTTGTTCGAATACTTTGCGAAACGTGGTGGTCGGTGTTGTGCTGTAATTTACCAGAGTGCTTGCAGCACAACACCGATTACTCTGCTTACCCCGATTGTCGGGATTCAGCGTGTGTGATATGTACCTATGTATGTATGTATGAATGATCCCAGCCTTTCGAGAATACTTGGCACTTCATATATGAGTGGTAAACTAGGTAGGTGTTTCAAGAATTCAACAAGTTTGGAACTTCTTACAAAGATACTGTCCTATTCAAGATGTGATTGCTTGCACCACATTGAAACTAGAAAGAGACACGCGCACGCCAATGCATTAAAATTCAATATTAGAATGAGTTAACGACTACGTCATTATGATTCTACTCTACCTCATTGATCTCAAAAGTCGACCAACCAGTTGTGCGTTCCCAAGGTTATACCTATATTATATAGGACACATTTTGCCAATTTTCAATCGAGACAACTTTAGTGGCAGTGCTTTATTTCATTAACGGCTCTAGTGTTGTGAGTGTCTGCCATTTAGAAACAATGTCCATAAAAATATGTCATTAGAGATCTCAGTCCAATTCGTTCCGTTCGTCGGACGAGGTAGATTTTACAAGACGAAATTGATGTACAGGAAAGTGGCATTTATTCGAGGAGCCGAATATTTGGTCGTTCCTTACGCTACCCTGACAGTGGTAACTAGGTTCCTACTGGCTTCCATTGCGCGTGTTCTAAATTCCCCTGAGCTATGCCGAATGTACATGAAGTGCAGGATTAAGAGCGGGCGACCTGGGATGAAGAGTGCAGTGCCGCGAGGTGCGAGGAGGGGGCCGCCGCGGCCGGCCGCCGCGTCATCGCACGGCGCTGAAAGCACGGTGGGTGTACATTTGTGCTGGTTCAATGACCAGCGGAGCGCACCAACCGTTGTCGCCAGCTCGTCCGCGCCACCGCACGCGCCGCTCATTGCAATTAGAGGCGGCAACTTAAGTCAACATTTCAAGAAATCACTCCTGCGATAAATCGACTTTGCGCGCTACTGTTACTTGTTTATGTTTTTTTTAATTATGTTTATTTTTGTTTTCTTGTTTTACGTGCAATAAAATGTTTTCAATTTCACTGTATTATACAAAACATTTTCAATGATTCCGAGTGTTATGTAAAAGAAGATATATGTAGGTATATTTATTATACACCGCGGATGCGTACCAATCGGTTCTGCAGACCATTACTCCATAGAACTGGAAAACTCTGGAACGCTCTCGTAGCACACATATACCCCAAGTACAGTCTCAGGTCCTTCAAGAGGGCCCTGAAGAGGCACCTGTCAGGCCGGCGTGGCATTCGCAACCCCTGCATGCGACCAAATATCCATGGATGTCGTTAGACACCTTATGGGTGACTCGGCGTCACATAACGTTTCCTGTCATTGATGTATATTTAGAGATATGCCCATCCCATACATTACTCCCGAAAAAATTTGTTCTCGACGAGAACTGCATAAATTGCAGATTTCACGGACAGCCGCTTCATACGGCGTGTGCAGCGCGTGTTGAGCATAAGTCTTACTGTACCGAGTCTGTGGCGCAAAAGTGCGTGTGTTCAGCATGCCCGGTTGCTGTTACAAGTATTGTAACAGCTCAGATCGAAATTACGTAAAGAATGGCGTCTCCTTCCATCAGTAAGTATTTATTTTGCTGGTTTTTTTCTCAAATTTTATGTTAAACAGATTTTTGTATACGTAATTAATATAAAGAGCGAACGAGAAAGAGTAAAGCTGTGTTTTATGCAAGAGTAACAGTGACAAACGTTGTTGTTTGTTTCGCCTGAGCATGTTATGACGTGTTAAGAAGCCATGCTGACATGTCACGGATTGCGTGACGTAGCTATCGCGTTCTCGTTCCCACTTGCCTACTGATCATAAGAGTGAGCGGAAATACGACAATCGCGCCGATGGGCGAGCGATGACAACTTTCTCGCTCACTCTTATCATCTGTAGGCAAGTGAGAACGCGACAGTAACGTCGTAGGGATCGCGTCACGTGACAGCATGGCGGTGTGTAAAATGCAAACACGAAAGTATCTCGTGGCAGGAGGCGCGGCGCGCTCCGATGCCCGCCGTTTACGGACATGAAACGACTATATGATATAAGTGTGTGCTTGTGTGAGTATCACAATACTGTGTGTGAATGCACGCACACTTGTTAAGACGAAACGTAGTACAGGTTAAATCGCGCGACGTTCGATCTATAAAATTAGACATCAATGTTTCCTGTAATAAAAAAATCATAGCAGCAATTTACATGAACAATTAATATGTCTCGTTAATTTGTTATCATATCAGTGTGACATTTCAACCTTCAAGTAGAAAATCAAGACGTATAACTTTTAGTTAAGTTAGGCACCCGGTAGCCAATAAATATTTGTCTGACAAAATGTCCCTTATATCAACGCTCTCATATTTTGTATTGCAAGTCGTACAAATATGAGTCGAGAAGGGATATTAATATCCACTATCCCTACGACCCCATTGATCCTATAAGATTATGTTGATAGATTGGCGTAGAGTGATGCATCTACGAGTTTCATTGGCCTGTGCACTCGATATAGGTGTGTAGGTAACTACTAACAATATCATATTTTGAAGAGCAGCGGGAGGAGTGCACGCTTGTCGCTACGTGCGTTACCACAGCCAGCATGCCGTAGGATGCTCACTAGAATGTGGGCGAACAACAAATAATATTGTACACAGTAGTCAAGGCAATAAGGTACATATTGCGATGGTAGCCGTAAGCAGATTAGTAATGAGAAAAACATTCCTCTCAGTTACCCTGGACTCTGTATAAATTGTAAATGCATGTACCTAAATGGCTCAGGAATTGGCTGATTCAGTTCGATAAATTGGAGTTTCGTAAGTAAATTTTGAACTAGAACATGTACAATAACATCCCACGGCGGCGCGGCGGCGGCGTCGGCAGTGTATCAACTCTGAAGAACTGATCTTTGTTTTTTTTTTAATTTGTGTGCACTCCCGAAATTCTGTATTTGAACTGAAAGCCATAGGTTTGGTCTCGCACAATTGCCTTGCACGTTAGAGATATTGAGAAGAAAGTCGCTCTAATAGAGCTACTTGTTTGGAATGCACTATCTGTTGCACTATTCACGTGACAGAGAATGTAAGGAATCAAAACTAAAGAATGTCTCATTGAGTCGGGCGGGACGGGTGCACGTCCAAAACTGTCGCGGCGCATATACACGTTCCTCATCTTGTTTGTGTCCAACCTCACTTGCGCGTGAATTCCATATTGTGTTGTGTGACGCGCGTGCTACTCGCGAACTACATACATAAGTAATATGATGTAATAATTTTCCCAAATTATATATTATAACCTATTATTATTCATCTCATCTCACATGCACCTACATGTAATGGAATTTAGACATCGCTTAAGACAGTCCTATCAGTCCTGTGCGGTTATTTTGTGGCTGACCATTTTTACCCGACTACGGCGAAGTCAGAAGGAGGATAATGTGTTTAGCCTGAATGTTTGTATGTATTTACAGATGCAGTCTGCCTTCGATCTCGTTCCACGTCACTTCCATTAGCCTTCAAGGTTTGAAAGTTAAAGAGATATAAAAAAAATCTACCTGTGACGATAGTCGCTAACCAGAAAACACTCCGATATACCGGCCTCATTGTGTCCATAGTTCTCGGTAATATAGTCAGACCACGGAAAAATTATAATCTCTAGAGATCATCATACCATACATACATATCGCTGATTCGGCGTGCGTGACGCAAGCGAGCGAGACGACGTGCTAAGTGCGACGACGACGCGCCACGAACCACCGCTGCACCACCACCGGACCGGTGACGAAAACCTCAACGTCAGAATGAAATAACACTTGCCTTAACAAGTATAACCGTACCTAGCCTGCGTTGTTAGTCTGTGCTAATGATACATGTACATTCTTGCGGAGGCGAGACAAGGGGTCTCGCTCGCCTCCGCAAGAATGTACGAACAGGAGATCCATGCATAGGGTAGCTTGCTGAAGTATCTCTATCTAGAATATCTGCTAAAGTTTTTTAGCTTTTTAGTTTTTAGCTTTCATGTGTGAAGTGGTGAAATTATATAAGAGCTGAGTACCTACCATATCTTTCGAGCAATTTTTGTAGGTCATAGTTAAATTTTTTATATTATTATAATTTTTTTGTTTTTTTTTTTTTTTTTAGCAAAGAAAGAAAGAAAAGTCTCTCTCCATCTCCCTCTCTCTTTCTTATTTTTTTTTATTTGATTTTGTTCATTTCACAACGCTGCCGCCGCCGCCGTGTGTATTTCGACAGCGATCGCTGATATCAAGTTTGAATATAGACGTGTTTGCTGTCGAGACTTGAGATCAGTTTAGGGGCGAATTTCGCTATAATTAAATCATTAACAAGAAAATAAGGGCTTCCGCACCGGCCCCTCCGCGGCGCGCGGGGCGGAGCGATATTGATCGCGACAGGCTAGCTAGGCGTAACAAGAAAGTTTACATCAACTTCAAACTGCGCGTTTAATCGCTAGCTGGAGCATCACGTGTCGATAGGGGAGAGTGCAAGCAACGGAATGGTCGATGACGATGAAACCCAACGAATTAACTAAGGGCCTCCCCACTACTGCCGAAGAACCCCATAAGTCTCGTTATCTGTGGCGCACTCAGCGCGGCTATTCTGTACGTTAAAGTCACAGTTTGTGGCTTCGCGACTGACTTTTGTCATTTGTCATCAATTCATCATTCTATGTAGGTACCTACACATGGTTGCTTACTATAGGAGCGAGCGTCACAGTCTCGCCGAACACCTTGAAACCGTAATACTCTGCCAGCAGTGCTTTCATTATGACGTTACTCATTCATTCATCATATACAGCTTTTGGTTATCCTCTAACCGATTCTTCAAACAATCTGCTATTTACAACAGTTGAAGATGTTTCAATCCAATAATACGCAATGGACTCTCGCGCGCTTATCTTTCATAGATAAATAACGATCGTCTACCTGTAGAAGTAGTCTTTGGACGAGTGAAATACCTAGATATTCTTCTTTTGTTTAGTGGCAACTGTCTCGACTGAGACACTCCTGCCAGTTACAGTGGAGATTCATGCTGTAGTGTGGTCTATTTATACCAAGATATTATAAACTTTCGAGAAAGCAACCTGTGAACCGCTCGCCGTCATCGCTTGTTGCCATCAATGAGTGTGCAGTGTTGTCGCATTGCACGTTCTGGCCAACCCTTGCTTCTCTATTTGCGCACCTTGTGCGACATGTAAACAGTCCGCGCGGTCACGACATTGACCGCAGTCGCTTCTTCTACACTACGACGAGTGTTTGCACTAAGCATTCGCCAGACTCCGGCCTACTCTAAGTCGTGTAGTGCGGTTAGGCAATCTTAGTGCGTCTCCAATAACATTGTAACATGCAAACGATATGGCAATAGAAGCGACGCAGTTGAGCGCAACACTATACACCATACACATTCCGCGACCGTGGTCGTTTCTCGTGCTTGTGGTGCAACTTACAGTTACGTAACGAGCGCTCGCCGTTATATAGGTACATATATTGTACATTTAGCCAAAAGCCTTCTTTATTTATTTCTTATTATGCTGCAACTACACTCCCGAGCAAACCCTTCTAATGTTACTTTGAAATGTACTTTGTCAGCAACGAAGCACGACATTAGTACTCGAACAAGGCACCACAAAGAACACATTACAATTTTATTATTTTGGTTTAAGCCTCGGTAGCTCAGTGGTGCGATCCTGGACTATCGTTCGTGATCATAAGCACACCTGAACTTGGATGGGTGACCGTTTGATCGTTGGAGGCTGACCGTGGTTCGGATTCGACGTAAAACTGTAGGTGCCTTCCATTCTTACCTCACAAGGTGGTAGGGTTTAACCCGCCCGGGTTGGTACCACCGCACTAAATTAAGGTCGGTCGAAACGGCTATGTAAATAGTTCGTGTTTTCCGTCCAGTTCAGTGTAGCCGGCACGACCAAAGGGAACCACTGACATGCCATCTAGTTCACCAAGGTGTTATGGGCTGACCTCACGGATGTTGTAGGTGATGTAGCCAACCATGAAGTTTCCATAAAAAAAGAGCCCACATGTGGCTGCGCCGGATGTGTGCATCCGTCCAATGGAGACAGTCAGGCACTGCCAATAACACCGCCTCGTAAAACCGCGCTCAGTGAGGTCGGAGCAGCCCATGTCAGCTATGAGGCGGACACAAAGCTCATAAGGTAATTTGTTCACACGCATTGAAGACATCAGGTTGGAAGTCAGCAAACACGCTCACCCGAAGACCAATCCATATTTTCGCGGTACGACAGAGGAACGATTTTGATAAGCGTTCGGAGGATTTGTGTCTCGACCACATTATGGATGTTCCGAGGGTTTCCAGCGAGTGGGACGGATATGGATGGGGCCAGGAGGGTTAGGGAAGTCAATTCAACAGAGCACCAGCCGTGATAATACCTGTAAAATAGGCTGAGCAACCCGATCGTTCGCCTGTGGCACAGTGACTCAAGCCCATTCGTGAGCTTGGGTCACCAATGTAAAACAAGGTGGTAAAGCACGAAAGTAGCAGAAGGCGAGATTTCTACATGCACCCATGGTTCCAGTTTTGCCCTCCCTATTTGCCAACTCTTAACTTTTTTATTAAAATTTATTTTAAAATGACGAGGAATGGATGAGAGGACCCGATAATTTCTTATCTAGGTACTACAATATACCAGACAAGCGGTTCGCAAAAGGTGTTCCGCGAAACCCTGGGGTTCCACGGAAGGGTCACAGGGGTCTGTGGTTCCGTGGGTTACAGCCGGAAAAAGCACAAAACGCTCTCCCTAATCAAAAAGGTTTACCTTATATGTTTTTTTTTATTTCAAACTATAGTCTTGCTATTCAAATCAAACATGATAATCCGCCAACAATTTAGTATCAAAAATTAGGTAATAAGGTCACATACATTTAGTTTTTATGTTCACAATAGCCAATTAACTTTTTTAATTGACTTGGTGTTCCGCCAACAGAAGGACCATCATTTAGGGTTCCCTAGAGGAAAATAATTGGGAACCTAGCTGTACTAGACTATATTTAAAGTATTTTAAATATTCACATCAAACTATGCTTCATCAAATCACTGTCCGTTGATTTTTGTTTTTAAGACTCATTGGCCCTAACTCTCAATTTCAAATCATAAAATCATAGATCATCATTCATTCATCATTCATCACTGTGGAACACCAGCAGCAGTTAGACCAGCAGCGGGAGCACAAATGCGTCGATAAGCCTATATCGATCGATAAACATCTATTCGTCTTCTTCTATTCTACTTCGTCGAACGAAACAAATAGATATTTAACGATCGATATAGGCTTATCGACGCATTTGTGCTCCCGCCGCAGACTGGGTAGGGATAAATTTATATCTGTTAAAAAAAATCGAACGCAGAACTGTGTAAAACAGAAAATATTCCTTTTTTATGTGGACTTTCATTTTATTATAGGTATCAGATGTATGCACTCTGTGTGCACCGCTCATATCAAAAGAAAATGCCCATTTGTTCTTCAGAAATAATTCAATATTGACCCGGTGGCAAAATCTGTAACTCACTTCAACTAATGCTAGCAACTAATGTCAAATACCAGTTCCAAATTGAAACTGTTCATGGACACATTTTTCTCTTTATTTTTGAATTCACATCTGCGTAAAATAGCTAAAAATTAAACTAAGACTTACCCAGAAATTAATATCTACACAATTGAAGCCGCACTGGAGTATCTGTTTGCGAATACATCTTTAAAAAATATTTTGAAACCGCTTATATGTATAATGAATCATTACTCTTTTCATCCTACATCTTCAGCTCCAAAAAGGTACGCCTCGGAGCTGTGGCGGCTGGTCCTAAAGTGCGCTCGTGCGACGCACTACCATACCACGAGAAGTCTTCACTTCACTCAAAATAAATAATATCTTACAACATACCTTCATTAAAACCATAAAGATCCTACTCAAAATAAATACAAATGTGAATTCGACCTTATTTTATAGATCACAAGGCACGTTTTTGCGAGTAATCCCGTGCCATTGCTCGCGCGCCCCGTGCGGAATCGAAAACGCACGCGGGTCTCCCATACTGAATGTATGGGGATCGGCAAAACACGGCTGGCGCGTGAGACAAAAGATACTTCATAGAAACAGTATTGGCCGAAATGGAGTTCTGCGTGCGGCGCACGAGCGCCAAACAAGGACGCTATATTGTGAATAGCCGCGCGTGTGACCCGTCGCGAGCGATTCGTTTTGCACAAGTCCATCTACCTAGAGTCAGCGCGCTGTCATGTGATGTCACATACCCGTTAGCGCGTGAATATTTAAAATGGGATATGGTTAGGTTTTGTGCTTGTGTTTAAAAAATTCGGAAGTCGCGATCTTAAAATAACATTGGGAATGTGTTGGGAAATTTGGTATTTAAGTAGGTAGGTACTTAGCGCACTACCGGTCACTGAAGTCACCAGCCGCCACTGCCTCGGAGATATTCGCGGCTGCGATTCATTAGGCAAAGAAAGGAAATTTTTTTTTCAGAAAAATTATTTATGAATACTATAGCAAATTTGGCATGGTTATAATCGTTTCATACAATTTCCTACAAATGTACAGTTAACTTACCTTTGTTTTGATTCCAAATTGTGAGTTGAACATTGCACAAACATTTCCTTCACAAATATAGTGAGGTTAAGATTTATTTCCATTTCAGACACTTGCGGAAACACAGTCAGTCAGCGTGTAAGCGTCCAATGCAATTTTCCTCCAGTCCTCCTGGCCTTCAGCGAAAACACAACTTGGTAAAAACCTCCAATAATAACACACTCACTTCAGAAATATTGTATTTTTTAATTTAATTTATACACAAACACAACAAACTACTGACTAAAAACACCAAAAATAATTCATTTTTGAGGCAGCCGTGCCACAAATTCTCGTCCGTCACGAAGTCTCGAAATCAACTGAGAAACCAATTAATTTTTAGGTTTCCGTATCCCGTACGGAAGCCTATTACTAAGCCTACGCTGTCTATCTGTCTGTAATAGGTAGCGGGTTGAAATTTTCACAGAATATGTGTTATTATGGCGGATATAACAACAAATAATAAAAAATTTAAAAAGTTAAAAATTAAGGGGTGTTCCCATACAAGAAACATGTTTTTTTCAATGTTTTCTTTGTGGTGCGGAAACCTCGGTGCGCGAGTCCGACTCGCACTTGGCCAGTTTTTTCCTCTATGCTGGAACCAAAGTGAATCAGATCAAGTAGGTCATATATTCACCTTTATTTAGAAGTAAAATGAGCCTTATCCCAATACCTATTCAAAGAGGGTATATTTCAATGCCGAAAGTCGGTCGTGCTGCTGTTCCATACGGGTGGAACGCGACGCTCTACAGTACTTTTGTGTGCCGTTCCATATGGGTGGAACAGTGAGGCGTGAGTTAAGGTACTGAATCACCAGGGTGCAGCACAAGTGCGGCACATAGTCGCACAAAATATTTGTTTTGGTAGTTGTTGTTCCATCAGTCTTTACAGCTCAGTGGTGCAGACAGTCGATTGTCGCTATTGATGGTTAAGCAACGCTGGGCCGGTCAGTACTTGGATGGGTGACCGCTCGACCGTTGGAAGCTGACCGTGGTTCGGATCCCACGTAAAACTGTAGGTACCTTCCCTTCTTATCTTACTAGGTGGTAGGGTTCAACCTGCCCGTGTTGGTACCACCGCAATGAATGAAACATCGGTCGAAACGGCTATGTAAATTGTTTGTGTTTTCCGTCCATTTCAGTGTAGCCGGTATGATCGAAGGGAAGCACTGACATGGCACCTAGTTCACCCGGTGTTATGGGCTGACATCACGGATGTTGTAGGTGATGTAGCCAACCGTGTGAGTTTCCATAAAAAAAAACAGAAACAAAATGCGGGCACTCGGCCCAGATGTTCGCGCTCAGCTGCGAACTTTTGTTCGCGCACTCGAGTGACCAGTGGATACATGTGAACATACACGCACTCGGTGCATGTATGTTTGTTGGAAGCACACGCACGTTTGCTTCCGTTGCCGGAGCTAAAAAATATTTTATTTTAGTTTCGGTTTTGTCTCAGCTGTACATGCCGAGACTGGTCAATCATAATTAATGTGAGCGATGATGTTGATGTGAAGTGAACACATTTGTAAACTTTTGTTCGTCAATTTGACACAGAAATTCGTTTATGAATGAGACACACTCTCCTCGCGGCCGCTGTCCATGTTTACGATTGATGCTCCGTGTCGCGCGGGTAAATTATTACACCACATCTAGAACCTATAACAAATCGCTGCTGATTACGGAACTTAAAAGTGAACAAAATGTTCGCACCTTAATGGGTCGACAAAATGTCCTGTGCACTGTGATGCACTGCGGGGTGCAGCTCACTGACAAAAGTTACGCACTAACTGGCGGCGAAGGCAACAACCAACTAATAGTGCAACACAATGCGCGCGCTTGCTAGTGCTGCACAGAAGTTGGGATTAGTAAGGTACTGATAGATAGCACGGTAGTAGAGTAATTCCACCACTAGTCATGCTCATTGTAGCAATTTCGTTTATCTGATACTTACTCTGCCTATTTCACTCTAGCATCTTACTTGTGTGTGAACGGGTACTCGACTAAAAACGGTACAATTAGTAGGGAGCTAACTCTAATATGTTTGGTTCTCTTAACTTAAAGAGAACCAAACATTCCCTGAAACGAAACGAATCCTATTTTGGGAAACAGGAATCATTTGAAAGTATTCTAATATGTAAGAACAATAAAAATTTTCTTTCTTCTTTCTTTCTTTCTTTCTCCAAAGCGACCAAACTGGGTGGACGACCGGCAACAAACAACCAAACTGAAGAATTTTCTTGAACATATTTTATTTTCAGTGAACAGAAGCGGGCAATGTCGAGCTTTATTTAACACATTTTTGCACATAGTTCTGCAAGTTGTGCAGAGAACAGGGTAGCATTGCATTGCGCGTCGGAGCTGTGCAAGCATAGCCTTCTTTCCAATACACCGTACTTTTAATGGGCAACCAGAATAAGTTCATCTCTAATTATATAATTATTAAAATCTATCCTAATGCATTATATTTAATGAATAATTCTCACCTTAATCGGTCGACCACAGCCTGTCTCTTGGGTGGTAATGTCATCTCCTCCATGGGCTGCAGCATGTTCGGCGGTGTCTGCTGCTGCATGGCCGCCGCGCTCAGCGGCCGAGGGAGCGCTCCCCCGCCGCCGCCGCCCACTAGGTGCTCCACCGTGACTCCGTGCACCCCGCGACTCTCCGAGCCGACGACAACGACCACTCAGAGCCGACCTAAGTGTTGAGGCGCGCGCGACCTGCTACGGCGAGGGGTCCACTACCCCTCACCTGCTCCAGAGTCGGGCTCATCGTGTCGACCACGTCTCGGAACTCCTAGTCTCCTGATCGTCGGCAAACTCACTTCCAATCGGGCAGTCTTTTCCTGGTGCTTTTTACAATTTGTCCTCAATCCTTAGTGTTCCATCCGCGATCACCAATAGGTGTTTCTTCGAGATGATAGTCAAATTTCTGAACATCAAGGTTCAAATACTATTTCGTTGTTATCCACTGAAAAACTTGGATCTCCATAAATATTATTATGAAGTAAACTGGTGCAAAACCACAGCACTTTCACAAGTATTGCTAAAGTCCAGATCCATTTTCTAGATTATTCTATCTCATGATTCTACCCAAAGTTTACAAATGTGAGCAAAATGTCAAGAATTACCTTGACGGCAATACACGACACAACACGAGCACGCGTAAACATCGACTCGACTGACGCGAGCAGCCATTTTCGTTTACAACGGTTAATGTTGCCAGTCTGGCTGTCGCTGCTGTACGGAGGAGCTCCACACATTATCATGCCAGTTGCATATAAATTTATAGTTATTTTATTTATTTAGTACTCAAATAAATATTCCAATTTATTGCCATTGCATATTTATCAAATAATATTTAAAATGGCTAGATTTCTTAGGCCATTCGTTTCTAAACTAACACAAATATTTTACGGAAAATGTTATGAAAATGTAAATCATTTTGTGTTAGATAGAACGACACCAGAACCAGACTAGACTAAACAGTAATCATCTTGTCATTAGACAAACAAGCGGACACACGGATACAAACACACATGGACAAATACAGATGACAATAAATAATAAAACACATGGATGCACTTAAAGAGTATTTAAAAAAACTTTTTATTAAGGGATTCCAACCCATGGTAAAAAAATACAAATCCTACACTGTTACCACTGCGCCACGAAATCACATAAACGACCAAACGAATATCGGGTTCCCTTGGATGGCTTTCGGCTTTCTTAGGAGGACAACTGTCACTGAGAGACAGAGAATTGGCCCCGAGACACTCATCCTTTCAATTTCTTCTGCCCTGGTACTTTAGAACCGTTCCCAGTAGTCTTACCACTTTATGACGTCATAACGTAAAACTATCTTCCGTAAACCGACTTTACAGACAACCAATTTTTTTACTTTTATATCTCAAATTCAAATTCAAATTCAAATGTATTTATTGTGACATGCGATATTTATACAGAACAGAAAGAGCAAGTGGTTCAAGGTAGCGGGTTGGCTCCCCGTTGGGTTTTTAGAATCCGTATCTAGTCGAACAAGGCGTGGTCGCCCGTATCTCGACTAGTCCCGAGTGGCGGCTGACACCCCAGTGCCTCTTTGTATCATTTTCCTCTCCTTCCTTTCTTAATATGTTTTTATAACTTATTAGATTTTTAGTTAGTATGAACATAAATATAAACAATTTCAGAGAAAAGCTTGCATCTTATAGTTTGTTTATGTAGAAGAAAAAAATTTGTTTTTTTTGTAAAAAATGTATACGCTAATCCTCATACTGTAAATATATTTCTTAAATGCGTGATCTAATTCACTTCTCCCTTCACTCTTAGTAGGTATTTAATTTAATTTAATCTGTAAAAATTAATGTTGTGTAAACATTAAAAAAAATGTTGTGTAAAGGTGTTACAGTGGCCAAATTTGTATAAAGTTCTTATAGATTTTATTATTAGTGTAGGCTAGGCTTGTGTAGGCAAAAACCGCGGTCCTTAAGATACTCGAGTGGCCATATGTTGCGCTTACGCCCTTTCTTCTGTACAATGTATGCTCTATATGTAGTAAAGTGTTATGATAATGAATGTATTATATGTACAATTGAATAAATTACTATTCTATTCTCTTCTTCTACAAATATTACTTTCATTTGATTAATGTATATAAATGCATACATATATTATTTTTGAACCGAAGCCTGTTATTATATCAGAACCATTACAAAGGATGCATATACTATAATTTGTTGCATACAAATATATTTAAATATTTCATGGGTTGGGAAGGGGGCATTGGGAAATTTCAAGTATCGTGTTTATCGGTATATCCTCCTTTTTATTCAAAGTACGACTTGTGGCGTCTAGTCACCTATATGGTGTCTAACGACGCCCATGGACATTTGGTCGATCCGTGTATATGATGAACAACGACACGCACTTTCAAATTTGACAAAGAGTACGCCATTTTCTATGTTCAGATTTCATCTATAAACTCTTTACCTCTATGACTCTAATCTTTACAGACCGACCAAGTTATCTGTGAACTGGGAGGTCTACTCGGAGTTTCGATTGCGATATATTCGGATAGATCCGAATATATCGGATGTATCTCGGGATGTGTCTAACTCATACAAATATCCCACTCTAACCAAATGTTCGGTCGGTCGGAAGAAGTGACATATCGAAAGCATAGACAAAAGTTTTGTTTTTCTCGCAATCATAAACAAGCGATTTGTGTCCAAGGCCAAAATAAAAGTTGGTGTGGTCAAATTTGTGTATAGATAGTCTGTGGTGGGTAGGTGTGGCGCGCATTTGATGCTTTGTGGATGGATGAATATATATTGGGAGTGGCGGACGGCGCAAGTTTGTCGCGTCGTCGTTGTAATTAAATATATATATTTTTGTGGTTCTCGCCGTCTCGCACCTTATACAAAAGCATATATATTGGTATAGTAGAATTATATTCTTTGTATTGGTAATCTGTGGATGGATGGATGAAGGCGGGGCGGACGGAGCGGCCGGCTGTAGCCGGCCGGACTCGGAGCCGGAGCCGCGCGCTCGCGGCTCCGGCTCGACCGCCAGCCATTCGCCGTAGCGCTGCCCGCCCCGCAGCCCCGCCGCACCGCAATCGACATGACCGTCGCGCGGCGGTCATGTCTCGAAACTAAGTATGTACCGTGTAGGGCCGGTACTTTAAAAGAATAGCCCCACTGCATCTCTCCCCGTGCATGTCGTAAAAGGCGACTAAGGGATATGACTCCCTTCATATATTACTAGGTGGTAGGGTTTAACCCGCCCGGATTGGTACCACCGCACTGAATGAAAGGTCGGTCGAAATGGCTATGTAAATAGTTTGTGTTTTCGGTCCAGTTCAGTGTAGCCGGCACGACCGAAGGGAAGCACTGACGTGGCACCAAGTTCACCCGGTGTTATGGGCTGACATCACGGATGTTGTAGGTGATGTAGCCAACCGTGTCAGTTTCAATACAATACAATAAAACTCGCGCTCGCGGGCCGGCTCGACCGCCAGTCATTCGCCGCCGTAGCCGCCGCCGCCCGTCACTCAACCCAGTCAGTCATGCATGTCATGACTTCACACAGATAAATAAAATAATGTATATACTAAATAATATATAAATAAATAATATATAGTAAATAATATATATACTTCATGACCGCCGCGACGATCCCGCTGAGTCCTCTAATTTTTTTGATATTTTCCAAGCGTAGGTAGCAACTTATGGATGAAATTATACAATAAACAAAAAACGTAAACAAATCTCAAATCACCAATGCACACATAGATAGGTACTCGTAAATCGTGTGTAAGTCAATGAACGCAATACATACACCAAACGACAACCTCTTCTTTTTTGTTAATAGTGGCAACAAAACGACAATCTCAACGAGAGCTCATGAGGTGTCGTTGGAATTATCGAAAATTGTCGTTTGCTCATTGGTCAAATTCAAATGTTCGTTCGGTTCATTTGAACCTAAGAGTAGGGTTACGACACGACAATGACAATGCCATTTTTTTACTATGTAGTTCTAAAAACGATATATCGAAACGATGTCAATTAGAGTAGGTTACGACACGACAAATGGCACGATGCATCGTTTTTACAACTCCGAGTAGACCTCCTGAGTGGTGCGCTGCCATCGTTTAATTGTTGCCAGTGTTGTGAATGTCCCCGTTTTATTTGATGTATCATTATGGAACAGTTCAGTTCGTATGTTGCTTTGTGCAAACAATATTGATACTGATTTATTGATATTCTTAGTAGAGGAACGGTTCGAGAGTGTAACATCAAATAAAACGGCGGCATTCACGATTGCACCGGAACTTTACTACTACTACGGTAACTATTGGGTAATCAATCTGTGCTACGGTGTTGTCACGGCGCGGCGCGCCGCACCGCGCCAGGGCGGTGACGAGGGCGCCGCGCCGTGATGTGGCCGGGCCCTAAGTCAAGATATTTTACGTAATAAGTAGTTGATTATTTAGAATAGCTATTTTGCTACAATTATCAGCCACAAGACGTCCACTGCTGAACGTAGGCCTCCCCCATAGATTTTATTACTTGTCATGAAAACTATGCATGTGAGTATATTATGCTAAAAATAGCTAAAAACCAAATATTGGTATAAACAAAATATGTAATTCGTAAATAGTAAAATAAATAGAGGATGCAATTTCAATGTGAAAAATGAGTATGTTCTCAAAAATATTTTTTTTATTCAGATCCTGGTTTACAATAAGTATGATCACTTGATTTCGCTGTGATTTCAGTTGTACACGTATTATGATAGTCGTGATCAATATTTTGAATTTTTTTTTTCTTTTTCCTTGCGAATATCTGGCTCTCCAAGCAGTTATTTCGTGTTTTCCTTGTTTTCCTAGTACCAGAAGCCATTGGTAGGTCGGTATTTCTTTTCTCACCGAATAAAATTTATGAACTTTTCTTCAGATGACCCCACGGTCAAATGAATCAACATGGATAAAATCATTTTTCTTTGTCTTATTTTACCAGCTGTTGTGACTTTGTACGTGTTTCTTCTGCAGCGTTCTTTTCCTTAACAATTTTGGAAATGATCCCTTTACTTACACCTGAAAATTCAATCAATCAACAAAACATCAAATTAAAATGTATCTGTTATGTGGGAAAAATTTGCTTTACAACTGGCAACACTAACCTGAAGCAGTTTATATTCTTTTGTAAATCGGATGAAATGGAATTATCGGCGCTTGTTGTAGAGGATCCTCTCCAAAAACTATTTTACTTTTAAGATTATATTCCGGGCATCACTGTGAATAGCTTTCGGCATGATAAAATGCTTTAAAGAGACAGAAAGAGATTGTAAGTGGGAATGATGATGAAGATTGTATATAAATTTTTTCATATTTGTTATAGTACTATTGTGTTTAGTTATAAGTTCTTATTATTTTCATGCACGCAAGCTACTCATTGTTAGCTTGGTTCGTAAGTATGCACGCGCGTTAAGTTAACTTCATATTTTTTTCTGCTTTTAAGTAAACTACTGTATGTTTTTTTTATATCTTGTTGATGCAACTACTATTGACTTAAAGACGTGACTATGGCTGAAATACGCTAAACTAAAAGCGTGATCGCCAAAAAAAAAAAAAAGAGACAGAAAACTCGAACTGAAAACGATTTGACAAATATGACAGCCGAATGACACTTCTGTTAGTTCCTGATCTGCCACTTCACAGATAACTTGGTAGGTCTGTATAATATCCTTACCACTATAATCTACCATTTACATTCAGTCCGCTCACATCCCGCCGACACGTCAGAGGTTAAATAATTATTTTTTATAGCAACACTAACTTGAACTGTCAAGGTGACAGTCCGCATACGTGCGTGAGTGAAGGAGTGTCACTGGATACTGGCAGTAATAAACGAATTTCCTTTGCCACTATTTAAAAAAAGAAGAAGAAGAAGACCACGACCGACAGTGCCATATCCTCCTTCACTGTCTTCTTACAATCCCTGAAGTGTGGAGATTTGGCAACGTCGCCGAGGGCTGACCGCGACCGACCGACCGTTTGATCGACTCCCAGCCAGCCCACGCGACCACGCCATTTGCATTTGTTTGTTCGCTTGGTTTGTTTAGTTTCTGCTCTGCATTCCTTTAATTGAGTCTTTTGTGATATTAAAGTAAAGTTGAAATAAGTTGCGGTGCCATCTGTGTAGAAATATAGACGTGCGTGATTATTAACTACCGCTTGTGAGTGAATACTGTACTTGCACGAACACTGACTCGACATTCTGACACATTGCGCCTTCTCGTCTCGCTGGAAAGCCATCATGGGACTCCTGTGACCCTGTGCTGTGACGTGAAGTGAAGCCTAACGCTGTGAATATATGATAAGAAGTAAGTACCTATGTCCATTATGAAGATACCTAACATAACCTATAAATCTCAACTTCAGTACCTTCCTATTATGATTTAAGTTCTAACAGAGTTATACTTTCCCAAAGATAGAACAAATCGAAAATTATCTTCCTTTAAGTTAAAAGCTCAGCCTCATTTATAGGAAACCTTTGAACAGCAGAAAATTATTGTGTGCACCGCTTCCAATCCGATGCGGCAGGTTACCATGGAAGTGTATGACCATCACTTTCCATATCACCGGTACCCAACAGTGGGACATTTTAAATGGCTAGAAACTCAACTCTGTGTCGTCTCTTTTTATTCATCATGTGTCGACGACGGTACCAGCGTACCAAAAGACATTGAAATGACAGTTGAGTGTCCCGCCGCAGAAAGCTAGGCGCAGTAAATTGTGTAGTTAGTTAAGAAGTGTAAATGTTCTACGTGACTGCTCGCTCTATCTAGCTGCCCTCCCCGCTCCGCCCCGCACCAGGGGTGCGGGCGCCCGCAGAGCGGCGGGTGGAAGCTCGACAGGAAAAAGTGTCTCTTGCCGCCGCGCCAGTCTATCTCCAAGCGAGCCAGCAGACACGGACGCAAAGAAGTGAAGCTTAATTTTAAAAAACAACCACTACACCTTACATACAGTCCACACCGCCCCAAGCCTTCGAAGAAGAGTGCCGGGCCATCGGAGGCAGCCGCGCCCCGACCCCGAGACTAACATCATGCCTGCGATCATGAAACATCTTTCTAGTCAAATAATATTATACCTACACTCTTAAGATTTTTTTTATTACTAGGTAATCGTAAGATTTTTATTAATACTACCTATTTAATTATATAATATAATATTTGTTGCAGGATCCGGATACTGCACTACTTTCATCGTGTGTACGTGCTGTGCGTCAAGCAAAGCAAACCTACATAGTCACCTTGCACGGTAAGATATTTATTAAATTGGTCTAAGTTCCCTTGCCTCTTACTAGGTTGTAGGCTCAAATTGTAGCCGACTGGGTTGATACCACTGAACTGGATGTAAGATGGCCGCATAGCAGCGTCGGCTGCGTTCTCTTCTAGTCCAGTAAAGCCATTCAAAGGGAAGCCACCCAGAGTAAAATAAATATATTATCGGTGCGCCACGCGGGCCGCTCGCAGTCCACGAACATTTAGTATGGTGACGCACGTGATCTAGGCCGCTGGCGTACCCTGCTGGCAGTCTAAGTGTTAAGTTTTCAAACTTAGGCTGAGGTTGCTTAGTGAATTTTTTTTATTTTTTTTTTTTTTTTATGGAACCTGACACGGTTGGCTACATCACCTACAACATCCGTGATGTCAGCCCATAACACAGGGTGAACTAGGTGCCATGTCAGTGCTTCCCTTCATTTCATGTCGGCTACACTAAACTGGACGGAAAACACGAACTATTTACATAGCCGTTTCGACCGACGTTTCGTTCAGTGCGGTGGTACCAACCCGGTCGGGATAAACCCTACCACCTAGTAAGGTAAGAAGGGAAGGGACCTACAGTTTAACGTGGAATCCGAACCACGGTCAGCCTCCAACGGTCGAGCGGTCACCCATCCAATCACTGACCGCGCTCAGCGTTGCTTAATAACAGTTGACTAACCAACCGCGCCACTGAGCTACCGAGGCTGACGAATTTTCTTATCCCTTAGTCGACTTTTACGAATATGTGTAAGTGCTTCACTAGACCATCCAGCTGAGCTTCATGCTACCACTGCTGGACATATGCCACTTCACCTTTTAGGGCCAACAGTGTAGGACTGCAACGTTATCTGTATTTTTATTTTTTTCAGTTTAATTAAAATAATTATTGTCATATACCTAATTGTGAAATCAATAGGATTGCGCCATGTCGTTAGCAGTCGGGTAAAAAGAGACAAAATACAAGCTTTTTTAATTATGTTTCAGATGCCGAGAAAATGCTGCGTACCCGAGTGCAAATCTAATTATGATAGCACTCGAAAGGTAAAGGAAAATACCGTGTCAACCTTTACTTTCCCGAAGAACGAGGATCTGCGCAGAGCATGGATACGTGCAGTCCCCAGAAAGGACTGGACGCCAACGAAGAATTCAGCAGTGTGTGCTGTACATTTTTCTCCCTCCGAGATTCTGTACGAAGAGTCGGTGGAAGATAGTAAAGGCAATGTCTTTACTACAGTGTTTCGTGCTCCGAAACTGGTGGACAATGCAGTACCGCATATTTTTCCAAATATGCCTAAATATCTGACAAAACCAGCATCATGCAGCCGCACTGATCCCGACGAAAGGCGTATCAACGTCATCCACCGCCATGATCAAGAAGTATCTGCGTTTTTAGAGAATGATGTCATCAAACATTTTGAGGACTTCGTCAACTTATTTGTGACTAAGTTGGTGCTCATTAAGTGGGCCTTCAAAAAGATCGACACTGCAGTGATTTTTTATTTGCTGAATACAGAACTGGAAGATTGGGATCAGAAGTATGTAACAGTCATAGCGAGTGTATCAATTTATAAGGATTTATCGGTTAAAGTTTTTATTCGGGGTCATATGTTACATTTCGACCAACTAAAATGGATTTTATCGAGCGACATGAAAATAAACAGGTGGTCACAAATAGAAAACATATTGGCAAGATATTGCAGCACAACCATCGATGTAACTGATGACTTTGAATATTGTATAAAAAATGCGATTACATATTTAACACATGCTGCTGAATGTGACAACAAAAATGTTTCTTACATAGGCTTAATTTTAAATCAGTTAAAATTAATTATAGGCACTCATTTTAGATACGATGTTTGTACATTATTGTTTTCGTTTATGCTGTACAGTCATTCAGCTAGCGCATATGAGTTCGTTAGAGAACATTTTATTCTGCCAACAAAAAGACACTTACAATATTTAACGTCAGCCGCACGCATTTCAGCAGAAACTGTATCTTCAAATGATAATTATTTAAAAACTATTATCAATGGCATGAATGAAAGAGAAAAAATTGTGAACTTACTAATAGACGAAATTTATGTAAAAAGCGGCTTAGAGTACAAGGCCAAGCACATTGCAGGCTTTGCTGAAAATAATGTGAAAACATTAGCAAAAACAGTACAAACATTCATGATGAATACGTGTTTCGGAAACAAAAAAGAAGTAATTAAACTGTTGCCAGTGAATGCTATAACCGGGAAGGCTCTCCATGATTATGTAATAGACATTATAACTTATCTGCAATCTCTAGGCTTAACTGTGCTATGCATTATAACGGACAATAATCGTGTCAATCAAAATTTGTACAAATGTTTGTGCAAAGGAAGGTTGGCTACGTACTTTTATAATAACTGTAAACCAGAAGAAAAGATATTTCTTTTATACGACACAGTCCATATATTTAAAAATATTCGTAACAGTTGGATAAATTTAAAAGATCAAGCTTGTACTTTCGTTTACCCAGATTTTAACAGTTGTGGTATCCTCAGGCAGGCTTCCTTTGGACACTTGAGAACAATTCATGCCAACGAAAATAATTCTGTCATGAAAAAAGCATACAAACTCAATAATAAGTCACTGTATCCAAATAACTTGGAACGGCAAAATGTCCTTTTAGTGCATAACATTTTTCATGACAGTACAATTGCGGCAACTAAAGCTTACTCTTATGAAGGCACTTATTTATTTTTAGAGATAATAAGAAAATGGTGGAACATAGTTAATGTAAAAAACACTATAAAAGGAACAGTTTTAAAAAACAAGAATTGTTCACCTATGAACTCTATGGCTGACGAAAAAATAAAGTTTTTGAAGGATTTTTGGAACTGGGTACAACATTGGAGATTTGGGGAAAATACTGTAGGCCTTACCAATGACACAGCGGAAGCTATTTCTCAGACCACTCTGGCAATGATTGAGTTAATTGAATATATATTTATAAATTTTTCATGTGTCACTTATGTATTACTAGGAAAATTCCAGACAGACAATTTAGAAAAACGTTTTAGTAGATATAGGTTTCTTTCGGGGTGTAATTATAATGTATCATTTGTAAAAATTTTGGAATCGGAAAAAAAAATAAGACTGCAACACCTTTTGAAACAGAACGACTTAAAATCTTTTAAAAATATGGAATCAGCAGAGTTTGAAGAAAATGAAAATACTAATATTAATTTAAAAAAATTGGAATACATTCTGAATACAAATTATTTAGAACGCTGCGAGTTAGACGAGTCGGCCCAAATATATGTATGTGGTTATGTGTCAAGATCGCTAAAGAAAAAATACTCTTGCCAAAATTGTGCAGCATTGTACATTAATAGTGAACCTACAGAAGTGAATGATGAATATTTTAATATGCTGCAAAGGGGTGGCCTTTATGTTTCTTCTGAAACGATTAATTACATTTATTTTCATATGTTGGCAATTTTACAATTTATTATGAATGATGTGAACACTGAGACATTGTTCTTGCAAGGCGGATCTCACAAAAACACATTGGCCAAATTAACACTTTCCAGTTTGAAATCAGGTATGAGTACTATTAACTTTAATGAAATATGTACAATGTGTAAAAACTCAACTGAAACAATATATGCCAGTGCCATGAATGTTCTTTCAAACATAATGTTAAATAACTACACTAAGCACAAAAACGATACTAACAAAACATTAAATTTTAAACGGCGAAAATTGGCTACTCTGAACAATGTTTAAATCGAACAATTTCAAACTTGCCTGCTTGTGTACTTGTAATATTATATGTCTTTTTTAATATATCTGAAATAAACATTTCATTAAAATTTTACCTGGTATTTTCTGAGTTTTATTCCACCTACATACATAATTCCCGCAGAAATCTTTCTGATCTAGTTTTTAATTTTGCATATAGATATCTAGGTACATAATATATCAGTTTCATTACAACAAAATAAAACTTTCATGAAACTTCAATAATTTATATTTTGATATCTAAAATACATAAATAGGTACTTTGATCTGAGAATAGGTATAAATTTTCTATTAAATCATTTAAATAAAATGAGAATATTATGACAAAATAAATTTATGTAGCCAAAATAAATAAATGTTTTAGATAAGGCATATTTTTTTCCCTTTTTCCATAAATATTTACTAACATCATCAATGGTGTAAAATAGTACCTATTTGGTCGAATGCTTCATTCATTTTCATTACAAAGTCCCACCAGCCCACAGATCTACTCTTTGGCCCCAGCCCATGCATGACAGTTAAATGCGACGTCGAAAATATCACTTCAGGGCTAGAGAGAGAAGCGAAATGTGAAGGAGGCTATGACCAGTGTTGCCAACTCTTTTCTAGCTCGCCCACCAGATGCGCCAGTCGAAACCACCAGAATTTCCCCAGAATTTCAGAAATACTCAAAAATAAAAAAATATAATAAAAATCGAACCCTAGAGTTGAAGGCGGTCGGTTATTTTTGCTTGCTTTAGCACCGCCTTCAACTCTAGGGTTCGATTTTTTTTTATTTCATACATTTGGCGGTTTTTATATTTTTGGAAATAGTTTTTATTTCACAGTTTTTTTAGTATTTTATTGGTATTAATGTACTCGGCGGAATCGCTCGGCCTTCGGCCTCGCGATTCCGCCTCCCTTTCCAATCCGATCGTGACAAAATTGAAAAGGGACCACAAGGGAGGCTTTCAAAAAAAAAAAATCAAAATCGCTTCACCCAGTCGAAAGTTCTGGGGTCAAACATTCCGGTTTTTGAGGCTGTGTCTGGTCTTCAGAATAATGAAAAACCAGGCAAAGGTCCTTTTCAGGATCTTCAAATAAAAGAGTAGGTACGATCATTTCCAAACAGATCAATTTAGCATACATAATAATAATTGTCACTGCAATCACAGGACAGATGGTTGCATACAAAATAATATTACCAAAATAACAATTGAGATTATTCTTCTTCTGAAGAAGAAAGCGTCTCAGCTTCTTCGCATGGAATGGGTGCAGCATAAACACATTTGATTCCAATTTTGTTTAACAGATCCTTGGGGAAAGTGTAGGTACGTGTTGCAACACTTTATCACAACACTAAATTTTTTGCAGAACCACTAAACAAATCTGATCAAACCACCATACTCAGCACTAGACCCTAGATTCCAAATTTGGCCACCAGACGGGATTCCAAACCACCAGATCTAGTGGCGCTAGCACTAAGTTGGCAACACTGGCTATGACAGTGCTAAACCTAGTTCTTTGGTGCTAAACATTGGTAATCTGTGTGCTGGCTGTGACCACGATGGCTAAAATAAAAGCGTGATCGCCAAAACAAAAAAATAAATAACCTATTTATTTATTTCCAGTAACTTTCAAAGCAGTGCTTGTCTGGATGTTCTATGCCACATGCTCTTTTTTGTTCTATGAACAAAGTACAGTACAAACAGAAACAACTGAATCAAGATGTCCAGCTTCCAGAAAGCGGGCGCCGCGTCTGCGCCATGTCTATCTGGAACAAAGCTAAAAAATGGTCTTCCATGCGTCTCCTCCGGTGTGCCTTCACTCGACCATGTTGTTGGTAAGGTGACTTTTAGGGTGCTTTAGGTTAGGTATAAATATGGTAATCAATATCCATACCTAGGTGTGAGAACTCCATGCCGGAAGTGCAGTTTCGACAACGGACTGTACGGGCGGAGCTTCTCTCCCTAGACGTTAGGAAAGCGAGTGGGCCGGATAGGATTCCTGCATTTGTGTTAAAAAGGTGTGCTCCCGAGCTGGCTCCAGTGTTGACGCGCCTATTCCGTCTCTCCTACTCCAATGGCCGTGTGCCGGCGGCCTGGAAATCTGCGTTTGTGCAAGCGGTCCCCAAAAAGGGTGTCAAACCCGTAAAACTACCGACCCATAGCGATTACCTCCCTTCCCTGTAAGGTGATGGAGCGCATTATAAATGCGCAGCTCATGAAGCACCTAGAGACGAATGACCTCATCAGCGATCGGCAATATGGCCTCCGGCCAAAACGATCTGCTGGTGATCTCCTAGCGTACGTCACTCACCTTTGGGGGGAATCGCTTGAATGTCATGGTGATTCCTTGGCAATTGGCCTTGATATTGCCAAGGCATTTGACCGGGTTTGGCACAAGTCGCTCTTGGGCAAATTGCCGGCTTACGGACTTCCTTCTGGCCTCTGTGACTGGGTCGCCGACTTCCTACATGGGCGTAACATTCAGGTCCTAGTGGACGGTTGCACGTCGGACGCCATGTCAGTGAACGCCGGCGTACCACAAGGATCTGTGTTGTCACCCACACTGTTTCTTCTGCATATCAATGATATGCTGTCTCTGGGCAACATACATTGTTATGCAGATGACAGTACGGCACACGGATCCTACACCAGTCACCCTTCAGCCAGTCGGGATGTTGTGGATAAGAAGAGGCGAAAACTTGTGTCTGAGCTCGAACACACACTCAGCTCAATTTCCGAATGGGGCCGTAGTAATTTGGTCGAGTTCAACTCTTCCAAGACACAAGTTTGCGCGTTCAGTGCGAAGAGAGCGGCGTTCACACCGGCTCCTTCATTCCAAGGCACGTCGCTTAAATTAAGCGAACACCTCTGGGTCCTCGGAGTCGAACTGTCGCACGACCTGAACTTTCGTCGCCATATCGAGGGGAAGGCCAAGCTGGCTTCTAAAAAGCTGGGCGTACTCAATAAGGTGCGACGGTACATCACGCCGGACCAAAAGCTGCTACTGTATAAATCGCAGATTAGGTCCTGCTTGGAGTACTGCTCGCACCTGTGGGATGGCTCTGCCAAATACCAGCTTGCGCCTCTGGACTCAATCCAGCGTCGAGCCGTGCGACTAGTGGGTGACCCCGAAGTGTCCTGCGATCTAGAACCACTGCAACATCGTAGGGATGTCGGCTCCTTAAGTGTGTTCTATCGCTTATTCCATGGGGAGTGTTCGGAGGAGCTGTTTAATGCGATCCCGCCGTCCCCTTTCCACCTTCGCACCACACGCACTGGGCAGGGATTGCATCCCTACACGCTGGACTTACCGCGAATGCGTACCAATCGATTCTGCAGATCTTTCCTCTACAGAACCGGTAAACTCTGGAATGCTCTCCCTGCCCATATATTTCCCCCCAAGTACAGTCTCAGGTCCTTCAAGAGGGCGTGAATGGGCACCTGTCAGGCCGGCATGGCATTCGCAACCCCCGCATACGAACGAATGTCCATGGGCGTCATTAGACACCTTATGGGTGGCTCGGCGCCATATGTCGCACTGTCAATAAAAAAAAAAAAAATACCTGCAGCTTATAATTAGGGATAATTTCGTATAACCATTGTCACATTTTCCGCATTTCTTCACATCTCAATCGTATGTGTTTATTAATTTTCAGGTGGAAGCATTCCAGTGGGCACTGTTTTTATGATTGGTTAGTACGACTTTATTATTTTTTAATTTAGCAAAGACAACACATCCTCGCACAAGTCTAAGTGGAGTCTATTGGTTGTTTGGCATCTGGAATAATGATGATTATTAAGAAGATTTTTTTATGAAAGATATATAATGCTTAACGTCCAAAAAAAAAACCTAAGTACCTATTCCAAAAATTGTCAAACTATTATTACTAGCTCTTGCTAGCCCGGTGTCCATTCTGGAAACCCGAGCCCTCTCTTTGAATCGTAATTCTTAATTGCAGAGGAAGATGTACTGAGGAACTATAGTCGTGTGATGTGCAAGTTCTTCCTGGCTGAAGCAGTAGTCTGCAAGCATGCTGTACTGCTCGCCTCCTTAGATGATGAACCAAAAGAAATTGTACGTTAGTTTTTAACATTTAATATTATATCCTATATTATCCAATATTGAACCTGGAGACAGGTTCAATATTGCTTTACAATAGATCGGCGGCCTCAGCACCATAGAGATAGGTATCTATTTGCTATGTTAAATACATTCATATTATACTTTGCTTGCTTATTATTAAATTGTAAGTGTACCGCGTGGGGCCGGTACTTAAAAGAATAGCCCCACTGTGTCTCTCCCCGTGCAGTCGTAAAAGGCGAATAAGAGATAAGCACAAGATGCCGTGCTAAAGGGCGACAGGCTAGCCACCTCTCACCTTGGCACGGTCCTTCCACCAAGTCGTGCAGCAGGTGGGTCTTCATTAGGGTAGGTCAAAAAAAATTATTTATCTTTTGCGATTGTAATAGTGATAAAACTATGTTACAAGGACTCAAAATGATGCGTGTAAAATATTATTTGATTTAATCTTTACTATTTGCCTCCGGTTTAACTTCAAAATTTCGTGTGAACTTGGTGCCACGTCCGTGATTTCCTTCGGTCGTGCCGGCTACACTGAACTGGACGGAAAACACAAACTATTTACATAGCTGTTTCGACCGACCTTTCATTCAGTGCGGTGGTACCAACCCGGGCGGGTTAAACCCTACCACCTAGTAACATAAGAAGGGAGTCATATCCCTTACTCGCCTTTTACGACATACATGGGGATAGATGCAGTGGGGCTATTCTTTTAAATTACCGGCCCCACACGGTACCATCAAGTAAAATTATTGTCATATTAGTTATTATTTAAAAAGTGAACTAAGGAAACCCAGAATCCTCCCGGAACAACTAAATTGAAATTACAGCTATTAGATGGACCAAGCCTTCCCACATGCCGCGCTATTATGACTTAAGTAAAACTGAGAAATTACTTTTTACAGGCATAATAGCTATAACTAAATTGTTACCTTTTTCATAATTAAACCACATTTCCCTTTTTTATTATTATGTTATATTTGATTTTAGTTCAAAATTGATTATTTTAAATAAATAATAATTTTTTGCAAAATTATAAAATTTTGTTCATTTTAGTAAATTTCAATGTCAATTCGGAGGCAAAAGGAGTTCTCCAATTGTTACAAAAAAAAAAATTACAATATTAAAGACATAGTTTAGCATCCTTTTCACACTATTACGTTCGTTTTTATTTACTGAGAAGACATTAATATAAATACGGGTGTAATCAATGGATACTGTCCGTGCAAGACAACTAACATTTATAACCTACTGTTGAATGTCAAATTCCAGACAGCTTGCAGTATCATAAGGAGATTTAAAAAAAAAATTAAATAAAAAAAATCTTCCATACATCCGTGGCCCACCCTAGTCTTCATTCCTTTCTTGCTGCTTGACGTGGTTATTTTGTCCGAATACTTTGCTAAATGTACAGATATTTGCGAAAAAACCTCAAAAGCAAACAATTTTATATGGCCATTGACAGTTTTCTGGGCCTTACGACACAGTGCCACGACAGTAGGCCAACAAAAATGTTTTAGCCCTCATTGTAACATTGAATTTCACAGGAAATCCATCTAGTGCACTGCAGAAATGTTTCATACTAATAAACTTTTCAAAATAATTAGAAGTCATCTCAGTAGTTTCATTGCAAGCCTTGTTTTATTTTATAGTAAGTACTTCAATCAATATGGCTCTCCCTTCTGCAGATAAAAGAACTTCCATCACCCACTCCTGGAGATGCCGAGAGTAACTTACAAGAAGAAAATAACAAAAGTGACAAGATGAAAATAGCATGGCGCTACGAAGGCCAACCCGCAGTGGAGTCCTCATTTGGCACAAACACACATCTTGGTCACCACTTTGATCTGAGTAGATACATTGACATGGAGATCATAAATAATAGTGATATTTCATACTGGAGTCATTTAACACATCATAAGAATGCTGGAGGTAAAATATATGATCATCTAATGTTTGATATAATAAGATTCCATGTCTGCCATCTGTGTGTGTGTATGGATGTATGTTCGCTTATAACTTGTTCTCAATTCTATGTGTCCGTCGCTGTATCTATTGGACAATATGTTTAGTTTTAAATTTTTATTTAAGTCCTTCTACTGCTTTTTAATGAACTTATAATAATATTTGCAAGTGAATTCTTTGATATAATGAATATTACTTAAGAACGACGCAAGCTCGTCTTTTCCGGCAAATGGCAAGCTTGTGTCTAGCCGTACCTACTTTCTTTGAAGACATATTTTCTTTATCTACACATCGATATATGATTTGTATGGGGGAATTGTCAATTTTAGGTTAGAAAAATTGGTGAAAAAATGTGCGTGTTTTTTTCCTGGAGTATAAAAAAAGTCTGTGCTTCTAAATAAGTGAATCCTCACTTGTTTCACATAGTTTTGAAGATAATTTTATTGGCTATAAGTGCAAATAATTTATTGATCTGACTTCATTTTTTTACTAAATATTCAATGTAAGCATTTTAATAGGTGGGAAGCCAAAGGATTAATTACTTTAAGAAAGTATATCATTTACCTGAATGCAGCTCGGTCTTTGGCCTTGCCCTTAGTGACTTACAGTTTTCGAGAGTATATCGATAACCTGAACGCAGCTCAGCTCGACTTTCGGCCTTGCCCTTAGTAGTTAGACTTTCAGCCTTGCCCTTAGTAACTTACTGTTTTCGACAGAGTATATCGATAACCTGAATGCGGCTCAGCTCGACCTTTGGCCTTGCCCTTACTGTTTTCGTGAGAGTAAATCTGAACGCAGCTCGACCTTCGACCTCGCCCTTAGTGACTTACTTTCTCCCAGTGAATATAATGTTTTATATGGAAAGCGCGACATATGGCACACCTTACACCTACAAGTAAAATATTGTTTACATTTCGTTTTCAGATTTTAAAAATCCATTCTACTATGATCTTCTAAGTACAATAAACGAGCTCACAAAAAAGGATGATTACCGTATATCTAGCGGAAAGTGTCGAAACGTGCTCAGAATATGCATATCTTCTATCGGTTCCCCTCTTTGGATGGCACATGAAAATGAAGATGGTTATAATCCAAATGAGACCGGACGCGATATAATGAAGTTTATGTATTGCCTTCGAGTGATGCTGAGGGGTACAAGTGCAGTGGCTCTGGTCACGGTGCCCACTCATCTCTTTGGTGTAAGTCTTGAGGTTTTATAAGCTGAAATAAATTTATATTCACCATGTTGCAGAGTGTGGGGCCGGGTATTTAAAAAGAATAGCCCCACTGCACTACTCTCCCCGTGCATGTCGTAAGAGGTGACTAACTAAGGGATAAGAGCGAGATGCCATGCTAAAGGGAGACAGGCCAGCCCCCTCTCGCCTTTGCACAGTCCTTCCACCAAATCATGCAGCTCGTTGGCCTTCATGCCTTACTTGCTGCTTGATAGTAATCTTGTCCTATTACTGTGCTAAACATGATGGTCGGTGTTATGCTGTAATTTCCCAGAGTTCTTACAGCACAACACCGCTTGCTCTGCTCAGCTACCTGAGACGCGATTTTGAAGTTTGCATTATTATTTGTTTGTGGTGACGGCCACATCTATCCATAATTATTTAGCAAATAAAAAAAACTGCCTTGGAAAGCCATTGACTTTTTAATACAATCATAACTTCTGAAAAAGTTTCTATACCGGAGACTTCGGCTTGGATTGCTGTCTATCAGGCACGTATCCAGAAATATTTTCCGGTTTGGGGCAAAGTATCTAAAAAAATCAACACAATGATGGAACTAGGCAATGGAACTACTGGGACCTGGCGTAAATTTCGGGGTTACCTACACATTTGAATTTGTCCTGTAATATCAATATGTTACGAGTGGTTAACCATAACGGTGTCTAGATTTCAGGGGGAGGGGGGCGATACACCCCACTTGCCCCCCCTTGGATACGCTTCTGCTAGCTATACTGGACTACACTGAACACAGCCGAGACTGCTATGCGGCCATCTTCTTGTACTTTAATCAGTGTATGTTTTTTTTTTTCAGGATGATCATCACATTGCGAAGCATTTATTGAACTCTGCCGACAATGCAGTCAAGTTAGAATCGTTTGCCGGCTCTGATCGCGAGACAAACCCCGTGTTCAAGGACTACCATGGACTTTTCCACATCACCAAGTTGTCTGCGATAAACACTCTGGTGCCTTACTTGCCCCCAAGTCTCGACTTGGCCTTTAAACTGAGGAGGAAGAAGTTCGTCATAGAGAAGCTACATTTACCTCCAGGTACTGTTAAGTATGAGTAACATTGTTTGTAATTCTATGTGCTACTTTTTTTTTTAATGTAATCCGGTATGGGTGGCTGAGTCAGAGGGGCCAAAGCACATGCTCTGACTAGCCAATATCACCTCTGAGAAGGTAGGTGCCATACCGGAGATTTCCCTGGATTGCTGGCTATACTGGACTAGAGGAGAACACAACCGAGGCTGCTATGCGGCCATCTTACATCCAGTACGGTGGTATCAACCCAGTCGACTACAATTTGAGCCTACTACCTAGTAAGGGGCAAGGGAAGGGACCTACAGTTTTACACCGGTTCCGAGTCAGAAAAAACTCATTGGTACACGGCGACCGGATTTGAACCTCGGAGGTCCGAGGTTCGAATCCGGGTTCGAGCCCGCATGAGAAGCCGATGCCCAAACCACTCGGCCACCCACCACTCAAACTACTACTGAAGAAACATCCAAGGTTTCATAGTAAAATTTTGAGATGTGGCGGAATCCTGTTTGTAAAATTATGACAACTTTTTTTATTTTACTGTAGCCAATATGATAGTTTCAATTATAAAAATGGTTAATGTGTTATGTGAACAGAGCTGCAGGAGTCGAGCGAGCGCGAGCAGGACGACGTGACGGCCACCGCTCCCACCTGCGGCACCTTCAACAAGAAACATATTGATTTTTAGATTATATTATTGTTATGTTAATGTTTTTGGTTATGCGGTACTTACAAAAGACGACTTACATTTGTCGACGTTTCATATCCCGCTCTGGAGACATTGTTAGGACTAGACTCTCCAGCAAGAGATGTCGAACCTACCCACGTCGGCCGACGTACCCTCTCATCTCTACAATCTACGTCAGCGGCGACCGCCAGTTGACATTTGACTGACGTGTCGGGTGTCCTCCGGGTCGGCGCAGTTCCGCGAGTCCTGACGATGCCTCCAGAGCGGGAGACAAAACGTGGACAAGATAAATTGTCTAACCGAAAACTGTATAATGTTTAATAGCAATATTAGCGATATAAGTCTAATTAAACATATATTATTGTTTTTGATATATTTGTTTAATTGTGTAAGATTAACCTAATTTTCTCTGTCGCCAACCGTTTCACTGCCACAAATTATTACTAAATATACATGTAGCTACATAACATCAACATAATTAATTCTTCCTGAGACTATTATCAAGGTGCACCGTATTTATTTTGCCTACAAATTTGTTTGGCGCCCATATACATCCCCTTTTAGGAGGCTGTATTTCTCTGTATAATTAAATTGAAGTCTTGAGGTTTTATAATACCTAATATTTACACAAAGTTTCACACTTTATTGAACAAAACTGAGAATGTGTATTGAAATAAGTACTTATAATCAAAGTTTTTTGTTGGTTTGTTTTCCTTAATAAAAATGATAGCTTCAACCTATTTCACTGCCACACATACATACTTACCTACATAAATCTGTCAACATTAGTTCCTACTTGTTTACCTTTATTTTGTACTACATCCTTTCTATTTACAATCAAATGGGTGTTAGTTCAGATATGTTTAACGAAGAAACGAAGTAAGTAATGTACACTATACGTAAAAATCATCAAAATGTATTTTAATACCAATAATGCAACATACCTAACTAAAATAAATGTACGAGTACATGCAAAAATAAGTAGTTAAAAGCACAGTTACGCAAACAGAACCAAATGCAGTTAAACATTTTAGACAGAATGTGGAATACATTAAACCCCCCACCTGCCCAGTGGAGCATATCTCCCCTGCTCGCTGCCCACTGGCTACTGCCTACAGAGCATAACCATTTTGTGTTCAACTGCCAACATTCCACATACGCATTTTGTGCTCTTCGTAGAGATATTACTTGCAACTTGATAAACAGTTCATTGTTTTAAAAAAATCTCTAGATATAGGACGAGGTATACATACATGCCAATGTGTCAGCAAATAGTTTGAAGCAAATAATAGTGTTATCTCAAATAATAGTATTTAGTGCAGTGCAGTGTAGTGTACATTCCTCTGCGTCAGTGTAGCGTGCTGATCACTTCCTTCCTATTGTTATTTGAACATTTGTAATGAGGAGTTGAACAGTGAACCTGTCGCTTATGTTTCTATTTCACTGTTGTGCCGAAAACTAATAATGAATTTGTGCAAAATTAATTCTAAGGTGATCTTCGGATGCTTTAATGTCTTGTTTTTTGTAAGTACATCTATTTTATAAAATGCTTTCATTGATACTTCATGCCATTTAGTTTATCTATTGGAAATTAGTCGAGAGTCCCAGTAGCACAATTTAGGTACAGGTGATGTGACTATGTTACCGGCTGTGACTTCGCAGGGTGATTTTACAGCTATGATTAATTTATTCCTATTTTTAACCCCCCATGCAAAAAGAGGGGCGTTATAAGTTTAACGTGTGTGTGTGTAGGTATGTGCGTATGGGTGTGTCTGTCTGTGGCATCGTAGCTCCCAAACGGATGGACCGATTTGGATGCGGTTTTTTTAATTATATGTTACTCAGTATTAGTAATAGTGACAGGTACCTAAGTGTTTTTTGTCTCTTTACTGAGGCTGGATGTACCGTGATCATCCGTCCAACATCAGTTCCAGGAATTACCATCATCTGCAATACTCACTCTGGAACACGTGTACACATTTTACCCATTGTTTGTCAGCTATTTGCTTTTGAGTGTTTTGTGATGAAATTGATATATAAGGTCTTTCATTAGTAGGTAACGATACGCTAAGGGATGTATATGTGTATCAGATACTGATATAAAAAACCTACTTAAATTTAATACGTGAAGTGAGCGTATTACACCTTAACAAGTACGTTTTTAATATCGTAAAAAAAAAAATTGGTATGGCAACGTGATCAGTATCTAATACACATACACCCCTTAGCGTATCGTTACCGACTATTGAAAGACCTTATATTTTGAATTATATGAATGGCAGGTGGGTGGGTTCGCGTTGGTAGCGTGTGGCTTCCTGCTCCTCTGTGATACTCCACGAGTGCTCCTGTCTCGGCTGCTGACCCCGCTGGACAGTGGCCTGATGCAGCCGCCCTTCTACTACGTAGCGCTGGCGCTCATGGCCGGGGGGCTCGTTATGTGTGCGGGGGGCGCCATTGGATGCTGGGCCACTTATGCCGCCGGTTATTTGGTGCTTACCTTGGTAAGTATTTTGTAATATGAAAAATTTCAACCTCAGTCGCTCGGTGGTGGATGCATCGAAGTTAAGTACACTTGATTTGGATGGGTGATTGTCCGACCGTTGAGGCTGGCCGTGGTTCGGATGCCTCGTAAAACTGTAGGTCCCTTCCGTCCAGATTGATTTGATACCATTGCACTGAATAAAGATCGGTCGAAATGGTAATGAAAATATTTCGTGTTTCCGTCCAGTTTTGTACAGCCAGCACGACCAAGGGAGGTACTGCAATGGCACCTAGTTCACGAAGGTGTGATGGGTTGACATCAAAGGTGTAGTAGTAGGTGATGAGCCAGCCATATCAGGTTCCATAAAACAAATCTTTTGAAAATTCACTCAATATAACAGTTTATCTACAACTTCATTTTTACCAGCAGCTTCGCTCGCATAAAATGTTGTCTTTTCAGTAAGTCTAAACGTAAGCTACCTCCATGCGATCACATGTAGTGGCCCGGATCACATGTTAGAGTAACAAATAGGCTCAAAGTGCCAACTAGATTTTGCATAATAGGCTTCATTTCTGTCTTGTACATATATGAAACTTGTGTATTTGATAAGAAAAACCATAAATATAGCAAGCACTATGTCTATACACAATTACAATACAAGAAGGGGAAATCTGCTTAATATGTTCCTCGAACAAATGTGTGTCTAAAAAGCACTATTACGTGGCGACAAAAATATACAAAATGATTCCGGAGGAATCGGCGAACTGAATCTAGAATTATTTACAAATATTTTTTATGAAAGAATGTTTTTATAAAGTGAAAGATTTATTAAAAAGAAATGGTTAATTCATAGGTACTTACCCACATATAATTAATTGCATGTGTACCAAAATTTATTTAATTTATAGGTACCTACTTCTTTCACATTTAATTTAAAATAGCAACTACCAATTATTATTATGGCTGAGGAGAAATGATATATTGATATTTTATGATATATAAACAATTTGATGATTAATCAATGCTCTAAAAATAAATTGTAGCTATTTTAGTATAAGTCAGTATGAATTTGTAATTTGTAACTAATAATTTTTATACTTACTCAGCATTGCGCAACTCTCGAAAGAGAGCTAAGTGTGGTAGTAGTGGCGTTGCGCCTAGCCAGACATTTTCAAGTAGCACTTGTATACCACCCAGCAAATTTGCAATAAATGATCGTCTTTGTCTGGATTAACTTTAAAACTCGAATGAAAATAACAAATGGTACAAGTAAGTGAATTGATAGGTATGTGTGTGCATCGCCGGATTTAACCCTTTCGGCGCCAGGACCGCCAGGACCCAGTCATGCGCCCAGGCCAAGGCTTTACAGAACTTCCACCCGTACTACTACTACAATAAACTACAAATTAAAACTGTTTATGAAAGCACTTTTCTAAATCACATATGTGTGCGCCTGGCCTCACAGAATGACTATATAGGCGCGCACAAATATGTGCGCCTGGCGCCACCTATTTATGAAAGCACTTTTTCCAAATCACATATGTGTGCGCCTGGCCTCACAGAATGACTATAGGCGCGCACAAATATGTGCGCCTGGCGCCGAAAGGGACCGGGGCAACTGCCCGGGGCCTCCACAAGAGAGGGAGTAGGGACCCCGCATAAATTTTACTTACTAAAAAAATATATGTTCTGACACAACGAAAGCTCGCAAGGTACCATTCGTATGATAGGCTTTAATTTAAAGTTTATTACTTATCAAATATGTTTGCTGAATAGATTTGATTTGTCTCGTAATAAATGATTGAAACACTTGCAAGAAACATATTATTTAATCTATTTGAAAAATAATTAGGTGCCTCCTTTGTGGCCTCCACACCTCTAAATCCGACCCTGTGTGTGTGTGCAGTATTTTGTGTTGGTGCTGAGCGTGGTGGTGTGCCAATGCGCTGCGTGCGCGCTCCTGGCTGCGTGGCCCGGCTGCGTGGCGCCGGCCGGACGCGGGGGCGGCGCCGGCGCGGCGGCCGTGCAGTCTCTGCAGGCAGGATACGGAGTCTCTCACCACGAGCAGTACACTGCTGCCGTTGACCTCGCGCAGACTCTCGTCAGTACCACCCTCAAGCTCCCTCTGATCATATTGCCCCCAAAAGTGTGACATGTTGTTTTGTTTTGGCGTTGGCTCTAAGTCTGCGAACCAGTCCCTCTTGGTCGGGGTCGTTCGTGCAAAACTCCTTGATCTCCAACTACCTCAGCCAGCCTATGTCCTCCATGAAGGCCACAAGACGACCAATGTGGCTGCAGACCTCAATGTGATACATTTGTATTGTATAGTAGAGTATTTCTTGCAATAAATGAGACATTTTGTATAAGTGCAGAAGAAAAGTATAAATATTTGGGACGGCCAAAACTATAATAAAATTTAAAAGCATGAACAGTGGTCACCGATCGGTTCCCCACATGATTTATTCATGACTTCACTTCGAATCTACCCAGATTATGTTTGGTGAAACCAAATTAATTCAACATTTATGGACCTCTCAACATATTGAGGTAACATAATAAAATTATAGATAGAAATACTTATTCATCTTCAAACATTTTACAGAATGAAACTACATAATAGTTAACATACAGACATCATCACACACTTTTCCAGTGGGAACAGGGTGGGCGTATGCGTGCACTGTACCCCGCCCTGGTCCACAGAGTGCTCGATCTATATAAGGTGGAAAGGTGCAATCCCTTACAGTCTTACAGAGATGTCTTCCAGCCAGATAAAGCAATATACATAACAATTGGTTTGCAGTTTGAGTGTTGCGGCATGACAGACGGTCGGAACTACGACATGTCGCTGTGGCAGCTGCAGCGCCTGGGCCCGCGGGACCTCGTCGTGCCGCTCACCTGCTGCACCCAGGACCCCGACTCCGCCTCTTACCTCGATCCCCAGCCCTACAACCTCACCCTCTGTCAGCAGTTCAACGCTGACTTATTGTATAGGAACACACAGGTCCTTTTTATTATTTTATAAATATTATTTGAATTTGCTTTCTTCAGAAAGATCAAAGCCCTGTACCTGAAGTATATTGTTTTGTTGAAAATTCAATGTATCCATGCTGGTGAATGGGGTTAAATTACTTGTAAATAATTCTTATGTAAAGAAAATCTAATCAATTTCAATAAATTCAGTTCAGTTTAAATAATCTGAGAAGCATTTAGGATTTTAAAGACAGGAGTTGCATAATTAAACACCATATGAGAGCACGGTTGTATGTGAGCCGTGTAGTGCATAACAGAGTTATAATAAGGATGTTCTCCTGCAGGGTTGTCTCAGCAAGCTGGAACACTGGTACCACCAGCACTACGTCACATTCCTCGCTATAATGCTCATTATGGCGCTCTGTGAGTTCGGAGTGCTGCTGAGCGCAGTCCTCTCCTGCTCTCAAATTCGGAAGAGGCGGAAACAAACTTCTTCCATCACCATGAGATCCATGAACAAGATAAATGAGAACATTTACCAAAATAAAGTGGCGTCAATGGACCGACCCATCACTGCCAAGTACATTCAGCCCAATAATTTCTACAGCCCCCGTACTCGCAACCCTCAGATATTTCACACGAAGCCCAATGACATGGCATGAAGATTAGCCCGTGAAGTAGATGCTTTAGAGAAAAATCTGGAGAAGTTCTCCGACTATCTGATGAAACACCAGGCAGAGTCAATTTTGTGGTGAATATTAGGAAAATTTTGAAGGTGCCATATGGATGCTTTGCATCTTTGCTTCGATCTTGTTTCCATTGGTTCAATTTATCTCTAAAGTATCAACTCCAGCTTGTGTGATCAGATTGTTTTAAAGTACAAAATGTAATTTTAATATTAAATTAAGTAATAAAGTATTTTTATGTCTAGTTCTTTCCATTTTTCCTTTTTAGTGTTGCTTTGCCAGCATATGGCACAGCACCGAAACGCCGTGTTCCATGAGAATGGCATTAAAATACACGCTCTTTGAATATTGGAATAAGGCTCATTATACTTCTAAATAAAGGTGAAGATATTATGCCCTACTTGATCTGATTCACTAGGTCGCCAACCTAAAAAAATTACGAACATTTCAGTTACTTTTGAGACTTGGTGGCTTTTTGTGGTTGTGTATAAATTCGAAAGAATACAACTTTTATCAAGTGAATGTGTTGTTATTGGAGGGTTTTATCCATTCGCGAGTGTGTGAAATCGAAAAAAAACTTCACCTCACTATATATATTATGTGAAGTACAATGTTCCTGCGATGTTCAACTCATAATTTGGAATGAAAACAAAGGTGAGTGCACTGTAAGGTATATTATATTATGTACAACTTTGTAGGAAATTTTGTAACGATTACAACTATGCTAAATTTGCTATGGTTTTCTGCTTGTGTAACGAATCGCGGTCGCGAATATCTTCGACGTTTCACGGAGTGGGAAGTCACGCAGGGCGCGTCGTCTGAGCGGTTAAAATAAAAACAACTTATGGAGCATAATTTTATATTATAAAAAATTATAATGCTTCCCACACTGGAATATAAAGTATAAATTTACTAAACTTTCACGATAGACTTCATGACAACAAAGACAGTGAAATTGTTTGGAATTATTTAGGTGGACTAATTTTGGTTATCAATGCTGTTTAATTTACATGACTTTAGAAGACTGGGTTCACTCTCCACCTTTTTTTTTCGAGTTTTTCACAAAGTTGATGGAAGTCAAGCGATAATCTTAGTTTCAATGTTATTAGGACCAAGTAAGTGTGTTATGTTACATTCAGTTGGAGTTTTTTATAGGAGCAGATATGTACATGCATACATCGTTGTCACAAAAGTGCTTGCTCGCCTCGTGTGTTATCGTGAGTTATGCAACTTTGTATTCGATTAGGTCGTATGGCCACTTTTCAAGCCGTACTTATTATCCTTTTCGGCGAAAACCTATAGAACTGATGATAATACAAGGCAATGAGCCCTATGAGTTTTGTCCTTTCGTTGGTGGTAAGTTAAGGTCAGACGCCATTGCAATACTATTTCTCTACACACACCAGCTGTAAAACTGTATATCCCTTCCCTTTTACCTTACTAGGTGGTAGCGTTTAACGCGCCCAGATTTGTACCACCATACTGAATGAAAGGTCAGTCTAAATCCAGTTCAGAAAGCACCGACATGGCACCTAGTTCACCTGACTGGCTGACATCACGGATGTTGTAGGTGATGCAGCCAACAGTTTCCATAAAAAAGCCTAGATAATATAGTATTACGAATTATTTGCGTGTAACGTAGCTACCTACCGTACAGTTTTTTTAATAAATACTTTACATGGTTGGCTACAGCCTATTACACCTTTTTAACGAGGTGTCATGTCGGTGCTGCCCTTGGTTGCAGTAACCTTAGCAACACAATCATACTTTCTTTTTAAATGAGTACTAATTGTAGTACTCTCAATCAGGTTGCTTAATGTGCCGCACTGTGTGGAGGACGTCAACCTCACATGCAAATGCGCAAATAACTTTACTCGTAGGTACGTAAACTAAGCGGCCTTCTGCGGTGCCTTCTGCTGGGCGGCGTACTCGAGCTGAGCGGCAGCGACAGACTTCATGCCGTCCTGCGCGCTCTGCACGTTGCTCTTCCACGAGTGCAGGATGTCGCGCAGGTGCTGCCACTGCGCGCGGCCGAACGTGCGGTGCATCGTGCTCGACACGTGCACCTTGCGCGCCGCCTGATCCATGCGCGCGCGCACCAGCTTCGTCTTCAGCACTGAAACCATATCATTACCTCTATACTATTATATGCATACCTTGTTGTGTAACAGGTTGAATTTAATTTCACGTTTTTTTCTATGTACATATTTATTTATATTAATTAAATATAATTATAAAACAAATATATACAAAACTATTATGAACACAAAAAAAAAACAAAAAGGGCATTACCGCCAGCAGCGCGAAATAGGTCTCCAAGCGCGCCGACGGGTGCAGGCCGTGGCTACAGAGCTCTCCAAGACGACGCGAGACTAGCTTCGAGCGATGGGTGGTGGTACTAGACACGTAGGTCACCACCACCCCCATCTTGGAGAGCTCCGTATCCGTCGGACCGCCCGGCGACTCCACGCAGCTCTTTTATCAACTAATCGTCGTGCGTGCGTCGCACTTTACCGCCACACCGGTAGCGGGGGCTTTAGACGGAGCACGGAGCCCCGATAGCCTCAAGCAGACCGGTTGTGTGTGGCGGACGTTGTCATCCCGTCGTAGTTGGTATGGCGGAAGTGCGACGTTGATCGCCGTCAGACGTCGGCGATGGAGCGGCGAACCTTGATGAAGGATGTGCGCTGGTCGTATAAGAAGTGGCAGGTCATTGGACCCGGGGACTCCGCGAAGAGGGCGAGATGGTGTTGCTCAGACGCGCGGCGGAGCACGGCGCAGCAGCGTATAATGCGACGGCGACGTCGGCGGCGCAGCGTCTTATGTAAAAGACGTAGCGTCTTGTGTAAAAGATAAAGATATGCCCTAATGCTAACGAACACTAACGATAGCGAACTGAATCAGATCGCGTGTTGCCAAGTTACTCCCATGGTGAATTTGTTGTCGGTGCTCATAGTTATTAAAAAAAATGTTTCCATAGCGTTTGTGTATCGGAATCACAGCCGTCAAAACTGCCAACGCTCAGGGCATTTTGGCTTGCACGGGGCCGACACTGGAGGGGTTAATACTAATAATATAGTACGTACCTTCAATGATGAATGCCTCGACTTCTTTCTCATCAATCTGGAGCTCACTTTGGATTTGGTCAAAGCTGATGTCGGGGTTACTTTCCGCCATTTGCATGAACGACAACAATCGCATCTTCTTCAAGTTCTGTTCGTGGTTGAGACCTGAAATTAATCAAACAAAAGTGTTTCGACATAGGCCATAGGTTCTAGAATTCTTTATACAGGCGGAGAAACTAGATTTCTAAGGATCAATATATTATTCACGATACAATACGTGTCGACACATGTAGAGCGGTGTCTCACTCGCCATGGGAAATTATATGTATATGTGAAATAAGTGGCCAGTAGCCTAGTACCTAGTTAACCATCACGTAGAGAAGGCGCCTTGTCGGGGCGTGGTGGCTTGCGAGTGTCGAGTTTATCAACCACTCTCGACCAGGACCGGTGACTGGTTCGTGGGTGGATGACGTAGCCGGACATTTTACCAAGAGCTTCTCCTGCGAGCATTGTGACGGGCAACAAAGCCGCGGTCTAAATCCAGCCCATCCTCATTCCCCAGAACCCAACCCTCACCGGCCACCTATCTTACCCTATCCCACCTTGCCCTCTCCTGACGCATGCGATGCTGTGGACAAGTCGCTGCGCCCCCGCCATCGCTAAGATATGCTGGATGGCGGTGCTATTGTCCACCCACGTGTGTACCGCCGTGCGTGGAGACCCGTAAGGATGGGCTGTGGTGTCTGGCAGGATGAGGAAGCCCCAACACTCCTGCTTTGGCATCACGCCGCTCACCCGAAACGGGAGGCCGTGTGCAGCCGAACACGGTCAACCGGCGGAAACTAGCCCGTCCTCAACGGCTAGAATCGGTTAGGATCTCGCGGCCAAACGGGGGACGCAGCGGGGCGGGAGGACGCACGGCGTGTCCCACCCTTCCCTGCTCGTGTCTTTCTGGTCGCGGGTGACTATACCCGCTAGTTAACCCTGGGGTCAGGCGCAATGCTCGGTGGGCAGCAGCGCGTCTGGTCCTCCCTACTTAGGACTCCGTGGCGGGTGGGGATGCTAGCGGGCGAAGCAAACTAAAAACAAATATGGATCAACCTAACAACCCAACACGCCGTACACCCTCGGGTGATGAAGGAGACGAGAGTCAGTCTGCCGCTTTGGCGCGACTGACGGTGGGGGAGCCTGCTGCCTTGGCGCGGCTTCTCCAGGAGCAATCAGCAACAATCCAATCCAGCATAAACCCCCCCAACCCCCTCCTGCAACACCGGGCCCTTTCTCTGTCGCGGTCTGATGCACCCACACTGGGTCAGGTGACCGTGGCGGGAACTGGGACCGAATTTCGGGCCCCACCTTCGTTGCGGACTGTCGCACCTCTACAGGGGCACATGACCGCGACAAGGTCGGGGACCGGGTGGACGCCCTTTGAGCCGCAGCATGCGCCAAAGGGCCCACAGCAGCAGAGGGACTCGCAAATGGTGACAGCTCAATCACCAGGAGCGGGGGCACCTAGTAGCAGCAGCTGGACTTTGGTGGCGAGGCCATCAAAAAAGCAGAGGCAACGAGCTAAGAAGCGGTCGGAGGCAAGGCGCCCCCACCCACATGAGGGACCCTCAGTGGAAGAGCCCTCACGGGTGGGGGTTGCGGAGCCGATGACAGCCGGAACCAGCAAACCCCAGAGACAAACTCACAAAACAACAAACCCAAAAACCGGAACCAGCAAAACCCAGAGTCAAGAACGGGCCAAATCTGGATCCAAGCCACCTCCGCGACAGCAGACAGCGCGACAGAAAAGAGATCGCCCAGTTTCGACCCCATCACCAAAAGAGGTGAAGCGGTCGAAGCTGGTAGACCAGTCATCGCGCACCAAAACAACAATAAGCTACGCGGAGGCTACGACAGGCGTCGAGTTAGCCGTGGCAATCACCCTCTCGCCCTCTGCTGACATCACGGAGGACGAGTTCAAAGCATTAAAAGACACCATCCATGATAAGATAGACGACACCTGCCTGGACATCTCAAACGTCGATTTTGAAAACCCAGAGACACCGTCGTTCCAGGGCAAAATGTTCCTGTGCGACGGTGCCATAAAAATGGCGTTTGTGGATGAACGCAGCGTCGGCTGGATGAAGCGGACCATCTTGACGATGACGTCACCACGACCAGGCCACACCCTCACCTTGGTGGGGCAATCGGAATTACAGGCAAAATTCAAAGCGGGTCTTTTCCTTCCTGACTTTGATAAGCCAGCAACCAGGGCCCACGCTCTCCTCACTGCGTGCAACGCAAAGTGGTACAGGATCGATCGCTGGTCCCTGTACAATGTAACAGCCTACGGACCTGAAGAACGCTCCCCAGGCATGTTCCTCACCCTGGGTGTACCCAGGGATGAGGTCAAAAAGGTCATGGAGAGGGGGAGGCAGGTAAGCTTCCGGTCAGGAGCTATTTACCTGCGGTTCTTCACGAACGATGGCCTGAGCGATTACCCTCCGACTGACCCGGAGCTGAAGACCACGGCGATAGCTCCAACGGACCCAACGGCAGCAGTGCCAATGGACACTACCACACCGGACACTGTAAGTAAGCAGGCGTCGGTCCCCTATATACCTCCCCAACCACAGCCAAGCTGGGGGACAAGGGTAGAGGAGATGGAGGAATCGACGCAATCATCAACATCATCAGCAGACGTTGTGGACAGGGAAGAGGAAGATCGCATCCTTCACTCCCCTGACCACAACTAAGGTAATACAGTGTAACCTCCAGCACAGTCAATCTGCGACGGCTACACTACGCAGACAGCTGGAGGTACACGATAGCACAATCGCGCTTATCCAAGAGCCGTGGATACGAAAAAGTATAATTTGCGGACTTGGAAACGAAGATAAGATTTTTATAAATCCCACTGTCAGCAATCCACGAACATGCATTTACATACCAAAACACATGTCAGCATTATTACTAACCGAATTCTGTTCCAGAAATTTAACAGCAGTCACCTTACAACACAAGGGTGACACAACACCACCAAAGACGGTCGTACTAGTGTCGGCATATATGCCTCTAGACGAGGAACTACCGCCGGCCGAACTACAAGAGGTGGTACGACACTGCGAAGCACAGAAGATCGACATCATCATAGCCACGGACTCCAATGCACACCACACACTCTGGGGGAGTCCAGATAACAACAAAAGAGGTGAGGATCTGATTGAATTTCTCTTCACATCTAATCTGGAACTTCTGAACAGAGGGGCTGAACCAACGTTTGTTTCCTCAAGGTACCAAACCATAATCGACTTAACCTTAGCCTCCACAGGAGCGGCGGCACTAACATCTGACTGGCATGTATCAACAGATGTATCATGTTCAGACCACCGCTACATCTACTTCAACATAGAATGGACAACAGACAAGACAATAGACAAATGGCGCAATCCGCGCAAAACCAATGTCACAGCATACAAAGAACAGATAGACAGGGACATCAGAAGAATACCACTACTTCCGATGGATAACACAACAAAGAACATAGAAATTAACGTGAATAACCTAACAAACATCATCGCAGATATCTTCAAGAAGACATGCCCAGAAATAGAAGCAAACAGCGACAAAAAGGGTAGGTGGTGGAACCCGGAGCTGGAAAAGATGAAGAAAAAAGTGGGAAAGCTCTTCAATAGGGCCATGAACACTAGGACAGAAGGGGACTGGGAGGCATACACGCAAGCCAGGACCCACTACAAGCAGAGAATACAATTCCACAAAAGACAATCATGGAGACGCTTCTGTGGTAACATAGCAAGCACCAACGAAGCCTCTAAAGTGAGGAAAATACTAGCAAAAGACAAGCACTGTGAGATGGGTTCACTGAAAAAACCGGATGGGACTTACGCTAGATCGGAGTCAGACATAAGAGCAATACTACTGGAGACACACTTCCCAGGGTGCGAAATAAAGGAGACAACATCATGGGCAGTAGCTCCTGACAACAACAGCAAACCAAATCCGGAGGACTGGAGAATAGCCAGCGAGCTTATAACACACGAAAAAGTCCATTGGGCCATAAACACCTTCCGTCCATTCAAATCGCCAGGACTGGATGGGATCTTTCCCGCTCTCCTACAGTGGGGAGATAGACAGATCTCGCACACGCTGGTAGAAATATACAGAGCCTGTATAGCACATAAACACGTGCCAACTGCATGGAGGGAAGTGAAAGCCATCTTCATCCCGAAGCCAGGAAGAAGCGACTACACACTTGCGAAATCATACAGACCAATAAGTCTGACTTCATTTCTACTAAAAACCTTAGAAAGACTTTGCGACAGATTCATAAGAGATGGGCCTCTAAAAATGAAGCCGCTCAATGTCAACCAGCACGCGTACTGCGCAGGTAGATCTACAGAATCAGCACTGCATAGCGTTGTATCGAAGATAGACAATGCACTAAGCAACAAACATTCTAGTATTGGCACATTCATTGACATTGAAGGAGCTTTTGACCGGACATCCTTCAAATGCATAAACAATAGTCTGGTAATGTTTGGCGTTCCACATACGTTAACGCAATGGATCAACAATATGCTAAGCACACGGGCAGTACAAATAACAATCAACAACACAACTAGAGCGATAGTAGCAAAGGGGTGCCCACAAGGGGGTGTGCTCTCCCCACTACTGTGGGACATGGTCGTGGACAGTCTAATAAGCAGACTGAACGAAATCGGCTATTACACGGTAGGCTACGCTGACGACATAGTCATAATCATCAACGGCAGCAATGAGAAGATCATATGTGAACTCATGCAGAGTGCACTGCAAACGACAGAAAGATGGTGTACAGACAATGAACTAGCCATAAATCCGGCGAAAACAGAGCTAGTTCTGTTCACCAATAAAAGAAAACTCACACCAGACCTACCAATGCCCAAACTATTTGGGGAACCTCTCAAATTATCACCTGAGGTAAAATACCTAGGCGTGATTCTGGATAGCAAACTAAACTGGGATAAACACCTGACCAACAAGATAAACAAAGCTAAAATCACATTCTGGCAATGTAGAAGAATGTTGGGTAAAACATGGGGATTACAACCGCACATAATACAATGGCTGTATACAACAGTCATCAGACCGATGTTAACATATGGCGCGATTGTGTGGTGGTCAAGGACCAAACTTACAACCGCACAACAGAAGCTTCAAAGCCTACAACGGCTAGCGTGTGTATCAACAACTGGCTGCATGAGAACAACCCCAACGGCGGCACTAGAAGTGCTACTGGGAATACTACCGCTGCACATCTTCGTACAACAGGAGGCAACGGCAGCAGCTTTCAGACTAAAACTATCGGGTACCTGGGGTAATAACCCAGGCAGGCACGGTACCAGCCTAACAGACGCAATTAAACAAAAACCAATGCTAACAGCTATATGTGACAGAATACCGGCCACACATATTTTTGTTAAGGGATACAACATACAACTGCACGAAGACAAGAAGAATTCCACACGCGAAATAGACGTCTACACGGATGGATCCAAAACAGCAAATGGAACAGGAGCCGGCATATTCTCAATGGACCTAAACATAAGGTCAGCCATGCCACTGGGCAAGTATAACAGCATATTCCAAGCCGAATGTGTTGCAATAACACAGGCAGCATACAGCATAGCAAACAAAAAGATCAAGGAGTATGGCATACGCATACTATCCGACAGCGCTTCGGTACTCCAAGCCTTAACCAGCAACACCATTAAATCAAGCCTCATTTTGGAATGCCACCAAGCACTAGAGGTTATCGCCAAACATAACAGAGTCACCCTTCAGTGGATAAAAGGACACAGTGGGTGTTTGGGCAACGACGCAGCAGACGAACTGGCAAGGAGAGGAGCAGGGTGGGTGGTCGATGGACCTGAGCCGATAGTGCCCCTCCCGTTTAATCAACTAAGGTCGTGGATCAGAGGACACGCAAAAGACCGACACCAACAGCTATGGTCACAAATAAACGACTGCAAGCAGACAAGAGCGGCGGTGCCAACCATCAACAGGAAGCTCACAAAGGGTATACTACAGCTAAACAAAGGTAAAATCAGACTGGTGGTGGGAACCCTAACTGGACACTATCCACTAAATAAGCACTTATTCATTATAGGTAAAACAGATAGCCCTCTGTGCAGGGGTTGCATGGGGGCTGAAGAAACGCCATCCCACGTGCTGCTACAGTGCGAGGGGGTGGCAAATGAGCGGGCAATCATCCTCAAAAACCCGAGGACACTCCAAGAGGCCTGCAAGGACGTCGGACGCCTGCAGGACTTCTGGAAGGAGCTGGGCTGGATGGAGTAGCGGCCGGGGTGATACGCACAACGGGTCCAAACAGCGAGACCTACATGCGGAAAATGCCCACCAAGAAGAAGAAGAAGAAGAAGAGTACCTAGTTAGGGCAAACAACTTATGTTTAATAAGGTACTTAACCCTTCACCTCCCCGAGCATTATCTATTAACCTCTTGGCTTCCCTATTATTAACCCTTTCGGCGCCAGTCGCACTTTCGCATTTTGTGAGGCCAGGCGCACACATATGTGATTTAGAAAACGTGCTTTCATTTTATAATTTTAATATGATCTATTTTCGATACAGAACCAACCCTTTAAAGCTCGTCAGTTAAAAAAGACCTTATATATATTATTGGTTTCTCGAAAGCGGCTCTAACTATTTGGATGAAATTTTGTATTTAAATAATGTTATTTTTTCATAGTTTATCTAAATAGGTGTAGTGTGGATAGGTGTCGCCCAGGTACTAATTTTAAGGTACCTTGTGAATGTACAAACTCCTTGTGGTTCTCGTAGAAGGTCTGATAGCTCGAGAGTTTCTCCGACACGAAGATGGAGAGCAGATCGTGGATGAGCTCTCCCTCTAGGAAGCGGACCGGCTTGAGGGACAGCAGAGGGTCCAGGAGGAATGTGTTGGGATCCGCCAGTGCCGTCACGATGCACTTCATGGCGTCTTCGCGGGCATACGACGCATTCTCCGCAGTGTATGTCCCGAGGAGCTCGATCATCACCTTGGATGCGAGCTCACTGAGGATAATAAATAAATTCGAATGTCAATTATATGAAATGTTTGTGGTAGTTTGAAAGAAAAACACAAATCTGTTATAATATTCAGATTCCAATCTAGACCACTTAATAACCCTTAATTCTACATGTGGATAAATATATGGCTTTGAGATTAAGAGCAATATCATAGACAAAAGCAAGTAAATAATCTTGTTAATCCATAAGTGTGGTATTTACCTGAAATGACAACAAAAAAAATAATTACAGTAATGTTCTGTGGCAGGACAGAGGCCTGTTTGTTTGGTTGGGTAAAGCGTAACAAGAGTGTAGACCTCTGGGTGTCCTTGAGTACATGATGCAACAGCCGGTAGAGCTTCTGCAGCTGCTCGCCGGAGGGCTGCGAGGAGGCAAACTCCTTGTGCAGCTGCTCCACGCCAGAGAACACCTCACGCACCTGCCCCACGCGCGCGGCCAAATCCACCACATGGTAGTACACATGGTAACGCAGCGGCGAGTTGCTCTCCAGGTTGTTGTACAGCCGCCACAACCTGCCCACACAGCGAATTAACATTAACCCTTGTTTTGTTCTATAGAGCTCCTTCTCCGCCCTAGGACTAAGCAGTTCATTGTATGCTCACATTAACCCTTTCACCGCCACTAACAGATATGTAACTTAAATTACGAGAACATAAATACCAGGCCCATTGGCAGGAGGAGAGAAGAGTGTCAATTGAGTTCGAGACTAATAATCGGCCACCAAATCTTTATTATATGGAGCGTAAAACTGTAGATCCCTTCCCTTACTGTACTAGGTGGTAGGGTTTAACCCGTCCGGATTGGTACCACCGCACCGAATGAAAGGTCGGTGGAAGCGGCTGTGTAAATATTTTGTGCTTTCCGTCCAGTACAGTGTAGTCGCCACGACTAAGGGAAGCACCGGCATGGCAACTAGATCATCAAGGCGTTACGGGCTAACATCACGGGTGTAATAGGTGATATAGCCAACCAATGGATTATCTGCTTGGTTAAATAAATTCAGATGATAATGGTCTGGTGCTGACGGAAATGTAAGATTGTGATAAACACACATTAGTCATTATTTATTAAATTGGCAGCCATAAACCGCAATGACTACTTACGATTGCAAGGCGACCATTCCCAATTTGGGTCCGGGAGCATTCTTGAGTCTTTCACTGAACGCAAGGATCAAATTCTCACCACGCTCCAGAGGAATCTGAACAAAACAAATCAACAAATATATTCCAGAAGAATACAGCATTCTGTCACTAATATGATCCCATGAAAACTAGGCTAGTGTTGCATTGATGAATGATGATCCTGCACATACAAATACAATTGTCTAACAAAATCCAGGCTACGAACCGAGTTTGATAAGTGTATTTCTTTCATGTGCACAACTCTCTTCATTGTTCAGATTTCATGTTTTTTTTTATGCAATTCGGTATGGGTGGCTAAGTTAGAGGGGCCAAAGCACATGCTCTGACTAGCCAATATCACCTCCGAGAAGATAGGTGCCATACCAGAGACTTCCCTGGATTGCTATACTGGACTAGAGGAGAACACAACCGAGGCTGCTATGCGGCCATGTTACATCCAGTACGGTGGTACCAACCCAGTCGGCTATAATTTGAGCCTACCACCTAGTAAGGGGCAAGGGAAGGGACCTACAGTTTTACACCGGTTTCGAACGGTGAAGCTGCACGTAAATTTTTTCGTCAGAAAAAACTCATTGGTACACGGCGACCGGATTCGAACCTCGGACCTCCCGCATGAGAAGCCGAAGCCTAAACCACTCGGCAACCCGCCGCTTGTTAACAGAAAGTTAGTCTCTTCCCTTACCTTAATGGTAAACTACATACTCGTGCATAGGTTTTATCATATAATAATTTATTAATATTTAAAGTTTTATATACAACATTATTTAATTAAATATGCATACATATATGTTAAATATAATAAATATGAAATATAATTATTTATTGAATCAGGTTTTACATTATTAATTTAAATTAGCTATCATTTTCAATTACAATTGTCTATGATATCAAAATAAGATATCAAAAATACTTTCAGGGCACACAAACTCCTATAATATTAGGTATACCACTTGCAAAGAGATAGTATGAAATGAGTTTAAACTCACAGAAACCATGATGGAGACGATGCTGTTGAGTATGGCCTCGATGTCACCCTCGCTGCCCTCACGGAAGCACACGTCGCACACGCCCACGATCTTGTGCAGGTCGTCCTCCACGCCCTTCGCAGACTTCTCCTCCGAGATCTCCGCCCCCAGGCTTTTGAAGTATTTCCTTAGCTCCTGAGCCTGCCGGTCAAACCACAGTACATCTCGCTGACTAGTACTGAACAAAACTAGTCCAGTCGTTATATCCAAAAAACCGACCCTACCCGTGAATAATCATTTCTTGAATTTTTTTTCGTAGGTCACTGGGAGTGTAAATTCAAAAAGTATACTGAATCAGGCTCCTGTGTATATTCGAAAAACGGTTTTTCTTGAATAACTCGCCCATTTTTGATTTTACAGTAAAACCGCGAGGACAAAAATTGTAGGAAATTTGATTCTCTACAAGTTTGGTCCTCACAATTTTCTTCTAGGATAGATATTGAAAGTGCAGAGTCCATACTCACACGCTCGAAAGTGCGGTCGCTGACACAAAACATTCAAATTATTGTAACAATTAGTGAAAAAGTGTATATTATTTAAAGATAAACTAATAGATTAACACATCTTCATGTTATACAAGCGTACGTATTCATGCGCATGGAACGAGTTCGTATGTGATGACTAGTCAACGATCCATGGAAAGCGGTTTGTGTCGTGTAGTAACTTTTTGAGGTTATGTCACGAAGATCCTGACAACGTCTACAAGTTTTGCACTACATACCTGGTCTTCCAGGGTCAGGTCCATGAACACAGCGGGGCCCTGCATGGTGGCGCAGTTAAATATTCGCCAGCCACAACTGAACCCAATGCAATTCCACACGCGACGTCGGCAATACAACACTTCACGCACCAAAAAAAGCAACGCAAAACGCAACGCAACCGCACCGCGCACCCACCGCAATGACAGTAACACAGATAAATAAAATAATGACAGTGACAGACAAACCGCAATGCAATGCAATCTTTCTGTCACTGTCACTCACTGGCAGCCTGGCAGTGTCAGTCAAGTCAGTCATTGCCTTTTTTTTATTCTTCCTTATGCTGGGAAGGCCACGGATCTGTGCCATACCGCCTGGTTTTATGTTCAAGTCAATGCCAAGATAAGAAACGATTAAGGCGGAAATAGGACTCAAACCGTGCTACCCGAGCACTGATGATTGAAACACGAACCGTATGCAGATGTAATAGATGCGAGATTCGTTCTACTCGTGCGGTGGCTGATACATCGCGCCGATGAAGATCGTTTGCGCGAAAATCACACTATTTATAAAATTTCACGTGTTGGAAAGATGGAAAACAATATATTTTTTCGCTACGATTGTAGGGAAAAATATGATCTATATTTCTATGAGGGTCTTGTATTGAAACTATTGATATTTCTCAAGATAATTCAACTTGGAACTACAATTTTCGTACATTTCGTTATTTTTTGGACATTTATTTAACACCTTTCCAAAGTAGTAAAATATATATTTTTTCGCTACGTTTGTTAATTAAAGATCAATACAGAACACATATTTTTTACAGATTTGTTATCTTTACCAATAGCTCAATAATTTCGTTTTAAAGTTGACCTTTTGACCCTTATTCTCGCCTTAAGGCGGCAAAACAGTCCAGACGGTCAGAGCTTCAGGAGACTGAAATACAGCAATACTACTACACTACTACTAATAATAAATCTGTAAGGGATGGTCATGGAGTGTTATTTTGTTTTATGAGATATGTACCTACTGAGATTGTAGGCTCTATGTATGATACTAAACCTAAATTGATGATTTTTGGAAATCATTTGATGAAACTTAGTACAAACAAATTTTTTATTGCTTCCGAACTGGGTGGCTCTCCCCGAAGTCGAACCCTCAGGCGCAGCCAATTTCACCACCGAGGAGGTGCCAGTCCGGCTTGGAGGCTATTAACCCGCGATTTCCGTGATTTCCGCGAGATCCAGATTGTAGGAGTGGCAGTGGCGGCTTTGACCTATAAATCTTAGTGAGGCGACTAAAAATCCACCTACATTGCTATTACTTTATGATAAATTGAAAAACCTAAACCTAATGCGCGCCATCTTTGGGAACCCCCGTGAGTTTTTTACTTTTTCTTATTTTTTGTTATATCGGCCATAATAACACATTTTCTGTGAACATTTCAACGGGATACCAATTACGGTTCAAGAGATACAGGCCTCGGACAGACGGGCGGACGGACAGACAAGCGGCGGGTGGCCGAGTGGTTTGGGCATCGGCTTCAAATGCGAGAGGTGCGAGGTTCGAATCCGGTCGGCGTGTAGCAATGAGTTTTTTTTCTGACGAAAAAATTTACGTGCATACCTACACCTGCAGCTTCACCGTTCGGAGCCGGTGTAAAACTGTAGGCCCCTTCCTTTGCCCCTTACTAGGTGGTAGGCTCAAATTGTAGTCGACTTGTTACCACCGTACTGGATGTAAGATGGCCGCATAGCAGCCTCGGCTGTGTTCTCCTCTAGTCCAGTATAGCCAGCAATCCAGGGAAGTCTCCGGTATGGCACCTACCTTCTCGGAGGTGATATTCGCTGGTCGGAGCATGCGCTTTGGCCGCTCCGACTCAGCCACCCATACCGGATTACATAAAAAAAAAGACAGACGGACGGACGGACAGACAGACAGACAGACGGCGTAGGCTTAGTAATAGGGTCCCGTACCGGATACGGAACCCTAAAAACAAAAAAAAAAAGAATTCGCAAAAGTGAGATTCGAACTAACGTCACTAGATTGAAAAGCGAAGCCTATAACCATTGTGCTATGAAACTTACGTTCAATAATGCGAATTTCGCCATAATGTTAATCACGGATGTAAAACAAGCCGACTTATAGAAAACGTGAATCGCCCCATCTCGCTCTGCATTCTTTTGATTGGATATAGATGTCTCGTTCGGCGGGATTTATAAGAGCCTCAGCTGCTCCCTACATCCAAAACCTTCAAGGTCAACCTGTTGTCTACACGCTTGGTGAAGCGATATCAAAATAAGCGATTCGTCGCCGCACCGGACCGGGCGGCGGTGGCGGCGCGGCCGGAGGCGGAGGTAGTCACCCACCATATGCCATGCCGTACGTGACGCGTCACACGTCACGTCTGTGTGTGTGTGCGTGCTGTGTTGGTGGTGTTGATGCACTAACACATCTTTAACGTATTTCGTCGCGCGCGTCGCACCAGCCGCCTCCGCTCTTCCGCCCCGCGCTGCGCCGCCGCCGCCGCGCTAATATTGTGATTAGACTTTTTAAAATTTTCTTTCTTGATATTTTGAAATGTTTTTTTTCTTTCCTTTCACGATAATTAAGTGAGGCGGTGCTTCACTTGCTTCACCTGGGGAACCGCCACTGAGGAGTGGGGAAAGATATTCCCTCGGAGCCCGTCCCACACCTTTGCAGTGCGGCACAAGAACGATTTAGATAATCGTGCAGTTCGAAGAACTCTTCTGTCGATTAACAAAGGGGTGTTCCGCGAGAGTATGGCGGGTTTGGTGAAGGCGAACAGGAGGAGGAGGGATAAGGGAAGCAAGTTCGTCAGAGCAGCAGCGGCCATAGTAGTACCGATAAAACAGACTCAATGAACCAACGATACGTCTGTGCTTTAGAGGTTGAAGGTCCTTTGTGAGTACAGAGTCACCGATGAGGCGAATGGCTTGTCGCTGAATAGAATTCAAGGCTGAAAGAAGGTACTCAGGGGAATCGCCCCAAAGATGACTGTAATATTCCATCACCGGTCTTACTTGTGCTTTGTAGAGAGTAAGTAGTTGCACCGGCGTGAAAAATCGCCGACATCGGTAGAGGATCCCTAATTTTCGAAACGCTAGTTTCGCCCTGGACTCTATGAACGATCGAAACCCAACGTCCTTGGACACCTCCATACCCTGGACACCCAGACTACTATCGTTGGGGACTTGGCTGCCCTGGAAAGTGGCTTGGAGAGGAAACGGATCAGCCTTAGTAGAGAAGGCACAAGCTTGCGTCTTGGCTACGTTGAAGTTGACCAAGTTCTTCTTCCCCCAAGAAGATACTTTTTCAAGAACCTGGTCAACCCGAGCAACAGTTTCACGTCTCGCGTTTGCTGCTGAGGCTTCTCTAGCCTTCCAGTCCTTGATGAACCCTTCGCCACCGTGCTGTCGTCCGCGTAACAATGTATTTCGCCGAGCGAGAGCATGTCGTTAATAAACAATAAAAACAGCGTAGGCGACAGCACGGATCCTTTCGGAACACAGCATTGATTGAGTAGTCGGCCGAGCAGGCACCGTCTAGGGTGACAAAGATCGACCGACCACTCAAAAAGCTGGAGATCCAAGTGCACAGTTTTGTAGGGACACCGTAGGCCGGAAGCTTGCTTATGAGTCCCCGGTGCCAGACGCGATCGAATGCTTTGGATATGTCCAGAGCGACCGCCAGCGATTCCCCAAAACCATCGAGCCTTTCAGCCCACAAATACGTGTCGTACGCTAGAAGATCTCCAGTCGACCTTTGCTTGCGGAAGCCGTATTGCTTGTCGTCGAGGAGTTTAGAGTATAGATACGTCAGGAGCGCTGAGTTGACAATGCGCTCCATAACCTTACTCAAAAGTGAGGTTATCGCAATAGGGCGATAGTTCGATGGGTTCGCTGGGTCCCCCTTCTTGAGGACCGGCTGGACCGAAGCTCTCTTCGCATTGAACCGGAGGAATAGGAGCGTTTGAATAGGCGGGTGAGGACTGGCCTCAATTCCAGAGCACAATTTTTCAAGACGATCGCCGGGACGCCGTCAGGCCCGCTACTCTTCGAAATATCCAACTCACGTAGCGTTTTATAGACGACTCTGGGGTGGAACCTAACAGTGGCGGCTGGTGACTTCAGTGACCGGTAGTGCGCTAAGTACCTACCTCCTTAAATAACCAAATTTCCCAACACATTACCAATGTTATTTTAACATCGCGACTTCCGAATTTTTTAAACGCCTGCGTTGTATTATGTACGTACCTAGAATGAATATTCTTAAGACACTCAATGAGTTGCAAAAAACAAGAAAATAAATCCAAACAAGTTTTGAACTCATTTATAGTACCTTTATGAACACACCCATAGACCACAACACTGCTGCAGCTTTCAAAAAGAAAACAATAGCAATGTCCCAGAAATACTTAAAAAATGTCCCAAAAAAAAAAAACATTTGAAAGTAGGAATTGAACCCGGGATCACCTGATTGTAAAGCCTTACCTTTAACCAACTCTTAGGCAAATATAGGCACCACTTAATTCACAGTATCACGTGGCAGAAAGCACGAAACCTAACCATATCCCATTTTAAATATTCACGCGCTAACGGGTATGTGACATCACATGACAGCAATTACTTTACTCTTTGACGCTGACTCTAGATATGTCATGGGTTGGCTGGTTATTATTTAGTTCATAGAAAAAGTTGTAATTTTGACAGTCAGTCAACATAGTAAAATAAAGATGGACTCATTAAATGTATTTTATTTATTATAAATTATCAAACATTTACATGGCGCAGCCGGTATAAAGTGGAAATGGAATCACTAAAGCAACCGCCACCACTCGACCTACAAGGTAATGTAGCGGAGAATTAAAAAAAATTCAAACAACGGTTTTTGTTGTACTACAAGGCCACAGGAGCAGATAAGAAGTTCGATGTGGAACAACAAGTCGCATTATTGCTACACACAATTGGTGAGGACGCTCTGGAAATTTACAACACGTTTGAAGAAATAGAAGAAAAAACCCTCACAGTTGAGATATTGCTGGATGCTTTTCAAAGCTATTGTGAGCCGATTCGCAATGAAACCGTATTGAGGCATACATTTTTTTCAAGAGTTCAAAAAGAATCAGAGAGTTTCGATGAATTTGTAATAGCATTGAAGAATTTATCGAAAGATTGTGGTTTCGAAAAACTAAAAGATGGGTTGGTGAGAGACCAAATAGTAAGGGGAATCAGCAATAATAAATTAAGAGAAAAACTTCTTCAGCACATCAATATATCATTGAAAACATGTTTACAAATTTGTAAAGCAACGGAACTCGCCTCTGCACAACTCGAAACAATGATGGAAAAGAATGTATCAAAAGTCTACAAAAGAAAAGATGAGGTTGTCAGAACCGAACAAATGTCAAAACAAATTGATTGCAAGAGATGTGGAACAAAACATGTTTATGAAGCTGTAAAATGCCCAGCATATAAGAAAATGTGCGTTAAATGTAACAAGCCCAATCATTTTGCAAAAATGTGTCGAACTAAGAATGGAGGAGTAGTTCATGAAATCAAGGAAGATGACAGTGAAAGAAAAGATGCGAACGTCATGGAGGAATTTACCTTGGATGCAATTACAAACGATGAACAAGAAAATTGTTTCATTGAAGAACTGAAGTACGGAAATTCAAGATTCAAAGTTAAATTAGACTCAGGAGCTGATTGCGATGTTATGCCGCTATATATACTGAAGCAAATTGGGTTCAACGAAAGCAACATTCAACCAACAAACTCAAGACTTACTAATTACAATGGTACTAGTCTGAATTGTATAGGTAAAATAAGAGTAGTCTGCAACTTTCAAAATATTAAGTCACATTGTCTAGAATTTATGGTAATAGACGAAGTAAGGCGAAATGTTATACCAGTGTTGGGGTGGCGCACATTACTTCGATTAAAATTAATAAACCGGAATGAAATTAAAACAATAATCCATAATGGTGAGTATGATAAAAATAACATTGTGTTAATTTGGCCCCAAGTGTTCGAAAATAAATTAGGAACAATAATGGATTATCAATGTAATATCAAATTAAAAGATAATTATAACCCAAAAGTGGAAGCTTGTCGTAAAGTACCTTTTAGTTTAATTGACCGATTAAAATTTGAATTACAGAAAATGGAAGAATCTGGTGTTATCAGTAAGGTGAATGAACCAACTGAATTTGTGAATAGTTTGGTTATAGTTAAGAAGCCTGATAACTCATTGAGAATCTGTCTAGACCCACAACATTTAAATAAACAAATTCACAGGGAGCATTATGTATTACCAACCTTTGAAGAGATTTCGAGTAGAATTCATGAAGCTAAGATATTTAGTAGTTTAGACGCCAGAACTGCATTCCATCAAATAAAAATGTCAGAGAATAGTCGTCATTTGTGCACATTTAATACTCCTTTTGGTAGGTTTTGCTATAACCGAATGCCAAATGGCTTATGTACAGCACCAGAGATTTTTCATAAAACTTTCAGAAACATTTTTGATGACATTGAGGGATGTGAAACGTTTATTGATGATTTTTTGATATGGGGTCGCAACCGAAAACAACACGACGAACGCTTAAAAAAAGTTCTTGATAGAGCAAAATGTTATGGAATAATAGTTAATGTAGATAAATGTAAAATAGCTGTTACTGAAGTAAAATTTTTAGGTCACACTCTCACACAGGAAGGAATTAGAGTTGATGACAGTAAGGTTAAAGCTATAAAAAATCTCAAAGAACCAACCAATGCAAAGGAGTTACTAACATTTTTAGGTATGATAACATATGTGTCGCGTTATATTCCTAATATTTCTCAGATAAACTCACCGCTGAGAGGTTTGGTGCGAAAAGGTGTCAATTGGAAATGGACGGATGAACATCGTAAAGCATTTGAAGCAATTAAGCAAACACTAATGTCTAAACAAGTACTAAGATACTATGATATTAATAAACCAGTGGTTTTATCGGTGGACTCCAGTAAAGACGGGATGGGTGCAGTGTTGCTTCAAGACAATTTGCCGATATGTTACGCATCTAAGGCATTATCGCCGACACAACAATTATATGCTCAAATAGAGAAAGAAACACTAGCAATAGTATTTGGTTGTGAAAGATTTCATCAATATATATATGGTAAACAAGTAAATGTAGAAAGTGATCACAGACCACTTCAATTTATATTTAAGAAACCACTCAACGAATGTCCTATGAGACTCCAACGCATGAGGTTACAATTGCTTGATGTAAATAATAAGGTTACAGTAAATTATAAAAAACACTACAATAATTTAGTAAAACGTCAATATTCACAGAAATATTATTATGACAAAAGAGGTACAAGAGAAAGGGATGATTTTGAGCAGGGAGATCAAGTATTTGTAAGAAAAGAGAGAGGACAAGCTAAACCAGCTATTGTTATTGGTTATGCAAAGCGGCCTAGATCTTATAGATTACTTATAGAAAATGGATATGTTATTGAACGAAATAAGAAGGATGTTATTGGTAATAAAGGAAACACTTTCTTGTATCAATATAATGTTGATACTGATGTAACGCCAGCTGATGCCTGTGCTGATACAGACAATAATTATGTACCTGTACCTGATAATGATGTAGAGCAGGAGACAATAAATTTAGGAAATAAACATGTAACAACCAGAAGCGGTAGGGTTATTAGACCACCGGCATATCTGCATGATTATATATGTTATTAGTGTTTTCATTTGCTTTAGTTAAAAGAGTTAAAAAAGGAGATGTCATGGGTTGGCTGGTTATTATTTAGTTCATAGAAAAAGTTGTAATTTTGACAGTCAGTCAACATAGTAAAATAAAGATGGACTCATTAAATGTATTTTATTTATTATAAATTATCAAACATTTACGGACGGACTCGTGCAAAAGGAATCGCTCGTGACGTGTCGCACGCGCGGCTATTCACGATATAGCGTCCTTGTTTGGCGCTCGTGCGCCGCACGCAGAAATCAATTTCGGCCCATACTGTTTCTATGAAGTATCTTTTGTCTCACGCGCCAGCGGTGTTTTGCCGATCCCCATACATTCAGATGGGAGACCCGCGTGCGTATTTCGATTCCGCACGGGACGCGGGTTTACCCGCAAAAACGTGCCTTGTGATCTTTAAAATAAGGTCGAATTCACATTCGTATTTATTTGCAGTACGATCTTTGTGGTTTTAATGTAGGTATGTTGTATTGTAAGATCTTATTTATTTTGAGTGAAGTGAAGACTTCTCGTGGTATGGTAGTGCGGCGCACGGGCGCACTTTAGGACCGGCCGCCAGTGGAACCTAATATTTGCCATCGTACGCCCGTAATGGGGTAATGAAGGGGGGTTGGCGCCCAGGTCATTCATGTTTGAGTTGGATGCGAAAAGGCGTGCAAAGATATTCGCCTTTTCTTTCGCGAGTATAGCGAGCGAGCCATCCGGACGTTCCAGCGGAGGTGTAGCAGGACGGCAGAAATTCCGACCGATGGATTTGGCGAGAGACCAGAAGGCGCGGCTACCCGAAGGGCTACGTGCAAGTTTCGCGCCAATTCCACCGTTGTTCCTGAACTTTTTGCGATTGCGACTTTTTGGCCAAGTTTTGCGTTCGTTTGCAGGACCTAGCAGCGACGGTGAGCTCTCGTCTGTTCTCGACAGACTCATTCTACAGCCATTTCCTATAAGCCTTGTTTTTAGTGTCAATAGCCAGCCTGCATTGACAATCAAACCAAAGCTTATGGCGGCCGCTGATGGGAACGGCGGAGGTAGGTATGAAGAAATTCATACCCTGTACGATCACATCGACGACCGAGTAGTTCCCAACCTAATCTAACGTAATCCAAATCTCGACATAAGTATGCTTAGGAGCACGGACTTAGGATATAGTTTGCGATTATCGAGTGCACGAATTCATGACGTTCTCATTCCACTGCATCATCAACAGTGGCGGCTGGTGACTTCAGTGACCGGTAGTGCGCTAAGTACCTACCTACTTAAATACCAAATTTCCCAATACATTCACAATGTTATTTTAAGATCGGGACTTGCGAATTTTTTAAACGCCTGCGTTTTATCGAATGAATATGAATATGAATATTCTCAAGACACTCAATGAGCTGCAAAAAACAAGAAAAAATAAACCAAACAAGTTTTTTAACTCATTTTTAGTACCCTTATGAATATACCCATAGACCACAACACTACTGCAGCTTTCAAAAAGAAAAAGTAGTAATATTCTAAAAATAATTAAAAAATATATATAAAAATAAAAGCATTTGAAAAGTAGGAATTGAACCCGGGATCAGCTGATTGTAAAGCCTTACCTTTAACCAACTCTTAGGCAAATATCGGCACCATTTAATTCACAGTATCACGTGACAGAAAGCACAAAATCTAACCATATCCATTTTAAATATTCGCGCGCTAACGGGTATGTGACATCACATGACAGCGCGCTGACTCTAGCTAGCTAGCTGCTGGCGCGTTCACAGTACTCACACCAATGCAATTGTGCAAGTGCGAGTGATACAGATCGGGCGTATGCAGTGCGACGTCACCCGTGCGCTTACACACAGACACTACGCGATAGTGTTAGTACGTGCCAGCTTTAATTAACAGAACTGTAGACGGACTCGCGCAAAACGAATCGCTCGCGACGCGACGTGTCGTACGCGTGGCTATTCACGATATAGCGTCCTTGTTTGGCGCTCGTGCGCCGCACGCAGAACTCCATTTCGGTCCATACTATTTCTATGAAGTGTCTTTTGTCTCACGCGCCAGCGGTGTTTTGCCGATCCCCATACATTCAGTATGGGAGACCCGCGTGCGCGTTTCGATTCCGCACGGGGCGCGCATTTACTCGCAAAAAATTGCCTTGTGATCTATAAAATAAGGTCGAATTCACATTCTTATTTATTTGGAGTACGATCTTTATGGTTTTAATGTAGGTATGTTGTAAGATATTATTTATTTTGAGTGAAGTGAAGACTTCTCGTGGTACGGTAGTGCGGCGCACGAGCGCACTTCAGGACCAGCCGCCAGTGATCATCAAAATTGTATCCTTGTTGATTTTATACAACTATTCTATGCTAATATTATCGACATTGCACAGAACATCAGATCAGACAAATCATCAAACATCAGAAAAAACCTACCAACATCTGTCCAGTTAGAGATAGGTACAAATGGATACAATAGGTAGGTACTTAACTATCTATCTCATATATTATGACATCTATAGATATGTCACATCACAAATAAGAAAAAAGAAATCCTTTCTGCTACTACACAAAGCCAACAAAATGCATAAATTAACTTCAGCAAAGTGATCATGAGCTCCCGTAAATCGTAAATGGCAATGGCTAATGGGTTGCGCATTATACTCCCGGTACCAGCCGCGGCGACCGTGGCCGGTGGCTCTCCTCTCCAGTTACGATGGCGGCCATTTTGCCGGCTTTGTTCTGCGCCACTCTTCACAGGCGACGTCTTGCTACACATGAAAGGGATACTACATTTAATTTATTGAGGATGTTCAGGGCCGGAGCCAGTGGTGGTTTTTCGTGATAAAATATGCATTAGGTATTATGTGCTCATTGAACATAAAAAGTATTTTCAGGGTTTTGTCAAAATTCAACCCCTCAGTAGGAAGAGGGGGTGAGAAGGAGTAAAATGTATTGATATATATAATAAATGATAATAATATACCTATGTGCATAATATACATGAATTGTTCCAGCTTTATGTAAACGATATAGTCTCTCGAAGAAAGTAAATCACGAAGGGCGAGGCCGAAGACCGAGCTGCGTAGGTACACGCAGTTGTGTGCAATACAAGTACCTATGTATTTGACGTGAACACAGCTTGGCCTTCGGCATTGCCCTTAGCATCACTTAGTGACTTACTTTCTTAGAGAGAGTATATTGTTTAAGTGAATGCAGTGGGTCTTCGACCTCGCCCTTAGGGATATAATTTCCTCGAGAAAGTGCATTCGTTTGTCTTAAGGCCTCGCCCTTAGTTACTTACTTTCATCGAGAGAATTTATCGTTTACGTGAACGGAGCTCGGCATTCGGCTTCGCTCAAGTATATTGTTTACACAAACGTAGTTAATTTCATGCTGTACCCACGGGCTGTACCTTATATTTCATCTGATCTGATGGAGACATAGTTCAGAGAAGTTCAGAGAGAGAGTACATAGTTCACGTGAGCGCAGCTCGGCCTTTTGCCTCGCCCTTAGTTACTTGATTTCTTCGAGAGAATTTATCGTTTACGCGAACGCAGCTCGGCCTCCGGCTTCACCGAAGTATATTGTTCACTTGAACGCAAACATATGTAGTTAATTGCATGCTGGACCCACGGGCTGTACCTTATATAATCTGATCTGATGGAGAAATCCTGCTATTCACACTGGTATTTTTTAAATTCGAATTTCACGTGAGCGAAGCTGCGGGCTAAACTGACACTCTATAAGATAGACTGAGTACGACCCTCGCGAACTCTCTAATGCATAAATATTATTAGACAAGATGAACGTACCCGGCAGGGGTAGAAATATATGAAAAAAAAATACATTTCGTTGCGTATCCCTTCGAGGTAGAGTTTTTGCACAAGACGAGCAACATAAAGGGTGGGCCAGCAGACGGACGGACTTCCCTATTGTGTTTTCTGGCTATAAATTATTGGTTTTGTGACGTCCAGCCTGCCCTGTCGCTAGTCAAAGGTAGCGCTTGTAATTGAGCCGGTTGAATTGGGATCCAGTAGGGCCACATTCAAAATTTTATTGAATTCAATTTATGTGCAGATGCCTGCCTAAATATAATTTTAAATCAAGAAAAACCCGAACGATGAAACTGAAGAAGAGGTAAAATAATAATTAAGTGTTCAAATAAGTATCCAGCCTAGTCGTATAGTCGCCTAGTTGTCATCATAGCCTTGATGAATTTTTTTATTCACCAACGGACTCGACTTCCCCAGAATCATACATAGCATTTTGTAAAATTCAATTATCTCTATGTCCTACGTACGCCTAATACGCGATATCTATGTCATATTCCTAATATAGTCTTTGTGAAAATGTTCCATTAGTGAACGATTTGACAACCAGCGTAATACGCAAATTTTTCAACCTTCAAGCGACAAGTGTAAACATTCGATAATGATTTCTTGGCTCTACATTCCAAGGTATCTGGAGAGGGTTGTTCCTGCGAACGGATGGTTTTGCAAATGACCGCCGTACACTGGACATAAATTATCCAACGTCAGTTACACAACGCCTGTCTGTAGCAATTATCATATCTATGTACTTACACTGAACTTCCTACTGGGCTAATGATTGCGATATTATTTGAAGAAGCATCGGATAAGAAAAGAATCCTTTCATTCCCAGGAGTATTGTTGGTGGACAATGCACAAGGAGTAATTAAATGTTATAAATCGCTGCTGGTCCGAGGAATTGAAAGAAAAATTCTCTTTCGTTACTTGCCCTTTGAAATAGTAAATGTTAGTAGTTTTGCAATGAATATTCAGAACATAGAAGCGGTTAAAAGCTTCGCGCCATCCATAGTGTTGTTAACTTTGCAGAAACATGGTTTTGAAATTCAGGAGTTCGGATATGGTTTTGTTGGAATCCACATAAAACTTATCTCTACCTATCACATTGAATAATCGACGGTCGCTGTTTTAATCCCCGACGCAGAATGAGGGGTGTTACAAGTTAAACGCCTCCGTTTGTCTGTGTGTGTAGCATCCTAGCTCCCAAACGGATGGGCCGATTTTGATTATATTATATACGAATTTATGTAGTTACTTGTAATTTAACCTTTTAATTTATATTTTTTCTTTCAGTTACCTGGAAACATACAACATTAGATGGCATAACAAATTAGAACAGCGTTGACATCGGCTAAAGTTAATCTAGGTGTAATCCGACCAAGTCATCCTTGAAAATTAAAAATGTAATCCTATTATTAATTTTCTTTTAATCCTGTTGTCGCACTATCACGCATTGGAAAATAAAATAATTCGATAAATCAATAAATTACACTTGAATGTACAAATGATAGCTTCTACTAGATACGACTAGACTAGGGTTACAATATGAATGCAAACAGTGCGACGCGGCGGCGCGGCGGCGCGGCGGTACCGCGGTCGGTACCCACAGTCCACAGCCACACACAAGCAGACAATCACTTTCCTCATTCCTCACCGCGACGTATCACAATATTTTACAAATATCTTTCGGCTCCATCGCACCCGAATGGAGCGAGCGGGTAAAGGATTAGTCGTAATATACTCACGGGCCGCTTCTAAGAGAAAGAAAAGTTCAGCGGGCGCGCTCCGCACCGCGCGCCGTTCCACATTCATTTCTCTTTGTCGTTTGTGAGGAGGTGTCGCGCTGCGAGACGCGGTCAATAGTCTCAATAGACAATGTATCCCGAAGCTTTCTACGATGTTCGCTCTCCTTTGTATCGTCGACTTAGAACTCTTTACATACCTACTCGTGCACGCATCGCCTGCCCTTATCAATGTGCGTGCCACAGGAAATACGATTAGAACGGAAAACATACGAATTATTTATTATTATGCGACGCTTCGGCGATCTCGAGCAAAAGGGTAGAGGATAACGCGCTATTACCCCTTCAGAAACAACATTTCCAAATATTTGAAGTTTGGGCTCGGCTCGTTATAGAGTTTTTATCGTTATTTTGCGACAGGACGCGAAGTAAACATCCGACATCTCGCTGCATCAATGGTTAGATACAAATGTATATTTGAGGGTTGTTGATAGAGGATGTAAGGGTTGCTTTATCTCTACGCAGGTATAGCATTGCTGTTCGATCCGAATTGACAGACATCAACAATGTTTGTTATTTTATATCACCAATGACAATGACATCATATATCTACCTACATGTTATGTACGTACTTATGTACCTACATGCACGCATCAAAATGTTTCATGAGAGCACATATCCTTTGTACCACTCGTACGTTGGTCCTTGGGGCGTATAATTAGGTAATTCTCTTCACTCGGCGCGCGCCAGCATCCCGGCAAGGTTAAAATTGTTATGTTCTGTAATTTATATTTGCACTACATACTTACATTAATTATCCACGAGATCATCCATCAAACTCTCTCGTGTCTATTATCAAGGGAACAGAAAGGGAACTCATCATTTATTTAAATAATCATTTATTAGCAGCGGACTCCGGCCTACCCATTATACATACTCCATTACCAACACGAGACGAACTACCTGCGACACCCCGCCAATTTGCCATTCAGCCCTTTGTCCGTCGGCGTGGCGCCCTAAAGGGGTTTTAACTTCAAATGCACCGTGTAACTATTTCACCCTTTATTCTCATTTTCTCTTTGGCCATACATTTCGCGGCGGTTACCCGGCGCGGCGGCGCGGCCCGGCGCGCTGCGGTCCGGCTCGACGGTTTGACGTCTGCAATATGGCGTTCTTTTTTTAATTTCTCGGCCTATTTGGCCCAAGGGTTTAGCGGACTCGATTAATAGGCCTTTGTGAATTATGTTGCGCGCGGGCTGGGACGGCGGCGGCGGCGGTGGATACTTTGAATTTTTTTTAATGTTAAATAAGTAATTGGTACTTACAATGTTAAATCATGTTGTGTACTTGCTGAGAGAACACATGCCATTTATTTAAGCTGTGCCATTGGGGCATTTATTTATATGAGGAACCTCACCGAGGGTATTCTATTATATAAAGCGTAGTTTCTACGGGCGGGCGACCGACCGACGAGGCCGTGAAACGTCAATACCTATATAAGAATATATTTTGTAGTTTGATGTGTTTTAATAGTAGGTACCTTTAATTCCTCATTTCGCATTTTTGGGTAACTATTCAGGTACTTACTAAATCAAAATCAAATAAAAAAATCAAAAGATCAAAAATAAAAAAAATCATTTATTAATAAGAACATATACAAACACAACACTTATATAACAATAACATGAATAAAAAGGTGAAAAGACGTGAGCAGTGAGATTTTATTACATTTTCTGCTTCCGCGTTAGTCCTTTTAGTTTTGATCCGATGGTCTGGGTTCGAACTTGTGCAAATGCTTTTTTTCGTTTTCTTTTAAATTAGCCCGCTTAGGCGGTGGTACGGAAACCTCTGTGCGAGTCCGACTCGCACTTGGCCGGTTTTTTAAAGCTTAAATACACTTTCCCACGTAGCACTCGACCCCTAGAACATCAGCAAGTGCCTATATACTTGTATTATATATTCGGTGATATCAACAGGTAGGAGATAATACTGTGTAAATAAGCAAAATATAACATTTTCGCGTTTATATGTTCTAGAAATCATTAGTTTTTATCAGTGCGTTTTCCCATGTACATCTTTCGTCTTTTTAATTAAAAATAAATTGCTTTCGTTAGCGTGTGGCTTCCGACCAGAGGGCCTAGTCCGAGTTAACGTGACAGCTACGTAAACGTCAAATACCGATCGAATTGAGTTTTTATGTATGGGAGCACAATACGCTCACCGCGGCGCCACTAGAGAGCTCCATACATAAAAACTTAATTCGATCGGTATTTGACGTTTACGTAGCTGTCACGTAAACTCGGACTAGCCCCTTGTACCCTAATCGCGAGATTTAACCTACTACGCTACGCTACGCCGTGTTCTCCGCATCATTTTGTATGGAGAAACGAAGTTCGCAAATCTATCACTAGAGGCGCTGCTCCGTTTCTCCATACAAAATGATGCGTAGTAGGTTAAATCTCGTGATTAGGGTACTGAATGTCACACGGGTTCATGTTCTATATTCCAGGAAAAAGTAATATTTTGTGTTTTAGAAGTATCTTATTGAATAGTTAATAGCTATTACTTACTGTTAATTAGTTAACGTCAGACTGTGTTCAAGGTTTGAAATTAATTTAACATTATAGGAATAATAACAGGGGTGCGTAACCGACGCGAAGTTGGTTAATATTATTGATGGATATAATATAATATATGTTATGTAGATACATATTAGGTATCTGACCACGATTGTTATTGCTGCGATGATCGAGAGATGTGAGGCGGAGATATGAGCAAACATTGGCCACCGTCTGCTCCGTACACAAACAATATCGGATGAATACAGTAATTGTGTTTGGACTCAGCGGGCGGGATCGAATTACGACAACACACGTTGTTTGTGTTGTTGTCAACCATAGCGACCAGTCGGTGGTGTGGTGGTCGGCGGTGGTCGTTCGGTGCTGGTCGGTAGAGGTAACGCTACCCTGCCTACTGGAAATTTAACGACATAAATCATTCTAGATGCTCCCTCAGATTAAAATGTCTCTGATATTACAGATATCGATAACATATTTTTTTATTTTAAACACTGCGACATACAATGCTGGATTAAGCCAGCGCGAGGCTTGTAGCAAATATTACCAAGAGGTAGGTCTTGTGTGACAATGAATAAAACACAACTTAAAAAAAAACGCACATTTTCGTCGCCTAGGCTAGTAATAATAATAGCTACATTCAAGAATATTATAATTTTAAATTCAGTTACACTTTAACAGTTACAATTTAACAACTCAAAATTCGAGTCAACCTAGTACAAGTAAGAAATAAAAATAAAGTAAATAAGAAGGGAAGCACTGACGTGGCACCAAGTTCACCCGGTGTTATGGGATGACATCACGGATGTTGTAGGTGATGTAGCCAACCGTGTCAGTATCCATTAAAAAAATTATAATAAATATTTCCATTTTTCTAAGTAAAAATATATTTGGATAGTTCAAGTTAGGTATATTCTATACTAGCTGTGCCCGCGACTACGTCCGCGTGGACTTTATCTTTCTCAGCCTGTTATAAAATGCAACGTGACTCTGTCTGTCCGTTCGTTAGTATGTTTCAATTGTTTTGGTGTTTTTTAATTGGGCAGTTATCAACAGTCGACCAACCGCACCACTGAGGCGTGTTACGAAATGCTTCATATTAGTTAAATGTCATGATTAGTTAAAATTCTTCACGCTCTATTCGGTAGATGGCGCGCGCGCATACACTTTTTTGGTTTCTTCTAAAAAATCACGGGGGTTCCCCCCGTGATTTTTTTTCTTTTTCTTATTTGTTGTTATATCGGCCATAATAACACATATTCTGTGAAAATTTCAACGGGCTACCTATTACGATTCAAGAGATACAGCCCTCGGACAGACAGACGGATGGACGGACAGACAGACAGACAGACAGACGGCGTAGGCTTAGTAATAGCGTCCCGTACCGGATACGGAACCCTAAAATGAAATGAAAGGATAAAAGAACTAATAAATATAATTACCAGATAACAACGCCATCTGTCATTTATTAGTTGACTTATTAAATATATAAATAATTTTTTCTGAAGACGACAAATTTGTCGAAATATCATAAAAAATATGTGTTTTTTATTAAATAATATAAATTATAAAAACAGATAAAAAGTGCACACACGAAATTTTTCACCCTCACCAGTCTACAGCAGCCGTGTTTCTTTTCCAAGACACTAAACAAAAGATCCGCGCAAGACGCGGCACGGCGGCGGCGGTGGAGCGGCGGCGCTGCGCGCGGTGGCGCGTCGCCGCGGCGGCGTGGTTCTAAAAGATATTTTCTAACTTAACTTAAAAAATTAATATCTTTTGATTCTGTAGATTGATTTTGATGAAATAAACACTAAATGTTACTCGGAATAAAGCCTCATATTTTTTAGTAATTAGATTTTGAATCCAATGAGTGTTTTTTGCGTGATGCACGCACAAACGAACAAACAAACCAACAAACCGACAAACCGACAAACAGACAAAATTTTCAAAAACTATATTTTTACGTTCTATTACTTATTTCTTCCGTCCCCCAGTTATTGTTTTGCAAAAATATTTAATGTACAGACACGGTAAGTCTACGATTTTATTATTATATGTGATACGATTTTATATGATAATTAATTTCTACGCTTGTATAGAAAATAGAATGTGTTTACAAATGATTATTATTAATGGTTGCTAAACATAGGTCTTGTGGACCTTCACCTCGAATCTCCATAGATGAGGTGTTCACAAAAATAATAGGACGAGTCTTACATTTTACAAATTCGTGAAAAGTAAATATTCACGGTGTTTTCCGTGAATGAAATTAAACTAAATACAAAATTTCATGTTTCGAAAACGTTCATCTGTTTGTCCAGGCATCATGTTAAAATCGTTTATTTTATCTTCATGCAGTTGCCACCAGTAAATTAAAAATATGATCACGCTCAGTAAAATCAGACAGCTGAGCATTGACGAAATTTCAACTCATGTAGGTATTACATACGATGCCCCGCGCGAGGCGGGGCAGGCCGGAGGGAGGGGGAACATACACAGAATACACACATACTCCCCCCCCCCCCCTCCTACCGACTCGCCGAGCGCGCAGCAATTTAAATTCTGTTCAGAATTTTTATTCTGTCCAAGCGCGAAGCCCCCGGAGCTCGGAGGCGCAAGTCCCGTAGCATTTGCTACTCCGGTACTGGTGACGTGTATGGATGAATAATTTGTCTTCAGCGTACGGGGGGAAGAAATAAGGATCACATGTATGAAATTTTATTAATTTACAAGTAATTTCCGAGTGAACAATCGAATTTAGAACCGCATTAACTAAATTTTTATTTAACGCTGTGTTGTACATGTAGTTAGACAATCGTTGGGTCTTGTTTCGAACTGTAGTTTCGCGAAACTCTTGGCGCGCCACCCCCGCGCCAAGCTCCCGCTACAACCCCCAGCAACCACAATACAATCGACAAGCGATCGAACGAGCCAGTAATGTAATGCGGTCTCCATGGCGACCGCTGCATCCCGTACCTACCCCCACCCACCCTACAGCTACAGTAGTTACTCGCACACGCGCAGCGCGGCGGCGGCGGCGCGGCGGCGTCGTCGTGTGTAGGTATTGCCATAAAAAACAAAAATAAGGAGAAACACACCCCGGCGGGTTCTGTCTGCGCGAATGTCCGAGAGTTCCCTTCCTTTCAAACATAATTTATGGTCTCGGGGAAATAAAACATAAAAAATGGAAAAGGAAAAACGACGGCACGCACGATAAAAAAGCTCGTCGTAAAAGCGCCGTGAAGTGCAGGAAGGATTCCTCCCCGCGCCCCCGCTGCCTCTCCACCGCGCCACCTCCTCCGACCCTCCGCTCACCCAATCAACGGGGTGAACCCGCCGCCTGCCGCCGCGCCGTCCGCCCCGCACTACCACACAAACTTTAACCCTTCCACGCACGGGGGTCGCCCGCCGCCGCGCGCCTATAGCGGCATGCCTCTATACATTAGACGAACTCACTTATACCTACAAGCGTACACGACTACCGCAATATTATGTACTTTTAAGTAAGTATCGTGAACGGAGTAGCTACGGAGCAATGCTACGTATGTGTGCGGAGCAATCTCTTCAAGAGAAAAAACGCAAACTTCACGAGTTCTAGAAAAACGTGAGATGAAAAAGAATGAGGTGTAGCGTAGGGGCGTTAGGTTAGGTTAGGTTAGATAGTATCGGGCGCACCCCGACGAGGAATAATCCAACTTTAATGATGCAGCTAGTTAGCACGGAGCGCGGCCTATCTCTCTTCTCGCCGCTTCGTGGGTACGTCTCGTCGTGTCGTCTCGGCGGAGAAGGCGGAGGCGGTAGGGGAGACATTGTAGGGGAGCAGTTTTTTTTGGCACGAGCGTCGTGACACTAACAAACAAGAGAAACATTGCTCCTGCATCCGGTCCGGCGATCGTACGTCCAGATACGAGTAGGTACCTACTCTGCTACTTCGCGATTATTCCCATAGAGCGCGCCGCCGCCCCCGCCTCGTGGCTCGTGCGCCGCCCCCAGCAGCGCGCCCGGTCGGTCCGACAATCGGTAGCCGAGCTGTCGATGCGTGGAGCCTACTGCTATTTTCATCTCCCCAAAGACGGCGATAACGATAGTTTGATGTAAATTCGTCGATCTCCCTACATGTTTGCGGGACTTTTTGCAATTTCACGTCGGCTGCGGCCATATTTCAATTGTTGAAGTTTCTGCACTGGTCATCGGTCGCCCCCAGCCTGCCACCTCCCCCCGCCGCCACCCGCGCCTGCCTCTCGTCTCCGCAGCCAGCGGCCACCCTCGCTCTAGGAACCCTTCCCAAGTCTACCGCACACGCACCCTTCCTTGCCCGATGCTTAACCATTCGTCCCCAGTGACGTTTTTAGCGAAAAAAAAACGTACATAGGAATAGGTACGTAGGTAGGGATGATGTGTCGATAGCCTAGCATACCTAATTTTGAGAAAATTATGTAAGTAGTACTAGTTGGTATCGGAAGTAGTCTGTGTCACTACAGCTTCTGTTGCCGAAATCAAAAGTATCTATTTACATTTTAATTATTAAAATCAAAGTCATCTTTTCATATAATATCTATTGTTATTATACGAGGGGAACTTCCACAAAACGTGTAGATATGATGAAATAATGGTTTGTTATAGAAATATTAAATAAAATGCAATGTTGAGAATAACTAGGACAACTGACCACTTAATGTGGTAGGTATTTGAATTTGGTGTTAAATTACGTTCTGGCTGGAGCATAAGTAACTTATTATTATAAACATAATACATTCATACATACTTCACGTAGCGGTGGAGAACAACTTTACTATATAATTGCTCTACTTAGCTATAAATAGTGGAACTCACGACATTTATCCATCGACTTATATATTACTCTATTTATCTGAGTTCTTGCAGCACAACACTGATTGATTACTGGATTGTTAGGATACAGCATACGTGGTATGTAAGAATAAATAGCGCAAATAAAATATAATTATTTGTATAATAAATGATATAATAACTGTCTTCAATACATTGGGTCAGATTGTCTAACTAACCGTACATAACATTAGTCAAATTGCATCTAAATTGTTTTCATAAAACTAAGCGCAGCGACTGCCCGTTGATGTCTTTTATTCATGCGTGCGTGTGTCATGTCGTGCTATGCAAAACGATTTTCATTGCGACGAATAACAGGAACAAGACAAATTACAATTACAAACTTTAGTTATCGACTGACATCTGTCATGCGTATCGTCCTCATAGTTAATATTTTTATGTAATTATTAACACACATAAGGTACTAACAAAACATTGCGACGACGTGCGAAATTTCTTTGTCAGTAATTATAATTCGAATTAAATTAGAAGTGGCGGAATTTTCGACATATCCAAGAGTAGGATATGGATGAAATTATACAATAAACAATAAAGGAATTATGCTAAAACTAATAAAAGCATGTATCGATAATAGTATCGACTGGAGAAGGAGTTCGCTTTAATTAGACGCAGCACTAGCTGCTCTCACCCTTCCCTGCTCTCTGCTGCTCGACTCCCTCGCAGACTTGGAGCCATTTCGCTAGATGATTTTTTACTTTTGTTTCCCTCCCGCCTCCCCGGCCTCCCCTCCTCCCCGCCCGCCTTGACCGCCTCCCACACCCCCGCCGCCGCTCAGTATAGTTTTCTTTTTTGGCAATCGTATTTATTGGCCGATATCCTCCCCGGAGGGAAACTTTGATCATGTTAATTTCCTGTCCAAACTTCTCGAAAAACAATAAAATCCAATAATGGCTTTGACTAGTCTCCAGCAGAACAATGGGTGGGTTATTATGTAGGTAACGTCAAGTAATATGGAAATAGGTTTTGTTTGTATCTTTAGGGTGTCGTCGCAAAATTGCGAAAAAATATCCTCATTGACTCACTCTTTTATTACATTTAATTTTTTACTACAAAAACCCCCGACCCTTAAAAAGTCAAAAATAATTTCTGTTTACTTACTTAAAGGAGTCGAGGGACCGCTAAGTAAATTCCGATGCTGCTCTGAATTTTTATATTTTATTTACTTAGCGGTCCCCCGACTCCTTTAAGTAAGTAAATTGAAATGATTTTCGACTTTTTAAGGGTCGGTGGTTTTTAAAATTTGTAATTTAACTTTTATTTCAAGCTGTTTTAAAAAACCGCATGCAAATCGGTCCACGTTTTCAGATAATACATGATTACTTGATTACAAACATAGCTAACAACCATCGCGACTAAACCATCTTTCTAATAAAAAAACCGCATTCAAATCGGTCCATCCGATTGGGAGCTACGATGCCATACACCCATACACACATACACGCACACACGTTAAACTTATAACACCCCTCTTTTTTCGTCGGGGGTTAAAATATACCTAAAGAAGAAATAGTTATCTCTATCTAACATAACCTAATCCGGATATAATGATATGTGTTTATTACATATGTATTTGTTAATATTACAGGATAGAAATGTTGTTCAGCAATTAATTTTTAAAATTTCGTACAAGGAAAAGCACAATCCTCTATCCTCCATAGGAGACGATAGATATGTACGTTAGTTGATTGAATGCTAGAGCTAGAGTATGGGATCGGTCGAGCGAGAGGTACAAGCTGGTGGCTCTGCCGCTGCGGGGCGGGGCGGGGCGGGGCGGGGCGAGGTGGAGGGGGAGGGGGTCGAGCGCGTGTCCCACCCGACGACATTATCTGTGCCATCTATCGTATTGCGAACAAAAAAGTACATATTTTTTAAATCTACAAATTTATGATATTTTATACTAGCTCACCTCTAACACAAAGGGAACGGTAGTCGGTGTGCCGTGCGGCGCGCGACACGGCAGCGCCGCGCTTCTGTTTTTTCTCCCGGTTCGTTAGGGTCCGAGCGAAATCAATACGAGCACCTCCATTATGCGTCCGCTTCCGAGTAGGAGAGGGTCCCTACTTATTTAAATTCTTCCCCATTTTCGTACAAAATTTACATTTCACAAAAGCTTAAAAAACGGAAAGCTATCTGCCAGCGCGGCCGCCGGTAACTGTTTTTCTATTGTAAATTAGGGGTCACAAAAAACCGTTAAATATTAAGGACGAGGAGATAGTGTCCGGCGCGGCGGCGCGGCGCGGTGACAATGAAAAAGCACTGACGTCGTGTCGGGGACGGAATGTTTAAATAAATCAATTTCTTTCGTGTCTCGATTTCGCAACTCCAACGAGCTTATCCATACCTCCTCGGGTAGCGATGCTGTCGCGCGGCGCAAGCCACGCAACGCCGGTGCGCTGCCCTCGGCGACAGTAGTACGTGCCGACGTGTATTTTTGTAAAAAACCTAAAAATTGAGGGGACTATGATTATAAACACATGCACGAGCGCATCAAATCTTTATCCAGCGCGCGCCGCTCCCCATTACCGCTTTTTAACGGGGAGAACAGCTTTTTTAAAATAAAACGTACATTTTTAGTCGAAAATTGTCCCCGGCTTCAATTGTTGCGTGTCGGATGAGCTCAGGATTTCTGTTTTTACACGGTGCGTAGTTTGGTAACCGGTGGCGGCGGGGGTGGAGGCGGGGCGGTAGCCGTGCCAGGGCCGGCGCTGTACTATGCGGGGTGCGACGACGCGACACGGCGCGGCGGCGGCGGGGTGTGTAGCTCGAGGGTTGGAGATGATAAATTAGTGAGTTTTTAAGAAGGTGTCTCGACGAGCGTCCCGTTGTTGCCCGGGGCACGCGACCCGCGCTGCGCCTCCACCGCGCTGATGGCGCGCGCAGAAGGGGTTTCATTATCTCCGGGCTTCTGTAAGACGACTCCTTTCACGTGGAGATGCTTTTTGTCCACGCCACTCAGATGTTTGAAATTTTTTATCGAGCTAACAAGGACACATTAGGCATTGAGGAACGGGAAGCGGAACGGGATTAGTAACATTTTTCGTGAGTTGTATTGATGCTTGTTTATATTATGTCACTGAGTGTTTGTTTGTGTCACAAATATCAATGTAGAAGCGAACCTTTAGATTTCTTTGTAAAATGAATGTATGCGCGGGTATTGCCAACTATTCTACTCTCTTAAAATTTTAGCGTGCTTTTTTACAAGTTAAGGTAAACTGTTATAGAAAAAAGCCGCTAAGTGCGAGTTGGACTCGCGCACCGAGGGTTCCGTACCATCACACAATATATTTGTATTATTTTTTTTTTATGGAAACTGACACGGTTGGCTACATCACCTACAACATCCGTGATGTCAGCCCATAACACCTGGTGAACTAGGTGCTATGTCAGTGCTTCCCTTCATTTCATGTCGGCTACACTAAACTGGACGAAAAACACGAACTATTTACATAGCCGTTTCGACCGACGACGTTTCGTTCAGAGCGGTGGTATCAACCCGGGCGGGTTAAACCCTACCACCTAGTAAAGTAAGAAGGGAAGGGACCTACAGTTCAACGTGGAATCCGAACCACGCTCCAACGGTCGAGCGGTCACTCATCCAAGTTAACAACAGTCGACCCACCACCGCACCAATGAGCTACCGAGGCTGACAAAAATGTAATGTATGTATACTAAAATTGTGTTTTGGAAAATCACAAAACTCCTAAAAATTACCTACAGCAATGGTTTGACTGTTAGGCATTCTTGTAGTTGAAATAAACAAAAATATTTTTTTTATATGACAACTCCAAATTTACTATTTTTGGATTTATCCTTTACTTGTGCTGTGAGACATTGCTTCTTGCCTTTCATTACGCTAGCTTAGTCAACGGGAAGTACCCTATAGGTTTTGATTTGATTTGAGTGAGTTTGCGAGTATTACAATTTGATATACGTGTCCGCATCTTTTGATCGCGTTGATTTAGAAGCTTGCATTTTCTATACCTCGAAGGGATCGCAGACCTTAGTATTTCATATTAATTTAAATTTGATATCTTGACCCTTTCCTGAAAAAAGGGTCTTGACATACAAAACAAGCAATTTTTTTTTTAAATATCATATAACTACAAACTTAAAGTTTTCGGATATTTTCCTTTACTTATGCTTTGAGACCTTGCGCCTTACCAAATTTCATGATTCTAGGTTAACGGGAAATACCCTATAGGTTTTGATTTGATTTGAGTGAGTTTGCGAGTATGAAATCTGACATAGATGACCTATCTTTTGATTGCGTTGATTTAGAAGCTTGTATTTTCTACACCTTAAAGAGATAGTAGATTTTAATATTTTGTATTAATTTCAATTTGATATCTTGATCCGTTCCTGAGAAAAAGGGTCCTTGACATACAAAACAAAGAAAACATTTTTTTTTATATCATAAACTACAAATTTACTATTTTCGGATTTTCCCCTTTACTTGTGCTGTGAGACCTTGCTTCTTACCAAATTTCATGATTCTAGGTTAACGCGAAGTACTCTATAGGTTTTTATTTGATTTGCCAGTAGCAAATTATGTAACTAAATGGCCTTGATACCTCCTGATACCTCGACCCTTTCCTGAGAAAAAAGGTCTTGATAGACAGACAGACAGACGGACAACAAAGTGATCCTATAAGGGTTCCGTTTTTTCCTCCTTTGAGGTACGGAACCCTAAAAATGAAATCAGCAAGCGTATCTGAAGAAGAAAATCGACAAGTATACTCAAACATTACATAAATAACAAATTATATAAGCTCATATAAAAGGTACATTCACATAAGTGTGTTATGTGAAGCGGGGTGACAGCGAAAGAGGTGAACTACCCTTCCGGCCGCTTCCCGCGTCTCTGGAGCCGGGAGGGTGCCTCCCTCTGTGTTCCCTCCCCGCGCCCTCACTATCTACGCACACGGGCACACACTGACACACACACACACACACACCTGGTCGACCGTACGTGTGCTTGGGGTAGCCCTATGTACTAAGAGGTAAGATATACGAAGGGCTGAGATGAAAGCGTTGTGCGACTGGCTTTAGCTTTACTCGCCCACGTACGCGGTATCGCTCGGGAGGAACATTCTTGTTTTCATTGATAAAATAAAAATTATAATTAATAAAAATATGAAAATATCTATAAGGTTCTCGCTCGGTCCTTCCTTATTATACGTAGTGCATTGCTGAATGGAACAAAGCAAAAAAGATGACGAACCATACTGAATGTGCATATGTCTCAAATAAATATTGCTAACGTTGTGTGTTCTTTATAGATTATAGAGATTGAGAGCAAAGGTGAGTGTAAAACTTTTATTTAATCAATCAAACAAATTAATACTAGAACTTACAAAAACTTTAAATTAAGATTACTTTTAAAAAATTATGACTAAAAATATAAAATAAATCAAAGGTAACATAGGTACATACATAGTTAGCGTCACACCTGTTTCCCAGTGGAGTAGGCAGATACAACGGATCTCCACATGCCACGATCCTAACACACCTCTGCCGCCTCTCTTAATCTCATACTACCACTAAGTATTTTAATTTTTTTTTATTAACTTTAAGAATTATTTTGTCGCTTAGTTTGACAATTCTGACAACCGTTCTGTGATATTTTGGAATTTAGGATTTTAGTGTATTTCTTTTTAAAGTTTAATGTTAACATTTTTAAAACTTACTTGACAATTCGTTTTATGTTTATTTGTCTAGGTATTTATTTTAATTTAGTAGATTTTTAAATTATTTACTTATTTAAACTATCTAATTATACATTTTTTATCGTTTGATTGATGTTATTATTGCCAATTCTTGTGCTGCTAGATGCACGAATTTAAATGCTTTTTCATAATGTTCAGTATCCACCCGTATTTGCCATAATCCTTACATCATCATGTGACGAAATCAAGTGTCCAGTGTGGATGAAATGAATAAATACAAATACTGATCTAGCTCGCTAGTCTCAGGAACATTCTGGTCTGGTGTGAGCAGATCGATCGTCATTTTATAATATCAACAACCTGTACAAAGTCAAAATAATAGAATCAAAGTTATAACTTTCAGCAAGGTAATATTATTATAATACGAGAGAAAAAAATGCTGAAAAAAATGCATAATAAAATATTATGCAATTACGAGTAAGTTGACCGAGCAATTACCCCTGTATTTATAAACATTTTAAGACATTACGTTAAGGATACGAAAAGGTTTTCTTATTGTTAACAATTTACATTTAAATAAAAAAAATGTGGTCTGTATTAGATTCCAATTAGCCATATTTGAATGTTCACAAAGTATTACCGTATCCAGAATCCAACTAAAGATTCACGATCGCTCTAATTGGTTCAAATAGAAAAATATACTGGGACGTATTATTTAGTTAATTCTGTTTTCCGAATCTACTACGTAAACCTATATTTAAAAAAATTGCTTTTTCAATCCTATAATCTCCTGTTTAAAAGGTGTATAAATGTACACCGGAGTTCGGCCATTCGGCGACGGGGCGGCTGCGGACGCGCCGGACACAACTATGTGCAGAGATAAAACGCACGGGGAGCACACCAGAGTTTCTAATTTACTATCTCAAATATAAGGGTTGATCGTGCACAAAGCTTTCTTCAACACATACAAGTTCACTACACAAGTGTGTATGTATATGTGTAAAGTACATACGGAGCCCCAGCAGAGCCGCAATGGCCCCCCGGAGGGTCACGAAGAGAATGCCCCTTCATCTGCTGTCCCTTTTGGACACAAAAAGAGAATAATTGCAACTAGCATTGTTGTTATTTTGCATAATCGAACGTTGCATCAGAAACGATACTTACTCGTACTTTTGTAGCTATACACACCACTACATACTCGTTGAATATATGTACATACTTATACCAAGCTTGTACGAGTACCTATGAAATGCCGCACATACCCTAAGCTCAGAATGAATAGGACGTTTACGTCGCTGTGTAAAACTGGAGCGAGCTTAAAAGCTGGGAACAGGGCACTGAGTTCAGCCGCGCGGTATATCAAGCTCATAGGTTTTATAATAAACCTATTTCTGTAGTTTTCATTTCACTTTTCATACTTGAATGCCATATGAACTCGGATGGTTTTTGAATATGAAATAAAGAAATCCCAAAATTATTCATTTTTACGAGAACGTGCATAGGTAAGTACTGATGACCTTAATTATATAATAAATAGTGAAAATGCGATTAGAATACAATTTCAGTGAAACATTTTCACATTATTTCCCACGATTGTGTTATTAATAGAATTCAACTTCAGCACTTTAATGTATTAAACCACTGCTCGATAAATATATATTATTAACTTATGATATTTTATTTTTATTATAGCGTCTAAAATACAAAATATTAGTCTATTGTTAGATGTATTTAATGGATACTGGGTTAACAATGGAGATAAATTATAATTACTAAAGTAAAAATTATTATTAATTGAGTCAGCCTGGCGATCCAGCGTGGGAATGCAGCAGGTGTAATGGGCTCGCTTCGCGGACAGGACACGGAGGACGGGCTGGACGAAATATTTTATATTTTTTAGGTTAGTTTTAATTTTAGTTTTTAACTTAGTTATATTTTATATTAGTTTAGCTTAGATAATTAGTTAAATTTTTATTGTATTTTCATTTTTTGGTTGATTAATAAATACTCTATCTATTACTAAAACTAAAATTAATATTAAATAAAATAAATTTCGTCCATCTCCGTCGACCTAGCCCTTTTCTTTATTTATTTCTATTATAAGGAACTTATCAGCATACCATCTTTACATCATCAAGGTTTACATCATTAGAGCTCTGTCATCATCTACTCTACACATCTCTGAGTTCCTCCTTAATTTTTTGTTACGTAAATCTTCGTTATTCACGGCCAGAGTATCAATTTGCACAAAAAGAAAGTTGGTAACCTGGTACCAGAAAACATCTAGTTGTATTCGCATCCCTTACGATTTATCAAGAAGAGTAAAAGCCACAAGATGGTTTCAGGTGAAATAGGCACTTACCTGTCCAGAACAATGGCGGATCCTGAGTAGAGCTTCTGGGAAAGGCGATCGGCGGGCGAGATATCGAGTTTAATGAATGCCGTGATTGTTGATTCGAATAAAATTACGTTTATTTCGGGAATTCGTTCGGGACTCTTGAATGTTTAAATATTCCATTCCAGAATCATCAATGCGTTAAGATTATTAAATGATAAACTTGATGTATTTCATTCATGTGTATGATAATGAGACGAAACATTGTCAAATTGTTACAGCATGTTTTTACAAAAGTGTTTTTAATTGTTTCCAGAACTCGCCTTTGTAATCGTTAGAAGACTTCCTCGAACGGCACAATTCTCTAACTAAATCAGAACGATTGTGTGATTGTGTGCGAATGGGCTTCTGGTGAATGATTTTCGTCAGCCCTAAAATTTACGGCGACTTTAGTTCGTCTACAAGTACTTCTGGCGTCTTCAAGACTGGCATCTCTTCGGGGGTGAAATTGGCTGTGCCTAAGACTCCGACCACTCAGATCGGGTGTTAAACTAAAATTGTTTTCGAGCTACTTACGAGAGTTCCCTACATTGTTAATTTCAATAAAACACAAAACATATGCAGATCTTGAGGAATTGTCTTAGTTAGGGAAGACAACACACGAAGCTTCTCACGAGTAACACAATATCCACACTATAAATAGATGTTTCAGAAATATCGTGATTCTTTTAAACACGTTGTAATAATAAACTTTTTTGTCGATCTCAGTAAATACGCCGATTCAACTCTTAAGTCACTGCCATAACTTGTCACGAAAGCCGCTAAAGTGTTCAGCAGAAGCCGTATTTCTGATCCAAATGAGAACTTATGTCTCAGTTTAAGAAGGTTATGCGTTTTATGTTAACTCCACGCGACCAGAAGTATAAAGTCTAAATGTCCAGAAATGTATTTTATTCTAATAGTGGTTCTTTGATAATCTCATTAGTGATTAAAAATAAACGAAGTGATTCTATATGATTCCTTCTAACATGATTATTGGCCATAAGGAGTCTACAGAACACGATTGTCAACAGCACTGCATTTATTGTTTCTCTTTATTTGATTTTATCTCTAGACCTCTTTAAGCGGTCAAGTGATGACAATATTCTAGCTACCTGGTTTATATACGAACTCATTTACTATTCATGCAGCTCAGCTGTAGAAATCACTAGCACACTTTATCCGACACTGCAAATCGCTTGCCTTGTTCAAAAACACCTAAACTGTACTATCTCCGACAAAGTGAAGTGAAAACCTAAACAAATCCTTTTGTTTCATACCTGGATAGAATAGAATAGAAATATCCTTTATTGCACTTCGATAAACATTTTACAAAAGGCGGAATTATTTATTACATACTTGGATATTACATACATATGGATATACAAGCAAGTATATATCTATATTAATTTATATAATATATATTTAGTAATTTATACGTATTAACACAAGTATAGCTTTTCTTTAACTATATATTTTTATAGCACATTCTTAGGTATATTATTATTTTTTATTCACACTCAGCTCTTTTGCTACTATAATAATATGTATTTGCATTCCACTATCTATATTAATCGAATCTCAAAAATCCAAAGGTTGTCTGTAAGAGATCTCTGTAAGGGATAAGTCCGCCCTTGTACCTTACTTAAATGTTATAAGTAATGTACTTATTACTGTTGAATGTTTCTTGGAGCAATAATGCATTTTCTATCTATCTATCCCTTTAATTAAGCAATAGCAACCTTTTATGAAACATTTATAAATGAGAAGCTATAGAAAGAAGAAATAAAAATATGCGTTTACCTGTCTCCATACTGATTGATGTAAACATGCAAATTGCAAACACATCATCTATATCTGTCTTATTGATCTAATGAGTCGTAATCCGTTCGGTAAACCCCTTCGCTTAGTAACTCGACTTAATATTGTAACTATATAATCATAAAAAAAAAAAATTCAAATCGTCTCCATAGCTACGGACGACAATAAATTTTCAGCCTCACATCAATTTGTTGAGCTGCAACTCGTTAGATTTTTGTCTGTGGTCGATTAAAAAAGTGATAAAGGGGAGGAAACCTCATTGAGCTTCAATAGAGCTGTCCCCGTGACTAATTTATAAATGATTGAGATTTCGCTTTTACCTCTTTTTAGGAAATTCGACAGATGCAGCTTAGCGCTGCTGAATTGAATCGGAAAGTGAAGGGTGCCAAAACTGGAACGAGTATTATTATTATTGTAAAGTCGTGCACAGTGAATTTCAATTAAAAGTAAGTTAAGCTTCCATTGTCTTGTTGGGCTTAATTAATGTAGTGTGGTTGGTAGGTACCTAACTGCTCCTTCCTTGGGTAACATGTTTTGGATTTTTAACGAGCGAACAATTATTTCATGCTTTGACTATTAAAACGGATAATGGAATAAAAATTTCAATTAAAATATAGTCACAGAAACAGTCAACATTTTCAAATGATCGTTTACTTCAAAGACATTCCCCAATTTTCAAACTATCGAAGTAAAGAACGAGAGTTTTTACAATAATAACGGCAATCGATAGACACGAGGTAGTGATTACTGTATGTAGTTTCAAAAGCACCCCTTTCTGACCCACTTTTTATAGCTCTGTTCGATATTTTTTTTTGAGATCGCTCTCCAGAATTGTGGAAAAAATGCACCCCTTTGAAAGACCGGGCGTGAACGAGTTGATGATATTACGCTTTTTTGTAAAAAAATAAAATTCACGAACAATCTCTTCAGAATTAACAACAAAAACAGCTCCGTTGTGCGCATTGTGAGGGTTTTTTCTCGTTCGCGTGCGCGCGCGTTGCGTCGGCGGCGGAAACAATGGCGAAAACTACAGCGCGGGAACCCTTCCTGGGATTTGAACTTCGAACCCTTCCGGGGCGCTGGGTGCGGGGCGGGGAGCGGAGCGAGCGCGAGGGTCCGTCGTCAGTCGAACAGCTTGCGGACCGGTAGCTGCTACTCTAGGGACGAGTCTCCCTCGGGCTAACTACGGTCGCTTGCGTCGTTGCAGTCGAAGAGGCGCGGTTGCGCTACAATTCGCATGTGTAGTGTCGCGGGACGCTTGCGCAGTGCCGGGGTCGCCGCCGCCGGTCGGTGGTGTGCGGTGGTGTGCGGTGGCAGCGCCGCGCGGCAGCTGCAGCGGTTTTTGTGTAGCGCTCTTATATTTTTTCTCGACATCCCGGGCCCGGGCGCACCCTTGAAATGGTTTTGCGTAATCAATGACAAAACTAAATATTCCGCCCGGTATTTCCGCATTTATGATAAAATTCGAATTCATTGAATGACGCTGCCAAAACTTTGCTATTCAGTATTTTAATGACGTTTGAAACGTGTTTTTATTTGCTCTCTACTTTTGCTGGTGTTTTGTTAAATAGTTCTTTGTAAAAATGTCCTTCAACTCAGCATATTTCCAGATCTTCTGACCTAGTCACGTTATGTAGTACATTAGGTACTAAATTTGCTATAATCCGAATGTTACATCCACACTCTGGTCCATACTTTCTACAACCTAGACTGAGGCTAACTGGTCGGTGCCTAGATTAGAACAAAAAGTTTTTATCTGTTTCGCCCCCACCGACGAGACGTCACAAAATACAACATACATACATAGGTACCACACGCTGTATCCCAACAATCGGAGTAAGGGAATAACTCGGTGGAAGGACCGCGCCAAGGTTAGAGGTGGCTAGCCCGTCGCCCTTATGCACGGCATTTGTCCTTAACCCTTCGTCGCATTTTACGATATGCACGGGGAGAGATGCAGTGGGGCGATTCTTTTTAAGTACCGACCCCACACGGTTTTCTTTCCAAGTACCGAGCCCACAAAATACAAGTAATATAAGAAAAACACAATCACATAACGTATTACATAAATAATTAGTTGTATTATTGTAAAGCACAACTTCAATGAAAACTCTGTAATATCTGCTGAGACATCATACGTCATGATGTCGGTCTAGCTTGTCGGGATCGACGCGGGAGAGAGGTCGGGAGGAGTGAGCACGTTATAATTACAAATAGTTGTATTGATGAATGATTTCCGGGTGCGACGTTCGCAGAGCGGTGTTGTGCTCGACCGACGCTAATACATCGATGTTTCACTTGACCGTCGATATTTTATGAGGATATAGATACAACATGATATTTCGTTATTATCTGCTAATCTCTCGGTCTTTTCAACAATTTATGTCTGTCACATAAATATAAGATTAATTTTGTATATCTAATGTAATGTAGATTAACATTAATTATTATTATATCGCGGTGTTATTTGTATCAAGAAAGTGTAAATAATATCTACTTTCTAAAATTTTCTATAGAATTCTTGGTGGTCTAATTAAACCCTTACTTAATTACTGTAAGGTTATTTATGTTCATTTATGAAAATAATAAATAGGTATGCACATTTTTGACAATTCATCTACGCATATACGTGGATACGTTTGTCTTATTTCTCTACATATGTTGTGTAAAATCTAAACTTTGTAGATTTCACTCCTTATTCACTTAGTTGGAGCGTCGGTATTGGATTTGCAATATAAAATAAAAAAAACTCATGTTTTTTCACAACAATTCTAACGTTACAACGCATTTTCGAACGGTTCGAATTTTGAATATCGAAAGTTGGTCATCCCTATGTAGCGTGTGTGATGCCGGCCGCGAAGGTTGTAGGAGGGGCGGGGGAGGGAGGGAGGCAGGCGGTGACATGTGCGAAGGGTTGCGAAACTTACATATACAGTAGTTATGTCTACTTACAGGCACCCCCATACACACACATATCTACTCAGATAGTTACTCGTCGTTCGTGCTCGTACATGCTGAAAGTGATTACATTAATCTGCGACAGTACGTAAGCTGTAATTCATTACTAAACTATTTAGTTGAATGTTGAACATTAAAACATCTGGGCTTACTACTAATATCTGTAGGTAATTAAAATGAGCTGTACTTAATCATTTTAAAATTCCGAGTTTCCCATACAATTAATTGAAATAGATATGTAAAATGAAGGGTTTGGGGTAAAATTTCAACGAGATTGGAATTTTCCTATATTCATGAGTTTTTTTTATTTAAAGCGCGACATGTGGCCCCGAACCACCCCTAGGGTGTATAACTAATATGACTGTGTGTGTGTATGACTTTCCTGGATTGCTGGCTATACTGGACTAGCGGAGAACACAGCCGAGGCTGCTATGCGGTCAACCCAGTCGGCTACAATTTGAGCCTACCACCTAGTAAGGGGCAAGGGAAAATGTGTTTAGAAGAGCTTTGGAGCTGACCGGGTTAGTCTTCTGGCTACATCTCGGAAGGAAGGGGCAAGAAATTATTTTATGTTTACTTTTATAATATAAAATATGAAAAAACCAAATATTTGTAATAATAAAAACATATTTTATTCTTAGTTTATGCCCAATTGGAGAAAGTAGGATTAACCTCTGATTGTTCAACGAATCTTAGAATTATCTCACGGATACAGAAGAAGAGATACCTATACATCCACCGCACTGAATGAAACGTCGGTCGAAACGGCTATGTAAATAGTTTGTGTTTTCCGTCCAGTTCAGTGTAGCCGGCACGACCGAAGGGAAGCACTGACAGGGCACCTAGTTCACCCGGTGTTATGGGCTGACATGACGGATGTTGTAGGTGATGAAGCCAACCGTGTCAGTTTCCATAAAAAAAATACATTTCCGTGAGATAATCTAAAGATTAGTAGATTAGAGGATAATCCTCTTTCTCGCAATTTGGCCTCATTCTTCTTTTATTTTTAGCGATACTTTTAGGATTTTTATTTTTCAATTAATAAGTAAAGTTAAATTAAATTAAATGAGTACTTACCCACTTAATAATTTGTAAAATTACGCTTTACAAAGCAAAATAAAAGTTTTTTTTTACATAAATGATAATATAAATTGTAATGAATAGATAAAGTAAGCTGACGGGAGCAGGCGGGTGATTAGTGCGTGTTTCCGCACGACTTGCGCGCGCAGCGAGACCGCTCACCGCCAACAATGAACCCTTTCAGCGCTTTAATTGGACGCCATCGAAAAACGATTACACGATCATTATTCGCACATTACTCTTTTTACCCCTTTCCACCTAGCCCTTCTATTGTCGCCGCTTTTTACTACCGCTGCACTTGCCGGTGTAAACACACGATACATAATTGAGCCGTAAGGGCACGTAAAGGATACGTCCCGAGCCGCGCTGACACAAAGGGTTAAGTTTCACTTTTTGTAAAGGAATTTCTTTACCCTCGAACCCTTTTCACCTATTCTATTCACGACGACCGAATGGGATTATAATCTAAGAATGGATATTAATAACTTTTATGAATATTAAAAAAATAGCTTTTTTGTTGAACAAAAAATATCAGATATGGCAGTGACAGTTGAGGGTAAACAGAGTTCTGTGGGTTTTTTTAGTACGTATACGAGCTGCCGTCTCCGCACCTGTTGTCTACTTTGGACTTAGGAGTTAATGAAAAAAGTAACGTATTTCAGTTGCAAGGTGGTTGTCTACTTTATAAAATGATGCGTCATCTGTTTAAGCATATTGACATCATCAATACTAATAATAAATCTGTAAGGGATATTCATGGAGTAAAGTACTTTGTTTTATGAAATACTGCGTTTGTAGACTCTATGTATGATACTAAAATTAAAATGATGATTTTTAGAAATATTGTGTGTATGTATATAATATGTTCCTCCTTAACTCTTAAACCGATCATCCGAATTCGATGAAACTTAGTACAAGCACATAATAATTGTACGGGACACAGGATAGGCTAGATAAAATTCAGTTCCAGTTACGCTAAGATGTGGCTCTCATACAAACCGAATTGTTCCGCGCCCAGAAAAAAAGGTACGGTAGCGGGCTTACTTACTTTCTTCGCTTTAAATACGAATTTCACGCGAGCAAATCTGCGTGCAAAATCTAGTATAATATATACTATGTTGATGTTCTAGGGGTCGAGTGCGAATAAATATAACGTTAAATAATAGATTTACCTACTTCTACTTGTTTGATTAACATATTTCAATTCATTTATGAACTTTATGTGTGTTCTTTTGACGAAGTAGTACGTCTTAACTTTCAGGTTGTTTGAAGTGGCTATAAGGCCCACTTGCACCAACACGAATTTAACGATATAAACCAGTTTAACTCGTTAAGCTAGTACCCGTTGACTGTGGGAACCGCGTTTAAATCCATAACTCGCTACTTAACTCTAAATTCGTGTTGGCGCAATTGTACCTAAGGCGGTATACTGGAGATTGGGGAACCACGGAATGACTTTAAAGTACACGTAATAAACATAAGTACACACAATAGACAGTTGGTTTGCTATGACATATATTGCGCCTTGAATGTGACATTGAAAAGATGCTGTAAGATCACCAGGTTGGAGGGAAATTCTTACATTAATCTGTGTTGGTACGTAAGCTGTAATTACTAAACTATTAGCAAACTTGTCAAGTTGCCCTTTAGCATTATTGAACACAAAGGTCACACAGAGTTAGAGAATCGAATATTATTTAATGGTTTGTTTTGTTAGTGTCTTATGTAATTACAAGCTGTGCCCGCGGCTCCGCCCGCTCTCATATTTCACTTCACTGCTAACCTCATAAGCCATTTAGCGTGATAGTAAGTAGCCTATAGTTGATGGGAAGAATCAAGCTATCCGTAGAATTTTGTTTTATTAAAATCGGTTCAGTGGTTCTCGAGTTATAAGCGGACAGACAGACATACACTCAGACACTCAGACAGAAAGCAGACGTTGGATTTTATTATAGGTATGTATGTATATGTATAAGTAATGTAATGTAATGTAATTATGTTGCCTCCTATGAAAAATCAAACATATAATACACGGGGCTAAATATCGTATGAAGACCAATGACATTGTTGTTGGTTTTGACAGTTCACACGAACATCTCTGCTGGTGGTTTTTATATAGAAAGCCGCGAAATGTGGCGCTGAGCCACCCATAAGGTGTCTAATGACGCCCATGGACATTCGGTAGCATGCGGACGTATTCTATATCAACACTTGTAGTTGCGTTCTGATATAACACCGTTTTTTATCTATTAGAAAAAAGCACTATAGTTATAAGGACTTATTTGGATTCGCATGAGCTTTCGACTCGTGCTTGAACTCATAACTAACAACCTGGTTAGGTTTGTTGGTCGTTATTCTAGCTAGAGTGTACGACCCGGCACGTTGCTTATTTCCTCTATATCTCTCGATATCCTTCTATCTATAAAGTTTCAAACAAAAAGCACAACGGGCAGGTGCTACAGGCGACGGTTATCGATTATGTTTTAATCCAATTAATCGATACGAAAATAATAAAATACCGGAACTCCTACAAGCTTAGGACAATTAAATGGCTTTATCGAATATTATTTCAAATTAGGGTTATACGATCCAACCCTTTTTTATCCGAAGTTTTTCTCCAGGCACGCGACTAAACCCTTTTTTATTGTATTCTCGGAGTGCTCGGTTTTTATAGAAGAGTTATAAAATAAAAAAGAGGCATGTGTAACTTTAACCCGTTGCGGTATCTGATATGTGGATACGGTATTTTTTCTACGTGTCTCGCCGAGGCGAGGCGAGGCGAGGTGGGGCGGGGCGGGGCGCGGTGCAGCGAGAGAATGTTTTAATTAGCACGATGACGATTGTGACTCGCCCTTTCTCTGATGCAATCATTCTGTACTTATATTCGTCTGTACCTTTGTTGGAATACATTTAACACGAAACGGGCGCGTAGATAACAATCTATTTAATTAAATGTAGGTACCTAATCATATAGGTAACATAAACCGTTAAGTATTTTAAAAACGATTTTAACTTAGAACAGAAGATAGAAGACAGAAGACATGAACACAAAATAAATGTGAAAATAGGTGCCATGCATGAAGGACACAAGATTTTTTTATTAGTTATACCTAAATTACTACGTCCTCGTACATCTAAATTGTTTAGTAGTTAACTAGTAGGTACCTAACATATTAATTATTTTCGTGTCCCAGAAATTATTGTCGCTACGAGCGCCAGCTACATAGAAAATACAGAGTAGCAGTTAATCAAAAACCATTATAAATACCAAGTTTATTTCAATATACATACAGGGGCCAATCAGTTGAAATAACCCTAGCATTAGCTACAAAAACTTCGACGTTCGGGAAAAAGGATGTCAACCGCTGTAATTATGAAGTCTCGTACTTACTCGTAATTATAGCAAGCGTTCGGCTTAGTTTATTTTCACTTACTTATACCTTTTATTCCAATCAAGTGAAACGGAAATCAATAAAACTCAAAACATTAAAACGCAGGGGAGCTATTAAGAGATCATTACTTCACGCCATGCACGTATGACAGACACCTACAACCACACCACTGTACTATAAATAAATAACATCACATTCGAAAACCACTGAACATTTACGTTTCTTGCAATGGAATATTTTTATCTCTCAAGAAAAGAAGAACTGTTAGTTACGCAAGTAGAGTCTTCTGCGAATTGCAAAATAAAATAATGACATGCAAACTCTTTGTGCGCTTGTAAATTGTAGCAAAAAGCTTAGTTTGTGTTCGAGTTTGCCTTCCGCCAGTTGCGAACAAAGGGTGCGGGGCCCGTCGTATTCGCAATTAGTCATTTTACTGCAATATTGTGGAATGTGGAGTGGAGGGAGCCCACAGCTACAGCGGCGGAGACAATGGTTTGCTGATTATACTGATGTTAATATGTGGTCGGTGTGTTAGCAGCTCGGCCGGCAACCTCCTTCTCTACGCAATGCAATTTCTGTGAACAAGTAATTTATACATTTAAGTATCAGGCTTTGTTGATCCTCAACATTCCGAAACACAAAAATTTTGATATGCCTGGTGTTCTTTGATTAGCTATGATATGAAAGCAATGTATTTAAACATTTGACAAAATGCATTACGTACATACTTATGTACATACTTGCAAAAAGTGTATGTATAAAACATTGCCCTCCTTTTTGCTTCTCGCAGTCGGGTAATAAGGGGCGGCCAGGGGAAGGCGATGCTCTACTATTGTGTGTGCTAGGACAAGATCTGCGGTGCAACACCACCAAAAGTGGTTCAACATCATAATGCAAAAAATAGAGAAAAGACAATTGTTTAGCTGGAAGTCGGATGCTCTATAAAAATAAATTACTTACAAACTTTTCATCTTCCAAGGACAAGCGGGACGATTTTGCACGCTAAAATATGCAAAAACAACAATCCTTTGTTGGTTGGGCAAACGTAGAAAAAATTCTAGTCGATGGTATCTATGTATTATTTACACATTTTTCTTTAAAGTGAAGTGTTACCACATTACGTAATAGATAGACTATACATAGGGTTACAATAGGCGGGCTACATAAATACTCAATGCAATATTGAAAGCCACACATAATAATTATTCTACATAACGTTATTATCATCAGCATCAAACATACATCTAACTACATAATAATAAAACTGCTTGTACTTTTTATAAATTTACTTATATATTCGTGTGACGTACATTTAGTGGGCTGCTTTTTCCTCACATGTATACGTTTTATCTATATTTAGCAATATTATTTTTGTAAACTTTTTTTTTACATAATACAAAAATACAAAAAAATATATAAATTTAAAATTCTTTAATTTAATTAATAATGCATAAATATAAAAAAAACATGTCGAGTGCGAACTTTGTTTACATATAGAGGGTTCCGTAGCAATTTTATAATTGTGAACCATTGCCCGTAATTTTACCTATTAGAAAAATGTTTTTTTTATTTTGAAGCTGATTTCTCCGGCCTATTAATTATAATTGAAGACGCCTGCCTTTAACCACGGAAGGTAACACCAAGTTTCAAGAAGGTCGCTTAATAGCCGTTTAAGAGCTACAGGTTGTGACAGACGGGCGGTCATGCATCTGACCGATTTTAGGAGTGATAACCCTAATCTCAAATATTTCACTTGAAATTAGCTGGTTCGAAGTGCAGCCTTAAAACTCTAAGATAGTGCACTTTTCTTGTGCATCCACGAGCCAAACCACCGAGGCCGAAGTAATTATGTACGAATAAAATGCTCGGTCATTTTGTATGTATGTATGTGTGAGGGAGGCCCAGCAAGACACGGAGGTCCATCCCGGCCGGATTGAGTATTCTGGCTGTGGTATCGACCTTATCCGCCAAAATACTATGCCAATAAATGCCAGAAGGTGCATCACCTTATCTAAGCGGTGAAAGAAAATGCACAGTCATTTACAAATATATGCCTATCTCCTTCGCACTTGTTTTCTCACGCATCTTCTGTTTGCTGAAAATGGAGCGTCTGCCGACCGAATGTTCGTAACAAGGTCTTTTTTGCGTGGCTTTCACGCGAGGCCTGCCGTCACTTTGCCCGCCCTACAGAAAATAGGGCAGCCACCGTGGCCGGTTGGCTAGCGACGAAGAGTGGTCACTTTGTCCGCCCTAGGTTAGGGCGGTCGCAGTGACCGACTGCTTGCTGGGTGCGAGCGACATTGAAGTGGCTACTGCTGCTGACACGTTCCGCAGTCTCGCGACTGCTGCAGCTGCCGGTGTGGTGAAGAAATCAGCGAATGAGTCGCGAATGTTCGTCGAACCGCCTCCTTGCTCGACATCGTCCCCGGCGCCCGCCGCGCCGGGGCGATGGTGTTGGAAGAAACATGTCCGCCAGTTCGATTATCACAGTATTTACTGTGAAGAAGAACTGGCAAGAAGTCAGCGGAAGCGGAGAGTGAACTTACATATAAGCGTTGAACTCTACCTTATGTTCTCGTTCCCATCCGCCACCCACCCAAGTAACTTTGTGATTTTGAAAATTGTATATAAGTGTCGTATATCTAACAAGACGTTTTTCACTTTCAGCCGGAATAAATATCTTGTCACAATGTAAGTCCCTAATATTTTGAGGTATTCTATTATACATTAGCGGGACTGGTACTCTGCGGTTCCTCTCAGCTAGTGCATGTAGAGTGTTTTACATCTTTGAAATTATTGTCATTTCGAGGGGCATGTAAGAGCCCTCATATAGTTTTTACCTCTTAGTTAGATATAGTTTTTATAAATAGTTACATAACCGCAACTGATTACGACCTCCATCTAGATATAATAGCATTGTGGTCAATGTTTCAACCAGCAGACGACACGGCGGCGGCGGGGCGGGGGGTGGGAAGTGCGTAGGCGGGGGACACATTAGGCGGGCGTCAGAAAATATGCGTGCATTAGTGCGGCCATTAGCGAGGCGACAGATTACAAGATGGCGGCCGGAAGTGCGTATCGGATGTGCGGCGGCGGCGGCGCGGCGCTCCGCACTCCGTCCGCAGACTACCTACAGGTCATCTTCGCACAAGTACACAAATAGATCTGCGATTGATGGATTTGATCTCATATTTTTGCTGGTGTTGATAAATAAATTTGGATCACTCTTTATTTCAGTGTAAAACTAAAGATATTACAGAAAGAAGACTTATTATTACGTGCCTACCTATATGTATAATGTATTTTCTTCCAGTCAGTACTAAACCTGTAGGTACACCAACCTACAGGTTTCGCGTCGCCGGTGTAACGGTGCGGCAGATCGATTAAATTAATTGACATGTAGTTGTAGTCTTGAACAAATATTTATTTAGACACAGACTGGGTTAAACTTTCTCGTTTTTTTTTTGTTAACTTTGTCGTGTTATTATAGTATTGGTTAAATTGAAGCAAGGAGCTAGAATCGATCACGGAGAAGAGGAGGTCACCTTCCATTACTGCTGAATGCGCCGCGGCCGCTATATGAGCGACGCGATTGTGTAGGTACCGCTCCGGACTTGCCTCCCCTCGGATAGGTTGATCAATCATCCCGTCCGCTAACCCAACCCCTTCCTAACCCTCCGCCAGCCTCCGCCGGACCCTCCGCGCCCGCTATCTACCGGCTAAACAAAACCTATGCTCTTCGCGAGAGTAAAGCGAACCGGCAGAGTGATGTGGGTTCTACTAAAAAAACCGCGCGGGAATTCTCAATTGCTGGCTTTTTATGTAATTAGTTATAAATTGGTCTGCATAGACCTATTGATTTTTAACGAACAATTTATGAAGATAAACTTTCGGTATAAATATTCATACGGATCTAAATGAACCTGACAAGGTGAGAAGATCTATACAATAAGTTAAGTCTCTCGTATATTTGGTACGGTTGGTTACATTAGCCGCGTTGTGTCATACACCCAACTGTTGCAACCATAGAGATATACTCGATGGGGCGCCCAGTCCAGATACTCACCAGCTTATTGTTTCCAATTTTTTATTAAAACTTCTGTCTTGTTGATAAACATCAAACCACATATTATCGTGGGAGAAGATAATTTTAACCTTTTAAGTATTCACGTTGTTTTGATTTATTCCTACTGGTTAAAAGCTGACCTCGGTTTTACGACATAACTGATGAAAGATTAAAGACATTTAGGTATGTCTACTTAATTTACCTCGTAAACAGACGAGAACCGTCCAAATCTCTGGATTCGTCTAAAACAACAAATATAGCCGTAAAAACATTAACAGCGCAATAAAATTGGCAAATAATCCATCTAATTCGTTCGTGTGTGTTGGTGAGCTGTCCGTGAGCGTGTGCGGTGAGGAGAGCTGATACCGCGCGTCGTCGCGTCGCTCGCTCCTAGCTCCGGCGGAGTGTGATGGTGTGTGTCGCACGTGGAGCTATGAACAAATGACGTAGAGCAAAGCTGACGTACATTTTTCTATTCTACTTATGAATTATTTGCTTTCCTTTAAGCAATACAAATAACAAATAAAACGGAATCAATAAATAAGAAAAAGATGAAAAACCGGCCAAGTGCGAGTCGGGCTCGCGCACCGAGGTTTACGCGTACCACCACGTAAATGGTCGGTTTTTATTATTGTTTGCTTTACTTTAGAGTTTGCACTATAATAACACCAATTTTGACGCTTGTATGTATATAATCATTTTTACGATAGAGCAAAAACAAAATTTATTATTTTTATTTTTTATTATTTGTTAGTATATCCGCCATTAAAACACATATTCTGTGAAAATTTTAACCGGGTATCTATTACGGTTCAAAAGATACAGCCCATTAAAGATAGGACAGACAGACAAACGGACAGAAGGCTTCCGTACGGGCACAGAAACCCAAAAGGGACTAAACAAACACAGCTTATACTTTGAATCTTGTGAACCGGTGACCGATTTTAGATAGTTAAACGAGTACTTTATCGTAGTAAGGCATTTAAGACGAGGCAGAAAGTCGAGCTGCTTATAATTTGTTATTTAAATCATATTCTTTCTCAAAAAAGACAGCTAGAGAGAGCTATTTCCGGCCGATGGGTGAAGCGGCAAAGTTATTGTAAGGAATCAGCTGTGCAAGGCGTTCATTAGCTACTCTACTGGTAGAATGGCGTCATAAATAAGCAAGACAGTGCCGCTCCATCGAAGTCCTCGGTACGCTCTGTCCACGAGGCGGCGGAGGCGGCGGAGGCGGCGGCGGCGGCGGTCGAGTGAAGGAGGAGGCGGCCGAGAGGGTGGGAGTGCTCAGTGATCCATCATTCCTCTTTCGCAGGGACCACGTGACCGCCTGCCCGCCCCCCCCCCCGCCCCCACACGCTCCCGCCGCCCCCCCCCCCCCGCCCCCGCCCCGCCCCGCCCCCACGGACACTTCCTTACTTTTCACTTTCACTTCATATTTTGAAGACGGCCAACTTTTGCCCGCTTCACTCTAGCACGTAGCGACGTCTCGCTCGCACGTCAACCGACGACGCCGAACATAACGTGCAGTAAGTAGGTGTGGGTTTTGGTTCAGCACACCAGCAGGTGAGTTAATATCGATGCAACTGTGTATGAAGTATGAACTACGCAGACCGAATACTTCATTAAAATGTAGAGTAGGCGCAGTATGTCTAGACGCAATGAAACCGAGCGAATTTTCTCAGTACTTTGTTGATGAAGTTTTTCTCGCCAGGAATACAGAAAATCTCCCCAATTTTACTTTTTTTATTATTTGTGTCACCTACTATGTATTAAATTGTTATAAATGGGTATGGAATACCCGTATGTATCACCTAAACCATCAGCGATATCTTACTCGCGAGCGTCACTGTTACTCTGAGCCTGTGGTTCAATGGTTCGTGTTGCGTGTTACTGTTACCAAATCGCAATTCACTCTAACTCCGAAAAAATCTTCACACATAAAGCAGTCTGAGTGTAGAGAACACACGTGTGTAAACATAAGACGCGAGCGTCACGCCTGTGACGCGTTAGGCGTTAGATGAAATCTCAATTCACTCTAGCCCGGGTATAAATATTACATATTAATTTGCAATTTCTAACAAGTTCATCTACAGATCATCATTGATCACACTTCTACTAGATATGTAGTTAGGCGTATTCATAAGTTATGATATCTGTGAGCGTGGGGCCACGTCAGGTGTGACCATCCCTTACGTATTTGTTTCCAACTTCCTGTTTCCGGGTGAGCGAGCGGCAGGAGGAAAGTCTTCGCCGATCATGTCGCTTTAGGTACTTCACGATCAATGTAGCTACGCATTACATCATTTGTGTGAAATAGGAAATGGATAGACATTATTTATTTATTGATTCACAAATACTTCACATTACATGCATTAGATAGTCAGACTTGCTTTAGTTATCGTGTGCGAGGCAGCCGGCACTCACTTGCAACTCCTGTAATCACGGCAGCATATACAATATTATAATTTCATTTATACGATACGAGCGAGTTACCTAATTTCAGTTAATAATTTGGTATTCTTCATTGTAATTTTATAAAGGTGAAGTTATAGGAGAGTTTTACTATTGTTTTAGTCTTTGCAAATGTAGCCGTACGCATACAATTATTTACTGGAATTGTATGTTGTATAATTTGAATATATTCATATATACTCGTAGTTGGCGTGACAACGCAAGCGAACTCTGATAAGTATACTCATACAGAAGCGTATACATCGACTAGGCACGATGTGTCCGACAGAAGATAGCAATAATACTTAGACATCTATCTCAGTACATAAGTGGAGAAGTAGATAAATAAGTATAGATATGATGAGGTGAGGGGTGAGCAGGGGGTGGGGGTTGAGGGGTGTTTGTGTAACCCTTTTGTGAGATCTCGGCGTGTGCCGCCGATATGCGATAACGCGCGACCGAGCTGGCAGCGACTCTAACATACTTCCGGGGATACGTCTGAGCATTTGCCGTTATATACACTATTATTTTTTATGTAATCCGGTATAGGTGGCTGAGTCAGAGGGGAGCAGACATGCTCCGACCAGGCGATATCACTTCCGAAGAACGTAGGTGCACAGCTGCGATTTGGTGCACAGTCTTCCCTTTGCATTTCTGGCTATACTGGACTCGAACACAGAACACAGTCGAGGCTGCTATGCGGCCATCTTACATCCAGTACTGTGGTACCAACCTAGTCGGCACTATTAGAGCCTACCACCTAGTAAGGGGCATGGGAAGGCACCTACAATTTTACACTGGTTCCGAAGGGTGAAGCAGCAGGTGTAGGTATGCACGTAAATTTTTGCGTCAGAAGAAACTCATTGGTACACGCCGACCGGATTCGAAGCCGGGACCTCTCGTAAGAGAAACCGACGCCCAGACCACTCAGCCACCCGCCGCTATGTTTACTTACCGTAGTATAACTTATTGAAGAACCTAAAATAGTTAATTTATATGTTTTCCCCTTTCGCAAATCAATATGACATGTCTTACCCGCACATCAAATATGGCGAGGTATTTAAGAGTAAACACGACCACAAAAAGAGACCACAAACGTGTGCAGGGAAAATTGCTATATCTCGGAAAGTGTAATAGTGAGAATTCTGTTTGAAATACTATATTATAGAAGAAGGTTGCGACAATTATGATAGTGTGTTAAATTAAAATATAATTTATACATAGTTTAAGATTTAATGAGTCATCAAAGTTTCGAAATTTAAAGAACGTGTTCCCAGAGCATTGCTATATCTCGGAAAGTATAATAGCATAACATCTCATAACATCATCAAACATACTCCATGTTTGAAATACAGGAAAACGTTTCGACAATTTTATGGACGTGTGCTAAATTGTAGTATTATTTATATTTTAAGACGTGATGTGAATGTAAATAACACATATTCTGTGAACATTTAAACCGGCTACCAATATTACGGTTCAAAAGAGAGAGAGCCTAGAGAGAGAGACAGACAGACAAACAGACAGACAGATAGTCTGTAAATATTTATTACCTAACAATGAGCTAATGAAAAGTTTTCATATGCATACACATTATACCTTAATGGATAACTAAGTAGATTTTTAGTGGAGGGCTGCGTTTAATTGTTTAGATCTTTCATTATAGGCATCCTTCGCATATTGACAGTTCGCTGCACCGCTCTCGGTGCAGCGACCACCAGACCGAGAGGACTCCTGTCCACAGCTCCTAGATAGACGTTTTAAACGTTTGAAAGAACCTTCAGGTGTACCTACATCTTTGAACAGATCGTGAACCGTTAGTGGATCACGTAGCCGGGGACAGATGCGGTCTCGCCCGCGGCCGTGTGATACGATCCCGGCGCTCGCAGCCTCCGTCTGTCTATAATAAATGAATTGGATGACGGCGGGGGCGACGGGCGGGGGAGGTGGCGCGGAGGAGCGGGGCGGGCGGGGGGATGTTGACCAATGGCGGCCGCGACCACGGAGCGCCCTCAATCAATATGATGGACTCGCCGGAGCGCCGAGGGGACGATCGCTCACTGATTTTTTCCCTCCGATCTCTCGGCGGCTCCGGACAGTTGCGTTTTTGCAACATCTCCTCCCTCCCGCTTCACCTCCCTCCTGTCCTCCCGCTCGACTGGCGCGGCGGTGGCGGGTCGCCGCCGCGGCGCGGCAGGACAGAGGACGGGGACGCGCGCGGTCCCGCGGGAAGGGCGCACGCAATTAATAAGTTTGAGGTCCCCGATAGTGTGAGCTCGCACCGAGCTCCGGCCGCCCCCGCCTCCACGCCCCCGCTCCGCCGCGCCGCCGCGCTCCCGCGGCTCGCGTCCTCTCATGCCCCTTAGACTCATATCATGTCCTCATTCGGACCGCGGGCTGCAGGGCACATTTTGTAAAACGCAAGTTAGTTTTCAACTAAAATTACTCTAAAATAATTTATTTGATAACTGCTTCTGTGAGACTGTAACTTTTATTCATTACTTTATTTCTTATTGCAAATCCTTTTATTCCGCCGTAGTTAATAATACTAAAAAAAATATTGAGCACTCACTGTGCTAAGATAGAATAATAAAAATGTCCTCGTTTTCACACAGTAAAGCCGGCCAGGGTCTCGTAGCTCCGACATCTTTCTTCGTGAATTTTACGCTTCGAGACATTAAGGTATGGAACTTAAAGGAACTTAAGTCATTACGCCGCGACGCGCTTCGTCTAAAAGCCTTTTCAGGGAGGAAAAAGTAATCTTTCATTAGCGATGGAAGCTAAAAACGGAAGTTCTCTTTTAAAGAGAAATTACAGGCACCGGAAGTGGCCGGGGCCGCTCCCCTTCCACCGCTCCCGAGAGATGGATTTTAATTACGTCGGACAAAGTTTCTTGCCGGAAGTTTCTTTTTATTTTCCGAGGCGAGGCTTCCATTAATATTGCCTGCGGAAGATCAATCACGCCTATTTCGATAGGATTGTGAGAGGAAGTTGCCGGCTACGGCGCGATAGAACTTGCGCCCGATAGCATTAGCGGCACTTCACTTTCATATCTGTGAAGCTCTGACGTAGATCTGTGGAAATACAGGCATACTATATACATGTTTCTTATCGCAATTGTAAATTTTTATAATACTTGTGTAGGTAACGAAAATATTGGAATCTTTAAATAGTAGAAGTAACATAATCATTTCATTTTCATATTTCGTTTCAAAAAATAAATAATTTTTCATTTTCTCATTTTCATTTTCATTTTCAAAGTGGAGGCCAAAAGCAACACGCCCTGACTCTCCGAGCTCTACGGACCTGTACATAGTGTACGATACCTCATTCTAAATTATATTGGCCTCGAATCTGCAATAATTCCATTAGCATTCCGTTATTTATATCATTTTGCCTGGCATCAATAAATCGGCAGATCGGCCGCGTCTAGCTAGAGTGGATCCGGGCGGGCGCTGCTGGGCGCGCCGCCGCCCCCGCCCCGCCCCGCCCCGTGCGGCGCGGCGCCGCCCGCCCAACGCGATATGGAAATATATTAGCGGCCAGTCGGCGTTAATCAGTGTTCAACAGCCATTAATGTGATTAGGGTTAGTGGGCGCGGCACTATCAATTCCCGGCCGCGCCATTAACATACCGAGTTTGTGACCAATTCGTGTCGGAGCGGTCGCGGGCGCGGGCGGGGTTCGCACTCCTGTCCGACGAGCTCACTTGTACCGTAGAAGAAAAATTGCTTATACCAGCTACACTACAGACACATAGTAGATAACGAGTGTGTAATCCTCTTGTAAACACGACTTTGTTTACTTTAGTATCGCAAGAAATTCTAACTCTTAATCTAATTTGCCAGACAATATTTTGTCATTCAAAGCAGGCTATGGACTTATCTAAGTCACTTCTTCTTCTTTTACAGCAGGGTCTGATAGTCCACTGAAGGACGTACGCCTCTCCATACTTCCCCCACTCTCGGCTTTCAGCGATACAGAACAGCGTAGGTCTCGTTTCCCTCAACGATCATCGTCTCTTCGACTATTATGTGACCAGCCCATGCCCATTTTATACTATTTCAAGTATATAGGTATTTTCACATTATAGTATATGATATACATACAAATTATCGTTTAGTAAAAGTGTAAACTGTCATGTGTGGACAGTTCAACAATTATATTCGAACTGAAGCATTGTTCAACATTCATTCACGCGCCGCGCGCCGCCGCGACCGCCGCCGCCCCCGCCGGTCCGGCTAGCATCAGATCCCCGAACATTTTAGGTCAATTAGGTAACTGGTGGTGCGTCTCGCGGCGCTGTTTGGATTGAGGCTTGTTAATTAATGGATGTAATCGGATAGTCGGCCGCCGAGTTCCGACATGCGATTTTGATATAAACCTCCAATTACTACTATTACTGAGATTAAAACGCAGAACACGTTAGTACCTACTTAAACGATGATACATTTCTATATTTCTAAACGACGTACTAAAATATATTATCTATTGTAATTGACGCTCAGCGTGTGAATACATTGCTGAGCGTCGTCGGACTCTACACAACTGAATGACTATATCTAGATATACGAGTATGAGTAGCTAAAGAAACACGTTAACCTATGTATCCCACTCAACAATTGTACCCTGCAGTTTTAAGCAGAATTCAGTGACCGGAATTCAGTAAAAAACTATTTAAAAAAATATAAAAACCGCCTTAAAAAATGTATGAAATAAAAAAATAAAAATCGAACCCTAGAGTTGAAGGCGGTCGGTTATTTTTGCTTGCTTTAGCACCACCGCCTTCAACTCTAGGGTTCGATTTTTATTTTTTTATTTCATACATTTTTGAAGGCGGTTTTTATATTTTTTTAAATAGTTTTTTATTTCACAGTTTTTTTAGTAATTTTTATTTGCTATTAATGTACTCCGCCTCGCTTTCCAATCCGATCTTGACCAAAAAAAATGGGACCACCTTGGAGCTAGACTGAACCGAACACAAAAAGAATCATCGAAATCGGTTCACAATTGGGGAAGATATTGCTGAACATACATAAAAAAAAATAGATACAGCCGAACATAGAACCTCCTCCCTTTTTGAAGTCGGTTAAAAATATAGAATTTTCAACAGAGCAAGAAATCGCGTCACCGGGAACACGGCCGCCGATCTCTGCTCTGTTGAGTTTCAAACAATCTCTATTTTTTAACACAATAAATAGCTGTACAAGTGAGCAATATTATAACAATACTATCAAAATTTTAAAATAAAAAGTAACTGTAAAAAAAATACAGAGGAAACTGCCAAAGAGTTTGTATTACGTCGCTAAGGAGCGCAGCGACGTAATACAAACTCTTTGGAAACTGCAAAGGTTCAACGAACAGTTTGATCTGTTTTTATATCTCTATGAGCCTAATGAATACACTTACACACCTAAATATACATTGCACATATGAGTATCGTACACACAGACAGAGATCCCAGCGTGTCCGTCACATATCGTGTTGAGGAACAATTTGGACTTACGTTACTTACTACTACTTAATCAATTAAAGCATAGACAATAGTCTCTCCTCACACATGCTGGTAGATAAGAGCTCTATAGCTAAGTGTGAATATACTTTTTCGTTTTATATATTTGTCCTGGATACTTGGCTCATACAAGTTTAACTGCAATCGAGTAAGATTGTTTTCCATATAATTACTGAAAATCATTCGTGGAATTCTTAGTCCAGTGAAAGTCGCCACAACTCGGCCGGCCTATGAGATTATGTGCATTATGCAGAGATAGGATAATCGGATACATATTTGCCTAAATGCGAAAAAAATATGGAAGTGGCTTCTTTTAAAAATTTATTTAACTAAATAATTCCCGGAATTCCCGGTAACGTTACTATACTATGAAACTTTTACATCTATTCAAAATAAATTTTCTTTAATAATACGCTTTCCGGCAGACGCGGGCGATGGAGTAGCAAACCTATTTAAACCTCTTATCATACTAGCGTTCACCCCCGACTTCGTTCGCGAGAATATTTATGCGACTGCGTCACTAAGTATATATTATGTAGTTTCTTTTCGGGATATAAAATCCAAAAATCATTTTGGCCCACTTTTATCAGAAACCTATACATAATTAGCAGTTTTTATTATTATGTACATCAGTTTTAAAATTAAAAAGTGACTTTCCATATTTATCCTACCTCTCAAGTTTAGGTAAATATGTATCCGATTATCCTATCTCTGATTATGACATATAGTCCTGGTAGGTATTGATGTCACCGATATAGTTTTATTGAAACAGTACAACATTAAGCACTTAGAGTGGCCTCAGTGACAGCACCCGTGCGAGTGGACGACCCCCATGTCCGGACGTGTAATTGCTCCGACAACAGTGTGAATACGCCCCTATCAATTGACAGTGAAGTGTAATACTTCTTGCTGTATTATTTATTAGGTTTTAAACGGTCCGCTGTCGCCGCGCAGTCCATACATTATTTACTCGAAACTGTACGAGTGTGTGAAGTAACAAACTAGAGTCGTTAGCTATATCAAGAGTTATGGGGGCGCTGTGCTGTGTTGCGCTGGGTGTCGCTGTATGAATTAGTCTTATTTCCAGTTGGATAATAGCGATCAATACCCACTACCTACCTACCTACGTAGCCGCTCACTGAAATGGTGTGAAACTATTCATTGAAACTATTCGAAGGAAGAATAACCTTCTGACAAAAGATATTAATTTCATCAGCACCGAGTATATGTATATATATTCGGTGCTTAGGTATACTTTTTATACATACATACATACATACCACACGCTGTATCCCGATAATGTGCTGCAAGTACTCTTGTAAATCACAGCACAACGTTTAGCAAAGTATTCGGACAAGATAACTATATCAAGCAGCAAGTAAGGCACGAAGACCTTTCTACCGCATGACTCGGTGGAAGGACGTTCCAAGATGAGAGGCGGCCATCCTGTCGCCCTTTACTTTAGCACCGCATCGTGTCCTTATCCCTTAGTCGCCTTTTACGACATGCACGGGGAGAGACGCAGTGAGTACCGGCCCCACACGGTACTCTTTATACTTTTAGTATATTTTTTATTTCTTATCAAAAAATTAAAATTAACTGTTTAAAACTCTTATAAATAAAGTGCTTTACGTACTTTCATTTACTTACATTGAGATAAATAGGAAATTGCAAGGAAAACTTGTACGCTACATGAATTAGATTATATATGTTTATAAGTACGTAGATATGTACATATACCTAGCTTAATAAAAACTGGATCGTTAACCCTTTGATAGCCGCTTCTAATTGTATAATGAGGTCGCTGCCTCTGGCGAGGCAAGGTGTGGTGGTGTGACGGTGGGTCGGTGGGCTGGCTCCGCCCGCGGAGCGCTCGAGGTCGCTATTGGCCCGCTCCACCGCGCGACACCTAACCCTTTCCCCTCTCGCGCCATCAAAGGGTTATTATTAGAATCCGGGCTTAAATTAAACATGGGGAGGCGCCGCCGAACACTTTTTTGTATCATCAGACCGGTTTATGTATTTAGTTTTTTAAAGCCGCAAGAATAATTTTGATTGGAGGGAAGGGTTACCGCGGATAAATCCTCAGGGATACGCGGGCGAACCCTTTTTAATTTACGCTCGTCGTCGAAGAGAAGGGAAAGGGTTGGCCGAGGGGAAAAGGTCGCGCTGGGAGGATAACAAATTGGGATTTATTCCGCTCCGGCTTCTAGCTACGATTTATTATCCTCTCCATTTATATCGGCTCTACTTATTTACCTGCCTATATGCTATATATATATATATATATATATATATATATATATATATATATGTAGGCTGCTTCGACCGTTTCATTCTGTAAAAGGGTTGCGTAATTTGGGCGCCTTCGAATACATAGCGTGTTAATATTAGCGTAGGTACCTACAGCACAGATACCTACATTCATTGTCACATTGTCATGCATGAGGTTCTGGATGGTTTCATCATTAGATTAATTACCGTCGGCGGCGCGGCAGTGTTACGCAATGCGAGATTGTTATTTTTACATTTGCCATTAGTCATTATGCTATACGCACACGCACACCTTCCTCGGATTAGAAGTTCACACAAATTCACATTTGTGCAAATTCTGTTAATCTGCAAATTATCGTCAATTGCGTGTTCGTTGACAAATAAATTGATTTGTATCCGATTTTCGACAACGGTGATGCGTTAGCGACGCTCGTGCCGCGGAGGGTTAAACGATAGGAACGTGCTGCGCGGGAGTTGTGTGAGCTTACATGCGCCACAGCTTGTCCGCTCTGAGGAGTAGCTTGACGGCTGTACGTGCCTGTTAGCTGAAGTGGCAAGCTGTTGAAATGTATAACAGTTAAAACTAACATGAGTTAATCATGCAAGTGTCGTATTTTCAATTTTCTCTTGTAATTCAATGTACCCATGTATTAGGTATGTAGGGTGACCACATTTAGTACCGCGTGGGGCCGGTACTTAAAAAGGATAGCCCCACTGAATCTCTCCGCGTGCATGTCGTAAAAAGCGACTAAGGGATAAGAATAAGATGTCGCGCTAAAGGGCGACCTCTCACCTTTCAAATCCGGTCTTTTCTGACGAAAAAATTTACGTGCATCCTACACCTGCTGCTTCACCTTTCTGAACCGGTGTTAAACTGTGGGTCCTTTCCCTTGCCTCTTACTAGGTGGTAGGCTCAAATTGTAGCCGACTGGATTGGTACCACCGTACTGGATGTAAGATGGCCGCATAGCAGCCTCGGTTGTGTTCTCCTCGAGTCCAGTATAGCCAGCAACCCAGGGAAGTCTCCGGTATGGCACCTACCTTCTCTGAGGTGATATTGGCTGGTCGGAGCATGTGATTTGCCCACTCCGACTCAGCCAGCCGTACGGGATCACATAAAAAAACCATAATAACTCGTATTCTGTGAGAGTTTCAACCGGCTACCTATAACAATTCAAAAGATACAGCAGTAGAACAACGGAGAGACAGGCGGCGTAGGTTCAGTACTCTCTCTCAGTCTCATCTGTGCTAATAGCCATCCGTACGGGTACCGAAACCTAAACACATATCTTTTAATTTGTTTATAGCAATACATTCTAATTTCTTCATTATTGCGCCCAAAACGTAGGTTATATAAAATCCCATAAAAATGGAAACGAGAAAGCATTGCACTACACGAGTAATTAGCTACGATGGCAATTATAATCTAACCTGTATTTCGTCTCGTAATAAAGCTCAAAATGTCTTCGGTCTAACTATTATATAAATAAACAATCTAATATAAAACCGTGTTCACTTTTGTGCAACTTGTAACAATATCGCTTCACATCACAATAGAAATATCTCGCTGTAGGTAGAAACCCTTCTCCACCTGCCTGCTGCGCTGCGCTGCCATGTCGGTCGCGCACCTAACTGATGCATCTACACTTTTGGATCGATTCCCACGCATTAGAAAGTTGCATCAAAGGCGAATGTTGAAAAAAAGTTTTGCGCAAGAAAGTTATGCGGCTGGATGGGTCGGTCCATTATGATTTATTTGAATAAACATGGAATGCGTGGGAACTAATACCATATTTGCATCGTATGCTGGCTCGATGAAGGGTCGTGTGTTGGCGCTGATTGAATAGGATCATTAGAGTTATTCACATAGCATAGGTAGTTATTAACATTTTACACTGAAATTAGAGCTCTGGAGTTTTTTGTTTTTTTTTTTTTCTTAAATGCTACATCTGGTTTTTTTATACACGGTTGGCGGTATCTCCTACAACATCCGTGATGTCAGCCCATAACACCTTATACTTTACCGGCTACTCTGAATTGGGCGGAAAACGATTTACTTAGCAATTTTAGGGTAAACCTAGTAAGGTTATAAAACATTGTTCCTTTTTCCAAACACTAGATACAACGCCACAAAAAGCGTGGATAAATAAAAAAAATCTATAGATAAAATTTATCCTCATATTAATGAACTTTATTCAATATCTACATAGGTATTATTAAACATCGTGAAAAAATTATAAACTTACAATCGAAGACACACACATATAGTTATGAACCTAAATATAATCTAAAAAAATTATATACCTATCTCTATAGATAGGTATCTATCGCCCGCCCGCCCGACAATAAAATAGCCCATAAACAATGATATTCGTATATTATGTATTTGTACATAACCCGAACCGGCAGCGTCGTTCTCATGGCTAAATCCATGGTCGTTCTACTAGCTAGAGAGCACATAAGTATTCGCCGAAACGTAGTCACAAACAAATGCTTCTTCGCTAAATTGTACTCTACGGTCATCGATGTATACGGCTCTGTCGAGCGACACAGTGGCTTATCTATCTCTTTACACATCAACGATTATTGATTAAACGTTACACACTTTTCTCTCTACTAAGGTCGCCAATGCTTACTCCAACAACCTGAGAAATTATTTTAGGGTTTGTTAGTATAACAATACCCGGGCGTAGCCAGGTTTCGTTTTCGGGAGGGGTTTTAGAAAAAAAATCAACGCGAATTATTTTACAACATTTATTTTACATCATTCATTACAAAAAAAAAGTAATCTCCTATTTTGCCTTAATTTAGGTCCCACTAATCAGAGCTATGTCTGAATGCTGAAAATATAAGTTTAGGTTCAATTTGAAATGTCGTGTACATTTTTTATTTCGGGAGGGGGTTTGAATAATTGTCGAGTTATAAGCCAACATAGAATCGACTACGGCGCGTTCGGTCGTTAGATTTCCGCTTTATTATTTAGGATGCAACTTTGTTGGGATGAATATAATAATCTTGTTTGCTTTGCAGTTGTGTGATTTAATGCAAATAGTCTACTAATATACTTGAATAAACACGATACTCGAAGCTGCGATTATTCTCTACGCGCGCACGCTGCTCACTTTTCAGATCACAATGCTATCCAACATACTCGTAGGTATATTCCTACCTGCTCCGGCTCAACGAAACATTCTTCTCGCACCGAAACCGAAGAAAAAACATGAAATTGCAACACGACGCGGCGGGAAGGTCAGTCTACTATTGCGAGCTTCCCGAAATTGGGGTAAAGTCTCGTATTGCGCGGACCCTTTCACTCTCGATCTCTACCTGCGCCCGCGCACTTTTTATGAGCGCCCGCACTCGCTTCCAGGAAAGGCCGACCCTGCAGCGACCGCGCAGCGCTTCCCACACTGTGTGATGAGATGATCATTGATCATGCACTTTCATCGATTTTTGAACATTTTTAGCATTGAAAATCGTCTGATATCTATACATATAATAAAACCATTTATTCTCTAGATATCATGCCTATGTACATAGGAAGATTGCATATTTTATTATATTTACCTACTTATTTAAAAAAATATCGATCAAATACCTAACTGCACAAATGAACTGAAAACGACTGAAAGCCCTAATCCCCCTTGGTTACAGAAATGTTAACCCTGTCGACGTGTTAAAAGTTTGAGAACAATCCTAGCGTGTAAGGGTAGGATATTTTGCAAATTCTTCCCTTTTACCAAAAGCGACCGTAAAATAAATCAAACGAATATGGGAACATAACAAAAAATGCACTTAATTACAGAACCCTCGGGAGCTTCACGGAAGGATACCTCGACATCTTTACGGCTGCGAAATTTAGGTTTTCTATTGATGCTTAACAAAATAATAAAACCAGTGAGCTGACATATTAGCTCACTGTTTGAGGCAACGTTTACACCATTTTTGGTGGAGCGATTCGACTTACACGTACCTACTACTATGTATAGTAGAACGATGACTTTGGCGGGAAATTGCAGAAGCATGCGCTCACGGTGTCGCTTACCGCCACACTGACCCGTTGCGTAATTTTGTTTCCGAGGCATTTTAGGGGCACGAAGTGTGCAAGTGCGTTCTGACATAGTAGAGCGCGCGTGAACTCTAGTGTTAAACTATGCATTTAAAAAAAATACTTTTCTTATTTATTGTCCCCCTAAATTTACCCCCAAAATCGAAATCCGTTCATTGATGGTCGATGATGGGGTTATCAATCTCTACCAAATTTTAACTTTTTTCCTCCAGTAGATCGGAGAGAATAAGTTCTGACAGACGGACAGACAGACATACACGGGAGTGTTACGTTTTTTTCCTCTTTTAATGTACGGCAAGCCCTAAAAAAGAGGTCAATTGCGAGTCGGGCCTGCCCGACTCGCAATTGCTTTTTATAAATGAATGCTTGTCTAAAATTTTAAATTTCTATAATATTTAGGTTTTCTTGGTCTATTGACATTACTATATAGGTACGTATTTAATATATTTTAGTGAGTTAGGTAAATGGTCATTGGCATTATGTAGAAAGGTAGTTAGGTATATCAGGGAATTACTATTTCTATCTAGCATAAAAAAAATCAAATCAATCGGATCTATGTCGAATATTAGAGACGGGGTAAGGACCCGTGTTTTTGTTGCAAAATTTAAATTCTACTTTTGTGTTCAGGTAAAGATGGAATTGGTTGAGTTCTGCGGTTGGAGTACAAATAAGCTGTTACTGGATTTTCAACTTTATTGCTCGGGAAAACGCCTGAACATTGAATGTCATAGCGTTCACTTTAGGACATTCATTATTTTAAAGTGGAATTCATATCTGATTCCCTATCATTTATAACCTAACCTATTCGAAGTCTTTGACGGCGCAAACAAAACCGGTGGATGTCAGAAAAAACTTTGGGAATCGAATTTCGATAACAAAAGTGGAAATGAAGTATTATTGCAACACTTGCACTTTCAAATGGTTTCCTTTTTGTACAATTGGAATTCTTTCAAGAACAGCATTTGCCGAATTCATTCCATGCAATTTTATGGATGATTTATCACAAGGAAGCCTTTGGCATTCGTAGTTGAGATACATTTGCAAAACGATGACCGCACCGGTATATCTACATACATAAATTCATACATACATACATACATACATACATATGTACATACATACATACATACATACATACATACATACATACATACATACATACATATGTACATACATACATACATACGTACATACATACATACATACATATGTACATACATACATACATACATACATACATACATACATACATACATACATACATACATACATACATACATACATACATACATACATACATACATACATACATACGTACGTACATACATACATACATACATACACATAAGACATATAGTTACTTGCAAATTAGATTCAGTCTTAGATTTAGTAACATAGACGCACGTATCTGGACCAGATCGGGCATGTGCTCAAAAAGGGTCAAGTGCGTAGTACCCGTAACCGACGAGCAGAGCATGACATGCATGAAGGCGGCAGAGGTGTGTCAGGATCGTGGCACGTGGAGATCCCTTGTCTCTGCCTACCCCACCGGGAAACAGGCGTGACAATATGTATGTATCTGAAAATTTAACAAACAGCACTAACGAATTGACCTTGTTTTTTTTAAACTGTCTATTAAATTATTTAATAAGTCCTTAGTCTCTAAGTGCCGTTTTGTCAAATGTGTTGAATTTGTGTTTAAATAAGTACGTTCATAACACCGAATGTTCATGGGCGTCGTTAGACACCTTATGGCATTGTACGCCACTGAGCGTGGTTTCGCGAGGAGTGGTGTCATTGGCTGTGACTGATTATGCAATGCATTCCTGGCCATAGCCAACATTTCATTATAAAAAATGTACAACATCCCCAGTATTTTCGATGTGTTTTTGGCCTTGGACTCCATGAACTGGCGAAAACCTACATCTCTGGAAATGTTGCAGCCAAGTAGGTCTACACATCGCTAATAAGATGATCCTAGGCAGCAGGTACGACACTGCCTTGAAAACTTGTACGGATCCCTTTATCATACTTACCTACTTACCTAACCCATGCCACAGATTATCTAATAGTTACTACGTACCCATGCTAATAATATAATTGCATGCTTGAATGCAACATTATTTGCGTTTTTGCTATCAAATGAATTCTCAAGTCGGTACCTGCCGATTCTGCAATCTGTATCGAATCATTGCTTTGCTCGCATCACCGCGCACGATGCGGCTTGCCTTGTCGATTCTTTCTTGTCGACATGTAGGTACCAAGTACGAAGTCGACAATGGGATAGTACAAGAGGCATTACACGGGCGAGTCGACGAGTATAGGTGTTCCGCTCCAGTGCATGCACATCGTCTTCGATACAGTCGACACGCGAGCGAGGCGGAGGCGGCGGCGGCAGCGCGGCGTGTGATACACGACATTCGAAAACGTTATGTAAAATAATTTTTTTTGCCAAAATATATGCATTTAAGTTCTAATAAATCGTTCCAGTCAAAATAAAATGTACAAAGCGTAGTCGCAAGTCTTTCAATTTTAAATGTTTTAAAATATGTTTGTGCTTCCGTTGACTTCAGTCAGTGTAACACCAGGGAATCACGGGCCAGCGAAGCATCTAGTTTCTGCAGGAACATTATGTTACGCAACAGCTATTAGGTGATGTAACCAAGCATGCCCGGTTACATAACAAAAGTATAATAAATGTTAGTATTCTACCAACACTTAGTTGCCCAATGAATACCCATCTTCCTTTTTTATTACGCGCTATCTCCTATTATGGAATACATCGGCGAAAATTATTGAAGAATAATAACAATTAGGATACATATTGGTATTTAAATTATCGTGGCTACCTTTTTCCGAACAATGTATGTGTTACACCGTACATTGCTCGAAAAACTGTGAGTAAAGTATTTTCATTTTAATAAGGTATAACAATAGTATTTTAGAACCATCGCATCTGTGAACTGAACGATAGATTGAAAAGAATGTCCAGGATTTTTTTAGATTTTCCACACTTTTAATGCTCCATAAGAACGTGCTCGCGCAAGTTTCTAACGCACCGTTTTCTCTGCTCATGTAGCCCGCCCCCGCACGCGTAGACAGCAAAAGCTCCGGTTATCAATGCGATGCGCGTATGTTTCGTTAATATCGCGATACCACGTGCAGAGTGCAGGCGGCTGGTTGCAGTTTTTTTTTTAGAAAAACACATTCCGCTTTTTGTCGGCTTAACCTACTTTTTGATAGAGATTTGCTCGTAACCTCCTTACCCATAAATTGAATGGAAAAAGATAAGTAGTCATACAGCCATATAAATTTAGTTGTAACATAAAATTATGCGAAATTATGTAATAATGCCCAAACCTGGGCAATAGTACATCATACATTGAGGTTCAAGTATGTTTAATTTTATATGTTTTCCTAATAATGTAAGATATGTAAAAGCATGTCTAAGACTTTGGGATCGCTGGTAATTGTCGTAAAGTTTCTGAACATCTTCACGTTACATATGTATAGCTGAAACAAATGCTTAAGGAATGGCAGAACTGAGGTCAATCGTAAGGAATCATGATGATAATATCTCATTAGAATATTCGGAAGAAAGTGAGAAGAAACCACATGTTCCGAGATCAACCATATCACTGAATGAATGAAAGTGATCTACTCTCTGTCTTCTCACCATCGTGGGTTCTGTCGCCGCCGAGCAGCAGAAAGGATGCACAAGTGTTCAGCAAAAAACTAAGGACGTTTTTTTTATTTGCTCAAGAAAGTGAATGAATTTGTATTTGAGACAGTATGCATGTGTCAGACTGATAGTGGGCTGTAATGTCACCTTAGGTCGACGTTTTTTTTTTTTTGTAAATTCGTTCTTGTAAGTCTGAATGAATTCTGGAGAGATTGAGTTTCTTGAACCATTTTAATTGATTCCTTATTGTATTGTATTGTTTATTGATCATTCATATGACACTTAGACTGCACTGGAACTTGTCACAATTTGTTCTATCCGGTTCGATTACACCCACGAAGAAGAACCGGAAAGAAATGGTATTTTTTTAAATACATATTATTACAAGTACTTTAGTGACTAGCCACATAATGACATCGCTAAGTCAGTTTAAAATATGAGATTGTCCACACCATTGCATTATGTTCCTTGCGTTAATTATTACTAGGCACGACCAAAGAGAAGCACTAGCATGGTACCTGGTGCACCATTTTTACGAGCAGATCGACTATATTGATTTTACATACATACATGCATACCACACGCTGTATACCGACAATCGGGTTAAGCAGATTAATCGGTGTCGTGCTGCAAGTACTGTTGTAAATTACAACACAACACCGACCACCACATTGTTTCTCTAGTTCATATTTCGACGTATGGTACGGTATCGTAGTGCAGGCAGAGAGAGGACTACGAAGACGAGACGTCGTGTCTGACTAAATACAGGAAGAGCTCGCAAAACAAAAGTTATGCAATATTTGCTGATCGACCGCGGCAGGATGTGCCTTGAGTGTGCGCGCACAGGGACGGACTAGCAGGCGTTTTTATATCATACATATTGAAATCGTGTATCACCCTGGTTAAGTTGGCGGCGGAGGCGTGCTCAGCAATCAGCAATAAATTGCAAGATTAGAATAAAGAAGAAAAACAAAAGGAAAACGAAAACCATTTTTGAGGGCATTTATTACATCACCATCATTTTTTCTCTCTACTATCAAAAAACAAAGTTTCACGACATAAACAAGTATAGCACAATTTCCAAAGTGTAAATAAAAATAATAAAAATATTATATATAGAAAAATTATTACAGCTATAAAGAAATTGATGATTCTTTTTTCTTCACATATGACTAAAGAGAGTGAATTAAAACAATATTTAATTGAGTGACGTCAGACAACAATAATAAAAACTAAAATAAAATTATCAATTGTTAGAGAGCAGTATAAATAAAGTTGCGTGTACGTGTACGCGCGTTAGGAGTTATACCTTCTTTCTCTCTCTCTACTGTCTCTACCTTTTCCTCTACCTTTACCTATTTCCCTCTGCTTATGCACCGCACAATTCTTTTTTTGGGTTTTTTGGGGGGCCCAGGGCCGCTCTCGCCCCTCCGGGGCCCGGTCGACCTTTCGACCTGTCGAATAACTAGTACATACTATGCCGGTGACGGTTGCGGTCACAGATATATACAAATAAACGGCGATGAAATTTCTGAGTTTACTTCTCGTTTTCATAATATATTTTCACAATATTTGCATAACGTTCATAAACTAGTATAACTTCAAAACACTACAGATAAGACAGGAATCTTATCTTTCTAGAAATATAACGTACTTAGGGTTTTACTTTTAATTATTGTTTTATTCGGTTTAATGTTTTACTAAGCAGTTTACAAAAGAAACGTTGCTCCTGCCCCATAGATACAATTACATATTATTTGAACTAGAAATGTGAGGATGTGAACATCCAAGTCCCTCCCTGTGCACAGAGGTGCTCGGCTCCCACGGGCCGCCACTCCGCCACTCCGACCCGGTAACCCGAGCCGCCGTGTCCGGCACACATTCCCCTACTCTGAAGGCTTTTATCTGGCTGCGGACGCTGTTCCCGATCGTAGGTAGTGCAGTGAGACAGTGTCACTATTATTTGCACAAGCTTCACACGAACGCCATGCTTGCGTCCTTTATTGCGTAGTACTTCTACTTGCTTGTAAATAATTTAAAAGAAATTTAATTACACTATGATGATTTTGATGATATATGATGATGATGATGACTAATAATAAATCTGTAAAGGATGGTCATGGAGTAAGTTACTTAGTTTTATGAAATATTGCGTTTGTAGACTCTATGTATGATACTAAAGCTAAATTGACCATTTTTAGAAAACTTTTCTGTATGTATGTATGTTTTTTTTAATGGAAACTCCTAGAACGTCCGTGATGTCAGCCCATAACACCGGGTGAACTAGCTGCCATGTCAGTGATTCCGCCTTTGATCGTGCCGCCTACACTGAACTGGTCGGAAAACACAAACTATTTACATAGCCGTTTCGACCGACGTTTCATTAAGTGCGGTGGTACCAACCTGGGCGGGTTGAGCCCTACCGCCAAGTAAGATTAGGAGGAAAGGGACCTACAGTTTTACGAGGAATCCGAACCTCGGTCAGCGGTCACCCATCCAAGTACTGACCGCACCCAGCGTTGCTTAACATTCAATAGCGACAGTTGACTGTCTGCACCACTGAGCTATCGGGGCAATGTTATTATGTTCCCCCATAACTCTTAAACCGATCATCCGAATTCGATGAAACTTTGTACAATCACATTTACCTACACGGGACACAGGATAGGCTAAATCAAATTAACTTCCGGTTACGCTAAGATGTGGCTCCCATACAAACCGATATTTTCCGTCCGCGCAGTGGAGTGCTATAGGTATTCAGCGAGCGGGCAGCGGCGGCGGCGGCGCCGGCAGCTGGCGGAGGCGCGGCGCGGCGGCGTCGCGGTGGCGCGGCACGGAGCGCGGTGCCTATAAACAGCAAGCAGCCACACTCGCTAGAAATCATGCCATCTGAGAGCTATCTCGGCGTGCGCTGCATAAACCGTTAGAGTTACACGAAGATAATGTATGGTGGGGTTGTTTCTCTTAAATAGTCTTAAAAAAAAGTTCGCGACAGCATATATCAGCTATCATATATCTAGTACCACCGCATGAAAGAAAGGTCGGTTGAAGCGACTATGTATATAAATAGTTCGTGTTTTCCGTCCATAGTTCAATGTAGCTGGCGCGACCAAAGGGAAGCATTGACATGGCACCTCGTTCATGGGCTGTATCACGGGTGTAGTCGAGGGTGCAGTAGAAGACGTAGCCAACCATGTCAGGTTCGATAAAAAGGTCGGGTAAACAGTCTGCCCTCGCCTACGTATACGTAGTAGGCCTCGCCTCGATTACGTAGTAGGTAATTGTTGACGTAAAACTTAAGGGGGGATACTAGGCAAAAGCACTAAAAGTAATAAGAATTTGGTTCGTTTCCACGGACTAATGACGATGGAGGAGCGTCGAAAAACACTGATATGACTCTTTTGCACGACATCCTTCATAAGCACGTTGATTGTCCAGATATATACGCGTACGCGTATTATATATAACTATAGTCTGTTTTTTTTGGAAGACGGAGTAAAGTGACGTTTGGAGTGTTGCCAGTTTCTGGCAAATTTTAAATAGGCATGTAGTTGCTATCGATACTTTTATCGATTGATTAACTAATGAAATGCTGTAAACTCTAATATTTATCTAATTATGGATTTAATTGACAACATATTAATAGTGTAGTAAATGAGTGCTCAAATAAGGGTTCTAGCCGGAAAGCTCGAAAGTAGAAAGTTTGACTTCGGAACTTTGTTCAGACTAGTTAGGAGGTAAACATACTAAAAGTCCCCACCACTGGGGGGTGCGCCCCAGGGGGGGAGCACAAAGAAGGTCCCATTTTTCGGTTTTTCGCAAATATCTCGAAAACTGTGCATCATGGGAAAAGCTGTTCCATTACGGAAGAAGAAGTGATAAAATTCTCTACAACTTTCATATACACACTTTTTACCAATTCTCAATCCTTGTCGAGATATAAGGTCTGAAAAAAGGCAACGATTGAGAATTGGTAAAAAGTGCATATAACAAAGTTGTAGAGAATTTTATCACCTCTTATTCCGTAATTGAATAGTTTTTCCTATGATGCACCGTTTTTTAGATATAAGCGAAAAACTGAAAAATAGGACCTTCTTTGTGCCCCCCCCCCCTAGGGCGCACCCCCCAGTGGTGGGGACTTTTAGTATGTTTACCTCCTAACTAGTCTGAACAAAGTTCCGAAGTCAAACTTTCTGCTTTCGAGCTTTCCGGCTAGAACCCTTATTTGAGCACTCATTTACTACACTATTAATATGTTGTCAATTAAATCCATAATTAGATAAATATTAGAGTTTACAGCATTTCATTAGTTAATCAATCGATAAAAGTATCGATAGCAACTACATGCCTATTTAAAATTTGCCAGAAACTGGCAACACTCCAAACGTCACATTACTCCGTCTTCCAAAAAAAACAGACAATAGTTATATATAATACGCGTACGCGTACCTACTTATATCTCACAACATACGACTTTCAAACATCCAAAGGTTGACTGGGAGAAATCCCTGTAAGGGATAAGTCCGCCTTTGCCCCTCATGTAAATTACTTATAGTTTGTTACTGTAACATGTTTTGGAGCAATAAAGTATTTCTATCTATCTGTCTATCTATACGCGAAGTAAACTAAGCAACTTTTTCACACTGGCGAGTTTCGCAAAAACTACGCAGATCACTCCACTTTACAGTGAATGCTTCGGTGACATTGACACATTTAATAGTTTTACAAAGTCATTTAAAAATAGGTGACGAAATGACTTTATTGGTAAATCAATACTTTCATTCAAGCTGGTTCATAAAAACCCATGTGAAGCATGTCATAATGATAGAACGTTATATTTTGAATTTTATGTATTTACTAGCTTTTGCCTGCGGCTTCGCTCGCGTGAAATTCGTATTTAAAAAGAAGAACCGTAAGTAAGCCAGCCACGGTACCTTTATTTCGGTGGGCGGAACAATTCGGTTTGTATGAGAGCCAGATCTGGACCATGGTCGTCTGAAACCAAGGTTTTCTCGGAGAAGCTGGGAAAGCTTCTCGCGGAGAGGACTGGTGACCGTCGTTCCAAAGCCTTCCTTAAACGGCGGATTAGTATTGAGATTCAGAGGGGTAACGCGGCGAGCGTACTGGGTACACTTGGCGTCGGCAGAGACGGAGCTTCGGCGGACTTTTCAGAAATTTATTTTTTGTAGGTTTTCTGGATATTAATTTTAGATTAGTTTTAGTTTTAGTGTATTAGTGTATAGCTGTATTTTGTAGGTTGTTGTGTATTGTGTATATTTTCATGTCTACGTGCCAGATCTTAGCGTAACCGTAACTGAATTTTATTTAACCTATCCTGTGTACCGTATAATCAAATGTGCTTGTACTAAGTTTCATCGAATTCGGATGATCGGTTTAAGAGTTATGGAGGAACATACATACATACATACAGAAAAGTTTTGTAAAAATCATAAATTTAGTTTTAGTATCATACATAGAGTCCACAGACGCAGTATCTCATAAAACAAAGTAACTTACTCCATGACCAACCCTTACAGATGTATTATTATTAGTATTGATAGTGGGTAATATATTTATTAATTGTTATTATTTTAATATGAACTTGCGGTCATGTTTCTAGTATAAGCCGTTATGTCGCGGACTTTCCCACCTGATATTTTGTGTTTTTACTTCCCTGTTATTCGAGACCTTAACGACGGTACCTATTATTTACCTATTACTAGATTCTAGTTACTTACGTATTTAAATAGATAAAAATGTAATGTTCGTGCGTGGGAATAATCGTACATCGCATTGTTGAATGTTCCCTTTTGATTTTCTGTTTTAAGAAGCTTTTATTATCTTAAACAATGTCACTTGTTTTTACCTTTCGTATTACCTTGTTTTATCGGTAACTATAATAAAATAAATTCTTTTTTTTTATGGAAACTGACACGGTTGTCTACAATCTACATCACCTACAACATCCGTGATGTCAGCCCATAACACCGGGTGAACTAGGTGCCATGTCAGTGCTTCCCTTCGATCGTGGCGGCTACACTGAACTGGACGGAAAATACAAACTATTTACATCAGCGGCGATTCCTTTAAGTTGGCTAGGTTGGCGCCGCCAAACCAAATAAAATGAATGCCGACATTCATATCGAAGTATTAAGCAAAAACAAATGTGAAAAAATATCGGGGTTGTATCCATTCTCAACGAGGACATTTTCTGAAAAAACTTAATTGTTAAAAACGGTCGCCCTTGCCCAAGTTTGTCGAGTTTAAAGTCTGTACATAAAGACAGCAAAAGGGAATATTATGGTCTTTTAGTTTGAACTTATTGTGGATATAATAAATTTACGCGTAAGTTATGAAATTATGAAAAAAAAAATTCTTAGCCAGAACCAACCCAATACTCAGCACCAGGAGTCGCTACTGATTTACATAGCCGTTTCGACCGACGACGTTTCATTCAGTGCGGTGGTACCAACCCGGGCGAGCCACCGAGTAAGGTAGGAAGGGAAGGGGGACCTACAGTTTTACGTGGAATCCGAACCACGGTCAGCCTCCAACGGTCGAGCGGTCACCCACCGAAGTACTGACCGCGCCCAGCGTTGCTTAACAATCAATAGCAATAATCGACTGTCTGCACCACTGAGCTATCGAGGCTGACAAATAATAGTAAATAGATGAAATAAAATTAATTAATTGCTTGAGGGAGTGAAAGACAATATTATGTTTTACGTGCTTAAGTAATCAAATTCAATATGTCCCTGAAACATTCACAATTATTTATACTTACTTACCTAATGCTTAATCTAATTTCAAATTACTTAGGTACCTGTTTTAAAATCTTATGTTGTGCTTATATTTTAATACGGTACGAACATAATATATATTTTATACCGTGATATCTGAAAATTTTCCCCCTTTTTGCAAATGTATGAAACTAACTAATGTTTAACCACATGTTTTAATAATGAATTTTATTTAGTTCAGTGTTCCTGTGTCTCGCTATCCACTCACACGCTCACTCACCCAAAAAATTACTCGAATTCAATACATCAGAAAGCACTCGACGCGGCTATTAGTTGAAATTGGCGAGTTTTTGGGTGAGTTAGCATGTCGAGTTGTTACCGGTGAATCCGCGTTTGTTCCTGCTGTGCGACATTTGCATTCGAATTTCTGTTGAAAACTGAAACTCAACTTAGGCATACAATTGTTGTTGACATTGGCACCTGTACATAGATGTTGTATTGTTCTACGGTGGTTCTGTCTGTTATATGATACGAACCAGAGACCCGTCTCTCGCTTCGCTTTGGGGGCCCTCAGCCGACCCCATTCTATCTAGCTAGCTCGTTAATATTAATTAGCCGCTTCCACGCCGCCGCCGCCTCGTCGCCGCCCCGCGCCCACCGGACTTTGTTTGGATACGTCTCTCGGTCCTTGTGGACTTGATTCGGCGCGAAAATTAATTACTTCACAATCTTTATACTCGAATTATTAAAGCCTTCGCAACAAATTAAATCTGTCGGCGGCAGGGCGCGCTCCTTTGAGAACTTTTCACTTGCTTTGTTGGCTTGATAAATGCTCTCGAGCCTCGAGCGGCTCACGTTTTTTATTGTAATTGTTGGGGGAAATTAAAATTAAATAGTTCTGACCGACGATGAGGCCGACGTTACGTTAATTTTTCAAAGCAACTTTTCGAAACAGAATGCGTCAATATAACGCGCCGTGCCACTGTGCCGCCGCGCCGTGCGTCGGTAAACCGATTATGCGAAGTTTTTTTGTTAATAGCTAAAAAGCGAAACTGTTTGTGCTTCACCTTCGCCACACACTTCACGCAACTTCCGCGTGTGGAGAGGCAAACACTTCCAGATTTCTCTTTCAATCGCAGGCAAATACTCCACCGCTGTAACCGAATACCGAGCTATTTGCCTGCGAAGACAATGCGAAAAAAACTACCACCGTACCATTACGCGGAACCAAACATTTAATAAGCTTCTTTTTCATTTATTGCAGCCTTTTGCTTATCCATTAAGTATTTCTTGCGGCAAAAACGAACGTTGGGAGTTGGGAGCGGAGTAGTTACCTACATAATATGTGCATGGCGCGGACTGGGAGAGGCTGTGACGCTATTTGAATAGTAGCGCCGCATCGGCCGGCCATTGTTGTGGGAAGATGCGGAAATGGGATATTTTCTTACTCGAAATATAATATTTCGCTCCATTGTCGAGCGTCGAATGCAAAAAGTTGCAGTTCAATCATTATTGAACAATATCGTTGAGAAAATATTTGAGTTTCATGCAATTTTTCTAACCTCGCTCCGAAATCCATCCTCCTCGCACTTTGGTATATTAAAGTATAAATAAAGTATAATGTTGTATGTTACATGTGGTGTAGGTACCTACATATGCTCGTATTAAAATGTTGTTAGAAACACTTCGGTATGTGAGGAATATCTATGTACAGAAACAGATACTTACAAGTGTAAACGTATGTGGCTAAGTAAGCTGAGTATCATATAGCAATCACCTTTTAGTAAACAGTATTTTTAAATTACATAGATATCTTGTAACATAAGAGTGTAGTATTTGTACATTAATATTATAAATAGGTAAGGTTTGTAAGTTCGTAAGTTTGGATGTAGGAGGTAATCTCCGAAAATACTCAGCCGATTTTAAAAATTCTCTGACAAATATTTGGAACTGTTGCATATTTTGGTACGCGTAATTATAAAACTCCTTACGCAAAAGTTTCGCTTTGCGTGGCATTGCGAACCTTGTAGGTATGTATATAATATGGTAGGTGCAAACATCAAAATATGTGAATGTTCCTAAATACGTGTTTTCGGAAATAAAAGTGCGTTCCTGCAGATCGCCGGAAGATCGAAAATCTTCATTGTTTCTTAAAAAATAAGAAACATCGCCATCTTAGAATCTCTGCCAAATAAAATGGTCGACCCTCATAGAAATTGAAAGTGCTATTGTGCATTATGATTTTTGAGTGACGTCCGCCCGCACAGCACTGAATGCCCTTTTCTTGTTCGAATTTTCAATAAAGTAAGCCCAAATTTAGTGTCACATTAGATGGGATTCGCCGTTGTGGGGTGTCATTAAAAACCGCCCGATTTGATACGAATTTTGGACAATCCACCAGACACAGGCGTCAGGGTAAAGCTCTTTCATTGAAAGCTAAATATCATAAGTTCTTCACGCGAAGAAAGAACTGAGCAAAATAAAATTAGAGAGTGAAAAATATCCATTGTTAAGTTATCAAAGCTACCATAACAAAAATAAATAAAAAATATTACTCAAACCTAATAGGAACCAATTAACGCAACATTTTAAGTTTTAAAATTGATAATTGAATAACACAATGCAGAGTTATAAACATGGATCGGAAGATATATTACATATATTTTGGTCCTTTGCTGAAATAATTTTAATCACTGTGGTTACAATTTCTCACGTGGTCTATGTGATTATATTTGTAGGATTTAATTGGTCTGAACAGTCTCATAAGAATTTATAACGACTGATTCAAAAGCAATTTCCGGCCTGGAAGTGACCGACCAAACACAAGTGAAACCTTCATTATGAATAGACAAATTCGGTACGGTTCCAAAACGTTGAGGCGCGGAAAGATTAATGACTTTCCATCGATTTGGCTGATGTAGTCCGAATCTCAATCGGAAGCTCAGAAACGGTTCGATATGGTAATAATCCAAGCTTTTTCTTTCCTTTATGTTGCCAAATTGAATTGCAAAAAAATACGTTCCCTTTTCAAAAAGCTCGGCCGTTGTCCGTTCGCTCCCGCCGCGTCCGGTTCCACATTTGAAGTGATTGCTCTCGCAGCTGGATCTGTCGGCGCCATTATCGAACCCGCCGATATTTTTATTTGCTAATCCGATACAATTTTTTTATCGAAAAACGTTGAAGTTCAGCATTACCGGGTTTTAAGTATGTGTATACCCACTGACAATGCAACTTGAAGATGACCAAACTGCGGCGCGGCACGGCGGCGGCGGCGGCTGGTGAACATGGATCACTGCACCATCGTGCCTACCAACCACCATACGACTCACTCACTCGCTGTCAATCTGTAATTTTTTTTTCAAATCAGCTTTCCCGTTTGCTGAGTACGAATTGAGATGATATTTAATGTAATTTGACAAATTAATAATAATAGTAGAGTGGAGTAGTTAAGGCAGAGCATCGCCCACACCACGCCACTTTCCATTCTCGGAACCCTTCTTTGTGTTGTGGTAGTTTGACTTTTCGATTACCGGTTTGTCACAGGTAAATGTAGGCTGGCGAAGGTTTTCACTTTCGATCTCCGGAGGGTGTGGCTGGCGCTGGCAGGCGCGGGCTGTCGCAGCAGGGGTCAGATTGCTTGTCCGTCCCGCCCGCCGTCCTTCGTCCTCCTCCGCACTCTGTGCCCGCCCCGGTCATGCCTGCCCCCTGCGCGGCCCACTCACTTACTAAATACTGGACTCAACAATTTCATGAGTTGACTGTAGACGTAATTGGATTTGTTTTTAATAAATTAGACTCCACGGAAGATCTCGGGTCGCTCTGTCATCTGAAATATTACATTAATATTAATTCTGAATTTCCTAAAAAACCATGATGAGCTAGTTAAGAGTAACAACTGTACTGTATACATAGGCAATCGCAGTAGGGAGGTAATTACCTATTTAGATTACAAAGGGTACGAACACCTTCTCAATTATTTAAATAAATTCCCGCTCTCTTGCGTTTAAATACTCGCTATAGATATGCAAGAAGGAGGGTTGCGTGGCGCGGGTAGTTCAAACAAAGAATTTCATCAAAATTCCATTCATTAGAATTACAAAGAAATGTGGAAACGGAAATTCTAATTTCTCTCTCCTGCTGCGTGGCGAAAATATTTTATTTTATTTGCCTATGTAATTGTTATGTACTTGTATATTCAAATTAATTAATTCTCTAACTAAGTATTGAATGAAAAAAATACACAATTAACCCTAATAGAAGAGAGCCAAAGGAAAGGGGATTCATTAACGCATAATGTATGTACCTAGTACTTAAATTCCTCATACGTAGATTATATTAAACATTTATATAACATGGACTCAAGTAATCAATAATATGTTTTTCAAAATATCGAAAAAAATAACGTATTTTAAATGCACATGTTCGAAGTTTTCCAGTGAATTTTAATTCAATAGAAATACAAGTTAGCTGCCGGGTGGGTACGATGCATGTCCGTTTGAAATGCATTTTTAATGCCTTATAAACTATTTTTTGTGCTCTTCTTAATTTTTTTGCACAAGCCATCAGTGACCCCTCGAATTTGGATAATCCGATTGAATAGTTCAGCACCTGGACATTTTTTTAATGTTTTCAATGTAACAGTCGACGACGACGGTCGCGCGCGACAACACCACCGATTTGGTGCTGTGTGGTATGGCCATAAAACTAGCCGCGCTCGATAGAAGATTTACCGGAACCTTGTTCATGTAACCAAGTCGGGTTTCAGTTCCATCCATCGCCATTTGAAGGTATGACACGCAATGCAAATTACGAATAATAAGAGATTTAATGTTTTAGCTGTGTCTGGGAAATTAAAGATATGATATGATGTATACTTAGCTTTTATTTAATTACTAGCGTTTGCCTGCGGCTTCGCTCGCGTTTCGCGTGAAATATGTAGTATTCGTTTGTAGTTTATCACATTGCTTTACTGCTTATACATTGCCAAAAACTATTCTTGTTCGCCTGCATATACTTCTCCCACATTCCAAAGGTTAGTTAGAATAGAATGCCTCACGAAATTAAGCTCGCCCATGGTCCCTAATTTGTATAAATTGGTGTTCAATAAAGAACATATAATAGACAAATTTTAATAAATATTTGTATACTTGGTCATTTTATTTTCTATTCACACTATAGTCGCTCAGACTAAAGTAAGCTAGTACAAACTTACATTTCACTATATTAATCAACTTTAAAACATCCAAAGGTTGACAGGATGAAATGTCTGTAAGGGATCATTCCGCCTTTAATATTTAATATTTACACCTCATGTATGTAAAAATTATATGTGCTTGTTCTTGTAAAATGTTTTAAGAGTAATACTTTATTTTCTATCTATGTAATTATTAATACCCGAATGCCAAAAAAACCTACTCAACAATATTTTAAAACCAAAATTTTACTATAAAACCATAAACATCATAATCTGAATTAATTATTAATGGTTTTTAATGTCCATTCCCACGCACATCTCTGAGCACGAAGTTCTACAAAATTATATCGAGACATACTCGTATGTTAAGCAATGTACGTGCGACCTCGCGGCTCACAATGGAAAGCGTGCCGCGGGCGCGCGTTGCGACGGTAAAAGATGCACTCGCGCCATAAAGAACTGCATAAAAAGACGACAATACTACTTATATAAAAAGCTGCATTGTCTGTACGAACATCTTCACGCGAGCCAGTATGTTTTAAAACATTCTGCGGTCGCTGAATGTTTGGAGGGTGTTGTGCTGTGTTGTGTGGGGTGCGGTGTCAACTAATGTGTTTTTTATATCATTATTCACCATAAGAAAGAAGGTTGCGATTGTCTGCTAGAGAAAACGGAGGTGGGAACCCTATTTGAGAAAATTTTAATCCGTTGAAATTCCAATTAGTTAGGTCATTGTTATGTATAAAAACACTAAGAAAAGAGTTCAACGCGTCGGTGAAAGAAACCCTTGAAATTCTTGCATTAAAACTGTATCGCCTAATAAAAAAAAAAACTTTTATCTAACTGGTTTCAATCAGACCTGACAGGAAAATGTCAATTTAATCTGAATTCAATACTTTAGCCAGACGAGGCGATATGTCAAGAAAGTTATCTCAAATATTTGTTCACGGCAAATATACGTTTGGGGACAATACAAAAAATGTGTTATTTTTGAATTTGTGCAAGATTCGGTCCCATCTCTGTGCGTGCAGTATGGGTTGACGTTACCCCCGCCCCGCGCGCCCCCGTGGGGGACACAAAGCGTGTCAGTTTTTAGATAGGTAGAATAATTCGAGCGAAATTATTGAAGCGATGTCCCCTTCTTGTGTCTCGGATAAAGGTGGATGTGAGTTGAAAGACGCTGGCCCGCGGCGGCGGCGGCGGCGGCGCGACACACAATGGACGAAGGAGTGATAGGCCGCGCCGGGCAACACAAAGCCGAGTGTCCGGTGCCGGCTCGCAGTCTCAGAGGCCGCCGATTCATATTATATGGTAATAATATTTGGCCTACGCATCGCATCGGTCCCGAATAACGGTCGTTTTGTACAACAAATGAAATATTGAATTATTTTACTTCCTTTACTATCATTTAAATATAATTGCCAACTTTAACTAGAGCTAGCTAGCTAGCTAGAAAGTTCCATGACTGCAGAATAAAATACTAAACTACAGATTGAGAAACTACATTATTCAATCTACGACTGAGCCCTAACGTTTTACTAGAAGAGTAATTACAGATATTATGCAATTTATGCATAATATTTATTAACATACTCGTAAAATTTCGACGAACATTTTTTCATAATACTGATAAAAAATAAAATATATTTAACTACTAGGTACATACATGCTCGTAGTGCTCCTTAATATAAATGTTTTCTCACTAGACGTCACATAAATATAATCTGCAGTTAGCTAATCAACAAACGTAATGTAACAAAATGTAACAAGTCACTGGTCACCATCAGCATCAGTTGGCACCCTGCCCTGGCATGCCAGTGCCACACTGGCACACGTGCTGAGAGGAGCGACGATACCGCGTGGACACCGGCTCGGCTCTGCGTGTACACACTCGCACACACACACAACTACACTCATATCTCGCAGAAAGAAAAGGGAATTATTTATCGCTCCCGGAAGGGGAGAGTCCGCGACATGACGCAAACCATCTCTCACTTCAAAACCACTTATCTATATCGCCCTTTCGTTCTATACTCCTCTTTGTTTCCACGCGATAGGGTTTAAAATACAATAGCTCCATATACGGTCAGTAACATTCGTTCGGGCGAAGTGAAAGGGTCCGGTCGAGTATTGTCCGTTGCAGAATCAAAAGTTTAAACGGCCGTGCGGGAACAAAGCGCGCCGAAGTCGATACGGGATGAATATTTCAATGCGAATCCTTTGGAAGCGTTACTTTATGTTTTATTCTCGTGAAACTGCTTTCAAAATAGCACAGCCGTGCCGTGACGGACCGTGGATGCCGTGGACTCCACGGTCCGACTCTCCACACTAGCTTTCAGTATTTGTGCCGCGCTGGAACATTTCATAGGAAGTCATACATTATTGAAAATATCATCACATTCTTTGTGTAAAATTTATACACCATTTTGTAAATTGTGCTCAAAACAGTCGCCATATTTTGTATTATTTGAAATGATTTTTTTAGAGCTCTCCTCGCAACCGTCACAATTTGTATATTGTTTAGGCAGACGTGGTGGTAGAGACAAGGGTTCCGTACCGACCATTCTGAAGGCTCCTGTGACGGATAACGGTAGAAACCTTGCATCATAACAAAGTTAACGATCTCTAATAATAGAGGCAAGTTAATAAGTAACCGCAAAAGTATTTGTTCCGAAATGTAGAGTAGGCAGAGAACAATATTTCTTGAGTCGCGCCGCGCCGTCACACGAGCGTCACAAAACAAGTTTGCAATCAATCAAGAGATTGTTACCGAACCTTATTGATTCCTGATCAAGTGTCCATTGTGTCGACTCCGATTCCGCTTCCGAAATAATGGGGCGAAACTAGATTTTGTGCAAAATTTACCCGAAATTTACATCAAAATTCGAACAACACAAACAAAAAGAACGGCCCGAAATACGAGTCCATTGTTCGGCGAGCGCGATTCGTAACGGCCGAGCGAGTATTCATAATGAATGAAATATTCACAATTTTGTAATTTTTATCGGAATTAGCGAGCGGGATGTAGGAACATCTGTCGCGCGAGCGCCTTGCTTGCGCGTACAACACAGTACAGTAGGTACGAGGCGTGTGAACTGCCGCGCCGCCGCCGCCGCCGCGCCGACTGGTTGCGGCTAAAGGGTGTCATTGTGTATTCACACTTGAAACTATTCAATTCTAGCTGGCCACAAAGTTCCGATCGAATTTATTAGCAAGGTCGACTTAATAGAAACTTAGTCTTAGTAGTCCTACGACATGTAAAACCAATTTTGAAAAGTGTTTCTAATACCATTGGCATATAAACAAAATTATATGCATCATCATTATCAGCTATTAATAGTAATTAGTAATTTATCTGAGTAATAGATAACCTGCTATAAATAGTTACGCACAACTCATGATCATGATGAGTTCTACTATTTAGGATGAAATTAGTATTAATGAGTGAAATGTGAAATGAGCAGGCAAGAGAAAGTGGTTATTTCTAATAACATTTAAGTGTTAAAGTAATTAAATCAAGCGAGAGAGTACCTAATAGAAGTTGGTGTAGTAATATTTTCGTCTTCGTGTATTGCGTCCACTTCAGTGTAGCCGGCACGACCGACGGAAAACACTGACATGGCACCTAGTTCACCAAGGTGTTATGGGCTGACATCACGGATGTAGTGATGTAGCCAACCGTGTCAATTTCTATAAAAAAATAATTTAAACTGTCCTGATACTTAGAGCAAAGTAAATTACTTATAGAGAAAAAAGGCCACAAAACCGCAAACACTCACTCAATACGTAAGTAAATAAATAGTGTTATAATTAATCACACTTAATTAAATATTTACCTACTACAATTTTAAGAAATAAAATTCAATATTAAGCATGACAGATAACTTATGAATGACGCACTTCCTCAGTAGGAACTAATCTGTGACGCATGTTTAAGATAAATAAATAACCACTATCTGCCGCTCTCTAGCAGTTTCCTCAGCGCCTGTTAGCGCAGATAGCATCGACGAGTGACCAACGCTAACGCAACATTCCTATCACGGTCGAATTCGAGCGATCACAGAATAGATCGCCAACCGAGCCTCCTACGACGACGTGGCCTCATTATTTTTCCAACAGTGTACGTACAGAGAGTGTGACCACCAGTAACCGCATTAGCGTAGTTAGTGGAATAGGTACTTACCTCCACCTTTGAGCACGATACAGTACTAATATCTATTCTGTGACGATAGAAGTGTGTCAGTTTCGCGTTCTAACTTTCAGAGTGTTTTAAATTTACCGAACCGGTATAAAATAATTTAAAAATAAAATATTTAATTTAAAAAAAACTTTATAATCAATTAATTAAACCTTTTATTATATTTTATATTTGTAGTTTATTATTATAAAATGAAATAATAAAGTACCTTTTATATTTTATTCATTATAAACGAAATATTCCGGCTTTTATTGGTCAGACACAAATTTGGATCAAAAATCTCAGGTAAACTATGTCTCCAGTGAAGGCATATTCCGCAAAAAAAAGGGTTTAGTTTTAGTGAAAGCTATTTGAAGCGATAGTGGCCTGAAGTTCTTTATGCCAATATTGGATCTAGCTAGGGTTTTATGGTTTGAGTCACAAATGTGCAGTATACCCATTTTGGGGAATTCTTTAGTTGCGAATATTTTTGGGTAATAAAGTAATTTACCTCTTGCAAAGGATGGCGGCGAACCCTTTGAGGAAAATAGTTTTGAACTTCTTTAGAAGGTCTTCTGCCTAAGCATAGTGCATATTATGCTTCTGAAGAAGCATAATATGCACTACAAAAGCGTTATGCTTAAAATTCCAAATTATTTCAGGCAACGACGCTGAATTTATATTTCAAACAGCATCATACTTATCACTTTCACACACTTGTTACCAAGCAAGCGCAAGAGTTAAGCATTTTATATGTACCCAGTATTTCATATGTACAGTATTTTATGTGTATGTGTATAGTTATGTATTTATTATTGACTTTTATTTAGTTTACAATATATAAATACATATACTTGCTGACCGCGCAGCAAAACCTAATATAGTGCCTACATACATCTGCAAGAAGCTCAGATTTCAAAGTTTATATTATAAGTAGCATTAGGTTAAGAGTCCTGATGCATACTATATTACTGGCAAGATATATCTTGCTTGACCCCAATGACCTTGACTACTTTATCTGCGATAATCAGATTTTATCTTTTAGATATTTAATTCTGAAAAACTATATTGTAATCTTTCTAAATTAATTACGTTATAATTTTAAACATTTAGGCAACTAGTTTAATATTATTTTTGTCAATTAATTGTAAATGTCTAATTTCGGGTCAATAAATGTGTCATTCTGAAAAAAAAACAATATGTTTAATATACGTATAAAGAGATTAGATTATAGGAAATGTACCGAGAAAGTCAGATTTTCATACATTTTTGAGATTTAGTAGAAAATCTATATTAATGTTTTGTTTTCAGATTTTCCACTACAGGTATTTCAAAAAGGAAAATAAATCTAACTTTCTATCTGTTCACTGAAATTCTCGAGGAAATTCTTTTAGTGTTTAGAGCTCTCTACATGCATGCTTCTTTTCACAACGTTTACCTAAAAGGTTCGGATATAAAAGAGGTGACAAGTTCATTGCGGTCGAGATCTAGCTTGGCAACCTAGTCGCTATCTGTTATCCTATATGTCATATTTTATACATGCTGTAGCTTATTCGAATAACAGATCTGTATCATTAATTAACTCCTTATGCTGTGTAATAACCAAAAGCAGCAAATTTATCATTTCTGCTATAAATGCACAACCTGTATATAGGTAGGTAACCACAGAAAAGAAATAAATACGAAAGGGTACATCAGCAACCAGGAAGCCTAGCCGTGTGGCCTTGGCGGCAAAGCACAAAGATCGTGCAACCTTGAACGCGAGCAACATGTGCTAATTTTGCTTTTATTTTATTATCCTTCACAAACAGAAAAGAAAGGATTCGCCATACTGACTGAAAGCGAAAGTCGACTGCTCTCTCTCTCTCTCTTTGTAGAAATGAAGAAGCTTTCTTCTTTTGTTTATTATCACGTTTAGCTTTGTGTTCATCCTGCAAGGAGTAAGGAGCAAGAAGACATTGCGGTCACACTCAAGAGCGAGTCGGCTAGAGCGTCCTGGTGGCACTTTCTTTTTGATTCTTTTGTTTGTGAAATAAAGGGTTCGTCAAAATAAACATTGGTACATTGGTGGGGGGTAACATTTGCGCTTAAATTAATATCTATAGTTTGAGTAACTTTTAGTTTAAAGTGTGTATATTAGCCAAAACGAATATGTTTTTATGATTTAGACTATAGTTTTAGCCAATTGTTTTAGCCGGCATTGCTTGCTGTATCAATAAGTTAGATAGATTAAATTGACCTTTGCAGATGTAAGGCGACAAGAGAGCTACCCCACGACCTTTTAAAGTAAAACTAAACTAGTACCGCCCTTACATCAGGGAAAACCTCCTCCACCTATGTAAACTGTATCGCATGCAAGTAACAAATTATAATTACCTAAACTAAGGCTACAAAGTTCGTGGTCGCACCTGTCGCAGGTCGCCCGTGTAAACACAATCTTTATCTCGAGCTCGCGAACACAGAAACCTTTGTATTTCCTAATTTATTGTCGGCCCTATTAAAACACTACAAGGTGCAGGCCTCCTGCGAGATCGCGATAACCACTGTGCAAACATCACCAGAGAGGGACGCCGCTATACTGATAAAGGAGAAAAATATAAACTTTTTACTAAAATTTGTCTTAATAACGTCATAAGTCCAATACTCCTGACGTTCAGTAAAGAGCTTTACTAAACGAACGTAACGATCAATTTTGTGTAATTTTTTTAGGGCACGCGCTAAGAGCATGTGGGATATGAGTGGATTGATTGTTAAAAAATGGTACATAGAGGTGTCGCTCGACTGCGGGGCAACGTTTTTGTCTCATTCGCTTATTTTTAGAAGACTTCGTTTGTGCTCCTTGCCGAGGTAGCTGAATAGGCAGCTGGGAGATAGGGAAAGCGTTGCATACTTACATTAGGTACTGAGCTGACTAAGATAAACAAATATTTGGATAAGAAATGAGTAAGAGGTAATGTTCGTCCGAATACTGAACTGCACCTATGTAGGTATGTGGAGAGAGCTTAAAGCGCTGCCTACTCCAATAACGCGTACCGTAGGTTTTATTATATTTTGTTTATTAGCCACTAGGTATTATGATGAGGATTATAGTTTTGTTTATTTTGACAGTCCACATTAAATAAATACAATAGTAAGTAGGCACTGAAGAGATATAATGTTACTGGTCATTATGTAATTATGTAATAAGTAGTTGTATTTTTTTCCTATCCGATTAAAGTATATTTGATTTGATTTGAGATACCTAGGAACACACCGTGTGTCATTCAAGATGTATTTATTGCCTTACTTTATTGTGCTCAATGCATGCGCAAAACAATACAATTTACTCCATACTTACTTACTACTAACATTTCATTACGACACAAACACATCAAAGCAAATATTCACAGCTAGTTAAACATTTAAAAAATGTAATTGCTGTAATTACTACTTTGTCTCACAAGATTCAGTGATTATAACTCATGTGTGCGAGTGAGACAACTCTAGATAAACTCCAAACAGTTGTAGGTTTTTTTAACTAACCACTTAGTCACCTTCAAATTTATATATTTGTCTAGTAGCAAAATCTAATTTTTACTTTAAACTAAAATATCAAAGCTGAAATTCTTTGAACATTTGTTTATATATTTTCCCCATGTTTGTAGGCAAGTTTTTCCTGATGAATTTAACTAATTTAAAAGCAATAAACAGCAGGACTCTTAATCTGTGCAGCAGGCCTACTGAATCCCGCTGGCGGTTATAAATCCAGAGTCCAGGGTTGAAATGGAAATGGTGAGGGCTATTAGTTTTTTTTTTCGTCTTTGCATGTATATAATTATTAAAGATCACTGGAAGTTATTATATAAATATATACAATACACAGATCTTATGCCCCTACGCACGACATCACTCTTACCCTAACTACCGTACAACAAACATTAAGAAAGTCTAATAATAATAGTCCCATAAAAGTCCCCATTTACTTCCGTGTGTCTCGGTAAAAAACGAAGAAGGGAATGGTGAGCGAGCGCGTGCCACGTCTCCACTCTACACCGCGAGGCGCGCGCGCGGGCCGGGGTTACTACAACTCTACCCGCTAAAAATAAAAATGCAGTCGATTACAATAAAAAACCTTAATTTACGCCTCATGTGCGCGGCGCATGCACCGCGCAGACACAACACGAAGCGATGGCTCCCTTTTAAATATATTGTTAAAGAAAATATGATGCTTTACACTACTGTAACGAAAGCAACGTATCTATCGCACGGCAGAGTTACTTACTCGTTGCTCCAAACAGCTAAATGTGCAGACGAAAAGGTTTTATTTGCCAGCTTTTTAGTCGCCACCATGCATGAAATAGTGTCAGATAGTGTCTAGAAAGTTTTAGGTAATAAACATATCATTGATGATCTACATAGGTTGTTGGGCGATATTTGAATGGAGCTTCATATAAATGCGACTTATTGAGTATCCTCGCTTAAAAGAATGTAAATCATACGAAGGGATATTTGGTAGGATTAGATATTTCATGTTGGAGAATATTCTCACAGTTATTAGAGTATCCACACCTACTCCACATACACCTTATACTGTCTCGTAGATCAGATGCTCAAATGAAAATATTATAACGAAACAGAAAGGTGCGATCACGACGAGTGGCGTGACTGAAACGCGACTGCGGTTAGTCACTGATTGAACGGGTAGATGCAGTTTTAATGAAAGTGTCATCTTAATATTATTTTCTTTATAGTATTCTCCGTAACCTATTATATTAGCGTATACCTATTAGCGTTCGATTTAATGGCTTGTTCATATTTGACCACATCTGACATTCAGGATGACAGAGCACTTTAGAGCATGCGACGCCCAATGCAAGTAGCGCTCTAGCTTAATTCCGTAGGAGTTTTCATAAATAAGCATCCAGAATACCGAAGAGAAGTCGAGCAGTAAAAATAAAAAGCTCCTTATATACTCAACGATGCACCGCGTAAAAAACTTAACATATGTGGCGGCCATAAAAAGCAGTGCGCGGGGAGAGGAGGCGGAGGCGACGCAGACGGGGCGATGCGTGTGCATGCTGGCTGAGTGCATGAGTGCAGGCGCGGCACGCGCGGGCGCGGGCGCGGGCGCGGGCGGCGGCAGTGGGGGGCGGTGACCACGAGGGGACGGGCCCGGAGCGCCGCGGGGGGAGGCGTGGCGGACGCGGGGGAGCGGGCGGACGCTCGTGCGTGTCGCGGCGCGTAATGCCGACTCAGTGTTGTGGTAGGTCTCGCCGAGAAAGCACCTCCGCGAACGCATTCGCCGCTCGACCGCCGCGCCGCGCGCCGGCACAACATGCCATCGGAACATTCGCCAACACGAACTGTGCTTACCGACTGAGTGGACCTTTATTTACCGAATAGTTCAAAGTGAGTGAGAGACTGAGCTAAATGCATTCGATGAATACGTGAGATGGCCCTGTCGTTGCAGTCCACACAGAATTCGAGAGGTGCGTTGCAGTTTTTTTACCTATTGTTGTTCCGAGTTGTGCGACCGAAGCTGAGTTATGTAGATAAGATTGCATAGGAGCGCCGCACGCTTCCGACGACCGGTGCGGCCTTCGCGGGAAAAGAGGGGGACACTTTCAAAAGTTTCGGCAAGTTGTACCGACGACGAAGGAAAGTTAAATATTGGAAACGATATTGTAATATTAATTACGGCGCAATTGTCAATAAGTAGTACATGTGAAGAAAAGTTTAAAAAGTGTCGTAGAGGCTCTACGCCGCCGCCGCCCGCTACGCGCGCGTAGCGTCGAGGGCTACGCGCGACACGCGTAGCCCTCGACTCGACGGGTTCGAGGCATCTAGCTTTTATTTTTAGTGCGCATTGCATACATTATTGAGTGGGCAATGCCAGTTTATTTACTGAACTATAATACGAGTAATTTTTAATAAAATACTATTTTAATATATCTTCTGAAATTAGCGATTTATATTGGGATATTATGTAACTTCTTTCATTGTTTAACTTTATTAAATTAAGGCCTTCAAATATAAATTATTGTTATACTGATGTTATACTTTTAAATATATGTATGTATATATTATTGACTATACAGAGCTAGAGCATCGACGCTGCTATACAGCCGTATTTCATCCAGTAGGTATACGTTACCAAAGCAGATATAAAGATACCTTGGGTTATACTTAACGAAAGGTCACATTTGGTTAATTTCTAAATTAAGTAAGTTTGTAATTGGCCAGGACATTAGCCACCTACTCATAAGGACAGAATATTGTTGAGCATGAGGGGGCGGCTAATCATGTGAGTAGCTACGCAATGCGTGTAGTAGTGGCGTATGTAGTAGTACTCACTCACCGGGCCGCGCGCCGCCCGCGCCGCCGCGCCCGGCGCGCCCGCATCACTGCGATGGACACTCACTGGACGTACCTAATTCATTCAAGGGTATAACTTTAAGTTCATTACTACCAAAAACGGGCTAATTTCGAACTCCGAGGGTTCCGTACGACCACGTAATTGATGTGTTTTTATTTTGTTGTTTTACTTTAGAGTTTGCACTATACCTACGCCAAGTTTGAAGCTTGCATGTATTATCGTTTCTACAATAGAGTAAAAACAAACAAACAAGTTTTGTGTTATATAAGAAAAAATAATTATTTTCCTTTTTTAATAGTTTTTCCTTGATGTGTGACTTTGCCTCTTGCCAAATTTCGTGATTCTAGGTCAAAGAGAAGTACCCTATAGGTTTTCATGAGTGAGTTTGAAAGTACCAAAATGTGTATTTATTTATTTTTATTTTTTTGAGTGTTTAATTTACATTTTTAGGTGTTTATATGTGACATCAATGGCCGTATCTTTTGATTGCGTTGACTTAGGAACTTGAATTTTTACCCCTAAAAGGGACCGTAGACCTTAATATTTGATATTAATTTCAACTTCCAACCTCTGCGCGCTCTTGAGAAAAAGGATCTTGACAGACGGACAGACGGCCGGACGGACAACAAATTGACCCTATAAAGGTTCCGTTTTTTTTTCCTTTTGAGTTTCGGAACCCTAAAAAACTTAAATTTAAAAATAGCAACTTGAAAAAAACTGATCAAGCAAGGTGATCGTACTACTTGCTAATTTCCACACTTTGGAGGCCTTGCCACACAAATCTCCCGTGACCTAATGTTAACGTAAACCTAATGTGTTTCGTTATTCTTTGAATATTTACTGACTTCTTTCCATATTTTGTGAGTTGTATTCATTTGACTAAAAACTTATTTTCTTACGCTTTAATAGTATTATTTTTTAAACATACTCGTTCGTTTTGTCTTTGTTGTATTTTAGTATTTAATTTTAGTACAGAGCAGCAGCCGCACATACTTACGAGTATATCAGAAATCTGTGTTTTATTTCTGACAAACTTATATGTTAGCTAATTTATTCGCAGTGTTTTCCTTCACCAGCGTCATGCATTTATTTTATATTTAAAATCATAACCGTGCCCTGTATTAGTTATTCTTGCCCTAAATTCCTTAAAAACAGAAGTTCTACCCAACTCACTGCTTTTACCCCAAACTGGCGTGTTTTACTTGGTGTAATGACCGAATTAGAAGCCATAACGAAACTAACGTTACATTACCGTGGCTAGTGGCTAGTGGCTACATTCCTTAAACCAAAGAATTCCATGACACAGATACAGCATCGGCATACGTGTTAGACATTTCACCTCGTCACATACATTTGCTCGTCCTGCCTGCACTCCATTCACGTGAGACAGAATATGCGCCGCTTAACAAGTTTGACAAAGATTTTTTTTATGGAAACCGACATGGTTGGCTACATCACCTACAACGTCCGTGATGTCAGCCCATAACACCGGGTGAACTAGGTGCCATGTCAGTGCTTCCCCCTTTGATCGTGCCGGCTACACCGAACTGGTCGGAAAACACAAACTATTTACATAGCCGTTTCGACCGACGTTTCATTCAGTGCGGTTGTACCAACCCGGGCGGGTTAAACCCTACCACCAAGTAAAATTAGGAGGGAAGGGACCTACAGTTTTACGAGGAATCCGAACCTCGGTCAGCCTCCAACGGTCAGCGGCCACCATCCCACTGACCGCACCCAGCGTTGCTTAACATTCAATAGCGACTATAATACTCGACGAGATAGACTCGTTTTTTCGTCATCGCGCACATTTTACCTGACTATTTTTTTATTTAGTTCGGTATGGGTGGCTGAATCGGAGGGGCCAAAGCACATGCTCCGACCAGCCAATATCACCTCTGAAAAGGTAGGTGCCATACCGGAGACTTCCCTGAATTGCTGGCTATTGGACTAGAGGAGAACACAACCGAGGCTGCTATGCGGCCATCTTACATCCAGTACCTACGGTGGTACCAACCCAGTCGGCTATAATTTGAGCCTACCACCTAGTAAGGGGCAAGGGAACTTGCCCTTGGCTGACTTTATCTCCGAGATAAATAATTGATGCCCCTTTTACATAGGTTAAGTACATACATAGGTATATAACGTCACGCAAGCTTCCCAGTAGGGCAGAGAGAGACAACTGATCTCCACATGCCACTGACCTGATGATGCACCTCTGTCTGATGCCTCTTCCGCGCTTATAATGCCCCTTCTGTGCGTTTTAATTTGTTGCCTTAACCCTAAACTGAAGCCAAACAATCTGACCACCCCCAAGCCACTCACATACGCGCACAGACCCGCACACATATACACCGGTCCTACGAGTATCATATTTAATCCACTTATGAGCAATTTGCCGAAATAAGGTCACGATGGAGTTTTCTTTCGGGTTATTTCTGAGCAATAGGAGAAATGCTTTTAGAGTTTATTGGCAAAGAATATAATGTGCCTGTCCAAAACATTGCCCTCAAACAAATATGTACCTATTTACTCCATACTTACTTACTACTAACATTTCATTACGACACAAACACATCAAAGCAAATATTCACAGCTAGTTAAACATTTAAAAAATGTAATTGCTGTAATTACTACTTTGTCTCACAAGATTCAGTGATTATAACTCATGTGTGCGAGTGAGACAACTCTAGATAAACTCCAAACAGTTGTAGGTTTTTTTAACTAACCACTTAGCCACCTTCACTCTAACCTACTCTCTTCAAGGAACTCCACCTAACTATTAATGTGTTGTCTACCTATCTCAAGTGTCGACCACTTTGCGAAATAACTAATTAATTGAAGGCTCTGTCTGTGAGTATAGTCTGAAGCTTGTAGAGCAGTACAGTACAGATCCTTTGTTTTTATTTTTATGGGGTGGCTGTGCTCAATCGGGCTTCGGTTCGGGCACAGCCAAATTCACCCCCGAGGCGGTGCCAGTCCGGCTTGAAGGCGCTGGGGGAAGGCTTGAAGTCTGAAGGCCCACGGTTTGAAGTCTGTGGATTGTAGAAGCTGTGGTAGTAAGGAAAGATATTCCAGGAAACGATGGGCATTCGGTCGTACGCGGGGGTTGCGAATGCCATGCTGGCCTGACAGGTGCCTATTCACGCTTCTCTTGAAGGACTCGAGACTATACTTGGTTTTGTTGTTATATCCGCCATAACAACCGCCATTCTGTGAAAATTTTAACCGCCTGGCTATTACGGTTCCAAAGTTATAGCCATCCTACGGACGGACGGACAGACGGAAAAACAGATGGCGTAGGCTTAGTAATAGGGTCCCGTAAGACGGATACGGAACCTAAAAAACGGGGTACTAAAACCTAAAAAATATACCACAATATCGAAACTAATAAGTACTCTGTTTCCAAATTCGACTAGGCACTGAAGCCAGCCATAATGAAATATGGACTCGCAAACTGCGAAGTTCATAAACCATTCAATATCGCCGTTATTGACAAATATTTATGGCGTATTACGAGCGATAATTACAACTCTTTTACGGCATAAAAAGCTTATTGATGTGTTGTGAGGGTGAGGCGATAGCTGCGGCGCGGCGGGGCGGCGACACAGCAACGGGTTGGGCAATAAACATTTATGGTCTGCCATTGTAGCGGTTGCGTCAACCCAGACATTATTCTACTCCTTCTGTATACGAGCACTGTCACCCTCTACCAAACTATACCGACAAATAAATACCGATCTACTTTGGGAGCTTGAAAATTCGAGAATATAGGGTATATTCTCGAATTTGCAAGCTCCCAAATAATGTGTATCATAATAACCCTCCTGTTGGTTTCGCCGTAGTTGGCTAAACATTTAATGTAATTTAATTGACTGTACCTACATTGCCACATTTATACAAGGAGTCAGTTTTTATATACCTACGAGTATATCAGTTTAATTGAAACAAAGCAACAGTTAGGTAACCGAGCATACAGTACATGAATTTAAGATTCGTTGAAGAACAGTATTTACAATTTAAATACATTTTAAAAGAAATGGTTCAAGCGTAATTTTTTTATTTCATATTATACCATTTATATTTCCATCATTCTACTGAAACTAATTTCAAACAATTGATTAACAAGTGACTACAAATACAGTGAACAGTTTGAAATATTATTCTCAGTGTATTTTATTTAGGTCATCGGACCTGTTTCGGTCGGCTAATGGCGGTCATTATTGTATCTGTATGTCATATTAAAAACAGTTAAGGTGGCCACCGAGGTCCGGGATTACTTAATTCTTCATTAGTCATATCAATGGGTTAATACAATTATAAGTACCGCAGGGCAAATCCCAAGATATAAACATGGTGTGAGTATCGGCCGCCTCAGCACAAACTGCGCATCATTCCGATACTGACACGTGACAGCGACATCTCGCTACTCTTCCAATTGTATTTTAAATTTTGTTTTAAGTATATAGGAACAATTAAAATAAATTAAACCAAATTAAAATATTTAAAATTTGATAATATTTTACTTGCCTACCTACTGCAAGTAAAATATTTCGTCCAACTCCGCCGACTCCGCCACAGTGCCCAATGCGCTGGCAGCGTTGCACCTTTTTAATGGCAAGCCGTATTCGCTGAAAGAAGAAAGACTTGGCACTTTCTAATTATCTAGTATCTATGACGTTAATAAGTTATTTCATATAAATTAAAACAAATTAATGTGTAATAAAACAACTCCCGGAGCTGTACATTAATTCTAGGTAGGTACATAATCAATTTCAACATTCCAAACATCATCATCATCCGGTTGCTATCAATTTGTGCGATACAATAATTATGCACACATACTTCTTGATGATGTTGAACATTTGTTTGAATATAACGTAGAGTGTAATCCACTAGCTTATACATCCTACTGGCTATATGATATAAGAGTAGGTAGTGTGTCGGGGGCGCGGGGCGGGGCGGGGCGGCACGTGGCTGCGCGGCGGGCGGTAGAGGCGAGCGACGTGTCGCGTCGCCGCGCCAGAAGTTAGATACTAATAACGTTATTATAAAGTTTTAACACGGATAAGGCCCCGCCAGCGGGCGGGCGGGGCGGCTCCGGCCCGTCCCCGGCTCCCCGAGACAAACTTGGGGCGGCTCGACGTGACGCGCGCTCGCAAAATGTATCTAATCATAAAAGTTTCAAATTATTTCATACTTTTAATATTATCCATGACGCGAATACGAAATAATATTCATTATAAGCGTTCAGGAATTTCCGACGCCTCTGATCCTCGAGCGCTCGCACTCTTCTTAGCGGGTAATTAGATCGTTCCGCGCTTCGATCACGGCACGAAGGTTCCGCGCGCAGGGCGCAGGCGCACTCCCCACACACACTCCACGCCTGACAGGATGAACGCGTCAGCTAGGTGTGCCCTGTTTATTATCCGCGAACTACGCTGATGGGACTTCTGTTTGCTGTTTATACCCAACAGTTATAGGTTACCAATTATCTGATCGTAACACTGAAAAGTGCGGCCCCGTTCGCGTCGCGTCGTCTGCAGCTAGCACTAAAATGTATGTAGGTACAAAGAGAAATTATTCATCTTGCGAGATAATGATCCTCAGCCCCTCGCCAGCACTACCCTCGCCACGCCGCCGCGCTGCCGCCGGCGGGACGACGCGCAGCCTCGGGCACAAATTTCAATTATGATTTTAGTCTAATTTTAATTAAGTGTTCGCTGAGAAGGTTTTCTGTCCTGAAATTAATATTTAAATATAATTTTCGTGAAGAGTTTGCTCGGAGGCAGCGGTGATGGGGGCGGGGGGAAGGGTGCGCACCTCCTCGGCGCGGGGGTGGAGCCGGGGCCGCGCCCCGCCGGGGGCGGCGAATAATTAATTCAATTATAACTTGGTCCGGCTGCCGTATTTATTTACCTAGCGCACTCCTCTCGCTCGCTTCGTGTCTTATTCGGCTCTTCGTTCCGACATCCGCACGCCGCGCGACCCGGCCACCGCCTACGCGTCCGTCGCGTCGACTCCTCGCTGCCGCTCCCGCGTCGCCCCCTCCGCCACAAGCATGGCCACAAGTGTTGTCACTGTGTCGCGGCGCGCGTCCTGAGCGCGTGTGAACTGATTGACCGTGTTCCATCCAAAGCATTCTACTCGCCGCATCTCGCACATCCGCCCGACCTCATCTATTGAATTAATTAACACTCCACTCATCGTCATTATTTTTTAACATTGAAAATGTTTTTTCGATCGCTCTGGTAGGGCCCCATTTTCGCTGAAAGTAGGCTTGCCAACTCTTTTTCACGGATAAGCGGGAAATCAGAAATTAATATGCGGGACTTGGCCAAAAAAAAGCGGGACTTGCCTACAAATGTACAGAAACGAGAAAAAACAATTGTAATATTTTTTATCACTTTTCTTTAAAATTAAAAAGAATATTTACAAAATAAACTCTTCGCTATTACAAAGTAATAATTACAAACAATTTTAACACGAATCAGTAAAAAAAAACACTTTGATCAATCAAATTCAAATGTAGAGAAATGAGAGAAAAATAATTGTATAATTTTTTTAATCAGTTTTATCTAAAAGTTGGAATTAAATTTATAAAATAAACTCTTCGCAATTATAAGTAACCAAGACAAGAAATTTTAACACAAATCAGTAAAAAAAAAACACTTTTCTCAATTAAATAAAATGTACAGAAACGAGAGCAAAACAATTGTATTATTTTTTTAATCAGTTTGATCTAAAAGTTGGAATTAAATTTATAAAATAAACTCTTCGCTATTATAGAGTAACCATGACAAGAAATTTAAACACTTTGCTCAATCGAATCTAATGTACAGAAACGAGAGAAAAACAATAAAATTGTAATATTTTTTTATCAGTTTTATCTAAATAAAAGTTGGAATTACTTACGGAAAAAAGTTTACCATAAAGCGGGACAATTAGCGTCCCGCAGACATGTATCGCGGGACGCATTATTTAAGTCGTGGAAACGGGACGTCCCGCCTCACGCGGGACGGTTGGCAAGCCTAGCTGAAAGTGTCTTTTCCCTGTGGTATATAGTGGTTTAGGGCCACGAGGACCTATAATAACTTAAAAGACGCAGAATTTCAATGGCTTTCAGATGGTAAAAAAAAAATTGGAAAAGTCGAAAACTTTTTTCGAAAATTGAAAAAACCAAAAAAAAACCTTGATTTTTTAACACCTTCCCTCGGAATATCTTCGATATCTCCTGAACGAGGTCGAAAATCGAAAAACTGAGAGACTGGCCTAGAGATATTGAGACGGGGAACATTTTAGGTCATTACACTTTTTTCGATATTGGTGACAGTTGAGGCTGTAGAGGTGCCCTTAGCCGCGAGTTTTGCGCGGCGCGAGGTGCGATATCACGCGGCGGGCGGCTCGCGTGCGGCCAAGAGGACGTATGAGAGCTCTAAAGACGCGGAATTCGAAGGGATTTAAGATGATGTAAAAAAAATTTGGAAAAGTTGGTTCTGAAAAAAAAAATTTGGTTTTGAAAAAAAAAAAATTTTTGGAAATCGAAAAAAATTTAAAATTTTCGACCGAAAAATTACGCGTTCAGTTGAATCAAGGAAATGTCAGCACTGTGCGCGTTGACAATCTGCTAGATTTCACTAATTTAATGTTACAATTTTGCTCGATCCTTCAGTAGGGCCACATGTTAGATTCCACTAATTTAATGTTACAATTTTTTCGATCGCTTCAGCAGGGCCCCATTTTTGCTGAAAGTGTGACAGCCCCGTGGAACTTCGCAGGTTTGAGATAGGAGGATCTATTAGGACTCAAAAGACGCGGAATTCTAAGGGCTTTAAGATGGTACGACGCCTTAGGTTGTAGAGGTACCTAGGCGGCGTACATGCGCCGCCTAGGTACCTCTACAACCTACGGCGTCGCAGGTTCGAGGTACGAGGGCCCACCAGGGCTCAAAAGACGGTGGAATTCGAAGGGCTACAAGATGCCGTAAAAATATTACAAACATATTTTTTTTTTATATTACAAACATTTTTTTATCATTTATTCGTAGCGGATAATCTATATAGCTAGGTTCATTTTCAATGTCCCTTCAAGTCGTGTAGAGCACGAGATCTGTGAATATTTTTTATGGAAACTGACACGGTTAGCTGCATCACCTACAACATCCGTGATGTTAGCCCATAACACCAGATGAACTTGGTGCCACTTGAGTGCTTCCCTTCGGTCGTGCCGGCTACACTGAATTGGACGGAAGACACGAACTATTTACATAGCCGTTTCCACCGACCTTTCATTCAGTGCGGTGGTACCAAGCCAGGCGGGTTAAACCCTACCACCTAGTAAAATAAGAAGGGAGTCATATCATATCCCTTACTCGCCTTTTACGACATATACGGGGAGAGATACAGTGGGGCTGTTCTTTTAAAGTACCGGCCCCACACGGTACATATCGTCATTTATTAATACAAGAATGTACCTACCTAGTTAATCCATTCAAAAGGGTAATCAGAACTCGCGTAATTGATAAATGAATTAATTAGTAGACGTTCCACATTTCCACACGGCCCAAAGAAGTGTTTCGGTGTGGCCAGCATACCTACCTCTCACGCAACAGGTCTTCAGCCGGTAGCGGAAGTCCTCGCACCAAACTGCAACCAAATGTTTCCTTCATCTCTCGTCGTTTCGAGATGTTTTTGCCGGCGAGTGGAGAGGTTGAGTTTTTGCGCGAGCCCGCCTCGCCGAGCCGCCTTGCCCCTCTTCGCACCCCACCTCTGAGAGCTGACACGTTACTCGCTGAGACTGCGACATGTGTGCTCGCAGATTATAACGGTAGAGTCATCTATATGATGCCCTTGTAAACAAACCTTTTTCTCAGCTTATTTATTTCATTCCGCAACTTTCTTCTTGAAATATTATTTTCTCGCCTGATCGAACTACGACGCGCACGCTGCTACGGTCGTCGGCGGCGGCGCGGCGGCGGCGCGGCGGCGCGGAGGCGGCATGCCCCCATGGATACTCTCCGTCTCCACCGAGCCGATATATGCGTGCAGTGTATACAAGGTGAACAATATATTTCCCGAAGTCGCATTGAAGTATTCAGGTGATTTATAAGTACATAGTAGATGATCGATATTTGTATTCAACTTTCATAAATTAGCCCAAGTCTTAAATGGACCTCAGCTCGGGAAGCTTCTAGTCGATGTAACTGGTGTCCCGCAATCGAAGGCTTACTTCATCCAACGAGTTAGCCTTGCCATCCAGCGGGGAAATGCCGCAAGTGTGCTAGGTACTTTTACCTTAGATTCATTTGATATCTATTTTAATATTGTTTAGTTTGAGTTTTCATTATGATTTAGATAAATATAAATTGTTTAATGCTTTCTCCCACGTGCAAACACACCCAAATCGTGCAACAAGCACAAAATAAAATAAAAACTGTTTCTCGAGCGAAATTATTATTATTGACAGAATTTTCCGCTCGTTTTGACGAAACAGTATCTTAATTTTAAATATTTTTCCTGTTATTAAATAAACATGAAATCATCAGTACTTGGATCCGCATCTTAGTTTATTATTTAGAATGCACAAATTATTAGCATTTAGTATTCTTTAACATAATTAAAATAAGAAGAAATAGGTACAAACCTATTTTAATATTTTCTATTATCTACAGGGTACCTTAACAGAGTAAGCATCTGAAAGGCACGCATGCTTGTGGTTCAGAATTATTGTGTCAGTCGACTCAAAATAGGTGTTAGCCAAATCGTTATGATGTATCTTAGCAGACTTTTAATTTATTCAAAAGAAATATGTTCGAAAGCAAGTACATAATTTGAGTTGAAAGAATGTACTAGGTGCGGTCGGTCGACTGTTGTTAAGCAACCCTGAGCGCGGTTAGTACTTGGATGGGTGACCGCTCGACCGTTGGAGGCTGACCGTGGTTCGGATTCCACCTAAAGCTGTAGGTCCCTTCTTACCTTACTTGGTGGTATGGTTTATGCCGCCCGGTTGGTACCATCGCGCATCGCACTAAAGAAACGTCGGTCGACGGTTATGTAAATAGTTCGTGTTTTCCGTCCAGTTCAGTGTAGCCGACATGAAATGAAGGGAAGCACTAACATGACACATAGTTCACCCTTGGCCTGACATCACGGATGTTGTAGGTGAGGTAGCGAACTGTCAATTTCCAAAAAAAAAATTATAACTGAAAACTCCTCATAAATAATATATATTCATATATAATATATATTCTTATAGCTAAAACGATGGATGCTGCGTTGGATTGCCGAGCTGCCATGCTCCCATGCTGATGCAGGAAGCGATTGAACCCGGTTAAATCTCGAGACAGCACGCTTTTATTTATTAACTTTAGAATGAACGAGTTCAGCGAAAGAAATAACGCAAGAGTCCCTCTTACGTAGGTAACTTGTATTTCTTACTATTTTATCTACAAGAAATGTCCCGATATGCCAACTCGTTTCCTATTCGTTATCCTTAATTTTTTCTTCGTTTTGAGGATTTTGACGCATTCCTCACGGCACAGCTGCCGCCGTGCGCCGCCGCTCCGCCGCAGCCGCGTCCTCATGCACTGTCGATCGCTTCCTGTCGCCCCATGCCGCACCGCCTCCGCACCTTACACCCCAATACGTGTGAAGTCGTATACTTATTATCTTTCATCAATATGAACTGACGACTTGATTCGAAAGATGCCCAATATCGATTTGTTTATGCGAGGTGAGTGACGGAGATGTGGTGTTGTTGCAGGTGTGTCTGTGCGGCCGTTGTCCACGATGCGGCGAGAGTCGCTGCCGATGCTGGCGGAGCGGCTGCTGGCGACGCGCGCCGCGGCGCTGGTGGCCGGGCTGCCGGCCGAGCTGTACTCGGGCGCGCTGCTCGCCGCCTGGCCGCCCTCCCCGCCGGCGCCGCTGCTGCCGCCAGCCGGCGCCGCAGCCGCCGCTGTCGAGCTCGAGCGGCCGCGCAAGCAGCGGCGCCGCACGCCCAAGCTCGAGGAGAGCCCGGCGGCGCCGCTCTCGCCGCCCTCCTCCTCCTCCTCGCCGGGCTCCACGGCGCCGGAGCCGCCGCGCGACAAGCTCTTCACGTGTAAAGTGTGCTCGCGCTCCTTCGGCTACAAGCACGTGCTGCAGAACCACGAGCGCACGCACACCGGCGAGAAGCCGTTCGAGTGCGGCGAGTGCCACAAGCGCTTCACGCGCGACCACCACCTCAAGACTCACCTGCGCCTGCACACCGGCGAGAAGCCCTACAGCTGCCCGCACTGCCCGCGCCACTTCGTGCAGGTGGCCAACCTGCGCCGCCACCTGCGCGTACACACCGGCGAGCGGCCCTACGCCTGCGCGCGCTGCCCCGCCCGCTTCTCCGACTCCAACCAGCTGAAGGCGCACGCCCTCGTGCACGACGGCGAGCGGCCCTTCGCGTGCGGCCGCTGCGGGGCGCGCTTCCGCCGCCGGCAGCACGCCGCGCACCACCGCTGCGGCGCCGCCGACTCCGGCTGCGAGCCCGACGAGCCGCTCAGTCCGCCGGCGCACGCGGCCGCGGCGGCGGCGGCGCAGGAGGCGTGGCGCTGGCGGGAGGGCGCCTGGGCGCCGCCGCCCGAGCAGACCGAGCCCGAGGACCTGTCCCTCCCTCGACGCTGCTCCTCGCCAGACTCGCCCACAGACCTCAGCCTGCGGGCCGCGTAACGCGCCCGCGCCGGCCGCGGCCCCGCCCGCGGCCGCGGCGCACTCTCGCCGAGCGATGCGGTATACGAGTTCCTCGAGCAAGAAGCCCACCTGCGCGGTCGGCGCTCCCGCACTGCGCCGCCGCTAGACCTCGCGATGATCACCGCTCCCGCCCCGCCCACATCAACCGTCTCCCACCGCCAATGCGTTATTTCATAACTAGCGAACACCTCTCCAGAATACGCTCTGTTTACCTGCACCGCGAAGTTTCGCTATGTCCTCGCCCGACCCCTGCGTCGTACTCCATTTAAGTAGTCGTCTATTCTTCGGTCGCTTCTTTTTTACAATAGCTCTAATTTGTTAGGAGCGAAACACGTAATTTTCGTATTTTTTTTCGTCCGTTTTAAATTTTATTGCCTAACCATTTGCATAATCGTAAAGTCCGAGTCGTGCGTAAAAAGTCAGCGAACCGTCATTGTGCGAATTGCTTTGTTCCCGTATATCCTTTGGGAAATTTGCTAATTTTTCACAAAACACCAGGACAAACAAACGACCTTATGATTTACGAGTTTTATAACAAAAACGAAGGCAGTCCGCTTTCCCTCCGCGCCGTCTCCGCCGCTGCGCTACCTCGCGCCCGCTTCACTCGTAACGGCATCTTTAATCGCTTACAGACCTTACTTACAAAGGGCTTATTGACCGGGATAAAAGAGTTTTCAAGCCTGCGTAATTAATACGTCAATAGCAAAATATTTAAAAAATAGAGAGTTTTATTGTCAAACAAAGCTATTATCGCTCCCTCCGCTCCTGCGGAGGCGACGGAATCGTCGTGTCGAGTCGTCGAGCTTATTACTTCCGCCATCGAAACTTTACAATCTTCCCTGACGTATTGATTTCCACGAGGAAGGAGTTGGTCGGATAGGGCGCGCGGTGTCCGGGAGCGCGCCCAGTCGGAACCCGGCATTGTTTCCCGCCCGCCTCTAATCACTGTTATTATCCGCGTTCAACGCTCTCATTGTCCGCGCACTACAATACTTTAGCCAGATTATGTTAGATTTATATCCTATAATTTTATTTGGTCGTGAAAGGAGAGTTGAATGTGCCGATATGGAGCCGACCCGCAGCCTCGATGAGGGCTCATTTTTCTCGAGCTTTGAAGCGCAGCATCCGCGGCGACGGCGCGGCGGCGCGGCGGAGGCGGCGGCGGGGCGGTGGCGAGGATAAATATTAGGTAACTTAGCAGATTCCGCCGTGTAGGTAAGATGGAAGGTATCGGCGCGATGTGGGCGGCGGCGTGGCGGTGTGCGTCTCTGGTCGCACGCAGCAAGGCTTCGTGTACATACCTATACACTGTTATATAAATTACGATCATTTATGTATTTAATCTTATTGTTAACGTATTTAGGAAGTAAGAGAGAAATATTGTATATAAATTTGATGTTCTTGATGTTTTGTGTCAGCCGGCGGGCGTCGACGTTGCGTGTCGCCACCGCGCCGCCTCGCCGCCGCGCCCGGCTACCTGTCAACATTGAAGGTCGGTTTAAAACGATTTGCGTTGCCATTTGCCGTGCTTCAGTCGTATGCATATTATAACAATATACAAACTGATGCGTGCAGGCAAGACAGATCTCGATATATGTATTGATAATAAGTGTGAAATGGAAAATATTGTCGCGTGCGCGGCGGGGCGGCGGACGCGGGCGGGGAGGCTTCGACGCGAACGCCCGGCCCGGCTCTGGGCGCTCGCGCTCGCGTCTCCAGCGCGAGCCGTCTACAGGGATAGACCAAATATTTTCGACCAATGTAAATAGATATTAGTCACTATGATAAAGATTCGCAGCCAAAAACATTTGGACAAAGACCCTGTACAAAGTATTGAGAGTAATAGTTTATGTAAAAACATTGTTTCTGAGTGTGTACCTATGTATTAGTTAGATGTTTAATGGCGTGTCGCCTGCGTGACCGGGTAGAGAGAGACCGTCCGATAGGCTCGGGTCGAGCCCGGAAGGGAAGATGTCTTGGATGAGGTGACCGGAATACCGGTGACCTGTAGGAAGTGGGTCCGTACGTGGGAAAGTAGTCGCCCCACGAGCGACTCATCTGACGCGTATTCGTTGTTCAATTGGCATTTGACTGCTAGAACTTGGCTTGAGAGAGAAGTCCTAGACGTCCCGGTGTCCTGACGGTCTACTCACGCCGCGCCGGCCCCGCAGGGTGAATGTGGCCGGGTCGGTCGCGCCGCTATTTGCTGAAGTGTTAGGTATACAAGTGTAACTATACGTGGCTATAGGTAAAGTAACAATATTGCAATGATATTCTACGGGTATTAGTTTCCTATTAGTTATTAATTGGTTTAATTAGGATGCCGGGGTTATCTGTGAGCCCTGACATTCGTCGTTTACTTCTCGTTCTTGAATTTGGAGAATGACTGTTTTTATTGTAATAATAAATTTGTAGATAATTGTTCTATGTATGTTGCTCGCTCGATTACTTCTTAGTCATGTTTATAAGGAATTGTTCCTTTTCAAATTATTTAACATTTTCATATTTTGAGAGCCGATCAAGAAATATAATTTTTTTTTTATTTGTCTTTTTAATGTATTTTTAGTACGTATCTTAGAAATTGTCCCAATTACAATCATTATTGCAAAGTTGATAAAATTTTGAGATAAAATGCTATCCACCGTGTGTTGATGCATTTTATCACATTTCTATTTCACCAAGTAACGTATTATTTAATACCTTTATGAACCCAAATCATAGCCCATAGAATAAACACTTAAAAGAGGTGTGTCGATGTTATCCAAAGAAATTATTGGTACAAATATTGAGACTTGTACAAATTAGGAAATAGTCTACAGTTCTACAGTCGCTAATGTAAGTCAATGTTATGGTGTTCTATATGTACGTACGGTAGTGACTAGTGATTTGAATAGATATATTTTGAGAAGAAGAGTATGTTTGTGTGCGGTGGGTACGTTACCTTGTCTATATCGATACCTCAGTCTACCTCATCTTCTAACAATAATGTTTCCAGGGTAAAACGCCAAAATACGATACTTATTTATTTTATACTTCGCACTACAGAGTTATCGAGATAGTAAATAAAACAAGCGTAGGTATAATTTCAACACGTGTAGGTATACACGGTCTGAAGTAAAGGACGGTCAACTGAAATTTGATACATAGCTGCGGCATCGTGGTCTGAATCGGTTGCCTGGTCATTTGTAAAAATAGTCATACACATTTTTACAAATTTTTATTTTCCCATTATTTTGTCAATTGTCCTTTCGACATAACCATTCATTTTACTATGTAGACATACATTTTCAATCTAATCCATAAAAATGTGTTATTGGATTTGACTCTTCTTTACTTTACAGCGTGTTGTTTTAACAAGACTGATAATGTTATATTATGATTTCGTTGATCTTTCTCACTAGGTGGCTGGAGTGCAATGTGCTCTGACTGGTGCCATCTTGTTAATTTGTTCGCAATGAGCTTAGTTCCTATACTTTATGCCTCAGTTTGTTACTTATTGTTAAGTATACTAGATTTCTTAAGGCTTTCGCTCATTGCGCTGTTGTAATTGCATACGTTACCTTTATGATTTGTTAAATAACATTTTATAACTGTTATAATAAATAACGCTACAGACATAATATACTCAAATATTTAAAATAGTTAGGTTCCAATATTTTTATATTACTGTATGAACAAATTTGTAAATGACTTCTGTTTCAAAATAAGGAAAGTCGAATTTAAAAATGTAACTCTGCCCCACAGATCCAGTGTACGAAAGCCTTAACGTAAGTATATAAGTAATATTGCGTTTTTCGTATTCTTTTATGTTTGTTTATCTTTGTGCGTATACTGTAGATATTTACATACGAGTACATTGTATAACGAGTCAACTATAACGTGTCTACCTCATTTTAACCTTTGCAGAGTGTTCCGTTTCTTTAGAAGCTATCGAAGCTTTGATGTCCTGAAAGCTAACAATAATTATACCTAATACTAAACGTAAAATGTAATAATTACGGGTTCGGGTGTACCCGGTGCCGGTGTGATCCTTACTTCGTCTAATTATAATTAATTGGAAATTTTATAAATAATTGAAAGATTTTCAAAAATTTTAGCGCAATTATCTTCGTCCTAGAGCTAACCGAACACACACTAACATTTTTCAAATTTTCCACAGCTCAAAGAAAAAGTTCTCTTGACGAACATTATTTTCACAGACCAAACAGATACTTTTCCACTCTATATTTCAGCCAAAAGATTCGGAACAAATGCAACGGTTGAGTATTGCAGCTCGAGCGCACGTCGCGTCGCCCAGATGTTTACTGTACAGAATTGTTAGATGTTTAAGCCGAGATATAATGTGACACGATTATTGTAAGATGGATTATGTATCTTTATGGATGTCCAGTACGAAATTAATAAAAAGATGTTTGTTATTAAAATGTCTCATTATTTCCAAGACTGAACAAAATCATATTTTCCGGTCAATTATGGATCGAAGATTATGTGAATAATCTATTTAACTAAAAATCAATAATACATTAACTCACTCAGTATCACTATGATTATCTTCGATTTGGAACATACAAATATATGATTCCTCTAATCTTACATAATATGTTCTTGCCAAAATGTATAAGTAATTAATTCTTCTGTATCCGTGAGATAATGCTAAAATTAGTGGAACCATAGACAATCAAGAGGTCAATCCTCCTTCCCGAAATTGGTTCATAATAGTTTCAGGCGCATCTGATGAATTTTGCCAAATTTGAACGGATAAAAATCTGAATACATCCACCTACAAGTGCTTACTCCTCGTCCCGCGAGGGGGTGTGGAGTGGTGGGGGGAGGTCGTGCGAGGGGGTGTGCGAGGTGCGGAGCAGGGGGTGGAGGTTCGTTTGTAAAAAACACTCGCGCAAGGGTCGAATGAAATATAAAAAAACGATCAATATTAACTCTTTCTCGCAGCGTGCCCCCGCACGCCGCCACGTCGCACCCCCGCGCCGCACCCCCTCTCCGTGAGGTCGGAGGGACTCATTACGCGCCCTGCATCGGGTTGAGATCCCCTCACTCCAGGCCGGAGACGTGCGCGGAGGTGGGTGGCTGCCAGATCTCAAATGAGTTCATTTCAGACCGAAACACATTATTTTACTTATTACATATAGGATAATAGACCATCGCCATAGAGAGATCTCTTCGATATACGCTACGTTGATATGGCAGCTCTAAGAAACTTAAATGACCGTGATAATGCAGATATGTAGTTTTTACTGTTGAATACCCTGGAATACTCCTATGATAGAAAAGTGATCTGAGTTGGCTTTTAAAAGAAAAACAAAATGACTTTATGTACTCCACTAATCTTAGATGAATGTTAGGATTATCTCGCGAATACATAGAAGAGATTACATAATTCTGCGAGATAATTCCGCTAATCTTCATTAGCGGAATCACAGCATAATTCTTCTTCCCGCAATTTTATTGACCCTAGTGTCTGAAAAATCCGGGCATATTTTTACATTTTCTTCTTAAATAAATACTTAAGAAGAAAATGTAAAATGTAAACCGGGTGGCTAAGCTCAAGTGGCAGTGGGCTTGGCACGTTAGCCGAAGAGACGATGAGCGTTGGAGTAACCGTGTCCTACACTGGCGGCAATACAGCCCCATTCGGAAATAGACCGGAGGGAGCGTTTGTTTGAGCTCAAATACAAGTCCTCGCCTCTTCTCATCCACGAGATCCGGTCTGGATGATGGTGACTGGTGTAGGATCCGTGGTGCTGCACAGTCGTCCGCATAACAATGAATGTTCCCCAGTGGCAACATATTATAATTGATATGCAGAAGAAACAGTGTGGGTGACAACACAAATCCCTGCGGTACGCCGGGATTCACTGAAATGGCGTTCGACGAGCAACCGCCTGATTGCTACTCCATGTCTGTAGTCAGCGACCTAGTGACAGAATTTCCAGCGGTTACAATAAATTAATGTAAGCACCACATGAAGAGGAGGCTGACTGACACTAAATCGCACCGCGCACCGACACCATCCTCAGTAACTTTGTTATCAACTTCACATTTGACTTGAGAAAATGTAGAGAAAGTAATCAGTTACATACTTATTTAGCAATTCTCTTTGGTCCAGTACGAAATAAGTCAACCCACAATAATTGAGAACTTAGTCGATAACCTCACGACATGACATGTTTAGTAAGCGTTGCCATATCATCCGACTATTGAGTATAGCCATCCATGTCAGTTCTTTCTAAAAAGGAAATTTAAAATTTACAATATTGTTGAAATAAGGCCCACTCATATAAAAATACACCGGCGGCGTCGGCGGGACAAACCGCCAACTCGAGCAAATAAAATAACTCGTGTAATTTCCTCGTCTGCGGATCAGATCGGAGACCAACAATACCGGTATTTTATTTTAGAGAGGCCTTATTTCGTAATTACTCCTACGATAGCGAATCCGTCGCAGAACGTTCCGCGCATTCTCGGGCAAAAGAAGTTTCCTCCTACCCGCACGCGCCGCGCTGCCTTCGTGTTCGCTGCCTTAGTTAATTCAACGAATACCCGAGCAGAACATTGCTCGGGCGACAAACGCTCAGGAATTCGGCCGACTATTTATTAAATTAATCGACGGAATCTACTATACCTATAGAGTAGTGACGCACCCCACCCTCACCCCGCACACCTAAACCCCACCATCTACCTTCCGAACCTCCGACCCTCCCCGCCCGCCCGTCTAAAGCCTCCATCTCTATCTTCCGTTGAACAATTTTTCAATGCTGACTTAAGGCCTATCTCGATGCAATGTGCATATTGCTAATTTTTATAAGTGCGTTTAGCGAATGTTTAAAATCTTCATAAAAATATATAAGTATATAGGTATTATATATGTATTAATATACATAGATATTATTTACTCTCTTCAAAAAGAAGACATTTTGTTTTGCCAGATTTTACCCAAAAGAAGTAGAATCTTTTGTTTTTGAGACTGACAGTACTCACACAAATGCATTTTCAGTGTAAAACGCAGTAACATAGTGCAAAGCCTTCGTAAAACGAATTCTTTTATCACTTTTATTATGATGCTTGAAATAGTCAAAACATTTTACTTAAACAATTTCACGAGATTGTCCTCTGAGTGTTTTGCATCCAATTATTTCACAAAACACTTTAATCTAACCTCTAACTAAATTCATAGGTAAAAAAAAAACTAAAACTAAACCAACAATGTAAAACTGCTGTACTTCACATCGTTAGCAATATACAAAGATATATTAGGGAGAGTGACACGCAGTCTTTTCATATGCGTACTTATGCAGTGTGACGTTACAACGCGCGTCTACTCACATACATTCCACAAGCGCAATGTTTCAATGTGTTGTACCTTCCAGCTCTAATTAACTGACCTGTATGAATATGTTTAAAAATTTCGTCCACAATTAACCAACAGAATTAATGTTGAAGGAAAAAAAATCATTTCCCAAAAATAGAAACTTCTGAAATATAACTGGGAAACATCATTCAAAATAAATTCAATTCAATTGGAGATCAGTTGTCTCTGCCTACCGCATTGGAAAACAGGCGTGACCTTATGTATATATGTAAATTTACAAATACAGTACGATCAACTTGGGATAATATGATGTTTGCAATCTGGGCAACACGACCAGACAGCACGTCGAGCAGTCGTCACGGCATGTCGTTACCGTCGCCGTCCAGTGCGAAAGCTGTTCATTAATATATTGTCATACATTTTAGTCTCCTGTGCTGCCGTACCGTGGTCGTGCCGTAGTCCTGCCGTGGTCGCAGGATGCGAAATTGGGGGCCGGGCATCCTTTACCTTCACCTCTCACTTCGTGTGTAATTAATTGTAGATATTATTCGTTAGAAGTAGTTGTATTTCTTGATTTTTTTCCGGTAAATGTTCTGCTAAATGTCAGCGTCGTCTTTTCAGTATTGCGCAGAGTGATAGGTGACGTCTGTCTCGGTGAGAATCTACAAAGTGTACCGCAGACACAACAAAGGCCTACAAATACGAAGGCTTATGCGGCTCAAAAGAAGACGACGCGACGGTGCGGTGCGAGTGTCCGACACCGGCTCTCATTACCGCGCCGCCACCGCCGCGCCGCCGCCACCGCCCGCCCAGCGAGCAGGAGACGACGCGAGCTGCCGGTGACGCCACTGATGATGAAACGAATTATAATTTATTTTTGCTTTCGCTTGAGAAGTGTCAAAGAGCTTTTTCCTCCACCCTCTTACTGCCCCCCCCCCCCCCCCCCCTCTCCGTGCCGCCGCGCCGCCACCCGCTAACGCCTCACTCCCCCGACCCCGCGCGCTCGCCGCCCCGGCGACCCCTCCTCCCCTCTGTCCTCGCCCCTTCCCCGACCCTTTCCCCGCACCGCCGTCCGCGCCTCTCGCCTCCGCCCAACACCCCTTTTCTTTCGCCCTTCGTTATGAGTTCGATGCAGAAGGAATGTAACTCCGAAACAAAATTATGATTTTTTTATATATTTAGGTAAAAGTTTGGTATAATTCTATATATATTGTATATTTTATTGAAAACCACAATTAAAACTACAATCATAAATAAACTTGACACATTTAATTTAAATTTACCAACAATAAATAAAACTAATTCAGTATATAAATAAATAAATTTCCTCTAGGGGCGGCAGCCGCTTTGTCCCCGCTATACTTTGACTTTTTTCATTTGATTTATATTATTATACGGTATTGCAAAATTACTGGATTCATTTGCTTCGAGATTTTATAGTTGGAGGATCGATTGTCAGTGACGCAGGAAGATAGTCTGATCTCCGTATGTAAGAAAATGTATATTTACTGCTTGTTATTTTAAATCATGAAAAATAAAATATACCATGTAATAATTAGGGCTACCCTATTCTAACCGCACAAAATAACTGCAGCCAGACTCTTCCAAGCTCTAAAACTGAACGATCGCCGCAGGTAATTGGTTCAAACTGCGTAGGAACATCTTCTACAGAAACAGTTGTCTATAGTTGCTTAGCATCCCTCTTCACTTATAATATCCACTCGGGTACCCGTTGTCATTATATTATGAGGTAACATGTGAACATAAACCTGAACCTGGGGTGGATGAAGGTGTAGGTAAAGTGCATACATTAGTATGTATGCGCTTATGTTAGAAATAATACCCAACAAGAATAAGAACATCGATCACGATCGTCACGCGGATGTTTATACTTATCTTTTTCTGTGTATTTACTTGTGTGAGTGTGTGCCTTCATCTATTATTGTCTGTTTATGTTGGTGTATTTTCGTTGAGCTGGTATTATAATTATTTCCCCCCTTGTACTCGTACATATGTATGTACATATCGTATACGGTTTTGTTTTATTTGTGAGATTAGCATGGCAAGTGTCTATATGGGTATATGTAGGAATCTGTTTTAAGTAGTGAATGTTATTACGTAGATTTAGGATTTAAAAAACTACATTATTTGGTCCACACATTTAGGGTATAAGTGTTAGGTTAGGTTAGTAAGTAAGTTAAGTCTATAATTACATTACTTCGCTTGGTCCTCTGTTACATCAACAATACTGCAACAATCACTCTGTAATAAGCATAATATGGTGTAGTTGAGTGCTAATGCTATATAGTATGTTTGCCTACATCATTCCGTGAAATTTTTCTATAGAAATATCAACTAAGATACCTCCAAACCATCTATAAAACGGCTAGTATTCAATCACTCCTTTAAATTACATCATGCAATTTTATGTAATAAAATAACTGATCTTAGTATAACGCAGGTCCTATAGTTTATTAATTTGAAAAATAACCACAATTACCTAAACATTGACACGATGATTAAATTATAGTGTCCTACTAAAGGCCGCTGCATACGTAGCGGGGCGCCGGCGGGAGCGGAGCGGAGCGGGGAAATATTCTCCATAATAATATATTATATCCCGCTCCGCTCCCGCTCCTCCGCCGCTCCGCTCCCGCCCCGCCGCGTATAAACACGTGCTTGCACTAGTTCCTGAGGATCCTGCACAAAAGCTCGCCCCGCCCCCGCCCCGCCGGCGCCCCGCTACGTATGCAGCGGCCTTAACCCTTTTATTCTCTCATCGATGTTCTATCGCCCTTTTTCCAGCGTCATACGCGCCTTAAGAATTTTTGTTTTGCATTTGGGTGTGGCTGGAATCCAGCGACTTCATTAAGCCTTTCAGCTCTATGAAGTCATATGCAGAGCCACATACTTTACCTGTCATGGGGCTGAGCACGCGTGTGCATATTTTACCGTTTATAAGCTGAACCATCTCTGCACTGCCTGCCTTCTAATTGTGAAATAAACTTACTTTATTATTCGCTTCAGTCGCCCTGATGACGGAGAGCACGCGCCAGTCCGAAACGTTGGCCAAAAAGACTGCGAATACCAACGTTGGTTAAGCAAATTTATCTAGTATAGTTAATATTCATGGCAGGCTAAAAGTGTTGTCTCTTATTTTTGGTTACTGCTCAGCCACGCAGTATCAGTTCATAATGATATAGCGTGCAGTCTGCTTAGAGACATTTCCTAAACAAGGTTGAAATCACATTCGGTTCAGTGGCTCCTCAGTTTACCTAAATCAGACAGAAAGAAATCCTGGCATTCAAACATATATATATTTATATAGATAGAGAAAGTTGAACTGAATTTAGTTTAACGAATAAATACATATCACAAAGTAAATCAATCAAAGCCAGGTACAAGACCGCAGATAATACGGAATCCTCGTTGCGCGAGTTAATTAACTCGTCTGACCGTTTTTTTAAAAGCTCGCTTTGAATTCCTAATATTATTAAACTATAAAAATATATATGCGTAGGTATGTCTTACTTTTTTTTATTCGGTTAAAAAGCATACAAAAATCGCAAGAGGTCGCTCGCTCGCACACATATTGATGTGGGGTATGAATAGTATTAATAATTAATTAAGTTATAGCAGTGTGGTTCGAGACTTGTTACTTTTCTGTTTTTCCCTCGCTACCTCATCTTCAAAGGAGAAAGCCGAGAGGGGGGTGGCGGCGCGCCGAAGGGGTGGTATTAAGAGGGGGGCAGCGAGCGCCGGCTCGGCCTCCCGCCACCCTCCCGCGCGCCCTGCCGCGCTCGCCCGCCGGAGGGCGCCGGAGGGCGGGGGGCGAGCGAGGGGGCGACAGATCCGCCCGGGATACTGAGAGGAGTTTTAACCAATTAATTTTGTTCCTCAACGCAAACTTAGCTATACAATAATATAGGAGTAGCTATATAATACCCGTAATAGACGGCTAACTTGGGCCGCGGCGCGGTGGAGACTCGGAGAGCCGGGGAGCTCGGAGGCATATCTGCGCGCACAGGAGCGGCCCGCGGGCGGACGTGGCGCGGCGCGGCGCGGATGCCTCGCGTGGCCGGAATTCTACTTGGCTACCTTCTCATAACGATATTTCAATTTTTCTTAAGCTCTCCGTTTTTAGATTTTACATTTTAATGGTATTTTGCCGGATGCTTCACTGCATGCCGGACAGGAAACTCATAATATCCTTGACTCAGTTATGTTTTACCGTTCGAGCCAAAGCTTGGAATGTTCCAAGATGGCGAACGACATTAAAAAATTATTAATATTTTAATATATTCTAAGACGATATCAAATCCACTCAGCATTCAATTAGTCCTCATTCTTAAGGCGCTCGTCGGAAAGCAGTAAAATTATCCATTTCAGTGATTTAGAAATTGAAATTAATTCAGATTTACACATTGTAAAAGTCTCATTCATTACTCATCACTTCAGGCTTTTAGTCCCAAGTTTTATATCTTATCTTTACATTATTTAATTTAATTTGAAATATATTGCATTTTCTATTTCCAAAATAAAATCTAAGAGAATGAACTGGCATTACCTTAAATCAATCATTTTAAAACAATAATATGAATAGGATACCATCTTTCTTAGGCTATGCCATCCATTCCTCACCCACAACAGGTGTTTGACGTGCACAAAAACAACGAACCCGCCCCCTCTGTTGACGCAGCCATATGTGGTTTCACGTGCTACTTCCAGAAATCTCTTCACTACTTTCAGCGTAACGAATCTATGAAAAACCTCTAAGCCCCATTTACCTCAAACTCTACCTTTTCAAACAAAAATATCTCCCGTAAGAAGCGTGCGGCGTCTCACTCATTCTCCGACGCGCGTCAATATGTCGCTCTATAAAAACAACTTTGTACTGTGTTAAAAAACTCCAGCGAGCACGAAAAAACAAACCGCAACGGAGTTAAAAAACAACGCACGCGAGACACCCTTTCCCTTTTTATCCGTCGGAGTAGTGCCGCATTTTTTACTGTTAAAAAGAGGGCTTAAATTTTTTTGATTACTGCATTATATAAATTAATAACCGAACGTGCCCGTAAGCTGTAGGCAAGCAACACTTTGGTTTTTTTAGCGTAGGTAGGTAGATAGATAGGTAGGTTTGGTTTTTTGGCTGCGGAAGGAGACACGGCAACCTACTGATTATGTTTACGTAGGGACAGGTGTCGCTCGCTTCTACTGTCTTTTTCAATTAATAAGTTGGACATTCACTTTGGTCCTTAATAGATAGCAATCTATCTTCTATACCTACATATAATAAAATCGTAAAGGCAAGAAAGTCTGTACCACAGAAGTCAGAGTCTGTACATTGAATATATTCGGAAAATACTAACTGGCGCCACTTAGAATTAGTAACTGAATACGATACAAAAGTTTTTACAATTTTTTTCTGTGTGTACGCGCATCACGCAAAAACCATTGAACGGATTTTGACGAAACTTTGAATAGTAGCAGTGTATATTCCAGAATAACATAATATATAAAAAATATGAAACATTAAATTTATTAAAATTATTGTAAAAAAATATTGCTCGTTTAAAATCACGTAGTCCAAATGACAGTTTTCTTCAGAACTGGCAGCAAATACAATTTGAATAAAATATTCATTCGAAATTTAAAAATAAGTACGTAGAACAAAAATGTCAGTTCACTTTTTTTATTTTTAACTTTGCTCTACTTGACACAATAATTGTGTTTAAGTCATAGATGTAGGACAGCGTAAAATTCGAGGTCTGTGGTTTAAGTATTTTTACTTTCAATAGCATACAATTTCTATGAGAAAGATGCATTAAAATCTTATTGAAATAGTAATTACGATTGATTACGTGCAAATCTCATAATAAAACTTACGACTTTGCACCCACCACCTGCACCACTGTTTTCATTCTTTTCGGGCAACTTAGCCGATTCGAAAGAATTTTTACAAAACTTTCCAAAATATAATTCGGCGTTTAAAATATTCCACGGAGAACCGAGAAAGTATTCCAAGACCAATATATGCCAATGCCTTCGATCATAAAAAATATACTTTCAAAATTCAAGGACAAATAGGTATATCATCGCGTAGAATCACTTAGACTACCAGTTCACGACGCTGAACATACATTTTTACAAATCAACTTCATGGGAGACGATGATGTGCAAGCAAGCGAAAGCGATATTCTTCTGCAAGAAAGTAACGAATAACGACGCCGAATACGGAGGTGCGCATGGTAGACCCATATATTTCTTAAAGAAAGTAACCTAAGAACGAGGCCGAAGGCCGATCTGCGTTCAGGTAAGTAAACGTTAAACCTTCTCGAATAAAATAAGCAACTACGGGCGAGGCCGCAGGCCGAGCTACGTTCAGGTAAACAATAAAGCTTCTCGAAGAAAGTAAGTAACTGAGCGTTCTGGTAAATGTGCGTTTAGAAAAACGATAAACCTTCTCGAAGAAAGTAAATAAGGGCCCAGCCGACCGCCAAGCTGCGTCACGTAAACGATATCGCTATATATATTGAAGAAAATCAATAAGGGCGAGGCTATCGCGGGAGAAGGTTATCGTTTACCTGAACGCAGCTCGGCCTTCGGCGTCGCCCTTAGTTAGTTACTTTCATCGAGAAAAACGTCGTTTACCTGAACGCAGTTTGACCTCGGACCTCTCCTTTAGTTACTTACTTTCTTTTTGTCATGTTCAAGCGGACAAAGTAGCAGGCAACAGCTATGTAGTCTACTTAATACAATTCTTAACACACTGACTGACTGGCAGACAAAGCACAGCCTAAACCGGTGGGTCTAGCTCACGTCTAGCTCTAGCTAGACTCTATAGAAGCATGAAAGTTTGTATTGAAATTGGTATTTTTTTACCCGACTATTTTTAAATTAGAAATATTGAAATAGTTTTTTGGAAACTCATCCCCTAAGAAGGTTAAATATGGGATATAAGTTTGTGTTGATATTTGAAACATGGAAATTGGTATTTCGGCTTCTGTTTAAATAAAAGTCAGATGCGTCAGCGATTTGGGAAATTCACCCTTAAGAGGGAGGGAGGGATAGAAGGACGGAAAGAGGGAGGGGAGAGAGAGAGAGATAGAGAGAGAGAGATATTGTGATTCATATTGGGACGCTTGAGTTTAAGGCGGTACAAAAGCACACCTGAAAATTTATAGATGAACCCCTTTTGTGCTTTTGTACCGCCTTCAACTCAAGGGTCCGAATATGAATCACAATATCGATTCATATATGTATTTCAATACAATGACAGAGAAAATGTCAAAATATTATTTATAGGTAGATACTTTTTAATTCTAGTTTTTTTTATGTCTGTTTTATGTTTTTTAAAATAGTTTTTATTTTTAAATATAAAACAGCCGAGCAGACAGGTCTAGTTTTATACACGGAACCCTAAGAATTGGGTCACGTAGTATCGAAACGGAAGACACCACATCATATGGATAATTGCATGTATCCCGTCTGTTCTCTGCGAACATCAACTCGTGCCATTACGAGCCATCCCGTCCCGTCCCGCCCCGCCCCGCCCCGGTGTGCGGTCTGGTGCAGTCTGCCACCTGTGTGTGGCCGTCGTCGTCGTCACCACTATAAACGAACGCTTCAATATTTCTTTTTCGAAGAAAACCTACCTTTATTTCAATTTGGACCTTATCGTTCATTCATCTTATCCTATCAATTCATTTTCCTAAGAAAATCACTTTCGTAGTATTCAATATGAATTATTCCTTCCGGCCTACGGTGTCCCTACAAAACTCTGCACTTGGATCTCCAGCTTTTTGAGTGGTCGGTCGATCTTTGTCACCCTAGATGGAGCCTGCTCGGCCGACTACTTAATCAATGCTGGTGTTCCACAAGGATCCGTGCTGTCGCCTACGCTGTTTTTATTGTTCATCAACGACATGCTCTCGCTCGGCGAAATACACTGTTACGCGGACGACAGCACGGTGCACGAAGGGTTCATCAAGGACTGGAAGGGTAGAGAGGCCTCAGCAGCAAACGCGAGACGCGAAACTGTTGCTCGGGCTGACCAGGTTCTCGAAAAAGTATCCTCTTGGGGGAAGAAGAACTTGGTCAACTTCAACGTAGCCAAGACGCAAGCTTGTGCCTTCTCTACTAAGGCTGATCCGTTTCCTCTCCTAGCCACTTTTCAGGGCAGCCAAGTCCCCAACGATGGTAGTCTGGGCGTCCTGGGTATGGAGGTGTCCAGGGACGTTGGGTTTCGATCGTTCATAGAGTCCAAGGCAAAACTAGCGTCTCGAAAATTAGGGGTCCTTTACCAATGTCGGCGTTTTTTCACGCCGGTCCAACTGCTTACACTCTACAAAGCACAAGTAAGACCGGTGATGGAATATTGCAGTCATCTTTGGGAGGGTTCCCCTGAGTACCTTCTTTCAGCCTTGGATTCTATTCAGCGACGAGCCATTCGCCTCATTGGTGACTCTGTACTCACAAAGGACTTTCAACCTCTAAAGCACAGACGTATCGTTGGGTCATTGAGCCTGTTTTATCGGTACTACTATGGCCGCTGCTCTGACGAACTTGCTTCCCTTATCCCTCCTCCTCCTGTTCGCCTTCGCCAAACCCGCCATACTCTCGCGGAACACCCGTTTGTAGTCGACAGAAGAGTTCTTCGAACTGCACGATTCTCTAAATCGTTCTTGTGTCGCACTGCAAAGGCGTGGAACGGGCTGCCAGGGAATATCTTCCCCCACTCCTACAATCCACGGATCTTCAAATCGCGGGTTAATAGCCTTTCCCCAGCAACATTAGTCCACCTCCAAGCCGGACTGGCACCTCCTCGGGGGTGAAATTGGCTGCGCCTGAGGTTGCGACCTCGGTACAAACAGTACAAAATATGTGAAAAAAAATGTCTTAAAAAACATGAGACCGACTTTTTTTACAAAAAAAAAAATAGAATTAAAAAGTATTAAATAATATTTTGAAATGGTCTCTGTCATTGTATTGAAATATATGAATCGATATTGTGATTCATATTCGGACGCTTGAGTTGAAGGCGGTACAAAAGCACAAAAGGATTCCATCTATCAATTTTAAGGTGTGCTTGTGCTTTGTTTTATAAGAAGTAGATAGAGATTAGAACATTACTTAACAGAACCTAAAAAAAATACATCAGGCTATTATTAATATTAGCTGAGCAGGGGGTCGGAAATGAACGCAGTCGGAGAAAAATCGTAACTTCGTTATGCGTGATGTAATCGAAAATTACTCAACCGATTTACATAGGGTTTCGAGCAATCACATTGCTCGAAACCCTATGTAAATCGGTCGTTTTACAATTATTGTAATTTTTGTAACATCACGCCATCTGTTACAGCGGATGAGTAGTATGGTCAAAAGTAATCGAAATTTGAGAAAATGAAGTGCCCTATTGGCATTAGGTACCTAACATAAATCATAATTTAGCCCTTTCATTATCCCACTGTTAGACATAGGACTCCCACTTCGCTCGCGCCCTTATTCATATGAGCTGAGCAGTAGGGTCGAACGGAAGTGAACCCAGCCTTCCGGCACAGATTATTACTAATAGTTACTTAACAAACTGGCATTGTCAAAAAATAAAACCTGGCGAGCGGAGCCGCGGTCTTAGCTAGTTGAAAATAAAAATTAAATGTTCCGCCTCAAAATATCTTTATTCGTTCAGAAGACAATTCCTTCAAACGTTACATTGAAAAGTAAACATAATGTACATTATTTACTTATAAGTCCGTGCTCTAGCTATTATAAGTCTTTAAAATTACAGAATTTCACAACATCTAGGTACTAAACATGTGCACTAAGCACACGTACGTTCGTGTACGTCTTTAAAAGAGTTCCGTCATTTTGTAAACACTAACCGAAGTTTGTATTCTGAATTTGAAATTGTACATTCCTAGGGAAGCTCGCAAGGATTCTCAAACAGAGCGAAATAATGTTTTGTTCGATATGCATTATGGTTGCGCGTCGATAGGAACAGAAAAAAATACCTTTTACCTATTCGGAGATCAATAGGTGATCCCACACACGTGCGATGATGGGACGGGAGCATGTCTGTCTAACTACATACATAAATGCCCAAACTCTTCATTCAGCATTTCGCAACAATAGTGGCCGCGTGGAGCGAATCTATTCATAATTATTATTTCTTGTTGCATTTTAGAAAATGTTAAAAGTTTTATGTACACAATGTTATGTATAACGTAGGTATATCACATCATATTAATTATTCATACATCAAATATATTTACTATTTCACTATTTTTATTCGTAGGTTTTTCTATTTCTATTAAGAAATTATAGTACGAGTAGGTACATAGGCGTTGTAATATCTGCTCTTATGTTAGTCGAGGACGAGTAACTCGACCAATCCGTAAATTTAATTGTATACTTCAAAAGTTTTCAAAACCAATGCAAGTGTTGACTGATGTGATGACTGATGAGCCTTCTTCAGAACAAATGAGGTTTAGGCAAGAAGTCAAAATTGTACGAAAGTCGGGATAGTGTAGGACCTAAGTTTTCTCAATACTAACCACATTCCTTCCCCTATAACCTCTTGTAACAAAAATTAAATTGTTGTATCTTCCTTCACTCTTCGAAACTTTGATATTATGAACGTTGCATATCACCTTCACCCACTCCACTCCACGTGTGAAATAAATGAATAACTATTCGTAATAAAACTCGAAAAAAAAATCCACCCACTGCGTCCCCTCAAAGCCTTTATTTTGATAGCGAATGTCGGTTACCGGGTGCTCCATTGTCGAACAATCGATTTGATTATTGATTTTTACGCTGAATACTTCCTTTTATTGTGTGCCCGTTGAATCCCGCGTCGGCATCCCGCTCCCGCTATGTATCTACTATTTACTTTATGATAAAGAACATAAAGGATGTATGCGCTCGTAATCATTAATAATGCGACGGCCATAGAACTTGTTGCGATTTCACGATCACTCGAATGCGCAAAGGACGTCATTTTCTGCAGTGTCACTCTTCCCCTCCCTCGCGCCCCTCCAGCCCCTCCTGCCCCTCCTGACCTCGCGGAGCTCATTGCTGAATAAAACCGAGATTGGCATCGAAAATTTAGCAAATCCCAGCCAAATCAATCATTGTATTACTATAAATATGCTCCATTTGGAATGAATTGTAAACGCAATGCCAAACCAAAATATTTCGTTTCAAAAACAATAATTAGTGTTAATAATTAGTGTAATTAAATGCATCTGAATGTATCTTTAAATAAAATGCAGGTACTGAAACTGAAAACGGTGACAACGAATTAATAAATTATGTATTTCGTTTTATTTCACTCATCCCACAGAACCAAACATACAAGCAAGACGTTCCCAAAAAAGAAATTTTCAAATTTTAAGTATTAGAATTACAGTAAAACTTGAATAAAAATTTTCTTTAAGTCGAAATCTTTTTAATACTTACTAACTAAAAGAAGGCGCTCACGTCGTAGATGTAAAGGATGTTATTGCAAAATCACTAATCCGCATAATGTTCGTTGTGTGTCGCTACTGGACGCCACATCGCTCCTGTCTTCTGTTGTGTTCCGTCCGTTGCTGTTTGTTTGTTGTTTGTTTATTTTATTCAAATAGCTGAATGTCGGCCGTGTTTGCTCTGTGTTGTATTTAATCCTTTTCTTGAGCCGACTGACAACAGTGACAAATAGTAGCCGGCCCATTTGTTGTGGCCCATTGTGTGTTTGTACAACTGGATTGTGTGCCATAGTAACTTTTAGAATGAGGCCTCGTCTGATGTGCAATTTTGAATTTGTAAATGGTAAACAATATTTTTTCATTAAATAATTGTTTGCTGAAGAATTTCATAGTCATGCTTTCTTAAAATCTGTTATATTACTAGATTTCGCCCGCGGCTTCGCTCGCATGAAATACGTATTTAAAAAGAAGAAAGTAAGTAAGCCCGCTACCGTACCTTTATTTCGGCGCGCAGAACAATTCGGTTTGTATGACAGCCACATCTCAGAACTTAATTTTATTTAGCCTATCCTGTGTATCGTATAGCTTAATGTGCTTGTACTAAGTTTAGTCGAATTAGGATGATCTGTTTAAGAGTTATGAGAACATACATACATACATGCATACATACATACACACATACATACAGAAAAGATTTCTAAAAATCGTCAAATTAGTTTTAGTATCATACATAGAGTCTACAAACGCAATAACTCATGTCAGCCTCGATAGCTCAGTGGGGCAGACAGTTGGCTGTCGCTATTGATTGTTAAGCAACGCTGGGCGCGGTCAGTTCTTGGATGGGTGACAGCTCGACCGTTGGAGGCTGACCGTGGTTCGGATTCCACGTAAAACTGTAGGTCGCTTCCCTTCTTACCTTACTAGGTGGTAGGGTTCAACCCGCCCGGGTTGGTACCCCCGCACTGAATGAAACGTCGGTCGAAACGGCTACGTGTTTTCCGTCCAGTTCAGTGTAGCCGGCACGACCGAAGGGAAGCACTGACATGGCACCTAGCTCACCCGGTGTTATGGCCTGACATCACGGATGTTGTAGGAGATGTAGCCAACCGTGTCAGTTTCCATAAAAAAAAAAACAAAGTAACTTACTCCATGATTATTGATTACATATTTATTATTAGTATTGATACGACACACGAAACACATGAAATGAAGGGAGGCACTGACATGGCACCTAGTTCACCCGGTGTTATGGGCTGACATCACGGACATTGTAAGTGATGTAGCCAACCGTGTCTGTCTCCATAAAATAAAACACATTTTTTGCGAATTTGCGCGAACTTTGACTAGATTTTGCCAGTTAGTTCCGCTCGCGTAGTAAGTATTAGGAATACAGTTTACCCATTATAAACAGACGTTATTTATTAGTAGAGATGATGTGTCACGTCACGTCGTTACGTTTATACATTTTTCTACTCACATAGTAAGGAAAGACGCACCGGGAGCGGGCGTTCGGCTGGCGGAAGGCGGCCGCCGATCGTTGTTCTGTGTGTCTACTACTGCTTCTACAACTACAACAAACGACATCATGGTGATTGGTGTTAATGTCGGATTATTAAGATATTACTCTATTAACTAGACTAGATCTACCCGCACCGCTCTGGGAATTCTTCGAAGCGCCTACGAGGCCGCGAAGTTCGTTCCAAAACAAAATATTGAGGTAGGTACTCATCCAACAGGTCACTCGATCCGAGATCGCGTTCCCTCACAATCACAATCAAGAGAATTCGCAAAAATGTTTTGTCTGCTAATGAAACTTCATCTCTTCGTAACCAGATATTAGAGCTGCTGTGAGGAGATACCACCTCCCAGTAGGCTTACAGTGTAAAGCACATCAACATCTACCTACATAAGCTTCTCGCCAAATATAAAAACTCGGGCGGCATCCGATTTTTTTCGTAAGTAAAAAGTGGAGGTGTTTAGAAAAAGGCAAGGCTCCAACAGCTGGCATTAATTTGTCGAATCGCTCGGTTAGGATGGGTTGTAATAATACGTTTGGTGGATTTCTGCGTTTATTTCGAATATATTTGGTCGATGTGCGAGGCATCTCATCAGGCCATCTATTATGTGGACGATGTCGGGTTTAGCACTAACATATTATCTGAAATAAATTCCTGTATTTTTTCTTTATAGGATTGAGAAGGCGTACTCAATACTGTACGCGCTCTTAATTTATGAGTTTATGCATTAGTATTAATTAGAATATTTTTAGATATATAAGAAATATTATTATTCACTATTATAAAATATTTTGAGATAAAATTTTCGTTGTGATAGACTTGATAGTTGACCAATTAATTGTAGAGAGCGTTCCACTCCACCACGGTTCCACCTAAAAGTTCCCTTCGCCGCCGTTATGTTGGCTCCACTGTCTATCTGTCAAAACAGCGTTGAGGGTTGCTATGTGTACGGATTTACCCGTAATTATCAGTATTGACCGTATTTTTTGTACGGTAAATACCGATTACATTATGCAATCCTCACAATCTGGCAGCACGAATTTAAGCACTGACAGTGACACTGACAGTGGAGCCAACATAACGGCGAAGGGAACTTTTAGTTGGAACGCTCTATGCTGTAATTTTTTTAAAGTTCTATTGTAATATTGAATGTTTAATGGGATTTGTGCCTAAATAAAGACATTTTTATTATTATTATGTTATTGTTATGTTAACTGCGGCGTAACTTAACCTTCCAGGAAATAAAAAAAAAGCTAAAATAAACTAATAATGTTTCCTTGGCTGTAATCGTCCATTTCTAGGTTTTCTATATTGTTTATTGTTTATTGTATAATTTCATCCATAGGCAGGTAACCTACGCTTGGACTTGTCGAAAATTCCGCCAGTTCTAAATTCAATGCGAAGAAGAACTGACAAACAAACTTCACAAGTCACAATGTTCTGTTAGTACCTTATAAGTATTATATTATAGTAACTTACAAATAATAACCCCTACTACCGCTCACAAGAGCATTAATATTTACAGCATAAACATGAATACTGAAGAATCTGACCACACTGCCTATTTAAATTACCTATATCTGGTGTATAGTGCCATCGTCAATTTTGATATTTCATATTAAATCAAGTCAAATAAAACAATTAGTTTACGTTTATTACAAAGAAATGTAATAAGTCATATTAAAAATCAAATGATACAAAGCTATAAATGATAAAAATGGATAATAATGATAAAAATACAAAGATAAAAATGGAAGTTAAATATAAGTACAAACATACCTGGGCGACCGAAATTCACTCGGCGTCAACAGATGGCACTAACTGACATTTCGTGTTTTTAATGTTAAAACGCACTTTCTCACCTATCTAAATAAATTTGTAAAATAAAATATTATCTAAATATAAAATTTCATCCAAATCTTTAGAGCCGTTTCCGAGAAACCAATCATAATATACAGGTATAATATACAATATACATACTTACATATCACACACGCTGAATCCCGACAATCGGGGTAGGGTAAGCAGAGTAGATAGATAGATAGATAGAAAATTCTTTATTGCTCCAGTAAACATTAAACAGTAACAAATACATTAGAAAATTTACATAAGGTGCAAAGGCGGACTTATCCTTTACAGAGATTTCTTACAGTCAACCTTTGGATGTTTGAGATTCGATAATATAGTGGAATGTAAGTAGGTAGTAGCAAAAGAGTCGAGCGTGAGAATTGGAGATAAAATAATAATAAGAATACTTAAGAGTAATCGGTGTTGTGCTGCAATAACTCTGTTAAATTACAGCACAACACCGACCACCACGTTTCGCAAAGTATTCGAACAAGATTCAATCGATCAAGCAGCAAGTAAGGCACGAAGACCCACCTGCTGCATGACTCGGTGGAAGTACCGTGCCAAGGTGAGAGGTGGCGTACCTGTCGCCCTTTAGCACGGCATCTTGTCCTTATCTCTTAGTCGCCTCTTACGACATGCACGGGGAGAGATGCAGTGGGGCTATTTTTATTAAGTTAGTACCGGACCGGCCCCACACGGTACATACATATTACAAGATAGGAATCTGAAAACATATTTATGTTTCTAGTAATCTGCCTAAAGTTATATGAGTTTGTTTGTGTGTACCTACAGGCTACCTACATCACCTAGGTACGTCACCCGTGCCGTTTCGTCTGATCTTCATTCAGTGCGGTGGTATCAATTCAGTGCGTGGTACCTACCTCCTCCCACCTATCCAGTAAAGTAAAGGTGATTGATGGTGATTGTTTACTCTATATTTCTTACATGCTAACGTCGAATGTATGCGGAGCGGGGAGCGGGGGGCGGGGAGCGGGAGGGGGCGGGATGTGTGAGCGGGTCGCGTGGCGCGCGCGGCGGCGGCGCTGCGCAGGCGTCAGGTGTTCTATTGCAGCAAGATGGCGCTGTACCGTCATCCATTGTGCAACCTCTACAAAAACTACTAAAAAGAGTAAAAAATCACCCTTTCATTTAACCCTACAAAAAATCTCCACAAAGGATTGGAACTAAAAATCGTACTAACGGGTGGTGTAACCCAATAGCGATCAGCACCTTGAGGAAATTGGGTTACCGACACAAAAATAGCATTTTTCTGTGTAGGTTACCGTTGCAATATGTTAACCTTTTTACCTAATTCTTCTAAAAAGGATCTGCGCCAGCCAACTGCATGGGTGCTGTAAAAAATAGCAGTTAGAAATTTTGTACCTACATACTTGATGCAAGTAACGGTGCTCCATCGTGGAATCTTGTGAGTTGTGATCCCTATGGCTCCTGGTATATTCTTACTTATTCATACATAACAATTATTTAAAAAACCGGCCAAGTGCGAGTCGAACTCGCGCACCGAGGGTTCCTTATCGCCATGTCATGGTTAACGCCACTCACGCCATTTATGGCGTGTTATGAAATACTTCATATTAGTTAAATGTCATGATTAGTTAAAATGCTTCACGCTCTATTCGTTAGATGGCGCGCGCGCATACACTATTTTTGGTTTGTTCTATGGGAGCCCCCATAATATAATATAATAACACATATTCTGTGAAAATTTCAACGGGCTACCTATTACGGTTCAAGAGATACAGCCCTCTGACAGACGGACGGACGGACGGACAGACGGACGGACAGACGGACGGACGGAAAGACAGACAGACAGACGGCGTAGGCTTAGTAATAGGGTCCCGTACCGGATACGGAACCCTGATAAAAAAGCTTGTTCGGTGCGAACGTCATTCACACGCAGAGGGTTCCGTAGCTATTGCCTTCTTGCACGCATAACGAGGGCGCGCGCGGTTACTTCGTGCTCCATATTGCCGCCGGCCGTTCACTCCGCGCGCCTCGCAGCCTCCAACGCGCGCCGCTCGCGCCCGTAATACGTTTCTACGCTCAGAAAAATGCTATTTTCTCTATGACCCGTTTAAGATAAAATATAAACTTTAAAATAATTTTCTTGCCATTAGCAGTAATCCTGCAATATTTTTTAAATTTTTCATTGAGCAAGCATTTTCGTTTTGGAATTCTGACAGTTTGGTCAATACACCCCGGAGCCGACAAAACCAATTGTACAAACTTTCCATACCATAGCTTTTTAAGCAATAAAAATAATATAAAACGCATAGTATCATTCTAGACTTTGAAAGAGCTTTTCATCGATGCCTACTCAACCTGTTAAAATATTTTTATTGTCAATTTAGTTTTTGCGACCCATATTAATTAAATTTGAGGACCAAAGTCTCGGTAGTTTAGTGGTGCGATCGGTCGACTGCCGTCCGTGATCTTAAGCACACGTAGGCACGGTCAGCCCGGGTTCATACCACCGCAATGAATGAAATATCCAGATTGATTACCATTACTTACTTACTTACCATTATAGCAGAGTCATAACATTTTTTTTTATTGCGTTCGATCTTGGTGGCTGTTTTTGAGGTCGGAGCCTCAGACACAGCTAATTTCACCCCCGAGGAGGTGCCAGTCCGGCTTGAAGACGGGATAATGTCGCTGGGGAAAGGCCAGTAACGCGCGATTTGAAGATCCTTGGATTGTGGGAGTGGGAAAAATAATCCCCGGAAGCCCATGCCACACCTTTGCAGTGCGACACAATAGGATGCTCCTTGCACCGCGATCGTTGAAATCAAAATCAACGTAAGCAAGTATGTGTTTTATTTTAACAGTGCAATTTAATTAAATATTATATTACCAGAAATAAATCGCAAATCTGCGAAAGAACCAATCTCCACCCTTAAAGAAACCTGAATACCCAATGAGCACCGCCTAACGCCTAATGTAACTCACCACATTGCAGCTAATTCATAAGCACTGTAAAAATATACACAAATACTTTCCCCGAAATAATCCTTTCCCACAAGCATACGCTTAAATCGACCTTGAACCATAAAAAAAATCAATACGCGACCATTGTGGCGGCACAAGTGCATTTTTACTGCGTCAGCTGACGCAGTTCATTGCACTTTTTATGATTCATCTCGCTCAGTGCATGGACAAAAACTGAATGTCTATGCGAAAAAAACGTAACCCTTCCCCACAGCAGCGTCGCGCGGCGTGGTGTTGCGTGGCGTGGCGTGGCGAGGCAGGTACCCACTATCACTACCCACACTACACTACTACTCTGCCCCCCGCCCCGCTCTCTATACTCGTGTTCTGTCTAACCCTTTAGAAAAACGCTTACAAAAAGCGGAGGGGACGCGGAACGAAATGGTAAGAAAGGGTTGCGTGGCGCGCTACGCATGCGTATGACGCAAAGGGTTGAACTGTGGGTTGAACGAACCTTTTTGTTGAAAATTTTACCGAGCATTTGAGTAGATTTGAAGACAAAGACAAAGACAAATCATTTATTGCAATTTTTGTAGAGTATTTTTATATTGATCGCCTGAATAATGTTAGAATACTTTGGCGAATATTTTAAAAGTTATTATAACTAACACGATAGCGACATTAAAAAACAATTTGATATTTTGAAATTAAAATTATTTCTAAGCTAAACAATAGATTAAATCAAAACGACCTTGCGGTTCGAGTGTTCCTACCTACCAGTTTGCCTTATGTATCTGTATGTATATAATTGGACCCGATCATGGCTCTAAACTTTTTACAATTCACAAAATGATTTCCTTGAGACTCTCTGCCTCGTATACAAATAACATACAAGGCGCAACGGGTCCGTCGTCGTGTCGGTAGTATTATTCAAATTGCACTAACGACAAATGCATCTAATTCGATAATAACGAAACATTCGGCAGAACACAGGCTTGCGCTACCATGGCCCGAGTAAAACTATAATTAAGAAAGATAAATATCATTTATTACAGTTACGAAAGTCGATTTAAAAAAACTACCCCTTTCACCCCACAATTTGTAACCCTTACGGCGGCGGCCGCGCGTCACGAGCTACGCATAAAAAACACCGACCGTACACGCTACGAGAGGTGCAAAGAAAGTAAGGCAAGTTATGGGTTTAGTTCGGTTTGCTTCAATTTGGTAAAATTATGAGTAAAATGCAATTTATATCCTTACGTAACCCATAGTGTTATTTCATCTTCTGAAAACGCTTTGCACATTGCCTGCTCTCTTCAGATTGCACATGGATATGACTCTTTTCAGAAAAAAAAAATCTTCTTTGCACAATATACATTATCATATTAAAAAATATATGTCATTTTGTCATTAATTATTGCATCTGTCATATTGTGCATTCTGCCATCTTTGCATGGTGAATAAAGGAGTAATTAGAGTTGGTATTGTAGGTACGGTAGGCACATGCGTGTTTAAGTAGTGGCAGCAAACATTTTTTAAAGTAGACTAAGTGAACATGAAACAATTTCTGAAGTTTCTTGTCAGTTCTCCTTTACTGTGATATAACTGGCGGAGTGGAGCACAATGTTCTGCCTATGGATGATCCACAAACAATAATGCTTATACACGGTGTTGCAACCCCAACCGTAAAACCCGAAAGGGGGTGATTCTGTACGTGAAATAGAACAACTTTTGTTCTACGACTTTTTAATTTGAAGAAAAAAAATTTTTTTTTCTCCATACATTTTGAGAATGGGCATTTAAAATTTTTATGGAAAAAATAATTTTTATGCTTTTGCGGCACGAGCCTTCTCTTTGCGCTTTGTATTCGCTGCTCTGTGACCGTATGTGTTTTTAGGGTATCTCTCGTGTACGAAACTACTGAGTCTAAATTTTAAAAAAATAGGAGAAGCATAGGGCCTTCCTTATAGTTTACAGGGAAACCTAAACGAAAATCCTAAGTTTTAAAGTTCTCACGGAAAACATAATGGTACGGAACCCTCTCCACGCGAGTTCGACTCGTACTTGACCGCCATTTATATGTTGCCGGCACGGTTGGCTGCGCCCAAAACTTCAATCGTTATTCGTATAGATCAGACACCGACAATAACACCACTACTCGCGAAACCACACTCAGTGAGGCGCCATACGAGCTTACCTACCTACTCACCGAAACACCATAGCATATTTTCGCCGTACGACGTAGAAACCATTTTGAAAAGCGTTTGATAGTAAACCTGTTCCCTCGCATGTTCCGACTTGGAATAGTTCCGCCTCCTTACTTGTCTAGCCCACTATTCGTATTGCTACAGTTACATAACGCTTTTTCCATAATAATAGAATCATTAACGAAAACAGAAGAGCGGGCAGCTGATTTATTGGACGGTAATCGCCGCTGTCGTAAATAGGCTTTTTTCTAATGAAGTTTTTTGGACGAAAGCTCAGTTGGCTCGGCCGCAGCGCCAGCCCGCACCCGGCCTCTTGCTCGATAACTGATGTGAGGCTAAACGTTATACAATAAATGCTAATGCTCGACGACGCCTCCTTTTATATTCCAGTTCCACTGCGCCTCGCTCGTGTCCATCCACGAGTCAGTGTCCATCAGTGCAGGAATTGAATAACGTGATAAGTATGTTCAGCATGTGGAAGAAAGAGGTTAAAGACGAATCTAACACTCGTTGTTATGAGCTGATCTGACACATCAAGATTTCTTGTACATAGAATGCGCTTTCAATTGATTGGAGCACGGTCGCGTTCCGTTTGGGCTGAAAGCTATAGAATTTTAATGTCACCAAAAGCCAATGGCGAACGCGAACGAATACGATCATTCGCACGAAATCTCACATTCAAGCTGCCCGTATCAAGGTTTTGCATCCGTAATTTGCAATAAATATAACCGGCCAAGTGCGAGTCGCACTCGCGCACCGAGGATTCCGCACCACAAAAAAAACATTGAAAAAAATACATTTCTTGTATAGGAACCCCCCTTAATTTTTTACTTTTTCTATTTTTTTGTTATCTCCGCCATAATAACACATATTCTGTGAAAATTTCAACCGGCTACCTATTTCGGTTCCAAAGATACAGCCAGTAGGACAGACAGACAGACAGACATACAGAGAGACAGACGGCGGCGTAGGCTTAGTAATAGGATTCCGTACGGGATACGGAAACCTCAAAATCAATTGCCGTGCGTTAGTCTGGCAAAAACTCGAAAATGGCTCGATCGATTTGAATAATTTTTGTCTTTGTTTTGTTCGCCACAATACAGGGGTGGTTTATGAAAAAAGAAAATTAAGAACAAAAAAATCGCGTGAGCGGAGCCGCGGCCTCAGCTAGTTTTCAATATTCTAAATAACTTCTCTAATTTCTTGACAAATTTCAATCCTGTGATAGACGGACAGACTTCTTGGAGGTATGGGACCTAAATTGGGTGTCGTACATGAAGCTGAAAAATTGAAAATCATAGATCTATTTCTATTTTTTGTCACAAATATTTGATTGAAAAAAAAACGCGGCCAATTTTCTCTCCTCCAACCTTACTCATTTATGTTTAAGTTTGGAAAATCGTTTTGAAATTATACTTATTCAATTTTATATAGAGAAATTCTGAATTCTCAGATTTTTTACACCAACAAAGAATTTGCAAATAAAAAGTGTATCAAAGCAATAACATTACTTCAAACGCCAATAATATCTTCCAGCAGCTAATACTCGTAGTAGCACAGATTACTAAATAGTTACTTCGTAAATAGGTAGTAGCGAGGACGCGGATTTGTGCCGTGTGAGCTGTGGCGTTCCTCCGACTCGATGGTGAGGGGTCGGTAGTTCTGGCGGCGGCGCCGCTTCATTTTCATAAAAAAATAAAGAAATCCGCGTAACATGACTAATAGTTCAAACGCGATCAAATATTTGTTCGTAACATCGGTGGCGTCGCGCCCGAATTAAATAAGCAATATCGCCGTGGCCAATACATTTTCTATGCGCATCATTTCAAGACCGCGCCGCCCTCCGCGCCGTCGCACCGTCGCCGCCTCGCCGGTGTACGACGACTTAAAATTCAGAAATTCTCCGTTGAAAAAAAAAGAGTTAATATTGATCGTGGATTTTTGGTTGGGCGCGCGGGCGCGGGGTGCAGCGGCCGCGGCCGGCTGACTCACCCCACGGCTTTTTTAACTCACCCTAAGTTATATTTTTTGTAGAGCCTCCCCGTCCTCCCGCACTCTCCTCCCCCGTGCTGCGGCCCCCTCCCACCCACACAGGCCGCTCACCGCCCCTCCGCCACCCGGCCGACTCCTTGCTCGCTTTAAAGGATGAGTAGTCTCTATGGAAACAGCCCGATCTAATTTATAGGCGGAGCGAAAGTAAGAACTGCTTAATTAAGGATTTCAAATGTATCTTCGTCTAATTAATCGACATTTTATGAATGTAAAGCCCGTCTGAGCCGTAAGCTAGACGGAGCACCTGTCCTCTTCGACTTTCGGGATTTTACTCATCTCCATGCAGATTTATTACTAAATGGTCAATAAATTAAGAAGCAATTCTTACTCAAGATTTGCGTCAAGGCACATTAGAAGATAGCTTCACTCGAGTACGCACAGCCGCCAGCCGGCCGAGGCCCAACTGCGTCGAACAACTTTGCTAATCAATACATTTTCCGATTTTTCGGTTTCAATTGAGTCTAACTCGATCGATTCACGTGCTGCCTGAGTATTGTCGTGTCATATTGTCCAACGAGGTGAAAGCTTTGGTTCCTGATCATCGTATCTTAGCACGCAGTAGTTGTTATAATATGACACAAAAGCAATTAGGCTCAAAATAGCTTAAGACGCGTGTTAGATGGTTTACTCCGTTTTGTTGCAACTCACAGAATAAGGAAGACGCCGGCCGGCGAAGACAACCGCCGCCGCCGATCGTTGTTTTCTTTTACATCTACACAGGCGATTTTTAATCTTGTCCAATGTCCATGCATTTTTGTAATAGGTATTTAAAAAAATTAGGAGGAAGTTACATTGCGTTGTCTCAAAACAAAAAGCTATAGAACAATGTTAGTGTGCATACTCGTCACTCGCGTGCTAGTAAATGCCGTGGAGTGGAGTGTTCAATAGGGCACGCCGCATAACGAGTGCGACAAGGTTGTCGAGATCCATCTGCACTTCTAGAGCTGACTGTGCGTGCGCATTTATGAATAAGCAAGGGTTGTTTAATTCTAGGAGGGTGGCGAGGACGCGTGGGTACGCGCGGGTACGCGCGAGGGGCACGCGATAAAAAACTCTACCGTCAGTTATTTCGATCGAGTAGCGCGTTTTTTTAGGCGGATCGAAATCAGCTGGAGCCCAGTATGATCGATGGAGGCGCCGCGAGCGCAGGTGTATGCGGCTCTTCACCGACGCACCACTGCACCGTCGTGTCGTCGCGACGACACGATGCGACGGCGGCGCAGTCGACATCGGACACGTGCCTTTTCAACGTTCACATTGCGTCGTCTCCTTGTGTCGAGGTGAGGCGATATAAGCTGTGTGTATTTTATTTTTTCGATAGTTTGAAGACATTTTCGGACGATTTAAAATAAAATTGCAAATTATAATCTCTTAAATTTTGTTAGATAGTTGCGAAAGAGAACATTTATGTTAGACTATGTGGGCTTCTTAACAGGTGTGTCAAATTTCATAAGTGTAGGTATGTATGTATGTTTGAATGTTTGTATGTTTGTATGTTTGTATGTTTGTATGTTTGTATGTTTGTATGTTTGTATGTTTGTATGTTTGTATGTTTGTATGTATGTATGTTTGTATGTATGTAAGTATGTATTTATGTTTGTCCACACATTTCTCCGAAACTATTAATCGGATTGTAACCATTCGGTTGAGTAGTTTTCAAGATATGGACTTTTAAGTGTGTACCAATCACTGGAAAAAACACGTCGTTGGGTCGGTTTAACGCCCAATTGTACGCAGAACTTATGTAATTTAACTAAAATGAGAGAAGAAAAAAACTGTTTAAAAAAAACATTGCACCGACTTCAAAAAACAACTAAAATTATTTAACACTTTTCAGTTCTAGTGGTTTTTTGAAGTCGGTGCAAGGTTTTTTAGAACAGTTTTTTTAAGATTACGTATTATGTACCTACTGAAATATTTTTCTACTTTTCTACTACTTACTTCAGAACTCATAAACATAAATAAGCGTGTGGAAACACTAAGATTGCTATTCCATCTGCAATCTGTGTCTTTGATTATCTTTTGCCTTCACACGACCGCGTTTCATTTATGAAAATCTGCGCGCATCCTACATCATGCGCGCGCAGACTGGATCCATTCAGGACATTCCAATCCATTGCAACTTATGTATAGTTTAATATGGAGACGCTCGATCCTAACAACCACACTGTATCGTACGTTATCGCTGACGCGACTGTAATTATATATTTATACTAGCTTTTGCCCGCAGCTTCGCTTGCGTGAAATTCGTATTTAAAAAGAAGAAGTTCGGCGCGCGGAACAATGCAGTTTGTATGAGAGCAACATCTTAGCGTAACCGGAAGTGAATTTAATTTAGCCTATCCTGTGTCCCGTAAAGTTCAATGTTCTTGTACTAAGTTTCATCGAATTCGGATGATCGGTTTAAGAGTTATGGAGGAACATACATACATATGCATACAGAAAATATTTCTAAAAATCGTCAATTTAGATTTAGTATCATACATAGAGTCCACAAACGCAATATCTCATAAAACAAAGTAACTTACTCCATGACCATCCCTTACAGATTAGTATTGATGATATAAACGTTAGTAATCTGTGAAGTTTACTAAAGTGTTGCGTGCCAAATATGGTTGATTCAGTATCACTATAAGTTAGTGTAAAAACGCTTTATTTGCATCTCGCACTTAAAATGTTCCATATTTGAAACTGCTCACAAACTGTATTTTTGTCGAGTAGTGAGTAAATTGTAACTAATCGCGAACAGACACGCACGACGTTTTTATCAAATATAATATATTTACTAGATGTGCCCGCGGCTCCGCCCGCTCTTATATTTGACTTCTCTGCTAACCTCATAAGCCATTTCACGTGATGAAAAGACGCCTATAATTGATGGGAAGAACCAAGCTATCCGTAGAAGCAAACTGTATTAAAATCGGTTCAGTGGTTCTCAAGTTATAAGCCGACAGACAGACATACATACAGACAGAAAGCAGACGTTGGATTTTATTAAAGGTAAGGAAGTACTTTAGTAAAATGTGTTCTCATAACATAAACTATAATATAATAATACTAGCTGTGCCCGCGGCTCCGCCCGTTCTCATATTTCACTTCACTGCTAACCTCATAAGCAATTTAGCGTGATAGTAAGTAGCCTATAGTTGATGGGAAGAATCAAGCTATCCGTAGATTTTTTTTTATTAAAATCGGTTCAGTGGTTCTCGAGTTATAAGCGGACAGACAGACATGCATACACTCACTCAGACAGAAAGCAGACGTTGGATTTTATTATAGGTAAGGATAAAGGAAGATAGTAGCTACTGTACCCTTGCGCTCTTACTGAAAATTTTGGGTAATGTTTGACACTGACACCAAACCAACCGGGTGCGCAATTCATCCAGCGACTGTTCAACCTTTACAATACAAAACCGATCAGATAACAATGATATAATCCTAATGATTCGTTCCACGACCGCGTACTGCGGCTCGCGAAAAAACAATAGCCTCCATCTTACCTAATGAGCCATAAAGAAGAAAACGATACGTAAGCCAAAGCACAGACAAAAGATGGCGGCGGCGGAGCGGCGCGGGGGAGGCGGCGCGCGGCGCGGCGGCGCGCGGGAGCTCGCGGAAATGGCGGGAGAGCTAAATTAATTTGCGCGTCGACGTCGTCACTTGCTCTACTGTAAGTCGAAATATACCTATTTGGAAGTTAACTATTATATATACGAATATTAAGTATACTATTATACTAAGTATTATCCTCCTTATCCTTCCTTACCTATAATAAAATCCAACGTCTGCTTTCTGTCTGAGTGTCTGAGTGTCTGTCTGTCCGCTTATAACTCGAGAACCACTGAACCGATTTTAATAAAACAAAATTCTACGGATAGCTTGATTCTTTCCATCAACTATAGGCTACTTACTATCACGCTAAATGCCTTATGAGGTTAGCAGTGAAGTGAAATATGAGAGCGGGCGGAGCCGCGGGCACAGCTTGTATTAAATACAATTTATATATGTGGCATGTTGAAACTTGGCACCGTTTCAACCACAGATCAGAGAAGTTTAATAGGAGTTCTGTGGTTTCAACCATTCATAGGTGAATTCACTAACGAGTAAATCATTCCGACTCTCATTGCAGTCACGAAGTCGTACGACTACCTTCTCTTCACATCACAAAACTGTCACAGCTCGAATAATGTTATATCACCATGGATCACCATAAATGAATGATTTGTGCAAAAGTATAATATTTTACACTATTTTTAGGATTCCGTATCCATACGGAAGCCTACTACTAAGCCTACGCCGTTTGTCTGTCTGCCTTTCTGTCTGTCTGTCTTTCTGTCTGCCCGAGGCCGTATCATTTGAACTATAATAGGTAGCCTGTTGAAATTTTCACATAATATGTTTTATTATGGCGGATATACCAACAAAATAAAAAAAAATTAAAATCTAAAAAGGAGACCCCATATGAGTAATATGAGTATCATTTATATGAGGAAGAGCGCCATCTACCGATTCACGAATGATCAAACATTTTGACTACAAAATTATGAACGGTCCCCGATAGGTGGCGTGAGGGATCACGCCACCTATCGCCATCGCGATCGCATTTAATCACACACTCGCGCGTATCTCGCCGGACGATTAGATACGTGCGAGTGCGACCACGTGATAGCTGCGCACGCTCGCTATAAGTGCAAGAAGAAACATTTATGGCTACGGAACCCTCTCTATGTAAATAACTTTCTCACTTAAGGTTTTTTTAAAGCCTGCTTTTCTATTTAGATATCAAATGAACTACTCCTAATTTTTTGTTTATTCCGTTTGTATATTATGTAAATTGGTAGTAGACTTCTTGCTGCCCCGAGTAGATTGAAGCGTTCGAGCAGAGTGGTGACACAGGGTGGTGGCTCCGGCCGCCAAACAAAGGCCGACGCTAATGGAACACGGCGAATGGAAAAAAAATTGCCGCCGTCCTCCTCGCGATTTATTTTTTGTAAATACAACCTTTGACTGCCCGCCGAATGAATAACATTACATAAGACGAATTCTTTCAGCTTTGTCCGGATTTAATGAGAGGGAAGACGAAATTATGAAGAATCCTTAATTTAAGATTGTGCACTTCTCTTTCATATCATTTTCAGATGATTGAACGATGAGAGTGAAAGTGCTGGCAATATTAATTCTCTTGGATTTTTTTTAGATTACTCTTATAGACGCAGAATGAAATAATTTCATTATATACCTATTTAGTAGTTTGTAATAAATAACTCGATTTCAGATAAATAAAAATTTCGTGACATCTCAATGAATATAGATACATATACTCGTATCCTATACTTTAGCTTACTGCGAGTGTGCTACTAGCTCCCTACAACTTCTACTCAGCTACGCCGGCTACGACACGAGCATGCTGCGTGCGCGCTACGTGCGCGCTACGTGCGATCTACGAGCGTGCTACGTGCTCGCTACGTGCGATCTACGAGCGTGCTACGTGCGCGCTACGTGCGATCTACGAGCGCGCTACGTGCGCGCTACGAGGGTGCTACGTGCGGTCTACGTGCGATCTGCGAGCACGCTACGTGCGCGCTACGTGCGATCTACGAGCGTGCTACGTGCGCGCTACGTGCGATCTACGAGCTTGCTACGTGCACGCTACAAGCGTGCTACGTGCGCTCTACGAGCAAACTTAGATTATAACTATTAACGAAAATAAATAATTACTGAGAAGTTTGCCTTTTTTTCTTGTTTTTTGTTTTCAAATAACCACATCTTGACCAAGAATTAATCGGCTTAAGCTATTTTAGTTTCTCCTCAATTTCTCTTTCTTTGGTCGTTACGAAACGCGAAAATGGTCTAAACAACAAGAGATGCTTATCTCTGGACGGAGTAGACAGCAGAGCGAGTGCTAGCGGTAGTAGATCGCTGAGTCGGGCGCGACTCTCCATTAGTAGGTGTCACCGGCGACGCGGCGACGATGCTGGCGCCGCGCCCCGGACAAAATTAATATAACGGCCATTAGAGCACTCCCGGCGATTTATACTCTACCAATTATAAGTTGGAGCGCGGCGATGACGAGAAATTATCGCGATATCGCGATCTCGAGGTCGCGCCGGCGCGGCGGCGCCGACTCCGCGTCGCGACGCCTCGCCTCAGTAAAGACTCGTATTTATCAAGACATCAGGGTTATTACATTACTCCCCGAGCCCGGCGAAAAGTTCCTAAATTTAAATTAGAGACGATTTTTACAGCTGCCTCCCTCGCGGGGTCTCGGCGGTGAGAGAGGAGGCGGGGGGAGGGTGTCGGGAGGAAGGCTCCCTCCAGCCCCACCCCCGCCTCCTGAGGGCTGGAGCCGCCACCTCCTCGCCGACGTCTACCCTTTCCTTCTAACGAGGAAGGCCTCATGCATTTTTATGTGCTTCTTTTTTCTACGGCGTTTTAAACAAGGGGGCGAGGGTGGTGCGGAAAGGGGGCGGGCGGGGTGCGGTGCGGGGAGGGTGAGCGCGGGGAGTTTTTCTGTACGGCTCGTGATAAGTTAGGGTTGAAATTAGAAGGTCAAATTTCGATCGTTGAATGTATAATTAGCAGGCCAATACGTTTTAATGTATGCGATCTTATAAATTAAATTCTTGAGTGACATTGAATAAGTATGTCTTTAATACCAATTTTTGGATGAAATAATTTGAGCCAAGTCACTATTTTGTGAAATTTTGTTAAGTACTTCTGTCAATCGTCTGTTGTCAACCTTCAACCACTCATCTACGTTTGGCATGGTAGTCGCTGATTTACTAAAAAGCGACTAGACCGTAGCCGAAATTTGCAGAGAAATAAACAAATAACTAGTTTGCCTGCTTGGCTTTGTGTTGAGAACGGAATATCACCATAGAATCTTCTCCATTTTCTGCGTCCCTGGGTTCTGAGTTGGCTGCATTTGATTTTATTTTACGTCTTCTTAATTTTACACACACATATACAGAAGAACTTAATCAGACAGAAGATCACACGTGCGCTTGTTCTCTTTCCCGGGAGGACCCTGGGCGGGTACGAGTGCCACTGTTGCGTCTGCACTAAGATACCGGAGGCTCTTTTTAAATTTATTTATTTATAATACATAACTCATATTATTTTATTTTTATTGGTATGTTGCACCTATCCTAGTAAATGTTAAAAATGGATAAACTGGCAGAAAATTCCATAGGCATTAGGTATCATCCTATGTACATGTAGGACTTATGTGCAATAAACGTTTTTTTTAATTTATTTGAACGTTCACCATTATGGATGACACTTGAAACCTGAGGCAAAGTTTCGTATTTTCCATCGAGCTGTAAATGACGCACGGGGGCGCTAGCTTTTTTTCTACAAAGTATTTTCAGATACCCTTTTCCGTACCCATATACGTACTTTGGTGTAAGTCTGGAATCCTGTAAGTACTATTTTGACGTATGCGACCTGCAGTCGCGGTCGAGAGCGAGGCGAGTGAGCACATGAATGGGATGAGCACACTTGTTGATCGCGCACGTGTGTGTGCGTGCGTACACGTGTGTCCGTGTGTCGGGACCCGCGCCTCGCGCGCCGCCCCGCCCCGCCCGCCCCGCGCCGCCCCCTCGCTCCATTCAGGAAAACGTGTGGCGCGAGCTGATAAGAAGGAAGACGTAACTATAGCTTAAATTATCTGACCTTATCAACTCTACTTAGCTTTCCCGCACTTAAGTGCTGTTCCTGTCGCCTTACATTTGTTTCAGCTCCGTTTAAACACGGCTTACAGTGAGAAACGTTGTGAATAAAAAAATGTTATCCACGTGACAAACGAACCCGAATATCTACAGCACCGCTAGGTGAGAGCCTTTTTCGCAGACAAATCTAAGAGATGACATCTGCGAATTCATTAGTCCCGAAGAAGAAAAATAATGATCAAACAAGTCATTAAATTCGCTTACGATTTCCAAATTTGCATTAATTCGTCGGCGAGACGAACACAACAAGCCCTCCAGAGCGCGATCGTAATTACTCCGAGGACGAATAAAAAATACATTATCAGAAGGAATTCTGGAGACGAGCCAGTTTATAATTCGTATTTAATAACATCGTTAACGACCAACGTTAAAACAAAACAGCCCGCCCCCGAGTACTTAGGTATTGTGGCGGCTAGGTGGGCGGGCGGCAGGCACCTGGCAGATAGCCGGCCGAGTAGGTATGTAGGAAGGAGCGGACGCCACTCCAGACTCGCTCCGGCCTCCCTTGAATCCGTGTCATTAATTTACGTAATGCGTAAGTACGCGCCGCTATCCCCAAATATTTAAGAAGCCTCCTCTCCCCCCGGGAATCCTTGGAAAATTCCTCTGCCGCCGCCGCCCGAGGGCGCCACTATCGCGTTTCCCGCGCCCTCCCCGCCGCCTCCCCTTACGCGCCGCCCTGCCGCCGCCGCCCTAGAAGAATTATGGCGGCCGCCTTGTAATTATATTTTTTAATTTATCTTCCTTAGCGAATACAATGGCGCCCGAGCCTCCCCGGGTTCCTCCCTCGCGCTTCCCCCTCCCGCGCTCCCCGCGAGCCGCCGCTCCGCCGCGTCGTCGCTACCGCCCGCTCCAAACTTGACTCCCTTCTCCGCCCGAATACAGTATTAGCTACTTGAAAAAATGAAAAATAAATGCTTTAATTACGCTTCTTTTTTACGTTTCAACGGGCTGTAATGAGAAGCTGAATATTTGATAGGGACATTCGACGTTAAAATTGGTTCTAATTGCCTGTTATTCTGAATGTACGTGACGAGAAGTTGTTAGGCCCTACTGCTGCCCGCTCTCACGTCCCTCAGGAGCTACAACTTGTATGAAAACTTACGCGTTTAAATTCACGACATCTGTGATTTCAGTAAGATGTCCTAAGATGATAATATGTTATAGTATCTTCATGTATCACACACGCTTAAGATACGATAATATTTTATGAAACGCATACATTCACTTAAGAGGGCTGACATTCATAGTCGTTCCAAAGCTCGAAGCTTAGCACTCTATAAGATAAGCACGAGTCCGATTAAAGTTCACTAACATTTTGTACACGACTCTCATAGTCGAGACTAACGCTTAGAACGAACTATGCTAAGCCGAGATCTATGGCCAAGCAGTAGTCAAAGTTAAACGTCCCTTTTTATCTTTTTCTGGTGGTATTCGCACCATAACTCGCGTCGTGAGACAGACTTGGACTTGGCTTAGTTTTCGAACTCAAAGATGGATGCTTAGCGCGTGCACGGCTTGTCTATGAGAGTGGTAAACGTCAAAGTTTGAACAAGCGAACTAAGCACGCTCGGAGGAAATCCGAGTAAGCACGCTCGTTGCGACTATGAATGTCACTCAGAATCAATGATATTATATGTTAAAAGGAGGTAGATAGGTTATACGAGCTCCCAAAGCGGTACATTAAATACAAGACCACCTCTTTCTGTTTGAAGTTAGTCGCGCACCAACTACGCACGCTTTCAGACGTGCGTCGTCCTTCCTAAGTAGTTATACCAACCGCCACATAACTTGAATTCCCTCCCTTAATAATTGGAATAAGACTATTCGAGTCGGCGCATCACTTTATAGTTCTTTCTGTCAACGTTTCAAGTTCGTGCTGTGTGTGAGCACCGAATGTCGTATAGACAACATATCTTTCTTAAAATATCATTGCTCAGAACCGATTTCCCAGTAGCGCAGGATTGATGCAGACCCATGAAAAGTTAAAGGTCATCTCTAATGAATACAATAAAGCTCTAACAGCAAATGTTTTAACTTCGCTCAAAGAAAATGAAAGAAGGTTGTTCAATCAAATGTTTAAAATATTCATACTAATCAAAATGAAAACTATTTGCTCGAAATTCGGGTCTCCATCATTTTGTAATATGCAGCTTGAGGCGATTTCATCCCGTTTCACTAAAAAGGACACTGCAACGCGCTCTCTTTGTCTCCTGGCTTCCCTGTCCATGCTGAATAAGGATTGACGATCCCGCTGATCGCATGACGTCATTATGGACAATATCGCCTTAAGAGTTTTTTTTTTTTTTTTATGGAACCTGACACGGTTGGCTACATCACCTACAACATCCGTGATGTCAGCCCATAACACAGGGTGAACTAGGTGCCATGTCAGTGCTTCCCTTCATTTCGTGTCGGCCTAGGTGCCACACGAATATTATTAAATGTTTCCATATCACTTGGTATCTTTCGATATCTTAAGATATACATCAAATATACTATATTATCTTCGCCGTGCGTGATGGTACAAAGGATTTTATGGGGAGCGATATTGTGAAATATGCCCTAAAGCGATGAAGAGGATATAAAATATCTATAAGATATCTTAGGGCATATTTCACAATACCGCTCACTATAAAATCCTTTGAACCATCACACACGACGAAAAGATAAATATATATTTGATGCGTGCCTGCCAACGCTTATCTCAAGTCAAAAACAAAAACGGTCAAACACAAGTTTTAATATAAATTAGTATCAGTTTATTTAGTTTAGTTTTACTTTTAAATAAATATAGAGCATTAAACAAATATATTGTTACGAACATATGAACTTATGGACTGATAATAATGAGAATAATTGATCGAAAATCGAACTTTGTAAATTCTATACTTACTCATCTTCTTTATATCTATTTTCAGTCAGATTGGTATTTTTTAATGTTGAAAATTTTAATTCTTCAGAACCACCTTAACAAACTCGCGTCGGCTTCCCATGCTTGTTTATGTTAACCAACATGGGTGGCTGTGCCCTATCGATGGTACAGTCGACAGAGCCAAAATCACCTCTCCTCACGAAACCACCACGCTCAGTGAGGTGCCATGGCAGCAGATTTTAGGAGCAAATTTTAATTTTAAATGAATGAAATGTTTTTTAATTATTATAAATTTATTGACTTTTAAAATTATTAAATTAATTATAATTAAATTAAAATTAAGATTAAATATAATAAATTTCGTCCATGATATGTTCCTATAATCATATTTTGAAAAAAAAACCTACAGAGACACAGATGTTAAGTAGAAAATTCGATACAAATTAAAATGTTTACGCGCATCCAAACAGCTTTGAAGTGATTTGATTACGTGAATATGAGAGCCGAGGCTAATTTCAGATTATTCCATAATTACTTCATTAGGGGGCCTTTCATATTTACGGTTCATTCGTGCATAGTAATATGATATTATCACATTGAAAATTCAATTGAACTAGAACCAGATAGACTAACCAAAGTCCTAGGTACTTCTTAGCAACTACATAAATAATAATATATACATATTAGTTGTTATTAAGTCATGCATCTCAACATTAACATTACCTACAAATTTCAAGCAGGCTGTATCACATTCTCGCGGCGTCTAAGTACTTAGACAGAAAGAGAGACAACCTACAAAAAGTAGCAATCTCCTGCCCCCCTCCCCCTGCGCCGCACCCCTCCCGCGCCGGGGGGAGGCCACCCACTGAAAAACGTCTCTAATATTCTTTTAGAAACGGTGGCATTTACGGGCTATATTTTATCCCGAATTTGCATACGCTCTTTTTTTCTCCGCACCCGTCCTCTATTTTATCAGGGTGAGTATTTTTTCGTGCGAGGGTTAAGATACAAAAGGGTAAATCGACGCGCCGCGCTTCGGGTTCCTCCGGATAATTAAATTGTGCGGGGAGAGGAACGGTAGCGGTAGAACTGCTCGCCGAGTCCGCACATACACTCCACACACGGCCGAGCAGCGGCTCGCTCTACCGGTGGTGGCGGTAGCGGTACCACGATTCTGCACGCCACGCTACACGCACAACTCTGTTTCAAGAATTCATACTAATATTTTTTTTTAATCATCACGCTCTATCCACTCAAACGGCCTAAGCTAGAGAGATTAATTTGACATTGTTCCTGCAAGTCATAATCCTCCGTTAATGTTGTTACTATTTCTTTTAAGTGTAATATTATTTAACTGGACTTATTGTTGCGTTATATACATTATATATTTGATTCTATTAATATTATTATTGCATAGGCAGCAATCTGTAAAAAATATTAAATACTTTCTTTTTCCCGCGGCTTCGCTCGCGTTAAATTCGTATGTCAATATAAGAAAGTAAGTAGGTAACTAAGGGCGAGGCCGAAAGCCGAGCTGGGTTCAGGTGGACGATAATCCTTATTGAAGAAAGTAAGTATATAACTAAAGGTGAGGCCGAAGGTGGAGCTCCGTTCACGTAAACGATATTCTTTCTCGATGAAAGTATCTAAGGGCGAGGCCGAAGGCCGAGCTACGTTCAGGTAAACGGTAAACCTTCTCGAATAAAGTAAGTAACTGACGGGCGGCCGAAGGCCGAGCTGTATTCTGGAAGAAGAAAGTGAGTAAATAAGGGCGAGGCTGAAGGCCGAGCTGCATTTTAGAAGACGATAAACCTTCTCGATGCAACTATGTAACTAAGATCTAGGCCGAATGCTGAGCTGCGATTAGGAAGACGATAAACCTTCTGGAAGATAAAAACTGTGTTAAAAAACATTGCACCGACTTAAAAAAACAACTAGAACTGAAAAGTGTTAAATAATATTTTGATTCATATTCGGACCCTTGAGTTGAAGGGGGTATAAAAGCACAAAAGAGGTCCATCTATCAATTTTCGGGTTTGCTTTTGTACCGCCTTCAACTCAAGGGTCGAATATGAATCAAAATATGATTTAACACTTTTCAGTTCTAGTTGTTTTTTGAAGTCGGAGCAATGTTTTTTAAAACAGTTTTTATATCATTCTATTTAGTAATAGTACATAAAAAAGAATAAATGAAATCGAAATCGAATAATCGAAATCGGTTGAAGTGGTACATAATTATTCGCCATGTGTCAAGTACATCGACACCTCAATACTACACTGCAACAACTCCGATATGGACAAATGTATGGAAATTGCTTTGGAAACAGAGGGACAAATCTTTGTCAAGGTATGTGTGAGGGTCCTTTGGAACTAAGTGCTTTATGGAACTAGTGGATAAGCAATATAGTGCTGAGGTATCGACATGCTTATGTTTTTATTGCTGAAAAAGTCCACATCAAAAGTTTTGCTGAAGGTAATCACAAACCATAGTTTTTTGTTGATTGTTGAAAAACCGCTAAATCAATTTCGATAAATTTATATGGGACCACCTCTGAAGTATGACCTACCAACCAAAAAAAGAATCATCAAAATCTATTCATAATTGGCGGAGTAATCGCGTAACAAACATAAAGAAAACATACAGTCGAATTGAGAACCTCCTCCTTTTGAAGTCGATTGAAAATAAGTAAGTAAGGCTGAGGCCGAAGGCCGAGCTGTATTCTACAAGACGATAAACCTTCTTGTAGAGAGTAAGTAACTATGGGCGAGGCTGAAGGTCAAGCTACGTTCAGGAATACCACCTACCTTCTCGAAGAAAATAATTAGCTAAAGGCAAAGCTGAGTTGCGTCCAGGTAAACAATATACAATAGGTAAACAATGTACTTTCTCGGTGAATGTAAGTAACTATGAGAAAGGTGCATTGAAATCTTATCGAAATAGTACAGTTACTAATGTGAGACCAAAGGCTGAGCTGCGTTCAGGTAAATGATATTTTCTCGATGAATGTAAGTAATTAAGGGCGACAGGAACGAAGCTCGGCCTTCGGCCTCGCTTACTTTCTTTGAGAAGGTTTATTGTAGCTTTTTTTATTAGGATCTTCCCCTATTTCACCCCCTCCATTTTTATTAGACAAAAGTTAGCCATGTCCTTCCTTAGGATGCAATCTAACTTCTTGCCCAATTTTATCGAAATCTATTCAGCGGTTTAGACGTGAAAAGGTAACAAACAGACAGACGGAGTTATTTTCGAATTTATATTATAAAAATTAATAATAATAATAAGACGCATTACGCATTTTTTGACGCATAAAATATCAATTCATATTAAGGAAAATAACATCTTGTCAGTTGCTCAGAATGGATGTCGGGCTGGGTCCCGCGGTAATAAGGAGCTTCTCCTCATAGACATAACCGTTTGTCAGCAGGTCCGACGCAATCGAAAGAACCTGTCTGCTGCCTGGATAGATTACAGGAAGGCATTTGACTCCGTGCCCCATACATGGTTGCTAAGGATACTAGAATTATACAAAACTGACACGAATATATGTCAATTCCTTGGCGCATGTATGGGACAATGGAGTACTATCCTTCGTGTGCCAGGTGGCGAACGGACTTCGGTCGCAGACGACCGGATTCCCATACGGCGGGGGATCTTCCAGGGAGACAGTCTGAGTCCGCTTTGGTTTTGTCTAGCTCTGAACCCTCTTAGCACTCTGCTTGAGGACTCAGAGCTGGGCTACTGTCTTCGAAGAGGAGGCTCTCGAATATCGCACTTATTTTATATGGATGACCTCAAACTGTTTGCCAAGTCGGACACTGAACTAATGTCGATGATGAAGATAACTGAAGGCTTCAGCGACGATATTGGAATGGAGTTCGGCTTGGAAAAATGTGGGACCATCCATGTGGAACGTGGTGTGGTCGTGAACTCCGGCGGCATACAGTCGTCGGAGTCCATGAATATTGGAGCTCTCTCCGAAGACGAAACCTATAAATATATATCGGAATATAGATCGGGAATATCGGAGGCTCTCAACATACGGGATACGGACATGAAACAATCAGTTAAGAAAAAGTTTTTTCACCGTCTTACAAAAGTGCTAAATAGCCTTTTGTCAGGCGGCAATAAAATTCGTGCCTATAACGGTTGGGTCATGCCTGTGCTCGTATATACCTTCGGTATTCTCAGATGGACTCAGACCGAATTGGACTCGCTGGACAGAAAGGTCAGGACGCTGATGACGAAATCCCGTATGCACCACCCACGATCATCGGTCATGAGGTTGTATATCCCGCGGAAGTGTGGGGGTCGAGGTATGTTAAATGCCAAGAACCTGCACAACCGCGAGGTATGCAATCTCCGTCAGTACTTTTTGGAAAAGACTGATGTCTGTGAGATGCACCGCTATGTCGTCACCAGCGATAAAGGCCTTACCCCGCTGAGCATGGGAAAAGAGGACTGGCGGAAACCGGTTGTACTGAGCACCGAGGACCGCATGGATGTATGGAAAGGCAAGGAGCTGCACGGTAGGTATTTCCGGTCTCTCACGGGACCGTATGTAGACCAACTTGCTTCCGTGCACTGGCTACGCTTCGGGGACCTCTTCGGGGAAACCGAGGGTTTTGTCTTTGCAATACAAGATGAGGTTGTCAAGACGAACAACTATAGGAAACACATAATGAAGGACGGGACCATTGACATCTGCCGCGCCTGCCATCAACCTGGCGAGTCCGTCAGACATGTGATTTCCGGTTGTTCGCAGCTTGCCAACACCGAGTATCTGCATAGACACAACTTAGTAGCCAGGATCATCCATCAGCAACTTGCCTTAAAGTACAACCTTGTAGGTACCGAGGTGCCTTACTATAAGTACAATCCGCAACCAGTTCTCGAGAACGGTAATGTCACACTCTACTGGGACCGGTCCATTATCACAGACAGGACTATTCTCGCGAACAGACCTGATATTGTGATAGTGGACCGGGAGACAAGGCGCGCAACGCTCGTCGATATCGCCGTGCCGCATGATGGTAACCTCGTCAGTAAGGAAGCAGAGAAGATGTTAAAGTATCTGGATCTGCAGCACGAGGTTACCAAAATGTGGCCCGTCGACTCGACGATCGTTGTGCCCATAGTCGTTTCGGCGCATGGGCTGATAGCGAAGAGCCTCGACGACCACCTTAAGAGGCTCTCGCTGAGTGGTTGGGTCAAGGGCCAGATCCAGAAGGCAGCCCTGCTCGACACTGCACGCATCGTCCGGAGGTTCCTCTCTTTGGGACCCGACCATCGGTAGCCTGGGCTCGCCCCGCCGCCGGTGGTGGAAACTCCGTTTATATTTTTTATATTAATTTTAGGTATTTATTTTTATTTTTATACTTTGTATATTTGAAATTAATGTAAATATTGTAAATGTGTTAATAACGATATAAAATAATAATAAGAGTATAGCATACTATGTATAATACCTACTCAAGAATGTTTCTTTTGGGCAAAGTACATTCAAATGACATTTGTCTAGACCGTACATTGTTACGTACCCGCATGCATATTGTGTCACATCGAGGCATAGCGTCGGGTGACGGGTAAGAGGGGTGCGGACGGGGTCGGCCGCGTGGGGTAAGTTTTTTATTGTCTCGCGTTTCATTTAATTCAATAATTAATGTATACCTACAGTGTTCACTTTGCATAAAGCCGAGTGTGCTTTATCGCGGATGTTAAATCAGTTTAATGCCTTGTGATGAGACTTGATCACTCTATTTTGCTCGAATATATATACGGTAGAGCCCCGCTAGTCCGAAAACGGCCTAATCCGATGATCGCGGACGAACAGTGGAAAACTCCCTCCTGGACACAAGCGAACGCGAGCGACACCCGTATATCGTATGAGTGAATATGCCAGGTTACTTCAGTTCGCACGCACTCTCAGCCAGGCTATAACATCATGATCATGGTTAGGTACTCGTAAACATGTAACATTGACTTGACGCGACAAATATGAATAAATTTATTCAAATAATACACCGAGATCTTACCACCTAAACATTCCAAAAATTTTGTGATTGGGAAAACGTCAACTAACAACCAGTTGGAGATTATTAGCCGCACGTATGAACCCAGAAACCCCTTCGAGTGTCTGGTACCTACGATTGAAATAATTGAAATATATGATAATTGCTTTGTTTTATTTATTCACTGAAATAAAAAAATCTTAATGCTATAATCCGAGCACCCCGTTAATTAGAACTCCCTGTTTTTTAGGGGTTCAGATTATCGAGGTTCTACTGTAGATATTATATAGGTATATAACAATAACAAAAAAATACATACAAAGTCTATGAATACCAAATAGCGCCTGTAATCTTAAAATCGTTTATATGCTTAAAATAAAAATAATAACCCAAAAAATAACGAAGTAATTGCATGAGGACGTCATGCAATTATTTCTTTATTTTTCGGGTTATACAAAATACTTGCATGCATATTATTAACGCTGTCCCATCCAACATTTCGTATCATTGGATGGCGGCATTTGTTAGAGGCACATTGGCACATCGCTGTGGTATATTAACTAATAAGATATATTAACTGTCCAAGCATTGGAAATATTTACTTACTTAAAATACATTAATTTAATTTAAATCTCAAAGACCCAACGAGTGCATAAAATGAGTTCCATGTTCCTAGACTGTCCTTGCTTACTATAATTTATTCTCTCAAATATTTCAACAAAGGGATGTTGTCTTACCGATGTTCCTAAACGAGTGAAGATCTTAATTAATGTCATTAATTGCTAATCAAATATCGCCAGAGTGCTCTCCTCGGAATGTCATTTGAATTTCTAATTTCCCGACCACTCCCGGGGCGCGGGCCCCCCGCATGCCCCCCGCATGCCCCCCGCTCGCCGGAGCTCCGCGGCCCTGCCCGCGCCACCTCGCTCTAAAATTACGCGTCTTTACAACACAGAAGCCGAGTAGGTACTAGGTTTTGTGTGTTATTGTTTTTATTGTGATGTAATCGATAGTACGCTAGTCTAATTTAGCGTTTGCGTTGCGTAAGTAAGTATAGATGTGCTTACTGGGTTCAACAGTAACTACGAGGTTGAGAGGTGGAGGAGTTTTTATTAATTTATTTTAGAGAAACATACAGTTACAAATATCTTAAATGAATAAATAGATAGTAAACGTATAAACCAGTTTTATCAGCCTCGGTAGCTCAGTCATGTGGCTCAGTGGTGCGGTCGGTAGACTGTTGTTAAGCAACGCTGAGCGCGGTCAGTACTTGGATGGGTGACCGCTCGACCGTTGGATGCTGACCGTTGTTCGGATTCCACGTTAAACTGTAGGTCCCTTCCCTTCCTACCTTACTCGGTGGTAGGGTTCAACCCGCCCGGGTTGATACCACCGCACTGAATGAAAACGTTTCGAACGTTTGTGTTTTCCGTCCAGTTCAGTGTAGCCGGCACGATCGAAGGAAAGCACTGACATGGCACCTAGTTCACCCGGTGTTATGGGCTGACATCACGGATGTTGTAGGTGATGTAGCCAACCGTGACAGTTTCCATAAAAAATATATAAAAAAACACGCGGAAAGTGCGTGTATACGCGGTGTTGCAACCCCAACCGTAAAACCCGAAAGGCGGTGATTCTGTACGTGAAATAGAACAACTTTTGCTCTATGACTTTTTAATTTAAAGAAAAACATTTTTTTTTTCTTTTTGCGCGCGCCGCCCCGCGCCGCGCGCCGTAGCGACCGACGACACGCTCCGCTCCGCAGCTGATCGCGTGGACATCGCATTCCCTCTCGTATGCTTCCTGTCTGAAGCTGAAACAGGAAATCTTAGACGTGTGAAGCTATTTATCAGCAGCAAATTTTTTTTATTTTTTATGGATGCTGACACGGTTCGCTACATCACCTACAACGTCCGTGATGTCAGCCCATAACACCGGGTGAGCTAGGTGCCATGTCAGTGCTTCCCCCTTTGATCGTGCCGGCTACACTGAACTGGTCGGAAAACACAAACTATTACATAGCCGTTTCGACCGACGTTTCATTCAGTGCGGTGGTACCAACCCGGGCGGGTTAAACCCTACCACCAAGTAAGATTAGGAGGGAAGGGACCTACAGTTTTACGAGGAATCCGAACCTCGGTCAGCCTCCAACGGTCAGCGGTCACCCATCCAAGTACTGGCCACACCCAGCGTTGCTTAACATTCAATATCTTTTTTTTTACCCTCGACATTTTATACTACATTGTAGTATGTTACTTGCTTACTAACAAAATCAAATAATGACTTGATAAAATTTCTTATCAAATTTGACGATGGCACTATACACCGGACTTTTTACATAATACCTATATACTTCAGAAGTTGTCAGAATCACATGATTCATGATAAATAAATATAATTAATGATGCGATATGAATGTAATTAATTAGTTATGCGATAACGACAAGTGGTGGTTTGTGACAGAAACCAGTAGTCCATACAATTGCATAGTAAAAATGTTTTCACTTTGTCATGAATTGCTGCATGTCACAAATCAGCACATGCGTGTCTAGGCAGTGGCAAACATTTTTGTATAGACTAAGTGGACATTGAAAAAATTTCCAGTGAAGTTTCTTGTCAGTTCTTCTTCGCTGTGATAATCGAACTGGCGGAATGTTACAATGTAAATATGACAAATCTGAGCGCAGTGTACTGCCAATAGATGCTAAATAAACAATAAACAACAACAATAAAAACAACAATATCGACAGTTGACTGTCTGCACCACTGAGCTATTGAGGCTGACAAAATGTTTTATCGTTCATATAGTTTCTAACAAGTCCGTCTTTTACCGAATACATTTCTAACCTATAACTGACTTTTCGATCAGTAAACCATGCACACAAAGCGCTGAGCAAAATCTCACTCTTCTTCCGTCTTTAGGATTCTTGTTGTGTGGAAAGAACGTATATCTCCCGAGGGAGGCTGCCATAGAACGGTTTAGCTACCTCCGCTGTCTCTTAATTTAACCTCGTTTATTTGTAAATAATTTGATCTCACATGTAGCTTTGCCCTGTATTGCATAATAACCACCGAACTTTACCAACAGCATCCGGATTTGTGGATCAGAATCGCTCGGCCTATTTTTGTTTTATCTTTTTAAACTTGAGATTTCATTAATTAACTGACCGACGACCATAATACTCGTATGTTACTGATGTTCATTTTTAACCGACTTCAAATAAAAAGGAGGAGTTCTATGTTCGGCTGTATGTATTTTTTTTTATGTATGTTCAGCAATATCTTCCCCAATTGTGAACCGATTTCGATGATTCTTTTTGTGTTCGGTTCAGTCTAGCTCCAAGGTGGTCGCATTTTTTTTGGTCAAGATCGGATTGGAAAGCGAGGCGGAATCGCGAGGCCGAAGGCCGAGCGATTCCGCCGAGTACATTAATAGCAAATAAAAATCGAACCCTAGAGTTGAAGGCGGTGGTGCTAAAGCAAGCAAAAATAACCGACCGCCTTCAACTCTAGGGTTCGATTTTTATTTTTTTATTTCATACATTTTTGAAGGCGGTTTTTATATTTTTTTAAATAGTTTTTTTGTATTAATACGAGTACATTTACTATGTGTGGCCATCTCTCCCCGTGCATGTCGTGTAGGCGACTAAGGGATAAGGACAAGATGCCGTGCACAAGGGCGACAGGTTAGCCACCTCTCACCTTGGCACGGTCTTTCCACCGAGTCATGCAGCAGGTGGGCCTCTTTCCTTACTTGCTGCCTGATAGGTATCTTATCCGAATACTTTGCTAAATGTGGTGTTCGGTGTTGTGCTATAATTTACAAGAGTACTTGCAGCACAACACCAATTACTCTGCTTACTCCGATTGTCGGGATACGGCGTGTGATGTGTATGTGTGTATGCATTAATAAATTTACTAGAACATTTTTACTAGTTTTCTTTAACGCCTAATCTTACGAGTATATATTTATTGTTCATTGGCTTCTAAACAGCGCCGCTCATGTCAGTCGTACGTATTACCTACCATACGTATTACTACTACCTAACTTACCTACCTACTTAATATTACAGTTACCTACTGAATCTTTTAACCCATATATATTTTTTTCAATAAATTAATTATTCCCTTTTTTAATCAACCTTCTTACAGGCGGCGGCGGCGATTTTTCATCATTACGAAACCGAGCAAAGAGAGTCGGGGATTCTCTTAGTGAAATACTTATAAAATGTCGGTATATAAGCCCCGAGGCCGATAAAGAATCCGTCTTTGAATCCTTTGTGCGGTGGAGTAAGACAAACGCGCGCAAACTTCGCAATCACTCGTGGCGCTGGGGCGGGGGCGCGGGCGTGGCGCCGCCGCCCCCGCCGCCGCCCCCGCGCCCCCGGCACTGCGGCTCCGAGGAGCAGCGCACCGCCTCCGGCTTGAAGTCAGAAGGTAGTTACTTCTAACCTTTGCTATGGGTTAAAGTGCATTATCATCATCATTACATATAGTAGAATGGCTTTGAACAACTGTAGAAACGACACGGCCAAAGTCACGCAGTTGCTAAGTTGCACGTTGCACAAAACAAATATCGATAAATATATATTGTCAGCAGACCAGTATAACGCATCCAGCTCACTACTGGAACCCTTTTAAACACAAATGAAGAAAAAGTATTTTTTTCTTTGCTTCTTCTTTGGTAGGAATAAAATAAAGAAATATATATATACATATACGAAATCTCTGATATAGGTAGAGCAGATTACTTACTTGCGCGTGTCCAGGGCAGGAGATATTACTTGGGTGTGTCGAGTACCTACCTAGGTGCAAACACGCAATATTTAATACTGCAATACACAATCTTCAGAATGCCCGCCTTCTTCTTACACTAAGTACAGTAAAGTACAAAAACGATTACAAACTTTATAATATTTCTAAAGCCCCCCTCACCCGTGTCCTCCTCTTCAGTGAAATCATGGAGAAGGTGGCAGCTGTGACCTGCGAGTCCACCACTCCCGCTGTTCGCTCCACGTACGTAGATGAGCTCCTTTTTTTCAAATAGACGGATATTCATTATAATGTTTAAATATCCTCGCATGCTTGCCTACTAAGCGAGTATACCCACGTATCTACGTGCAACTTTGAGAGATGCACATTTACAGGTGGCTGCGGAACAAGTCCTACAGGAGGAACTTTTCCTTACAATTAGTTTGATAAGACCGAAATGTGTATACTACTGTGACTGCCTGAAACCCCATCCACCAACCACTGGCAGTACTGTGCTTGTTCAGAAAACTATCTCGCCCTCTAGAGAGCGGGAGCTAACTTGCTAAGTAATTAGGATAATGTGAAGTAACCTACGGAAAGATGTTTACCTACAGCGAACGTCGAACAACCATCATACTTATAAACTCAACTCTCAATATAACAAAACAAGATAATTTTTATTTTGAAAAACATTTAATAAAAAGCGACAAAGTGGGTTCGCCTACACAGCGACGCTGAAGGTGCTCGCTCAATGGAATACGCACTCGTATATCATAAAAAATAAGAAATCTTCTTAAATGGTTCTAATGGTATTATTAAAAACTTCCCTTTCGAGCCCAATCTAGCAAACAATTTTAATGCTCCGAGGACGCCGAATAAAAAATAGGAAAAAACAGCCCCAATTAACGAGCGCGACGGCTTCGTGAAAAGTGAAATTTATCAAGAAGTAGGTGGTGGCGCGGCGGCGCGGGGCGGAGCGAGGACGAGTCGAGAAGAAAGCAAAAGTGGGAGGGGTAATGTGTTCATGTTTACGGAAACCTTCACCTCCATCAAAATATTATCGCGAGCTTAAAAGCGCCCAACTCCAGCGCGGTAGTCGGTGTTGGAGCTGTGCGTCGGCGGGCGCGGCGCCGCACTAGCAGCCAGCCAGCGCAGCCTGCCACCGCCGCGCGCACTGTACTACAGCGCTACACCGACAGCACCACACCGCGCACGAATGAAATATTCACAGGCTACAGAAAGTTTGTCGGAGGGCGCGGGTGGGTGGCTCGGAGGCGCGCGGCGCGGGGCGGGGGGAGGCGCGGCGCGGGGGCGCGCTCCAACCCTCTCAAAGTTTCAAGCCCTTCCCATTGCTCGCCCTACACTAATTACGTTTAGAGTTCTTAAGCGAAATTACTTAGGCGCCCCCGCGCGGCGCGGCGGAGGCGGCGGCGGAGGCGCGGGGCGGCCGGCATCCCGCTTCCACCACGCCGCCTCGCCGCCGAGCTGTTCGCTCCACCGCCCGCCCCCGGCCCACCCCCGCCCGCCCTCGTCGCACTCTCCCGTCCCGCTCCGAGAAATAAGAAGCGTTGGAAAAAACAAGTAGGAGGAAAGAATAATATAAAGCGATCGCTGTCTTCCTTTTTCTCGTTTGAAATCTGTACAATCTTCAAAAGACGTTGATATAATTATTTTTTTCTTCATTTTCTCCGGGCCCAGTATTTATTTTATGAGTTCCGTTGCTAAGTTTAAAGCAATTAAAGCGGCCGGCCGTTCCTCCCCGCCCCCGCCCCCCGGCCGCGCGCCGCCCAGCCCGCGAGGCCGCGCGCGCGCTATCCACGCCGCCCGCCCCCGGCGCGCGCGGAGCACAGCGGCGCGAGCACCTTGTGCGTACTTCACCACCATGTTGTACCAATTAAAACATTTCCCACAAGTATGTGCGTAACACTGTGCGGCTTCATTTCTATTTATTTCAACTGATTACAATAGCACGAAAAACTTGGAAAAGGAAATGCATGTCGAGGCTCTAAGTATAGGTGATCGACACGACTACACTTGATAGCGGGCTACACGACACGCTCAGGGTATCAGAACCAACATTCGCCACATCATATAATGTGATGATTCGTGTTTGTTCAATACTTGACACTACATTACATATCTACACACTACACTAATATTATAAAGAGGTAAAGTTTGTAAGTTTGGATATAGGAGATAATCTCCAAGAATATTCATATGATTTAAATAATTATTTGACCAAATACTGATGCACAGAGCATTGCAGTTTGAGAGCAAAGCGCAGTGAGTGATTAATAAAACAAATAAAAATCCGGCGTAAAGAACGATCGTCTGATTTAGATACCTACACCATCATAATTCATAAAAACTGTAAATGTTGTGTATGTGCATTGAAAATATTTGCGTAAGTTAAAGAAAGCATGACGATAATAATTTTTTTAATGTTTGTCTATTTGTCTGTTTGTTTGGCCGGCGAGAAACAAATACCTATTCTTTATATGAAATTGTATGCGAATTATAGCGCACCGCGCCACAGGACGCGGCAGCGGGTTTAAGCCCCCGCGTCGCCGCCGACGCGCCGGGGCAAATTGATTCGTATGAACCAAGTGTCGCGCACCCCGCAAAGGATGCCCGACTGCTGTCACAGGAGTCAACGACTTACCAATGATGTTCGGATCAGACCAATGTTAGCATCTTGCAGACTTGCCATAGGAGGAAGCTTTAATGCTTGTTCTATTACTGGGCGGGCATTGGGCTCTGTCTATCTAATTCAAGTTGGCACCGGTTCATCTCCAGGAGAAGGAAGACTGCACAGAGAGCTTAAAATTTCGACCTAATTTTAATTTCACGCCTGCCGCAGCTCATCAACGCTCCCAGGATTTTAGCTAAGTGCCCCCCCCCCCCTCCCCTCCCCCCTTCGCCCCCAAACTCCGACTACTCTCCATCATCGCCCTGAGTCGGCTTTTCTTAAGTGCTTTCTCTATTTTTTTCTTAAAATCATCTATTAATCCCGTGAAATATAATATCAGGAACGACCGACGCACCGAAAGTCTCACTTAAACCACATACGAGTGAGTGCATATTGACTACGAAAATTTACTATTTATCCGTTATGTATGAACATTGGCCCTAGTCCAGCCCATACCTCAATCCTTACCTCAATCCTTTGGATGAAAAAATATAAGCATATTTGAAGACAAAGGTCTATTACGTGATTCAATCGACGACTGGCCTCGTAGATTAAATGCCTGCATTTAAAATCGTGAAAGTCATTTCGAATAGATGTATAACATTTTTTTCTGTAATAACGTACATTACTATTAAAATAAAATTTGACAGTGTGGATAGACCCTGTATTGATTATTACACTAACGATGATAATAAGACTACGATAAAATACGTCGACCCTGGTTAATCAATATCTATAGTAAATCCACACGTAAAACTATGAAACAACAAGGCAAATATTTCAATGGAATAAAAATCAAACTAGTTCCATTCCACCATTGCACGCGGAACTAGTGGGAACAGATCGATTTCTATGCTATGGCTATGATATGCTGTTGTGTACAATTTTAATAGCACATATACATTCGATATATATTAGATACGACTTATTGAATAATTCTAAGAAGCAGAAAATCATCTCAAAATCCTCGCTTCTCGCAACTGGCCAGGCGCGGCGGCGGCGGCGGCGGGGCACGGCGGGACGCTGAGTTTGCGCAAGAAATTAATGTTATGCTAATATTTTGGAATGAAATAGCTCTAAACGTAATTAATTTCCTTCCAAAATTCGAGAAGAATTTTCAAGCGAAATGTCAGGCCGTCAACGACAGGGCCGCCGCCGCCGCGGCGCCGCGGAGGAGGCGAAATTAAACGAATTTCCGATCCCGCCGGAAGCTCCTACTTTAATGAGAGTCGCTCGGGCGCACCTAGCTAGCAGCCTGCAGGGCGCGCCGCGGCCTCCACTACACTCTACGCGGCCTAGCTTGACCTCTCGCTCTGTCACCACCTTCACCTTTGTACACGGAGGCCGAGGCGGGGGCGGCGACGGGGGCGGCGTCGGGGGCGGCAGCTTAGAACCCGAAGGCAGAGACGGCGGCGACGGGAGCAAGCCGGCTACCGCACTTCCGCGACTTTCACTCTCGTCCGGACGCTAATGCTCATTTCCTCGTTTTCATATTTGGCTTTCGGAAAAGCATAACACTTAAAGGAATTATATTTTCGTAAATAAATTGATGGAAAACAAAACTCGTGAAAATTCGCGTCTTGCCGCCGCGCCATCTTCATGGAGGTGAGCGGCAAGCGGGCGCACGCTTCACACTAACAATGCTAAACTCTCACCTATTTTTGTATACTTAGATTTAGCAAAGTTGGAGAATCTGGAAGATCTGGCAATAAGGAAGATTGTAGAAACACACTTTTTTTAATAAATAAGGAAATTAAGCTGATCTAATACTCTAATTGTCCTTCGAAGTTTTCCCGCTGAACAGACAAACTTAGTAGTTATGTACCTATAACTTTAATTGTCTTGCTTTCTCCTATGCAATAGTTTATTTGATACCATATCACTACTACATGGGTCATGCATGTAGGATGGAGTGGACATACCTATATACCCGACAGGGTTATAAAATCAATAATATATACCTATGGATCATTTGATGGATCATGGATGGGCATTGTGCCTATGTTCGTTCGGTGTGTGTAGACGGTTTTATAGACACATATGTTATTATATTTGTGGGTCTTTGTGCCTTACTTGCTGCTTGATAGTTATCTTATCCGAATATTTTGCTAAACGGTGGTGGTCGATGTTGTGTTGCAATTTTCCAGAGTTCATGCAGCACAAAACCGATTACTCTGCTTACCCTGATTGTCGGAATACAGCGTGTGTGGTATGTATGTATATGACGGGACATTTTCAGAATAGAATCTCTCAAGTCGCGTTCGATCGTTTCCGTTTGTTACAAATACCTAACCGTGTAAGCATTATAAACTTCATTGCCATCAAAATGTAACAGTTTAAGAAGCATCAAGTACTCCCACCACTCACGCATAGTTGAAGGGAGCTGCGAAAGGAGGACGTAAAAGGAAGAAGTTTGCGGCTGTTTAATGAGATTTAAATAATTAATGAGCGCGCAAGATTGGATTTTTTTGTAGAAGAAAGCACTTCCTGCGACGCGCGAGGCACGGCCCGGCCTCTCCACCCTTCGAGGGAGTAAAAAAAATCGCTATAATTACAGGGCCTTCGCTACACTCGGCGACGCGGACGCGGCGTGGGGGGAGGGGCGGAACGCAAATTCTGCGCCAAATTCTAGAACCTCCTGCCTACAACATTGTAGGTACGACAAAGGCCTTGTCACCTTTTCACACAGTTTTTATCGCACTGAATAAATTACACTATGTAATTTTTATAAGTCCGTGAAGCGGGAAGCCCTAGCTGCTTGCATGTCATCTTTTCCGTCATTAGCGGATCACTGGTAGGTATTTCCCACTAGGCTAGATTCCCAAATAACATACTAAATATTGAGTTGACTGGAAAAAATAGCCTAACTAAGGTAATAAATTGTCTTGCCATGCCACTCATTAAGTGGCATGATTTTTTATGGCAGCTGACACGATTTGCTACACAGCCTACATCATCCGTGATGTTAGACTATAGCACCTTGATAAACTAGGTGCCACGTCAGTGCTTCCCTTCGGTCGTTCCGGCTACACTGAACTGGACGGAAAACACGAACTATTTACATAGCCGTTTCGACCGACTTAACATAAAAAATATGTAATTGCTCTACTATAAATAATGTACCTATGTAATGTTAATCACTCTGGATATTTCATTCAGTGCGGTAGTATCAACCCGGGCGGGTAGAACCTACTATAGCGGATACTACTCGTACCTAAGTAAGGTAAGAAGGGAAGAGACCTACAGTTGTACGTGGAATCCGAACCACGGCCCGCCTCTAAGGGTCGAGTACTGTACTGAGTCAAGTACTGACCGCGCCCAGGTGTGCTTATGATCACGATCGACAGTCGATCAACCGCACCACTGAGCTACCGAGGCTGACTGAATAAAGTATAATATTATTATTATAAATTATCTAGAATTGGTATAACGAGTATGAATACATACACAACCTAAGAAGAATTTTCATGTGAGGTACCTAAAATGTTGCCGCGACCAAATATTTTTTATTGTAACGTTTATTCCAGCCGGGTATATCTACATACAATAAACGATGAATACACTGCACTGGGCTGGGTGTACAGTACTGGATGTACGTACGTACCGTAGACCTATATGTGTGTAGGTAGGTAGGTACTATGTTTCTATGTCTCGACATATAAAAATAACCGCGGTCGAACTTTTTCCTTTTTATATTTAAATAATCAGGAAACCGATGGAGTGCAAATCCGATAAAACATGTGACAGGTAACGTATTTCTATTTTATTTATTCACTGATATGCATAAATAACTAACGCACCAGTAAACAAACATCGAGATTGATTTTTGTATTAAAATGTGGCCACTCCAGAAATAACGAATTCAAACAAAAGCCCGTTGTGATTTCTCTCGGGGCGGTATCGCGACGAGCCATCGCGCCACACTATTCCGGATATGTGAGAACTACTTATTCCCTATTCAAATTATTCAAAACGATCGCCCCGACAAGCCCGTTCACTAGCCAACGGAATTTCTTAGTTTTGGGGTAAAAATATCAAATTGTAAAATCTCCATTTCACGTGGTCGCACAGAAATGACACAATGTCATTGTTGTGTTGAATGCTGGACTGGTTCGCTGACTGGAAACCGACCAAGCAGCCACAGCATTGCGAGTCGTTCTCGATTTTGGATATTTAATTCATTCATGAAGTAAGTATTCGGTGGTCTGGAAGATTTGTAACGGACTTCAACGTCGACTTTATAATAGTCAATAACGTTCACTGATTCAAATCACAGTCGGAATTATAAGCTGATACCTACACCTATGGAACCTAGTGACGTTGTTATTATTATATAAATGGGCGCATATTTGGTTTGGAACCAGTTGCGTATTTCCGATTCCGTGTGCAATAGGGTGTACTGCGTCGAAACACTTTGTAACGCTACCTAACTCTTATTCCAAAGTCCAAACAGGTGTTCAGTTAAAGGCACTTGTCCTCCAAATGCATGCGGATTTGTAGCGCATACTGTTCCTTCTGTTTAATATCATCTATCTGTGCGTTCATTAGGAGGCAGGATCAAGTTCTTTGTCCTATAAACGTGCACGGATTCATATTCAGTACGTGTTGATTGTGCGCCACCAAAGAGTATTATTTACGCCACTTAGGACCATTTATGTGCCTAAGAATAAGTTTTTAATACTTACCTATTAATTTAAAACAAATACCTACACGTTAATTTAATTTATTAAACTTTAAATTGTTCATGGGCTGGACTTTAAATACAGCGCTGAGTCTAGTGAAATCATCACTAGATTCAGCATAGGCTGTATCCAGTCCTTTTTTAGGTTTCCGTGCCCCGTACGGAAGCCTATTGTTAAGCCTACGCCGTCTGTCTGTCTGTCTGTCTATCTGTCCGAGGGCTGTATCTCTTGAACCGTAATAGGTAGCCCGTTGAAATTTTCACAGAATATGTGTTATTATTGCTGATATAACTAAATAAGAAAAAGTAAGAAAATCACGGGGGTTCCCATAGAAGAAACTAAAAAGTGTATGTGCGGCATCTACCGAAACGACCATGAAGCATTTTACCTAATCATGAATTTTAACTAAGTAATATGAAGCATTTCACATGGCGATACGGAACCCTCGGTGCGCGAGTTCGACTCGCACTTGGCCGGTTTTTTAGGTTTCCGTACCCCGTACGGAAGCCTATTACTAAGCCTACGCCGCCGTCGCCGCCGCCGCCGTCTGTCTGGCTGTTTGTTTGTCCTACTGGCTGTGCTGTAGCTTTGGAACCATAATAGCTAGCCGGTTGAAAATTTTCACAGAATATGTGATATTATGGCGGACATAACAAATAATAAAAAATAGGAAAACGAAAAAATTAAGGGGAGGTCCCCATACAAGAAACATGTTTTTTTTTTAGTTTTTTTTTTTTTTGGGTGCGGAAACCTCGGTGCCCGAGTCAGACTTGCACTTGTTTCCCCTTCTCCTATAATTGTTTAAATGTGTGTTTTAATTATTATTTCCTTGTTGTTATTTCTTGACTGTTTAAATGTGTGTTAGTTAATATGTAACAAATGTACTGCAGTAGGAAAAAAAATTCCTTCCGATTAAGTGAGGAAACGGAAATTCCCCTAAAGTTCTACTAAACTCTAAAACTAGGATAACCATCTTTACCGCCTGTTGTATTTAGTGGTACTGCAGTTTCTCTGGTTAAAGTAGTAATAAAAACCTTGGGGTACACATTGACGCTATCATGGAATTGTCAAGTCGGTGAGGTGGCCGGAAAATATTCGCCAGCATACATTCTCTCAAGCGTCTGTACAATTTCCTTCCCAAGAACGTTAGAGTAGGGAGGGACGTCGGACCTTCCCCGTGCCAGCGTAACACGATATTTGTAAAAACGTACAAATAACATTCGTTACCACCCAATCAGAGCGCGATACCACCCAATCATAGCGCGCGCCGCCGTCCCCTCCGCTACCCGCGGAGCTCTGCGACGCTGGTTCTCATATAAGCATTGGACAGTCCGACTTCCAACCTCTTCTAACGTTCTTGTTCCTTCCTATCAGCACAATGACTATGTTGGCACAATCACTTCTCATCCGTATTCTTGACTATGCTGACGTCGTCTGTTACATCGACGTCAATGAAGAGCTGCTGAATAAGCTGAACCGGCCTCTAAACCACGTGCACCGGGAACATTGTCGGTCAATTTCCGAGTTCCGGTCTTTTTACTTTTTGGCGAAACGACATATGAATGCACAATTTTTCTGCATATGCTATTGAATTGTCATAAAAAACTGCTTCAAAAGCAGCTCTTAGAATTAAAAACATAGTACAGAAATTAACAGTAACAATCAAAAACAGCACCATCCATCCGTATTACAAAACTAGCACTAAGCAAAACTGTCCAATAGGATAGCTCCATTAATCCTAACAAAGTAACGGGCCATTTAGAATAAACTGGATCTGAATAAACATTTTTTTTTGTTTACCAAAAATTTGCAAAAGTTGATAGAGCTGTCTTTGATTCTATACCCCTACTGCACACTGAATGAATCTGTTACTCCTAAATACCTGTCTAAATTCCCTTCTTACCTTACTAGGTGGTAGGATTCAACCCGCCCGGGTTGGTACCACCGCACTGAATGAAACGTCGGTCGAAACGGCTATATAAATAGTTTGTGTTTTCCGTCCAGTTCAGTGTAGCCGGCACGACCGAAGGGAATCAGTGACATGGCACCTTGTTCACCCGGTGTTATGGGCTGACATCACGATTGTTTTAGGCGATGTAGCCAACCGTGTCAGTCCCATTAACACCTTTGCCATTGACCTGACACCCTTGTCCTAGCTAAGCCTTCCCACACACTGCACGCATGTGGATAAAGAACTTCCTCTTCGATTACGTCAGTGCGCATCGATACACACATTCAGAGTGCTGAAAAATGAAGAATTTAAATATAAAGAAATATAATCATGACTGTGTTTTGTTGCACCTACCCTGTAAATGTATATGTTAAAAAGGATGCACTGGGCGAAAACGCCATAAGCATTAAGTAGGATTTTATGTATAATAAACGTATTTTTATTGGATTTGAATCTAAGGTTATTTCGTCAAATATCGTAGACGTTATGAAAATAAAGATTGTATCGATTTGAATCTATGAAATGCACCTAATTATTCGGTGTACGTATGTAAATGTAGATACAGACAATAATAATTTAAGAACAAGTAATTTAGTTGTACGGTGTAGCCACTTAAAGCGCAGACATTACAACACTAAAACGCCATTATTTCATTATTTCAATATAATACAGAACGTGTAACAACATAGAACTGGAGGAAAGCGAGCCCGCTCAGCTAATGTGCTGCAGCTCCCTCGCGATGAGAGCGCTGCAGTGCTGCTCTTCAGTTAGTTCCAGCATACGTAAGTAACAACAACAATGTAACAAATTTAAAATAATATCAGCCATCACCAGTGAGAATCACATGTCCATATGACACAGAAACCAAACGAGATGATCTCATTGTCTTCTCACCCCCTGAGGGGAGAGTGGGCTAACGGTATCGAGGCTGTGCCTCCTTGCCGTGGTCCCTTGATGATGAAGGTTTTCTTGGCTTGTGTTAATAAAAAAAATATCATGAAATTTTTAAAGTTAATTTGTTTTTATTGGACGCGCATTTGTGCGCGTGTGCGTGAAATAAAAAGAAAACATACATCTATATATGGCTCCACGCCCCCGCTGCGCCCTAAGGAATGTGTGCGATGCGAACCTCAATACATTTTTTTTATATGTGAAAACTACTCTATTTGTGAAAACTTCTACTTGGCTCATGTCTAGTTAAAGACATTTATAATTATTGTGCTGAAAATTTTCTGAATAAAATAAAATAAATGAAAATCAAAATACATAGTGGCATTGATTTTAGTGGGTATATATTTTCTAACCGAAAGCAGATTTTCCCCAGTTCGCACCGTATCTAGCGCATACGGAAGTATTTTAATTATTACGTAAAAACTTTGAAGGGCAGTAAATTTGAGCGGACAAGAAGTACTTGGTGATATTTAACCACGTATTAGAGGATGCCTTAGTGCATTATGAACTTTAAGACATAGGGTCTCTCGTTAGCCATAATATATGTTAGAGGCAGGCAGATAGGTAGGCATTAAGACAAAATGACGTGACATCGGTAAATGCACAGAGCATCAACGCGCGCATTTCATGCTCTGTGGGTAAATGGAATAGGAATAATATAGAAGTCGGGCCCCCTTGCAGAGATAAAAAACAATTAATGAGAAATATATTTATTATCCTGTACAAAAAATACAAACATGACCTTACGACCAAACTCAAATACAATACAATTATCAATACATGGTTGATACAATATGAGCAATGAGCATGCTAATATTATATTCTTTTCCCTGGTTTTAATTTAATCCATCAAGTAACTTATCGTTTTTCTTTCATAATTTACATTGTGTGTTCGTACTACTTTAAATAAATTTACCTGAAATTTAAATTATATCATTTACACATAAAAATAACCTCATTTACATTAGGCAAGCAAGGCAGCAAAGCAGAGAACATAATGATTTAATTTATGTTCTATGAGAGGTTGCATTAGGAATGTGGAAAAAGATGGCGGACGGCGGAAGTTTGTCGCGTCGTCGTTGTAATTAAAAATATATATTTTTGTGGTTCTCGCGGTGCGAGAATTTATGCAACAGACGTTAAAAGCTACAACAGAAATGGCTGTATACTCTAATGAGTTTGCCTGTTTCGGGAGGAGACGAATGAATAAAATAAAAAATAGGAATGTTAAAAACTTTGATGGAATTACATAAAAAAAAAAACGAATGAAACATAATACATGAATGTGATATTTTGAAGTAAAATAATAATTGTAATAAAAACAAACTATTGTTAACTTTATGCTTAAAGCTTCTTTGGGTACCGATCGCACCTGGGCCCTAGGCTCTTCGGCGAGAGAAGTGGGGGCTTGACTACACGTGTACCCCTCACCTCATATGAGAACACTTCTAAATAATCTCACAGTGAAAATCTATGTTGCACTCCGAGTAGGTGCGAGGGTGTTGCCAACAGGTGTTGCTTGGTAGGATTCACCTCATTAGTTTAAATATTTTATTCTTATTATAAAACACATTGGAGTCGGTATTCATTACGTTCCAAGTATTGTCTTACACTCTAATAATCTTAATACTTGAACAAAAAATACACAAATGGAGTCCATAAAAAGAAAAATTATGCTAATAAACAAATAGCATAATACAAATACATATTTGAAAAGGCTGATCTGATATATCTGTAAAACCGATTTGTGAAGACTTTCTTTGTAATCGTTCAGAGAAGGTTTAGATTTAGTACAACCACAGTGCATTGATCGGTTACGCGTCTGTTTTTCTTAAGCTCTATTCACGTATATGTACAGACAGTAGACAATGACATATTTTAAACCATGTATAAATAATACTATGTTAATTATTATACTTTGGAGCTTCGGTCGGAATGGAGTGTTCTTCAGCAATGTCACACTTTTTTTAAGTCATCTGAACTAACCTTCATCCAAATGGTGTTTCTGTTCTTGAACTTTCGGTTCCACATCATACGAGCCAATCCTAATAATGAAGCAACATAAAAAACCTAAAATTTATAATTTTAAATGCACCTTTTGTAATAATTACCGTACATTAATTTGCTAAATAATTTAATAAAATTTAATACCCTAATTAACATTTAAAAGGCTGTACACGGTGAAAAAACTTTGTAACTGTACTTCACTCGACGTGTGTATGACATTTAGGAAGAGCCGTTGTTGGCTGAGCTAATGTATTCGTTGTATTTCTTCTCCTGCGCGAGCTGCAACTTCTGTAGCTTCTTGACCAGGCCCTTGCTCAGCTCCTTGCCGTCAGCATCGTGCGTCGGAACACCCTGCCGCATTTAAACATTTCATTAATGACCCTCTTCTTCCTCATCAAACGAACGGAACGGCCTGATATAAAATAGTGATGTTTGTCCAAGTGTAATCTAATTGGATCAATAGTGAAACTAAAGTCGTATTTTTAATCAGACGAAGTAAACTGACGTTTGCTGGGATGCCAGGTTTTGAGAAAAAATAAATAGTGTTGTGACGCAAACTATCGATAATAATCACTCACTCAATAATTAATATAAAATAGCTATAAAATATAAAATAAATCATAAAAAAGCGATAGGGGTTTTCAGGATCTAATAGATGTGTAATCCAAACATATAAAATAGAAATTAAAGTCATGCTAAGGATTTAGAAAAGCTTTTTATTAACAGAAAAATGTTACACCCTAAGAATGTTGAAATAAATTGCTAAATCGGAACTTGAACTCACGACCATTAGAATAAACAAAATTTTTACCAGAATCACTGTTTTTCTAGTATAATTTTTGGAAAATTATTTTTCAACCTGTGGAAATTTGAAAAAATCGCATCTGGCAACTCTCGTCAATGACAGATAAGTCGTTTATATAATATTTATGAATAGATATAGATATCAGAAACACTGTTTTTCTAGTATAATTTTGGGGAAATAATTTTTCAACCAGGGGAAATTGGAAGAATAGCATCTGGCAACTCCTGTCAATGACAGGAGCAACATTATTTTGCAACACTATTTTGCAAAGTGACATTTTGAATTGATTTTGAAAGCAATCGGTCCAGTAACTATAAAGTTCAAAAAGGCGGCCACATTTTTTAATTTTGACAACAGATTCGTATTCAGGGCCCACACATACACCCAGATATCGATTTTGAAAGCAATCTGTCAAGTAACTAAAAAGTTCAAAATGGCGGCCACTTGTTTTAAATTTTGACTACAGATTCGTATTCAGAGCCCACACAGACACCCAGATATCGATTTTGAAAACAATTGGTCCAGTAACTAAAAAGTTCAAAATGTCGGCCACTTTTTTTAAATGTTCACTACAGATTCGTATTTGGTCTAGAAATAAGATTCAGGCGAAAAAACGTCAACATTCGAGAAAATATGAAAAAATAGGTTGTTTTATTTTTTTCTCCGGAAATATCGACTTAAGTGAAAAACGTGTAAGGATAAAAGTGTCTTATATTTTGTTTAGAAATAAGAATTCGCCAAAAAACATCACCAATCGAGAATATTTTGGAAAAAAAATATTTTTGATTTTTTTTTCAACGGAAATATCGATTTTATTGAAAAACGTGTAAGAATAAAAGTGTCTTATATTTCCTCTAGAAATAAGATTCAGGCGAAAAAATATCAACATTGGAGAAATTAAATCAGGAAAGGGGGCGGAGCTTTCCATACAAATGCCGTCCTGCATAATTGAGAATCGCGGCGAGGTATCAATCGAGAACCAATGATGGTACGACAACAAATTAGGTCTTGTTTTTCAAGCAGTTCGATACACTCTTAGATTATTTTATCACATCTTCCCTGGTTTTCCTGTAAATTGAGTAGAAATAAAAATTTCTGAAAAAAATTATATCTCCATAACCGGCCACTCTAGAGAAAATCACCTAAGAACAAAAGAAGCTTGTATTTAGTCAATAAATACGATCCCGAAGAAAAATCCAGTCCCTGAAATTTCCCAGGAAATGTTCAGAATTCCCAAACAAAGTGGTGGTTTTAACAACTCCATATATACCTCTCGCGAACTTTACCTACTTTGGTACCAAATCACACTACCTAATTCCGATCCCTGAATCTGATGTCAGCTCATAACACCGGGTGAACTAAGTGCCATGTCAGTGCTTCTCCTCATTTCATGTCGGCTACACTGAACTGGACGGAAAACACGAGCTATTTACATAGCCGTTTCGACCAACGTATCATTCAGTGCGATGTTAGAAATCCGGCCGGGAAAAACCCTACCACCTAGTAAGGTAAGAATGGAATGAGGTGCAACCTCTCGAAATGAACAGTCCAATGCATTAAAATGTAGAACCGGACTCACTGGACTTCAGCCTCTTAATGCCAAACCCAGAAAACAAAAAAATATACTAAAAGTATTGTTTATGACCGCAGATGGCCAAACCATAAAAAAAGTTTAGATTTTATCGTAGCACATCACTATTACATTAAATAAGGCAACATTATTTTGCAAAGTGACATTAGCTACTGTCAGTTTACTTCGTCTGATTAAAAATACGACTTTAAAATTGTGGCCAGACAATAGTCCAGAGCTATGGCTAGCCTATGCATTATTTAATACTAACTCTCATCACACATTCTCTATCACATTGTGCATTTCAATCCTGATCAGAGAAACGCAGCTGACAAACTCAACACTCAATGACTTCACCCATAGACGTGTATATTATTTCTCAATGGACTTCACCGAACACATTAGGGCCATTGGAAGAAGAAGAAGGTCTCAATCGAGCAAAAGTAGGTGTCTAACGATGCCCATGGAGTGTGAATAATTCCGTCTTGAGCCCTTTTCTCGCTATCTGGACGGCTATCTTTGTTAACTTTCACATTATGGTCCTTCGGTATGTTTATCTCCCATGGAACCGTGAGCTCCACAACTACTACATGACTTGTCAATTTTGAGTAGATCTGTGCGATATGTAACACATTTTGTGGAGGCATGATAATATTGCTTAGATAATTTATTAATGTTCAAGTATGCGCAAGTATGACCATATATCTGAATATCGAGCTCGCCTTCAGTGGCTCGATGTCCGTGGTTGCAGGAACTCTCACGCCCTCTCTCTTCTCTTCCGCACACTTAATGATCCTGCTGCTCCCAAATACTTGAGTGAACGATTTGAATTTCTTTCTTCTCACGGCCTGGCTTTAAGATCTGCTGACAACTTACTCTTGGCAATACCGGCTCACTCAAGCTCGTTCTACACGGACTCTTTCACAGTACAAACAGCTCGCCTCTGGAATAATCTGCCTGTGCATTTACGCTCCTCTACGTCTATGAATGTATTTAAGATAAATTTAAACAAACTTCTCCTTTCTTTACCGAAGTAAATGCAATTTATATTACATAAGTACCATTGATTTTATAACCCTGTCGGGACAGATAGACCACTCCATATAAAAAATTTGGTAACGTTGTAAATCGTAAAACCAACAGGGGGCGTTAATAATTTTTCTTGATGTTGTCGTAAAACAAACAGGTGGCGTTAATGTTTGTTAATACTTCTATACTAAGGGCGCTATCTAGTTGAAATACAACATGTATCTAGGTACCTTTAATTGTCACTAGGCTGTAGAATTACTGCTACTAGACAAAAGATGGCGCTTTCATTTATATTTATAAAGAACATTATTTATGTAAATTCCAAATTTTTTAATTATATTTGAATAATAAAATTATGACAATTTACAATTAAACTAACACTTCTTATCAAATTAAATAAAATAAAAAAATGTTTTGAAAATAATTTGGTATACGGAACAAAATATTATTATGATTGTAATTTCCTGTTTGTGCGCTTTTAATAGATAGATCCACAGAGCACGGAATACCCCCGGGCGCGCGCGCGCGGTATTCCGTGCTCTGTGGATAGAACGTATTTATTTAGTTGAACAGTTAAACAAATACTCGTCACTCTTCATTCTAATAATGTCAGCATTGTATGTAAAAAAAAAATATGAAAACTGCCTTAAAAAATTTATGAAATAAAAAAAATCTAACCCTAGAGTTGAAGGCGGTGCTAAAGAAGGCTACACAAATCACAAAGGATATCATCCACGCATGTTTTCTTTCATGTATCATTTTTGCTTGCTTTAGCACCGCCTTCAACTCTAGGGTTCGATTTTTTTTATTTCATACATTTTTGAAGGAGGTTTTTATATATTTTTTTAAATAGTTTTTTATTTCACAGTTTTTTTTGGAATTTTTTGCTATTAATGTACTCGGCGGAATCGCTCGACCTTCGGCCTCGCGATTCCGCCTCGCTTTCCAATCTGATCTCGACCAAATTAAAATGGAACCACGTCATGGTTATCCCCTTTCAAACAAAAAAAAAGAATTTTCAAAATCGGCCCACAATAATTGACGGAGTAATCGCGTAACAAACATCCAAAAAAAGAAAACATACCGTCAAATTGAGAATCTCCTAGGTCTAAAGTAAATTGCTCGTGAAGACAAATTCAACGAGCCCAAACACGATGGGTTTATCATGTGTAGTTTAGGAGTTCCTATGGCCACCTTCCGTCTCCATCATCAGACCAGCTCGATGGTACTCGTACTCGTATTATAATATATTAAGCGCATCTGGCCGGTCGGAAAAGATTTCAAATTTAGAATATTCATGAAACAAGGGTCCGAATATGAATGACAATATCGATTCATGTATTTCAATACAGATTTCAATACAATGACAGAGAAAATTTCAAAATATTAGGTACCTATTTAATACTTTTTAGTTCTAGTTTATTTTTTTTTAAGTCGGTTTTATATTTTTAAAACAATATTACATAAAAAACAATAATCGAAATCGAATAATCGAAATCGGTTGAAGTGGTACAGAATTATTCGCCATGTGTCAAACTGCAAATTGCTGAAAAAGTCCACATCACAAAAGTTTTGCTGAAGGTAACCACACACCAATAGTATTTTGTTGCTTTTTCATAAACCGCTCAATCAATTTCAATAAAATTTCAATGGGAGCACCTCTGAAGTATGACCTACCAAACAAAAAAAGAATTTTCAAAATCAGCCCACAATTAACACGTTGAACGCCATACGACCCACCGGTGGGCCTAGCGTACTTTTCCGTTCGGGCCAAGCCAAACTCATTATATCCGTAATTTTCATTAACTTGAGATTTTCATCACAAAGTTTATAAAATGCGGTAATTTGTAAGGAAAATAAAAATTTGCGACTTTTACCGTCTAATTTTCGAGATATAGCAGAAGGCTCACGGGTGGATCGTGTGGCCTCATATGAAGGATTTGTATTTTTCTGTTGGCTGGGGCCGCGGGGTCACGCCGCGGCCCACCCGTTGCGCGCACGCCGCGGACGCAGCGATCAATCCCGGTCCGGCTGCGTCGACAATTGAGGATGTTTTACGCTTTTCTCGCCAAAAATGATTATTTTGAAGATTTCGAGTTAACACAAGAAGCGCTAACGCAGTTAGAAAACATCGAGATAGATCTTCTGAACCGTAGTTTCGGAATAGATTCTATGAAGACGTAGTTCAACCAACGAAAAGAAGATGCTGTCGAATTATTTTGTCGGAGAGTGAGGATAGCGACTATGAAATGCGTATAGAAAGACGGAAGAGAATGAAACACACTCTGGAAAGGAAAGAGGGATTGGCCAGAAAAGTGAGAAGAACATGTCACCAATGTTATGCAAAGAACGTACCAATAATGGGTAGCAAACAGGCTAAAACCAAGTCGAAAAAAGTATCCACTTATTGCCAAAGCAGCCCAACTAAACCATTCCTTTGTTTGCCTTGTTTTAACATGACTCACGGATAATTCTTTATTGTTTATGGTTAAACCCTTTGGGGTTAAGATGATTGATTATTTTAAATAATGAAGTGTCATAATGTTGTGATTGTTCAATTTCATAAATATTTTCTTTTGTTCAATTTCATAAATTATTTTCGTAATAAATAATGTCTTCTTATTTGGCAATGAAGAAAATTTTATGTTCATTTTTATTTTGACGAATATTTTCTTATTATTTTCTGGTTTTATTAATTCTATTAATACAAATATTATTTTCTACCTTATCGTTAAGAGCAGCCCTAGCATCGTTACAATTAACTTAATAAAAAACTACAAGTTTCTATTGGATTTGAAAACCACGCCGTCCGCTTCGACTACAAGGCCATGCGGCTCACTTCCATATTGGCTTTGTAGCTGCGCTCTGTGGCTTGTAGGAAGCGTTTACGTAGGCCCTCTCACGCGGCTCACCGGTGACCCCCATGACCTGAATGGTTCAGTAAGGAAAGGCTCACCGGTGAGCGGTGAGCCCCGTGGCCCAAACGGAAATACTGGATTTTTCATGTGGCGTTGAACGTGTAAGATTGTAATTTCCTGTTTGCGGTTTTACTCCGGTCCAAAGAGTTTACAAACTCTTTGGTTGTACTTGGGTTGTACCTAGCTCCGCTTATTTGTTGTTATATCCGCTATAGTAACACATATTCTGTGAAAATTTCAACGGGCTACCTATTACGGTTCAAGAGATACAGCCCTCGGACAGACAAACGGACGGACGGACAGACAGACTGCGGAGGCTTAGTAATAGGCTTCCGTACAGGGATACGGAAACCTAAAAATAAGGGGTGAAATAGGGGTGAAAGTTTTTGTATGGGGAATCCATGATTTCTCTAGGTAAGGATATGAAAATTTATTATCTAGGCTTTTGGCCAAAGACATTAAACCCACCCTCTTCCATATAGACCGGACATCAAGAACAAAATCGTAATCTACTACTTAGATCCTAGTGGTACAAAGTCGTTCAGTCTAGCGCCACCAGTCCCTTCCCTTCTTACCTTACTAGGGTTGGTACCACCGCACTGAATAAAATGTATGTCGAAACGGCTATGTAAATTAAAGAGATTTGATGTAAATAGTTTTTTCGTTTTTTTCCGTCCAGTTCAGTATAGCCGGCACGACAGGTCCGACATCACGGATGTTGTAGGTGATGTATCCAACCATGTCAGTTTCCATAAAAAAAAGAAGAAGAGGAGGAGAGGTATGGAGGGAGGAAGGGGTAGTGAATGAGGGTAGGTGTGGGGGAGGGAGGTAGTAGAGGAATGGATATCGAGGGAGTCAGAGGTTGAAAGTGGGAAGGGGCGGGGTAAGAGGGGGTTGCGGACAGGATGAGGGGTAGTAGGGGAGGAATGGAATGCGAGGGTGATGGGAAGGAGGGGCGGCATGAGGGGAGGAAGGGAAGTAGGGAGAGAGGGAGGGAATGGACGAAAGGGAAGGTGGCAAAGAGGGGGTCCGTGAAGGGTGAGGGGAAGGAGGGGAGGAAGGCGGGATCGAGGAGAGAAGACCGGGAGAGAGGTGAGTGAGAGATGGGCGAGGAAGGAATCCCTTCCTTCCTCCCGAAAAAGATAGAGAATATAAGAGAAGCGATGGTTTATTATCAATTTTGCATTTAAATCCAATAGAGTGAGCACTACGAAGAAAGAATACAGAGAAATGACGGCCAATAACTGAGGTATGAGGTAAGGTAGCGGGGTGGCGGAACGCTGAGCCGCGCGGGGCGGGAAGCGAGCGGGAGAGGGGCTAGCTAGCGAGCGACCAGCGGCTAGCGGCCCGGCCGGCCCGGCCGGTCAGTCAACACGTGCATTGGAATACGTAGGGTTGTCACTTAGTCTACCAAAAATATATTTTTCGATTTATTATTTTACGAGTAGGTATTATGGTTAATTGTGCCCGTAGTCTAGTGGTAACGCTTCTCAATGCAGAAGTTGCGGGTTCAAATCCCGGGCACTAACTAATGTACTTATTTATTTCCTTGATAAAGATTGATATACGTGCATTTCATAACGAATAGGTACGATCGCTCCGGTGAAGAAAAATAAAGTTAGGTAACTAGTGCACACAGGTCTATGAAAGGTATTTTTGTGTAAACTGCTTCTGATTTCCACTGGTCACCATGTACGAGTAATCGAACCGGATATAACAAATTGTGACAAGTTCGAGTGCAATATGACTGCCATAAGAATACTCAATAAACAATAAAACAACAACAATAAAAACAATACCTCCTATGTCAGTGAGCAGAGTCCGTGCCTAGCAGTGGGACGTTTTAAAGGATTATAGAAGAAAACAGATAGTGAATTTCATCGAAAAAAACGTTTTTATGTATTTAAACTTAAAATACAGAACTATAATAACTTGAAATACATACCTAAACTTATATGGGTTTTTAAATTACCGTGGTTATTTGACATTTTAAGAAGTAACAACGGCTTTACTCACTATCGAAATACGAGCTGTGTGGCTCGACATTTCGGCCAGAGTGCTCATGATGATGGGCCATACGTTTGGCCCGAAACGTCGAGCCACACAGCTCATATTTCGACCGCGAGTAAAGCCGTTTTGTATTCTTATAATACCTACACTTAATAACTAGAATAATATCTAAAAAACTAAACTTAATAATAAATAATATATATATAAATAAAAAAACCATTAGGTATACTTTGGACTACACACACAAACACAACTAAAATAACTCTTCCTCCGTACTTAAACAAAATAATTTAAATTTCACTTTACACAAATTTAAATTTTCACTTTCCCTTAAACAATGTATCATCTTGGACTATTTTTATCCATCTTTCTCGTATTGATCCCTTAGAAGGATGTGGAAACCTTGTAAAAAACATTTTTTCTTGAAAATTTCTCAATTACTTACTAATTAAAAAAAAATAAAAGAATAGCGACAACCCTAATTAGCGGTCAGTTCACTCTCATATTTTAACGTGGTTTAATACATATTTATTTACTTTCATACATGATATCCCAGAACTCTATTTCTAATCATTCATATGTGGCAGCCCTAATGAGCGCGTTCAATTTATTTGTTTAATTAAATAATGCTTATGTTATTGCAATGCGAGGTCAATACATAAAATGTACAAAATTTTCAAATTGAAGTAGCGTTGTGACAGCCCTAATTGGCCAGTTGAACCAAATATTTCTAAGCACATGGAAAACAAGATATTATATATAAGGTCTTTCAAAATTAGTTAATAGTACGCTAAGGGGGGGTTCTGTATCGTAAATAAATCACTTTTGAGGAATAAAGATTTTTTTTTACAAAAAAAAAATTTATAATAATGTAAAATGTAAAAAAAAATTCTTTTCTTAATCGTTTCAGTTTCATGCCAGGAACAAAAAAGTCTTCCAACACATAGATCTCTTTCTTTCAGAAATTGTGAAAACCACAATTTTAGTTTTATTAGTATGGAATAGAAAGAATTTGATTTTTTTTACCAACTTACACGTGTTACATCAAAATGGTAATGAAGACTTTTTTGTTACTGTTATGAAAATGAATCGATTAGGCTATAAAAATCAACCACATATTTTTTTATTTAAATACATACAAAACATTTTACATAAAAAAAGGCCAAGGTCCAAAAAATTTTATATAGGTTTTACTCCCTATATGATGCAGAACCCCCCCTTAGCATACTATTAACAAATTTTGAAAGAGCTTATATATTAAGATCACAATGAAGTGATACTTACCTATGAAATGAGATGCCATCAGTTTTCCCAATATTTTTTGCAATATCGCAATTCGCAACACACAACCGGGCATAATGACTGGCGCGATGCCAGCCGCAGACGGACGGCAGCGAGCGCGCGGACGGCGCGTCCGCCGCGTTCGGTCGCTTGCGAGCTACTAGTCTCAAGAGGGTCCCTCCGCGTAATGGTTACTCCACCGCGGTGGAGCGAAGGCTGTTGCCCGGGTAAGAGGTCTAGTAGAATACATGATACGTCATTGTTTAAATCAGATTTACTATTTTTTTATTTTATTCGTCGTCGTGTCGTCGTCGGTAAAATCTACAATTTTACAATTTTATATAAAATATCATTGACTTATATATTCTGTAAAGTTTATCACAAATACATTAAACCCACCCTCTTTTAATCTCTTTGGTATAACACCACCAGCAGCATCGTAGATGGAAAAAATAGCCCTGGACTCAACTTTTTTTAATTCGGTGCCTGGACTCCGTACTTCATACTCAAAGACATGTTGTTCATACTTCAAATTACTCAAACGAGACACCGCGATTATGGTAGTGTGCGTATCGCGTGAATACAGAACCGACCGTCTCAAGAGATCGCATCGATATTGTGTCATCCTTTTTCCACGCGCAGTAACCCGTATCGCTTGCCTGCACGCTCCACGCAAACATTTGCGTGTTCCAAAACAAGCGAACGTCGCGCGTCGATCGATAAATTGCCGCAACGGCTAAAAACTATGGAGGTGGCTTTTTACTTTCGAGCGACTGTAAGGAGAAAGGAAGTATTGTGATCGTCCAAAATGTCGAAGTTGAGAATGCGACTAATTTTTTTATTTTTTTTATTGAAACTGACACGGTTGGCTACATCACCTACAACATCCGTGATGTCAGCCCATAACACCGGGTGAACTTGGTGCCACGTCAGTGCTTCCCTTCGGTCGTGCCGACTACACTGAACTGGACGGAAAACACAAACTATTTACATAGCCGTTTGGACCGACCTTTCATTCAGTGCGGTGGTACCAACCCGGGCGGGTTAAACCCTACCACCTAGTAATATAAGGGGGTCATATCCCTTAGTCGCCTTTTACGACATACACGGGGAGAGATGCAGTGGGGCTATTCTTTTAAAGTACCGGCCCGACACAGTACAGATTTGGGCTATATATCTGTCAACGATCCCAAAAAAGTGGTTTTGAGAAACATGTATGTGTGTGTGTGTGTGTGTGTGTGTGTCCGTCCAGCGACCTTGTGCCTAAACTGCTCAACCGATTTCGTTCAAAATTCGTATTTAGTAGTTTGAAATGATAAGCTAGGGGTAAATTTTTTTACTTTTTCAAAATTCGAAAAAATAAGGGTAGCCGTCATACAAATTTGTCTATGGCAATGTGTCCAGCAACGTTGCGCCTCAACCGCTCAACCGATTTCGTTGAAAATTCATATTTAGTAGTTTGAAACGATTATCTAGGGGTACCTTTTTTAGTTTTTTTTAATTAAAAAAAATAAGGGTAGCTGTCATACAAATTATTTCGATGAGGTCGATTTTCTTATAAATGGCTAACGATTTTTATTATTATTAATATATTTAATCCATCGTGTTTGTTTCCGTTTTCAAAGGTGGTGAGGTAAAAAAATATAATTTTAAAGAAGGTATCTCCACTTTATCCTAACCGCACGCGCGTATTTGAATTGCACGCAGGTTTGGTTGGTGGCTATTTGGCAACTAAAAATATAATAAGAAATAGGCATGCCATCTATAGACAAATAGGACAACTTAACTTTGGTCTGACATCTATGATGCAGAAGCGGCGAAATTATACATTTTATCCGCCAAGCTCACGGACTGACAAAACATGAAAATATTTATTGGAAAAATTATGAAAACCTTAAAATACACTATTTTGAAATTTCTACTTAATATAAAATAATCTTTAAATTTAACTATGCTGTTCCCACTTAGCATCGTTCTATAATTAGCAGATTTAAAAATATAATAATTATTTAATTCAAATTCGATACTCCTGGCGCCATCTTAGGACATAATTGAAGACTAATTTCATGTTACCTTTAAAACATCGCTGACGGTACATCTGACTCCCCCTATAAAATCAATGATAAGTACATATCTTTACGCCCCTTCTCTTACTCTCCTGTCATTCAGTTGATTGTGTTGCACAACGGTACCACCGATTTATGTACATATAATATGTAAGTTTATTATATACATATATATTATGCTTATTAAAGTATCTATGTAGTATTCGTACGTAGTTTATCATACATATTTCTTTAATCTAACACATTGTCACAAACTATTCTTGTTCGCCTGCATGTACTTCTCTCACATCCCAAAGGTTAGTTAGAATAGAATGCCTCGCGGCATTAAGCTCGCCTGTTGTACCTAATTTTGATAAATTGGTGTTCAATAAAGAATATATACATACATACATACATCATAAGTGATTTCTTTCAGACATGATCCTCAATATTGAAAGCATGGAGCAAGTGATGTTGATGATAGAACCAACCTTTTCATCAAACAGTGAGTACTTGTCAGTATGTGAGCGGAACATGTCTTGCGGCGGGAGTCTGCGCAGCTCGTCCTTGGCCCGCTGCGCCTCCAGCTGCTCGAGCCGGCGCGCCTCCCTGGCGGCCGCGGCGCGCGCGCCCTCCTCCCGCTCCCGCATCAGTTGCTCTCGGCACACCACCTTCACCACGCTCCGCTCTATAGGTTTCAGGGCAAACTGTCAACATTTTTGTCTTGTCTATTTATGTACAACATATTTAATTTTGTTTAACTTGCCTATTGGATACCACATAAATAAATAAAAAAAGATGAACATTCTCACACATCATATGCACCAATCTTAAAAATATTGTAATCAAACAATCCAGAACCTTCTATATTTATATTAGCATAATGATATCATCACTACTATAATAAAAGTGCTCCGTGCCGGAAAGGTGTTTGCATTGTAAGCTAGAAAGTTTGCTATCACTACACAGGTGATTGTTTTACCATGACGGCCCTTTGCGTTGGTTTATTTTTTTTTTTTTTATGGAAACTGACACGGTTGGCTACATCACCTACAACATCCGTGATGTCAGCCCATAACACCGGGTGAACTAGGTGCCACGTTTTTTTTTTTTTTTTTTATGGAAACTGACACGGTTGGCTACATCACCCACAACAACCGTGATGTCAGCCCATAACACCGGGTGAACTGGTGCCACGTCAGTGCTTCCCTTCGGTCGTGCCGGCTACACTGAACTGGACGGAAAACACAAACCATTTACATAGCCGTTTCGACCGACCTTTCATTCAGTGCGGTGGTACCAACCCGGGCGGGTTAAACCCTACCACCTAGGAATATAAGAAGGGAGTCATATCCCTTAGTCGCTTTTTACGACATACACGGGGAGAGATGCAGTGGGGCTATTCTTTTAAAGTACCGGCCCCACACGGCCGATGGTTAATTTATATCAAAAACTAAGTAGATTAAAAAAAAATACAGTGCCAAAATTCTCCATACATTTTGAGATTAGGTATTTGCGAAAATTGTTGGAGAACTCAATCTTCATGGGATCCTAATTATGAATGGCTACAACACCCATCACATCAGCCCGTCACTCCTTGTATTTTATTTACAGAAATACTAATTAAATGCTGTAATAATGTAAGACATGACTGATTTCCCAATAAACGCTGGCGTTCCTCAGGGCTCGGTGCTGTCGCCTACATTATTCTTGTTATCTATTAACAATTTGCTGTGCCTAGCACATTCACAGTTATGCAGACGACAGCACCGCACACGAGGGTTACATCAAAGACTGAACTGCTAAAGACGTGCGCATTAACAAAGCTCGACGTCTGACGGTTGAAAGAGTAGACAGTGCTCTATTTAAGGTACTTAAATAGAGTTTTGGAGCAATCGTTCGATTACGTTAATATGGGAAGTAGTCATAGCATTCCCTTAAAATGTCGGCAGTTATAGCTGAATCACACTGTACTTTTTCACCTAAACACTAACCTCCTTTGTCCTCAAGCCTGACGCCCAACTCAGGCAGTACGTGGTCGCGGAGCTGGTCGCACAGTGTGAGCACCTCGGCCGCGCCGGCGGCGCGCGCCGCGTCGCGCACGCGCGTGCGGAACCTGGCCAGCGCCTCCAGGTACGGCATCACGCTCTCCTCCGTCTGTTGTCGCATTCAGAAGGTTACTGTTAGGTACGTATCGGCGAAGCTCATGTTCTGACTCTGACAATAGACTTAAAACTTCACATAAACGAAGGCCCCAAACAGAAACCAGTGCTTGTACCACGATGTAGGAAAGGAACGGTGAACGAACTGAGTAGAAAACGTGAAGCAAAAACTGACGGCACCTTGTAGTTACAGCGGCTACCACGCGCGCGCTGCAATCGCCTATTGCCGACCAGGCTTGGAATTCGTACGATTATTATCGTACTTGTACGATAATTATAACGATCGTATGATGTACGTTCGTAATGCTTCCAAATTAAAATCGTAAAGCGTCCGATAATTTTGGCGTAAATACCATCATTTTCAACTTCGCGTGCGATGATTTTTAGTGACCTCGCATCCAACCTTGCCGCCAGACTGCCCGTACATTCGCCCGTGTGGTTCGTTCGCCCGCTCGCTCGGGTCCGAGCGGGTGGGTCACATGGCAACAATGGCGGACGCGCCATCGAATCATTCGACGTTGGTTCTTAACAATAAAACTTAGAAAATCATAACAATTTAAAATAAAATGTACTTACAGGTGGAAGGTAACTCCGTCCTTGTGTTTGCTTGACGTGTTGGATTTCTTATTGCACCCGAATAAGCTACATGTAGGCATTTTTTCGGGGCATTCAGGCGCGTTACCGGCGTCAAGATGTGAACGTGAATGAAAGCGAGCGCAAGCAAAAACAGTTTTATATAACAATCATGAGTTTTCGTCTTATGTAATCCGGTGGAGGGGGTACTAAATTTTCGTCTTTTTAAACGGTTTTTTTGCTTCAGTCTGTCGCTAGCATACCGCATAGAGTTCGTCCACCGTTCCTTTCCTACATCGTGGCTTGTACAAAAGTTTCAGACGTGTCTGCAAGTGACCCTTGTGCCATACAGCACACCACACCTGTCGAGCAGATGTTCCTTTTTTCGTACGCAACCTACAAACCAGCAACTTACATTCGCAGAGGTGGCCCCCGGTGCCGAGAAGCCGATGAGTTGTGTTGCGTCAATGGTTCCAAAGACACGCAATATGTGCGTGACGTAATGTGCAACGGAGGTGAGGAGCGGTGCGCTGGGCGCGTCGGGCGTGTGCGGCGCGCCCGTTTTGTTCTTTAGATAGACGTGTGTCGCCCCCACCAGCCCTCGCAGCCCATCCAGCGCGCTCCGCGTGTCAATGTTGTCTGCAATAATGTCATTTATTTGGTAAAAATAAAATTGTGATAAAATAATCACTTAAAACAGTTACCTAATTGTTTTCATTTAATTTGTAATCCACTCGTCCCCAATTACTCCTAGACACCCTCTGCACGAAGTGGTGGTAATTGAAAGTTAGACTAATCAACCGGTGTATTGAAATGTGATGTAAGTTTGCGGTTCCCTTGCCCCTTACTAGGTGGTAGGCTCAAATTGTAGCAGACTGGGTTGGTACGGCGTACTGAATGTAAGATGGCCGCATAGCAGCCTCGGTTGTGTTCTCCTCTAGTCCACTATAGCCAGCAATCCAGGGAAGTATCTGGTATGGCACCTACTTTCTCGGAGGTGATATTGGCTGGTCGGAGCATGCGCTTTAGCCCTTCCAACTCAGCTACCCATACCGGATTACATAAAAAAAAAAATTGTTTGAATAACTTGCTACGGAAAACGAAATGGAGTGTTACAAGACTGACCGCAGAGAGCGACGTGGACTTGGTCCTGCGCCTCACGCAGCCGGCCCCGCAGCACGCTCTCGTGCGGCCCCCAGCAGCCGCCCTCGCCGTCCCCGTATCCGCAGCGGATCGAGTCCTTCACTGTCAGGAAGAACTCCTGCAAATTTGCAAAGTGTTCACTTTCAATACTATAATGTGTAGGTTTCGCCCGTAATAAGAAGGGATAATATGCCTGCTGTCTTTACATACAGCGTCTTTTCTTTATTTTAGTTCATAGTCAATGGTATTTCTTATGCCACCGGCTCCCATCTGCTCCGCGAGAGTTTTCGTCTAGTACTATTTCAGTAAATTCTTCTTATTAGAACGAGTGAGCACGTTAGATAGATGAAAACTTTCCATTGCCTTCAAACACACGTACAAACTAAACAATTTTTTTTTATTTTCAACTGACTTCCAAAAAGGAGGAGGTTCTCAATTCATCTGTATGTTTTTTTTTTGTGTGTATGTTTCTCGATTTCTATGAAAATGTAACATGAAAATGACAATGTTGGGCGTGTTTTGTTTTTCCTGGAGTTAAAAAAATCCGGATGTGCTTCAAAAAAGGTTAAGTTAATCCTTACTTGTTTCACATAGTTTTGTGGATAATTTCATTCGCTATAAGTGCAAATAGAGTTTATTGATCTGCCTTCAATATTTTACGAAATATTGAAGTCAGAAGTCTTATAATCTAAATTATTATAACCTGTGGGATAACGGGTTAATTTACATTTCCAAGGTGACATAAGATTAATCTAATGAAAATCCTAGAAGGAATGTTCATTTTTATAATTTCGTTCGTTAATGGTTTTAGGCTACCTAGGCATAATTTTCATTTACAGTTAATTTGAAAAGTTTTGTTTAGTTTTTGTGGTTGACTAACAATGGTTACAGTGAACAACAACAACAAGATGTGTATTCCGATAGCCCATAAAATGAGACAGACGTACAGTAAATAGTTTCTCGGTCTGCTTGGCCATCTCCATGGTGTTGTCGGAGTAGTCGAGCGTGTCCTTCCAGGAGTGCAGCAGGAAGGCGAAGCGGAGCTGCGCGGCCGTGTGCCTCCGCAGCGCATCCTGGATGCTGATGAAGTTCTTCAGCGACTTGGACATCTTGCAGCCCGAGATGGTGAGGTGGCCCGTGTGCAGGAAGTAGTTCACCCAGCCGGGTGAGTCGAAATATGCCTGAATCAGTGTTCATACTTGTTTGAGAAACGGTACCGACTACACAGAATAATTAATAGTACTCACAACGCTCACTTTGCGTTGACAGTTACATGTCAAGCACTTCGCGCCTGATTGGTTCGCCGGTGCGTAGGGTTGACAATAATAATTTAGATGAATGGGTATCAAACATATCACCTAGTTATTAAAATATGATTGTTGTAACATTATTGTTGTGTAGGTAATAATATAATAATAAAAGGGAACTGCTACCCACTAACAGATGTTGTTGTTGTTGTTGTTGTTTTGGTTTGGGGTTGGCTCTAGGCCTGCAAACTAATCCCGCTTGGTTGGGGACCTTCGGGCAAAAACCCCGCAGTCTCCAGCTACCCCAGCCAGCCTATGTCTTCCATGAAAGCTACAAGCCGACCGGGGTGTCTGCAGGCCGCTTATCCCTTAGTCGCCTTTTACGACATGCACGGGAAGAGATGCAGTGGGACTATTCTTATTAATTTATTAATTACCGACCCCACACAGTACTACCCCCCCCCCCCCCCCCCCCCTTCCGGTGCATAGGGTTGACAATAATAATTTAGTTGAATGGGTATCAAACATATCACCTAGGTATTAAAATATGATTGTTGTAACATTATCGTTGTGTAGGTAATAATAAAAGGGAACTGCTACCCACTAACAGATATAGTTAGACTATTCGCTGAAACCGAACTGTATCAGAACCAACACAAATCACAGGGAGCATTTTTTGACACATAGAGTGGTACACGCGTGGAATACTCTCCCGGAAGAAGCTATCAGCGCTCCCTCAATAAATAGCTTCAACAACCATAATAATATCGACAAAATAAATAAATCTAAAAAAAAACAACTAAATTTAATAATAATATAAAAATCATAAATAAAAGTGCACCCGGAATATTAGAATACACGCATCAGCTTTAAGCTGCTAGTGTTTAAATATATAATATAATAAGTAAACGGGTTTCTTACAAATAGTATTCATACTGACCTCGCTCTGTGCGAGCTCGTTGTCGTGATGCGGAAACTTGAGGTCGACGCCTCCCGTGTGCACGTCGAGCCGCCGCCCGCACACGTCCGACGCCATCGCTGAGCACTCGATGTGCCAGCCCGGCCGCCCCGCGCCCCACGGTGACTCCCACCAAGGCTCACCGCTTTTACTCCTCTTCCACAGCGCAAAGTCGTTCGGCGAGCGCTTGTCGCTCGTCTCACCGCTCAAATCGCCTGCCACCAACACGCACAACAAATTACAACTCTAGTTGTTGAGCTTCAAAAGAAGTTGTGTAAGCTTTGTCGATCTTAGTTATCCGTGGTTTGTAGCATGTGGAAATATTTAAAAGAAATATTTTGAAAAATGTATTTAAATCTTGTCATAGGTAAATCATCCTCCTCATTTCATGAATCTTAATGCTAGCCGACAGAGTTTATTAGACTGAAGTAAGATTACAAATCTATTTTTGTTTTTGACAATTATACTAAATTGTAGTATGTTTAACATACTAACATAATTATGTTGATACAAATTACATATCAAAATTTAGACAAAGACTCTTTACACCTGATACACTTAACTAATAAGCCTTCGTAGTCAGAACTCTCAGCAAAATTGTTAATCTTGCTCTCAAGCTGTTTTCAATAGAATGTAAGCGATGTTATTATGTGGCTAGGTAGTCACTAAAATACTAATTGTAATAATATGTATAAAAAAATACCCTGCGAAATGTTTCTTGTCGGTTCTTCGTGGGTGTAATCGAACTGGATAGAACAAATTGTGACAAGTTCGAGGTCTAACTTCCATATGAATTGTCAATAAACAATACAATAAAAAATGTTAAATGTGAACATATTTGAATTAAGAAAAAGACATTATATGAAATTTATTTTTTATTACGCCATCTTGCACTACTTTTGGTAGGAACATTTCGGCTCTATTTAATAGACTTCACGCATTTCTTGATAAAATTAAGGAGCCATAAAAGAAAAGGCATTCGAGGAAATAAACTAACCCTCGCCCTCCTGCAAGGAGCGTGTGTCCCCGTACGCCTCCGGTACGAGCCGCGCGTAGTGGTGCTTCTCCCGCTGATCGAACTCCAGCACGTCAAAGTACACGGAGCCGTTGGATTCGTACGCCAGCCCGTTTTCCATTATCCTCTGAATGTACGCGACTATCTGAGGCACGTACTCGCTCACCCGTGTCAGTACGTCCGGCGGTAATATCTGAAATTGTTATTAATTATTATTCATTGACTAGTAGCCTCAAGCCGATGCGTGTACTTTGTTTTTTGAGTGCACTTGATTCTCACTTTAGTTTTCTAGAAATTAATTATTTAGTGACTGAACAGTGTGTTCTTAATACAAGATAGTTTATTTGTAGTGGTGTTTTAATAAGTGTGTGGTGGTAAAGGGCTGATGGTGGTTTTAATAGTCTGTATTACTTACAAATTCTGTTGGTGCAAATTACTTTGTGTACGGTAATCCATACAATTTCTACAATCGCTAAAACCCAGCAAACTGGTAATGGTGGCCGAACTTTTGGTGCTATTACCCTAATTGGAATTGGTACTGATGGCAAGTGTACATGGACAGTTCCATGTAACATTCTCACAGTAACTTCACTCTGTGAATCTACACTGCAGTAGATGACCCGCTCAGTTCACCGCTCGGAGTTGGTGTCAAACTGTAGGAACCTTCCTTGAACCTACCACGTGGTAGGCTCAAGTTATAGCAGACATTTCTCCATACATTTTAAGGTTAGGTAAGTACAAAATGTACGCAGAATTCAAATTTAATTTTTCCAATTTTGCCACCATTGTTTTTTTTTTAAATCTACTTAGTTTTGGATATACATTAACCCCTGAAATATGCGGCATAGTAATTAAATCAACCTGTATATATAAAAGGACAAATCCTGACTCACTGACTCATCAAAGCCCAGCCCAAACCGCCGGGCGACGCCTAAGGTCGATGTGCATTCACATTCACACCTCGCCCTTAGTGAATTAATTTCTTCCAGGAATTGTATTCATTTACAATTTTCTAATAAACATCCTTTTCAGAAAAAAAATTTATTATGAAAATGTGTTCAAAATGTCATGACTTCTCAAAAACTACAAAAATGTATCCTTTGCTTGATTGAGAATTTTTTTTAGCAAGTCCAATTCTGATATCTCAATTTTTCGATGTAAATTTGTTAAAACTTCAAATATAGTTCGCACAGAACTTACGTTCAATGCTTTCATGTCCTTATGGAACTCCTTTTCCCAATATCTCGGCAGACTTGTGAATATCTTGTTCTCTGTTACGGAGGCACCATCTTTGCTATCCAGCCATTCAGAAAAGGGGTCCTTCGCGCTTGTCAAGAGATGTGCTCTCGCTGTACTAATACTGTTCTCGTTACCCTCCTTCACAGCCTTCTTCAATTGTTCTACCGCCTTCGCGACACTGCAATGTGTAAGTAACAAAATTAAAATTAATCATTTATTTGAATGCAAATGGTCTATATCGGTGGTGCCCAAACGGTCGATTGCAATCGACCGGTCGATCGCAAGAGGCTTTTAGGTTAATCGCTGAAAATATGTAGAGCAAGAAGTGACTCGTAGAAACATTGAAGAATTCATAATATTTGATGTGACTTAACATTATATGAATGGTGGCGTCTTCTACAAGGACCGCAATAGTAACAAATATAAAGGATTTAATGAACATAGTTTTCAATTCAAAGAAAAATTACTACAAATTATTGAACAACGAAAACCTTTGGTACAAGTGTTGATCTCACACTCACAACCTTGAATTTTTTGTAAGTAGATCTTCATAGAAAAAAGTATGGGCACCACTGGTCTATGATATGTATTACAAGTTGGTACAGTAGAACCCCGAATACCTGAGCTCGTATTAACCGAGGTTGCGTTTAACCGATCTTAACTGAGATGTAAAATTTTAGATTTTTGGAGGAACAAGATTTTAACAAATCCTATTACTTTAAGTGAGCTAAACTTGTATATACCTATATATATAATTGGTTTCTCCGAAACGGCTCTAACGATTTGGATGAAATTTTGTATTTAGATAATGTTATTTTTTTTTCGAATTTATCTAGATAGGTGTAGACGCCAGCGAAGCTCGGTCGCCCAGGTACTTCAATAAAATCGGCCATCGGCCTCAACGCAGACTAGCTGACTGACGAGGACTTGAATCAAATGGAAACGTTTAGCGCAATGTATGTAAGAGAACAAGAGTGATCACACCTCGCTCGCTTTAATAAGAAACAATCATTAAAATATTACTAGACGAAAATGTACGACCATATATTCCACGAATTCCACGAATTGTACACGAATAATGTACAATTAATAAGACATAGATTATCTAAAAAAAACTTTATTTATAATAGTGTTAGATTTTATAATAAACTGTCTTCTAACATAAAACAATTAGATGACAATAATTTTAAACAAAGAATTAAACAAATGTTAATTGAAAAGAGTTATTACACTGTAAGGATGCTTTAGCTGACCATAATTTTATCTGAGAATCTGACTACTGTTTTTCCCACTAAATAACTTGACAATTGGATACACTTTGTATCTTTACATTTTTAATTTGACTTATTACATTTCTTTTTAATAAACTTTTACTAATTGTTGTTGAATTTACTTGATATATTTAAGTATCAAATTGACGATGGCACTATACACCAGATATAGGTAATGTAAATAGGCAGAGTGGTTGATTCTTAAGTATTCATGTTTATGCTGTAAATATTAATGTTCTTGTGAGCGGTAGTATGGGTTAATTATTTGTAAGTTACTATAATATAATACTTATAAGGTACTAACAAAACATTGTGACTTGCGAAGTTTGTCAGTTCTTCTTCGCATTGAATTTAGAACTGGCAGACTTTTCGACATATTCAAGCGTAGGTTACCTACCTATGGATGAAATTATACAATAAACAATAAACAATTTCTTGATTTATTTGATAATAAAAAGTAGCGCAATTTAAGCCAATTTTTTTCCAACTGACGAAACGAAACTGACAGCCTAAAACCGACAGTGTTTTTACATGTAAAAACTATTTCCCTTAGCCTGTGTTGCCAGAAATTTAACCAAATTTGTCTATGTTTTTAACAGCGACCATAAATAGGCAAGCTCCACTTGAACGCACACGGTGCGTTGGTGGCACCAAATCGAAATCTCGTTCAACGCAAACGGCGTTGGTGGCAATGAATGGGTTAAGACCTGGGAATATTTTTAAAGTGTGTTCTAAAGGAAAGGCAAAGGTTTTTATCCATACAGCTCGTCCTTCTCATTCATTCACGTAAGAAAAATTCATAGAAAGAGCAATTCACAATTTAGTTTTTTCTTTCGGGGTCAGTCAGCCCGTCCGGAAGTCAACAGGTGTAAGCGCTTTGGGGGCCGGCCGGCCATTCCGGAAGCCAATAGGTCTATGGGAAATTGATTATTAAAAATAAAAGTGTCTAACTTTGACAGCATATTCTCCATCATGCTCTTCTTGTCAGGATCGGTGGTCGCCGTCACCACACGCTCGTAGTAGCTCATGACGGCAGTCGCATCCAGCAGACTCTCCTCCAAGCTCCTCTCTCCGCCCGCGTACTCCTCGTACAGATAGTTTTGTCGCGCCCGACGGATAATCTTGTCATCTATGTCTGTGATATTCATGACATAGTGCACGTGGTAGCTAAAATAATCCGTTAAGACGCGGCGCAGGATGTCAAATGAAATGTAGGTTCTGGAAAAATTACGAAACTTTAACTAATAATATTATTTCAAACAATGGACAAAAATACACTTACATTCTTACTAAGTTATAGGTTATTATGTATGACTGTAAAGCAGAGAACTAACCTAGCGTGTCCCATGTGGGAAGAATCATATACTGTGGGACCGCAACTATACCAAGTCACATGATTGCCGTTCTGCGGCACAAAGGTCTCCTTCTTCCGTGTCAGCGAGTTGTACAGCTTCAGCACTGGCCGGTCCCCGACATCTGGCGCGTGCCACGCGGGCAATGCCCGCTTCGACATCTCAATAGGTCTCCGTTACATACAACCCACTCGTAATAGTGGCGCTACTAATTGCCAAGGCTCAACAAATCGATTATGTTTACGTGGTCGCTGAAATGAATCACAGAACCAGTGTATGTAAGTAATACAATGAATAATTTACTGTCGTGCTGTTCACCCACCCAGATCAGACATCAACACCACAGAGCAGGTAATTTTATATTGTCAAATGTCAGCAATGTCATTTTTTTTTTTAGATTATTTTTTTATATTAATTCGTCTCCTCCCGAAACAGGCAAAACTCATTAGAGTATACAGCCAATTCTGTCGTAGCTTTAAACGTCTGTTGTATATAAGTTCTCGCACCGCGAGAACCACAAACATATATTTTTCTAATTACAACGACGACGCGACAAACTCCCGCCGTCCGCCATCTTTCTTAGAAATTAACAATCTTTCTTAGAAATTAACAATCTTTCTTAGAAATTAGCAATGTCAATCCATGTTGTCTTTTTGTTTTATTTTTTAGATTAATTCGTCTCCTCCCGAAACAGGCAAAACTCATTAGAGTATACAGCCAATTCTGTCGTAGCTTTTAACGTCTATTGTATAAGTTCTCGCACCGCGAGAACCACAAAAATATATTTTTCTAATTACAACGACGACGCGACAAACTCCCGCCGTCCGCCATCTTTTTTATTCGTCCCTTTTCGGGACAGACAAAACTAATCAAAGTATACAGCCTTTTCTGTTGTACTGTACTTCTAATGTCTGTTGTTTATTCTCGTATTGCGAGAATTTCAAAAATATATACCTACCTACATTTTATTTACGACGACGCGGCAAACAAACTTCTTCATCCGCGCCGTGGTCACCGATTTTATTATTTATTCATCTCATAACGTCTCTGGCTGGATACAAAGTCCTTTGGTTGGAGCCACAGTCAACACGGAGACGTCGCTACGCGACGCATCTTCTATAAATAAATTAACCCTGGTTATTTTTTTTAAACCACCCATATAATGCGCGGGACGGATCTCGGTGTGTCGTCGCCGCAGCGGGCGACCCGCCACGCGCATACACTATACAAGTACGGTGCGGGTGCGAGGGAGAACACTGACGAGCCGCTGCGGCGGCGGCGACACGCCGAGATCCGCCCCGCGCATTATACCACCTACCTGCTATTTGAGGGATGATGAGGCCAGCCTTCGCTGTACGAATAACGAGTCGTTGAAAAGGGACGAATATAAAAAAAAAATTTATCGAATGAATACTGTCAAAATTATAAACAAGTCATCCAGTCAGTAAACGAGTAGCTCGCGCTCAATTCTGATTACTCTCGCTCACAGCTGTGACGTCATAGAGCCGAAACCGAATCAAGGGAATTCGATATTCGTTTGTTCGTTTAAGTGAGTTCGTGGCTCAGAGGTGAGGGTCTAGGACTAGTAGTTTTGTGACCATGGGTTCGAAATTCGAATTCCACCAAATCTTTTTGCTTTTTTTGCTTTTTTTTCTTTTTTAAGCAATGTTACGGTGTTTAAATTGTTTTAGGGTGTTTAGTTTTTTTTATAACCACCTAAGAATTATTTTCGGAAATACAAACTTGTAACAAAAACGACATGCACCGCCTCAACATTCCGTTATAGTCCAGTCGCCCGTAGAACATTCATATTACCAAAAAGGTTACCGCTTGGCTTAGTGAAATTGTTATAAATTATGCCATTTTAAACACAAAACCCCAAGTCTTAAAGATCGCAAATGGGCGCAACCGTATTTGGTGACAAGTCTAAAATCGCCAAATATGTCAGTAATTTAGTTTTCAAGGTTACCGATTCTTTTTACTATAGTTATGTTCTCCAGCTTATTTCAATTACCACACGTCATCGTAAGACCATGGCAAGTGGGCATACACTGGTTTAAGACCACATGAAGTCAGTCGATTTTGACGGTAATTTACTTTTTGAGGTTACCGCTTCAAATTTATAGAGCAGCTAATAGACCCTCTGTACAAACCACATACCCATTTTAAGACTCTTTATGTGGGCGCTTTAGATTTTAAGACCCATTTTGTCGGCGAAGAAAAAAAAATGGTATTAAAGTACGTAAATACATACATAATGTACATGCCACACGCTGTATTCCGACAATCGGGGTAAGCAGAGTAATCAGCGTTGTGCTGCAAGTGCACTTAGTCCTGTCGCCCGTAGAATATTCATATTACCAAAAAGGTTACCGCTTGGCTATGTGAAATTGTTATAAATTACGCCATTTTAAACACAAAAACCGAAGTCTGAAAGATCTCAAATGGGCGCAACCATATTCGGGACAAGTCGAAAATCTCCAAAAGTGTCAGTAATTTACTTTTCGAGGTTACCGCTTCTTTTCACTATAGTTATGTTATCTAGTTTATTTTAATTACCACACGTCATCGTAATACCAGGCCTTCGTCACTCGCTCAAGGTCGCGAGTTAAATGCCTACCGCTTGGCGTGTCGGTTAATGCACAAGTAACAGTGGGCTGTCGCTATCCAGCCAGAGCGAGCGTGCGGTGCGCGCATCTACTACGTTTCGTTTCGAAATCACGAAATCATTAGAAATGTCGAAATCACGTCATTATTGTGCAGTGGACGGGTGCAAAAGTCAACAGACAAATAAAAACTTGTCTTTTTTTTCATTGCCGAGAGAAGAAGAAAGGTAAGTGTTGTTTAGTAGCATTTTGATTTATTTCTAGTAATTTATTTATTCATATTAGTAGGAGGTCATTGATTTAAAATGATATTATTATATTGCCAATAACATTAGTACGCCGAACAGCGTGGTGTGTATGGCCTAATTCGTATAAGGATAATAGGTACATTGTAGATGATCATTGATCATTAAATTTATTGATCAAACAAAACTATCACTGGAAGGTTGCACGCAATGCACGCTTCGATGTGAGAAACTAATTGTGACGCTAACGCATGCATGAATTTGTTCGCATGAATTTGCCGTAGCTAAATATCATATCGTTGGTAGCTAGAACGATAAAAGTTGGTAGGTATCATCTTCATTTTATTCCTCACAATAAGACAGCACAAAGACACAGCCCTTAACGCGCTGAACGGCGCGCTTTAGAGATAGAGTTACACGACAGAAAGAGAAGCGAAATGTAGGCAATTATCGTGGTTAGGCATGTAGCTCTGGGCGAGTCAATTTGTACTTTATCGCGTCGTCGCAGAGTAGCTATTTCTTTGTGAGTGTTTGTACAGAGCAGCTTCTGTACGGAGTACTCTTTTCTATTCTGTGGTAATACCATGGCAAGTGGGCCAACACTGGCTTAAGACCACATGAAGTCAGCCGATTTTGACGATAATTTACTTTTTGAGGTTAATATATTAACCCTGGTTATTTTTTTTTAACCACCTAACAGTTTGTCCCCAGTTTATTTCCGAATATTTCCGAAAAAAAATCAAATTAAGAAAAAAAAAAGTGAGAGTAATCAGAATTGATCCCGGTCCACTCTGACAGGAAGGATGGCAATGGCAAGGATCAGCTGGTACAAAGAATATAATACTACAGCTGGTATATAATATACCACAGATTAACAATATATAATACGTATTAATTTTATCTAACTGTGGTATAATACTCTGCAGCTGGTTGAAATGATGTATTCCAATTCTTTTCTTTTCTTGAAATTATGCTTTTGTTTTGATTTGTAAAACTTTTTATTCCGTTGTTGTAATCCTATCACACTTGACAATGGCAAAGTTCTTGAATATTATTTACAATTAGCAAACCATTCCTTTTACACAGGTGTTGTCCCTGAGAGTTGGAAATCTCAGATGATTATTCCTATATTAAAACCAAAAAAGGATCCTAGTGTGGGGTCATCATACCGTCCTATTGCCCTCTCTTCTGTGCTTTCAAAGGTGACAGAGCACATGATTAAAAACCGATTAGAATGGTTTGCTGAGAGTAATGGGCTATTATCTGATTCTCAATACGGATTCAGAAAAGGCAGGAGTACCATGGATAACTTAAGTATATTTTGCACTGACATTCGCTTAGCCTTTAGTCGCGATGAATCTTTGGTAGCGGCCTTTTTAGATGTTTCTGGAGCCTATGATAATGTTCATCTTCCTATTCTCAGGCAAAAACTGATTCAGCTGGGAGTGCCTGAAAAGTTGGTTCTTTTTATCAACAACCTTCTAGTTCAAAGAACAATCTTCCTCAGGTCAGAAGATGGACAGCTTACTCAGTCCAGAACTCTCTGGAAAGGTCTGCCTCAAGGATCAGTTATAAGTCCCCTCTTATATAATTTGTATACATGTGATTTGGTTTGTTCTGTAAATTCAACATGTCGTGTCTTGCAATATGCTGATGATTTGCTAATATATATCTCAGATAAGTATATTTCTAAAGCTGCAGATATAGTCAACTCTTCTATTAAATCCTTAGTTCAGTGGTTAAACTCTCATGGATTGGATTTATCCCCTTCCAAGAGTAATGTAGTAGCTTTTTCAAGAAAGCGAAATATTCCTAATTTATCTATCTTTGTATGTGAGTCCCCTGTTCCCCAACTTTCCTCAGTTAAATTTCTTGGAGTTATTTTGGACTCGAAGATGACAGGAGTCCCTCATATGGAATATATAGTGTCCAAAACTGAGAAAAACATTAACATTATTCGTTCATTAGCGGGTGTGTGGTGGGGTGCCCATCCATTCTCGCTTAAATTGGTATATAATGCTATTATTCGCAGTCATCTGGATTATGGTACATTTATTTTTGAACCAGCAAACGGTAAAGCTTTAAAAAGTCTGGATCTTATACAGTCCAAGTGCCTGCGCATTATCTCTGGAGCCATGAAATCATCTCCTATAAATGCTCTTCAGGTTGAATGTGTGGATGCTCCTTTGTACTTACGGAGACAATATCTGTCAGACAGATACTTATTTAGGGTAGCTCAATTTTCTACTCATCCAATCCTTCCAAAACTCCAATTATTATCAAGATTTTCCTTCACAAAAAGATATTGGTTAAATAAAACTTCCCCTAGACTTGTTAAAAGTTTTCAAAGATTCTCTGCTTTGAACAGTGTTACTTATAGATCAAAAAGTCTTCCTCTCTTTGAAACTTCGTATCAAGCTCTGATCTATTCCCCTAAAATTGTTCTCAATTTTGGAATTGATAAGAATTCTTCAAAAGCGAATGATGAATTTAATTTCTGGCTAAAAGAAAATTGGCATGATTATCATTATATTTATACTGATGCTTCTAAACTGTCCCCGGTTGGATGTGTAGGTTCCTCTCTTTTTCATCAAAATTGTGACATTGTTTGTAAGACCAAGAGTCCCCCTGAAGCATCTGTATATACAGGTGAAGTCCGTGCTATCTTGGAGGCGTTGAAATATATCCAACTATCTGGATCCATGGTTAAAAACTTAATACTCTCAGATTCACGAAGTTCCCTTCAATCAATTGCTCAAAATCCTTTCAAAACTAAGACTCATAATCCTCTTATTCTACAAATCAGGGAACTTCTGTTTCAATTTCATTTAAACAAAATTGAAGTTGTTCTTGCATGGATCCCTGCTCACTGTGGCATTATGGGTAATGAACGTGCTGATGAGTGTGCTAAAGATGCAGTGATCCATGGTGACCGATCAAACTTTAGAAACTATTGTCATGACTTAATTTGTTTGCCTCAGGGTTATCAACAAAAATCTTGGTCTAAGGCTTGGCATAGGACAAGTAAATATAAAGGAGCATTTTATGCTAATATCCAGCCTGAGATCCCATCCAAGCCATGGTTTTTCAAATTAAATGTGAATAAAACAGTTGCTTCAGTAATATGTAGGCTTCGAATTGGTCATGTTTGTTCTCCTTTTCACCTAGCTAAATTGCATATTAAGGACTCTTCGCTATGTGAGTGTGGTCTGGACGAGGGTACAGTCGAGCATATTCTACTTGCTTGCCGGCTGCATACGCCTCCTCTTTATGATTCTCTCCCTAGGCTTAAGGTTCCTCTTCCCACTAATGTTTCATCCCTTCTTTGTTCAAATAATTTCAAAATTCTTAAACTATTAGCCTCTTTTATTAGAACTCATGATATTAAGTTATAAACTTACTGATTTAGATCTATTTGTATAATTATATATATTCTTTGTATTTGATATAGTGAATATAAAAGTATATACATTTTCCCTTTTAATTTTCTCCTTCATCTGAGTGCAAATTATTCATTGTTTATATCAAAATTATTTGTTTTCTCTATGTGAGAAGTAGTACTTATTTATTACCGTGGATCTTTCAAGACTTGATATTGGCGCAATAAGTCGAACGTATATCGGCTAATCGCCAGAAATAAAAAGAAGAAGAAGAAGACAATGGCAAAGTTCGCGCGTCAGCGCGAGTTGCCAAAAAAAAAAAAAAAAAAAAAAAAATCGTATAGCATATTATGAACAGAACAGCGTTTGAAGATTGCACTCATATATTCTTTGATTTCAGTATAATTTCCTAGCGAATAACGCAAAAGAATTGTTTCAATTTACAATCGTATAAATTGTAAACGAGACATTTTCGGTGACGCGAACCTAGTATTATTTATTTATTATACACTCGTTGAAACTTCATTAGTATTGGTGTAATAAATGGGAGATCGTATACAGATGTGTGTGTGGTGTGGTCGGTTGTTTTGTTCGCACTTCGCTCGCACGCTCGTACTGTGTTCGGTCTTCGGTCGGTGATTGTGCCCGAGCTGCAGCCACTCGCACTTTGAGATTTCGTTTTCGCTTAGGAGAAGGAATCGTTTGTGTAGTAACTAGTAAGTAGGACCAGCATCGTCTGACAACATGGTACTTTGTACGTGCAAGTGTCTCAACATCCAGCTGCGAATTGAAGGCGAGGCCGCGCGGTCCGAGCGCATTGCCGACGGCGAACAAAGGGATGTCTTCTTTCGCCAGGTATAGATGGCCCGACCTTGACTTTGCTGAAGGGTTGAGGAGACATTCGTCTCAATTTAGATAATTTCAGAATGTACCATGTGATAGTCGCATACACTGTTCGTTCGGAAGCTGCGGTGCCACCTAACCTGTACCTACTCCACACTCCTCTCCATAAATATTTACATAATGCGAGCTCTCATCTTAAAGTCTAGCACATTCTAGAATTATTGAGGTGAACGCTTTGAATGCAATGAACAAATGGATCGGTAAATAGTTCACTAAGAAATGGTCATATACTTGATGTGCTTTCCATACTAAAACGTAATCAAATGATCATCTCTAATCCATTTGGCATAGAGTACAAGTTTGAGTTTACGTCGACGAAAAGTTCAAGCCATGACCGCGCCGACCACTCGCTGCAGTTTCGGTAGTTGGCTTGCAGACAAATGTTCAGTGCATCCAAACATATTTCTATGTTCTTTGAGTGCAACCAACCAAGGGGTATAATTTTAGTCTTCATACTTTTATATACTAGGTATATAATCTGTATAGGTAGTATGTAGTATATAAGGTCTTTCATTAGTAGGTAACGATACGCTAAGGGGTGTATGTGTATCAGATACTGATCACGTTCCCATACCAATTTCTTTTTTACGATATAAAAAACCTACTCCTCAAATTTAATACGTGAAGTCGCGTATTTCACCTTAATAAGTATGTTTTTTATATCGAAAAAAAAAATATTGGTATGGGAACATGATCAGTATCTGATACACATACACCCCTTAGCGTATCGTTACCTACTATTGAAAAACCTTATATAATCTGTCCAGAATATGTATTTACATAAATGTGTTGTATTTTTAATACCCCATTTTTAATAAAATAAACTTTATTAAAAATTGTTGGAATTAAGTTTTACCACATGTCACGTGTTCACCTACATGCACCACTATCACATCCCAAAAATTTGCTAGTAATATAATGGCATTAAGCTCGTCTTTTGTTAAAAAATTCTTAAACAATTTGTGTGTATTATAATAAAGTACCCTTTTCCTATCTGAATACTACATGGCTGACTCTGCCGTCATAAGCGAGAAGGTGGTATCTACAGTTGACATAGTTTTAAGATAAATGGCAAAAAGTAACTTTTTGATATTTCATCACTATGCGGTATGCCACCATGGAAATTTTGTATTGTAGGGATATCTTTAGTTTAATCCCTAGATGGTGCCTGCTCGGCCGACTACTCAATCAATGCTGGTGTTCCACAAGGATCCGTGCTGTCGCCTACGCTGTTTTTATTGTTCATCAACGACATGCTCTCGCTCGGCGAAATACACTGTTACGCGGACGACAGCACGGTGCACGAAGGGTTCATCAAGGACTGGAAGGGTAGAGAGGCCTCAGCAGCAAACGCGAGACGCGAAACTGTTGCTCGGGTTGACCAGGTTCTCGAAAAAGTATCCTCTTGGGGGAAGAAGAACTTGGTCAACTTCAACGTAGCCAAGACGCAAGCTTGTGCCTTCTCTACTAAGGCTGATCCGTTTCCTCTCCAAGCCACTTTTCAGGGCAGCCAAGTCCCCAACGATGGTAGTCTGGGTGTCCTGGGTATGGAGGTGTCCAGGGACGTTGGGTTTCGATCGTTCATAGAGTCCAAGGCGAAACTAGCGTCTCGAAAATTAGGAGTCCTTTACCGCTGTCGGCGATTTTTCACGCCGGTCCAACTGCTTACACTCTACAAAGCACAAGTAAGACCGGTGATGGAATATTGCAGTCATCTTTGGGAGGGTTCCCCTGAGTACCTTCTTTCAGCCTTGGATTCTATTCAGCGACGAGCCATTCGCCTCATTGGTGACTCCGTACTCACAAAGGACCTTCAACCTCTAAAGCACAGACGTATCGTTGGGTCATTGAGCCTGTTTTATCGGTACTACTATGGCCGCTGCTCTGACGAACTTGCTTCCCTTATCCCTCCTCCTCCTGTTCGCCTTCGCCAAACCCGCCATACTCTCGCGGAACACCCGTTTGTAGTCGACAGAAGAGTTCTTCGAACTGCACGATTCTCTAAATCGTTCTTGTGCCGCACTGCAAAGGTGTGGAACGGGCTCCCAGGAAATATCTTCCCCCACTCCTACAATCCACAGATCTTCAAATCGCGGGTTAATAGCCTTTCCCCAGCAACATTAGTCCACCTCCAAGCCGGACTGGCACCTCCTCGGGTGTGAAATTGGCTGCGCCTGAGGTTGCGACCTCGGACAGAGCCACCCAGTTCGGTAGCAATAAAAAAAAAAAAAAAAAAAAAAAAAAAGTTGTGTTTTACATAAAAATAAACTAAATTCACCAAATATATTGAAAATGTAGAAGTTGTGGCGAAAAAACGTCGATGGATTTGAATTCCAATAAATCACCTGAACATTAAATACATATAAAAAAAACGAGGATAAAAAGGCAGCATCTTCTCGCAAATCTTAATGTTTTAAGAATCCATACAATAAAAATGATAGGTATAACAAATTGGCAGTATATATAGAAAAGAAAAACATTTTTACGTAAGTTTTTATGAAACAATGACGAAAAACAAACTATTAAATTGCGAACGCTAGCTAGGTAAATCAAGATCAGCTTCATCAGCTACGTGCTTGTCAGTTGACTCCCAATAGCTGAATGAATGGCTGGTGGTGGGCAGTATCTACGCATTAATACCGGCTGCGTTCAAACAATAAAGGCGGCATCTAAAAAACAGAGTTAGAAGGTGGCTTCTACAAACAGATCCTGCCTTTTTATTTTGCATTTTACACATGCCCCCTTTTTGCTCTTTATCAGTATGAAATCTCTGTAGATACTGCTTTTTTTTCATTTCTCAAAATCATAGTTAAGAGAGCAGATATCGCCTTCTTTCTTATGCAGAAAGGTGGACAATTTTGCAACGATTCCAATGATACCAAAAACGCAATATTGATTTTTTTGTAGATGCCGCCTTCTCGTTTATGACGGCATTGTACTGAACTGAATGAAAAACACTTAATATCTTTCATAACCGTTTCGATATGAACTACTGGATTTGAAACAGAAAGAGTTTAATTTTGTTCAGGAGGTGATGTGGTGCGGTAGCTCGGGGCTGGTGCAGGAGGTGAGGCAGCCTGCGCTGGCGAGCGTGCGGCGCGCGGGCGCGTGGAACGTGCACACGTGCCTGGCTTGCGGCACACACACCCACGCACTGCACGCCGTCCCACCCTCGCCCGCTCTCGACGCACTCCTCAACAAGGCCACACAGGTCAGTCAGTCAGTCAGCATGTATGAGTCTACTGCTGGACATACGCCTCTCCAGTTTTCCTGCAGTCCTCCCAGCCTTCAGCAGTACGCAACCATTGCTTTGATGTCTAGCTTGATGTCGTCGTCCCACCTGGCGGTTGGTTTTCCTATCCGCAGCGGCCAGTGTGGGACACGGGCAGATACAACATATCTGTATGTGACACGATCTGACACAGACACACATCTCAGACGTATCTTCTACACTAATCATCGTTTTCATACGTGCTCCACGGTTTTGATTACAAACATCAAAGTAAAATATGAAACTAAGTCGAACAATCTTTAACAGCAAAACTCGCAAACACTTCATAACAAACAGAGTGGTGGACGACTGGAACCAACTTCCAGAGGAAGTAATAAGCGCACTTAGTACCAACCAATTCAAAAATAGACTAGATAGTTAAATATCTAACAAATAAAACATAATCTCAAAAAGAGTGCTCAAGAACGATAATAAAAAAAAATCTTAGATAATGACGAAAAACAACAAATTTTAACTGGATTTAGACGTATCAGCCTAGGCTGCCTGTCTAAAATAAATCAATAAAATAACTTTACTATAAAACAATAACTCCGCCTGCCTTTCCAGACGACAGAGGAAGCGGTCGAGAAACTGAAGAGTTCGCCGAACTTCTCGCCGGTGTTCAAGGTGCTCGTGCCGGAGATCTCATCTGAGGATTTCAAGGAGAATGTGGACGGAAATAAGCCGGCGGCGGCACAGGTCCCGCCCGTCGTGCCCAGCCTCTACAAGCAGCTCTCCAGCAGCCTCCAGACTCGGCTCGAGGCCATCGAGGAGTCCGTCCGACTGTATAGAGATCAACAATATGCAGAGTACGAGGAATATAGAGAACGGGCACACAAGGACCATAAGATTCTTGCGAGGTATGCACCTGTGTTGTTTATGTACCTGTGTAGCTCTTCTACCTGCAACTGTTGAAACATGGCATCTACCTACCTACCCACTCTTCTGGTGTTTGTTGACAAAGAGCAGAAATGCAAACAGGTGCGTTTGATCCACCTCCCACCCGCCAAATAATGGAAGAAGATAAAGTGTTGCCACTGTTACTTATGCACAGAAATTCTCGACACCTCGGTCAAATGAATGCAATTCAAGTCTCATTATGCAGGCAGATCTTTCCTTACTACAGACTGGTCAGAATGTATTGTTTCTTTCTTTTCACGCATACATACTCATTGATGAATAATGACCCCACAAAACTATGTAAAACAAGGTGAGGATTCACTTATTTAGAAGCACAGACAGATTTTTCATACTCCAGGAAAAACAAAACACATCCCACATATTTTTCCGATTTTTTTCTAACATAAATTGACAATTCTCCTTTACATATTATGTATCATATACCAAATTTTAGGTGAAGAATGCTGCCACTAACACGCCGAACAATGTACTTACGAGGCCATTGAATTTTATTCACAAAATAATTAAGTATATGTTCTATTGTAAAGAAATACTCTGAAACCAAAATGATAACAGAGTATAGAATAAAAAAGTAGTCAAAGCCGCGTTGAAACAATCCGATTATGCTCAGACTGAGTGCACCCGTACGAGCCATCTTCATATCCCTGTACACGGACAGTGGCTTACACACATCAATTTATTTTATATTTTTATATGTTAGTACTAAGCATGTACCGGCTTTATATTTCTTAATTACGTTGTGTTCTGACCAGCGGGTCTACCGGCGTTAACTCACTCGCTAACTACTCGCATATTTCAACCAATAGCCGGGCTGGATGCCTCACTGAACGCCTTCTGATTGGTTGAGTGGGAGTGTTTCCTATACTCACATCGGCGAGTGAGTAACGCCGGTACAGGGGCAGGATTCGAACCTGGAACGCCGGCTTGAATCGCCAGCGCGTTACCATTTCACCAGCGGGTCGATGACATATTGTCTCTTAATTTCGAAGAGTTGCATCTTCTAAAGTAGGTATGACGCAATTTCCTGCAATTTTGTTTTCATACTCCCATCCGAGTGGACTTGTAAAAGTTGAGTTTGGTCAGAAATGGCCTGGATCACTGGCGGCTGGTCCTAAAGTGCGCTCGTGCGCCGCACTACCATACCACGAGAAGTCTTCACTTCACTCAAAATAAATAATACCTTACAACATACTACATTAAAACCATAAAGATCGTACTCCAAATAAATACGAATGTGAATTCGACCTTATTTTATAGATCACAAGGCACGTTTTTGCGAGTAACCGCGCGCGCCGTGCGGAATATAAATCGCACGCGGGTCTCCCATGCTGAATGTATGGGGATCGGCAAAACACCGCTGGCGCGTGAGACAGAAGATACTTCATAGAAACAGTATGGGCCGAAAGGAGTTCTGCGTGCGGCGCACGATCGCCAAACAAGGACGCTATATCGTGAATACCCGCGCGTGCGACACGTCGCGTCGCGAGCGATTCGTTTTGCACAAGTCCGTCTTACAAACTCTTTGCCGTCTACCTAGAGTCAGCTGTCATGTGATGTGATGTGGATGTCACATACCCGTTAGCGCGTGAATATTTAAAATGGGATATGGTTAGGTTTTGTGCTTTCTGTCACGTGATACTGTGAATTAAGTGGTGCCGATATTTGCCTAAGCGTTGGTTAAAGGCAAGGCTTTACAATCAGGTGATCCCGGGTTCAATTCCTACTTTTCAAATGCTTTTATTTTTATATATTAAGTATTTTTGGACTGTTTTCTTTTTAACCGACTTCCAAAAAAGGAGGAGGTTCTCAATTCGTCTGTATGTTTTTTTTTTTTGTATGTTTGTTACGCGATTTCTCCGTCAATTGAGGGCCGATTTAGAAAATTCTTTTTTTGTTAGTTAGGTCATACTTCCGAGGTGGTCCCATTTCAATTTTATCGAAATTGGTTCAGTGGTTTTCGAAAAATCAGCATAATACTATGGTGTGTGGTTACCTTCAGCAAAACTTGTGATGTGGTCGTTTTCGGCAATTTTCAGTTTGATAAATTAGTATGGTGTGTGGTAACCTTCAGCAAAACTTTTGTGATGTGGACTTATTCAGCAATTTGCAGTCTGACACATATTGCGAATAATTCTGTACCACTTCAATCGATTTCGATTATTCTTTTTTATGTAATATTACTAATAATATTACTAAAAAGAATGAAATAAAAAAACTGTTTTAAAAAATATTAAACCGATTTCCAAAAAACAAAAAGAAAAGAACTAAAAAGTATTAAATACCTAATATTTTGAAATTTTCTCTGTCCTGTTGAAATACATGAATCGATATACTAGTGATACATATTCGGACCCTTGTTTCATGAATATTCTAAATTTGAAATTTTTTATCTTTTCCGACCGGCCAGGTGCGCTTAATTTATTATGGTACGAGTACCACCGAGCTGGTCTGATGATGGAGACAGAAGGTGGCCATAGGAACTCCTAAACTACACATGATAAACCCATCGTGTTTGGGCTCGTTGCATTTGTCTTCACGAGAAATTTACTTTAGACCTAAGAGATTCTCAATTCGACGGTATGTTTTCTTTTTTTGGATGTTTGTTACGCGATTACTCCGTCAATTGTGGGCCGATTTTGAAAATTCTTTTTTTTTATTTGAAAGGGGATAACCCTGAGGTTTTTGAAGTGAAAACTTCTTTAGCGGCGCTTGGCACTTTTTTAGGTGGGTAAAAAATGTATAACTCGCGACATCGCGTCAGCGTCATTTTTAAAATGAAACCTTAAGTCATTGCATTAAGGGACTTACAGTTTTACGAGGAATCCGAACCTCGGTCAGCCTCCAACGGTCCGCGGTCACCCATCCAAGTACTGACCGCACCCAGCGTTGCTTAACATTCAATAGCGACAGTTGACTGTCTGCACCACTGACTGATATCGAAGCTGACGTGGTCCTATTTTAATAGGGTCAAGATCGGATTGGAAAGCGAGGCGGAATCGCGAGGCCGAAGGCCGAGCGATTCCGCCGAGTACATTAATAGCAAAAAATTACTAAAAAAAACTATGAAATAAAAAAAACGTTTTAAAAAACATAAAACCGACTTCCTAAAAAAAGTAAAACTAAAAAACTATTTAAAATAAAAATATAAAAACCGCCCTCAAAAATATATGAAATAAAAACCTAAAAAAAAAACGAACCCTAGAGTTGAAGGCGGTGCTAAAGCAAGCAAAAATGATGCATGAAAGAAAACATGAGTGGATGATAATATCCTTTGTGATTTGTGTAGCCTTTTTAGCACCGCCTTCAACTCTAGGGTTCGTTTTTTTTTTTTAGGTTTTTATTTCATATATTTTTGAAGGCGGTTTTTATATTTTTATTTTAAATAGTTTTTTAGTTTTACTTTTTTTAGGAAGTCGGTTTTTTGAAAGCTGCAGTAGTGTTCTGATCTATGGGGTGTATTCATAAAGGTACTAAAAATAAGTTAAAAAACTTGTTTGGATTTTTTTTTCTTGTTTTTTGCAATACATTGAGTGTCTTGAGAATATTCATACTAGGTACTTACATAATAAAACGCAGGCGTTTAAAAAATTCGGAAGTCCCGATCTTAAAATAACATGACGGGAATGTGTTGGGAAATTAGGTATTTAAGTAGGCAGGTACTTAGCGCACTACCGGTCACTGAAGTCAGCAGCCGCCACTGGCCTGGATAACGCGGTTTGGAGTACAAGCAAGGTAGCCACCAGTCACCATGTGAACTGTGTAATAGGTGCACTCTCATATTGTGTGGCAGATGGAGTGATGAGGGTGTGTTTGTGTGCGTGTAGCATGGTGAACAAGGCAGAGGAGGCGCGCCGACGCCGCGCGGGCGACGCGGCGCAGCTGTCGCCCCCGGCGACGCACCAGCAGAGGCGAAGGCTCTCCTCCTTCAAGGACGCTAAGAAGCTCAAACATAATGTAGTCAAGGTATACACTTAAACTTGTCAGCTTCTTGATTGAATCTCTCACTAATAAATGTAATAGGCCCATCTCTACCTGCACTGGTACAGAGTTTACTACTATTATTGTTCAATATGAATACCCTACAGATAAAAACGTGTACCTACATATCTACTATACTAAACAAGTGATTTATGTTTCTTCCAGAATACAAGAACCATGGGTTCGGAAGAAGACTCCCTCGATTCGGAGGACATTTTCGACCTAGAAGGCGATGTTCCTTCACACAATGGAAACAATTCTGATGCAAATGATTATGATTCAGAAGGTACAATAGTAACAGCTGTCTTTTGCACCCATTTCACTGACATCTGCTGGTATTCCTATTTGTAGAAAGGCAGCGGTGATCTTTACCTCCATCTAGACCTCCCTCATCCTACATTTTATAAAGTGATTAGGTACTGAAAAAATGTATGGAAGATTGGTAAATATTTTGTTTAAATGCAAGAGCACATTTAAATTTCTTATGACCTGGTGGACTTTGAGATCGCTAACTGTCAAGCACGCTGGAGAGCTAGGTGGCCACTCGCTAGTCCCGTCCTCGATTGACTCCTTCCTCTACTGCCAGTTGGCCCGGATATGTTCGGTGAAGCCACTGCAATCTAAGCTCCACATCTTCATATTCTTAAGAATTTTATAGATTATATTTATATGAATATTGACACTAAAAATCATAAAACTCAAAACAAAATGTTGATCCCCTGTGGTTACAGTTTTTAATCAATAGGAAAATTGTATTTTAGATTTTATGTAAAATAATATTATATAATTTTGTTTCAAATGCAACTTGATACAATCAGCGGTTTAGAAGTTATGATCTTGTGACAGACGGACGCACGAGGCACACCGTTAGCTTCCGTTTTCACCTCTTTGAAGTGCGGAACCTAAAAAATGTGTCCGTACAAAATTAAAAATACATGTCTGGTTGCTGCCGCGACCTGAGTCGATCCATCATCCGTGTTGTAGAACAATCCCTTCAACGACAAGTTTGCTAATAGAATATTTCATTTAATTAGGCTGATGAAATTAAAGTGCCCATGCCACTATCCAATTTTTTACAGTTATAATTTTCATCCAGTCCTCCTGTCGTTCAGCGGTACAGTGAGCAAGCTTGATTTAGGAAAGGGTACGGCACCATGGACCTCATATTTACTTAATTGATAACAAATAATATGTGTAAACAGCAGATTCAGGCAGCAATGATGAAGGTATCCACATCCGCGGGCCCGGGCGCGCGCCGCCCGCCGTCTCCATCGCGCGCTCCCTGCCCATGAACATGCCCAAGTTCACCAGCAATGTGCGTCTGTCACGCCATCAGCCCGAGGACGAGGTGCGTACACTTCTACAACTTTACAAATTGAGAGATAGTCTTTAATTAAGGCGCTGCGACCAACTATTATTTCAAAGGTTGGCTCCAATATCAGAGGTTGAAGGTTCTAACATTTTTAATGTTAATTTTAGTGTATCACCCCAGTGAAGGAAACACTGTTACTATAGATCAGGGGTCTCCAAACTATGGCCTGCCGCCCGGCCACGGCCCTCATCACCACTTTATAGGAGCCGTACCGCGTTTGCAGCCCCAAAAAAAATGTTTTTCTTTTAATTCTCGAAATTGTTTTATTTTTCTGATTACTACATTATTTGAGGAATTTCTTATTATTATTTTTGGTTAATGAACTAGCTAGCAGCTTAATATGCTATGTGTTCATGTCTATGATGATCACTGGTGTTGCTATTTTTCTTCGATTTTTAAATACTTGTCAAGCCTATTTTTGAATGTATTTATTGTGGTGACTGGTGAAGCACCCAATAACTTCCTCGGGCAGTTTTTTTACTCAGGAAGTGCTTTCTTGCTTCGGCTGAGAAGCTTGTTACATTGAGTTTCAAGCTGTGACCTCTTAGGAGAATGTTTGAATTGAACACAAACATGCTTTCCAACTCTGGGCAGTCGTAGTGTCGCTTCAGTATTTTGTATGTCTCTATGAGATCTCCTCTATGTCTTCGTTGCTCCAGCATTGTTAGTTTGAGGATTTTTAATCTTTGTTCATATGGCTTTTTTTCTTTCACACTTTCAAGTAGATTTATATCCTTGGCAAAATAACGATTCCGGATTTGGAATCCATATTCGAGTAGAGGATGAATGTAAGTTTTGTACATTTATATAAAATGTGGTTTGTTGGTTTTTTTTATAAATAATGAGTAAAATAACTTAAAAAAAATATTACAAAAAAAGTATGAATTTTAAAAAATCTGAGAATGTTTGTATTATTACAATTTTACAATACCACGATGCAAAGGTCACAGAGCTCTGAGAAAACTGGCCTGTTGAAATTTTATTATTGTAACCACGACAGGAGATAAAAATAAAAAACAAAAAATAATAATAAAACAAGTGGGTTTTGAACCTCGCACCATCTACTCGTTTGGTTGATTGTTGACGCGGGCGGGACGTTTGTTCACCGCCACCAAACGTACACTGAATGCGTCTAGCGAAATTAGCAGTCGCATGGTACATTATGTAGAATTCCCGAATGCTCAAGATCGTTGGCGTTTGTCACGACCTTAATGCTTGAAAAGCTTTCTTTACCAAATATAGAAGTGAATTTGCTCGCTTTACAATATTTTTTCTATATGATTTGCCCATTTCAAGTTATCTCTTATTGATATACCAAGGTCTTTTTCTGTGTTTATGTTTTAGCTACGCATGTTTTATGAAAACAAATGTTTTTATTATAGAAAAAAAATTATTTGTGTTTCTTTCTGGCCCGCAAATATTTTTGATAAAGTTAATGTAGCCCTCCTTTAAAAAAGTTTAAAGACCGCTGCTGTAGATCTAATGAAACTAGTGACCTCAAACGAAGGCAAGATTAATGTACTTCGCTCTACTGTAGTCAGATAAAAATACAAATAAAAACATAAAAGCATACACAGTATCGAAGCACTACCATGTTTGGTTTGGTTTTGCTTCAGTGAGAGTGACTTGATGAATGTGGACTAGTATGTATGTATGTACATATGTACCTGTATGTATGTGCAGGAGGAGCCGCTGGACATAGCGGCCAGCATCAAGGCGCTCGCCCGCTCGGTGCACGCGGACGTGTTCGGTGACCTGCCCCGCCCGCGCTTCTCCACGCAGATATAGCCGCGCCGGCCGTCTCTCCTGCTGCACAACATCTCTGTGCAGCCCGACCCCGCCCACCACAAACTCTACTTCCATCTTTTCTGCAATCTAATTACGTACATAATGTCACGCCTCTTTCCTAATTGGGTAGGCTGCGTTATAATTAGCCTAAAACAACGTAATTAATATAACAAAACTCGGATTTCATACACCGTACACAACACTAAGTACGTTCACCCTCTTTTATACGGCAGGAATTGTGATTACTATTTTAAATGCACTTATCAGTTTGTGCATTGTGCATGACAAGAACCTAGATTGAGAATTCTAGGACCTCCCAAATACATCCTGACTGAATATTATGAATTATTTTCTGAAATGTACAGTCAGCTCTAAAAGTGTAAATATATCTGCTGAACTTTGTCACACGCTAAGGCCCAATTTCGGAAAGAAGGAGTATCCTCTGATTCTGCTAATGTTAAGATTGTCATACGGGATTGTATAATGCCTTGTTCTGTATCCGTGAGATAATCCTAAAATTAGTGAATTCATATACAACAACAATTAGAGAATAAACTGCTGTACTGCACGAAATAGGTAAGCTTGCATGAGAAAGTTCTGTAGGTATATTGGTGGACTATAAATGTACTATTTCAACTTATTTTACATAAAATATGCAATTAACAATTTTTTTTATTTCGTGTTTACTTCAAATGTTAGTTGAAACTCAAATAGTATGAACAATCAATAGCTCTAAGTAAAACAAGTCAATGAACGAGGCTATTCTTTTGACACCTTGTCTGCACAGATGTTAATTTTGTTTTATATTTTGACTACTAATGTCTTGTACTGATGTGTTATATTCAAATCAGTTTTATATAAAGTTATCTTAATTATAAGTTTAAAAAATCAGTGGCCAAAGTGTATCACTGTACCATTACTCACGATTGCATTTTCGACTAGTCTTGTAGGAGAGGCATCGCCCGCGACCACTCCAGTCGTTCCGATGTTGCAATTTTGTATTGTAAAATATTTTATAAGGTTGTAAAATTTACTTTTCACTTTCTTAAAAGTTTATTTCAGGTCTCTCTTAATGATTTTAATGTTTAATTTCTACATTTCTGAGTTAGTCTTTAGAAGTTTGAAACTGTTTCGAGACTAAATATAATTTAGAACTATTGTATTTTTTCTCATCCCTCAGCAATTTGACATACACTGAATTATAATATGATTATGAACAAAGTGGGATGATTTTTTTGATTTTTTTCGACTTAGTGTATTATTATTATACATAAACAGGTAACCAATGTTCCAATAGTGTGATATACCAAACAGATTCACAAAGTTTAAAGGCACAGTTCGGTTTACCTGTAAAAAAAAACTTGCATACTTACATTGTTTGTAAAATTATGAAAATGTGAAAACTTTGGCAAAAATAATATTCAATGTATTGTGCCTATACAGGTTATATAGACGTACGGTACGTACCGTGGACCTTCCACCAGCGTGTTCCACAGCCTTTTTGGAGATGAAAATGTTTATAAACCCTATATTCATCGAGATACTAAAGTACATCGATTTCTTATTTTGTATGAACATTTTTAAATTTAGGCATTTTTTACTTTTGTATGAAAAAAAGTCATCAGAGAATATACACTTTTATTCCAAATGAGCCGGAGGTGCCTGGGTGGAATCTCCACAATACCACTTTGTACACCCATATTATGTTGTATAACTCCTGATGCAAAAAGAGTGACACCTAATGTCTGTCTGTGGCTCCCAAACGAATGGACCCAGACTGATGGATGCGGTTTTTTTTTTATTAGAAAGCTGGTTTAACCGGGATGGTTCTTAGCTATATTTGATGAAGATCAGGTCAGCCGATTCGAAGATCATTGGCACTTTTCCTATTATGTTTATGAAACAGCTTGAAATAAAAGAAATTACAAGTTTAAAAACCCCGACACGTAAAAACGCTTAAAAAATCAAAATAATTTATGTTTAGTTAATTAACCGCTCAGGTGTCGCCGGTGAAGTGAAAGTTGGTCTACTTTCGGCATTAAAGTACACACTCTTTGAATTTGGGTAAGGTTCATTATAATACTATATTATTTGCTAAAAAAAAAAACTAATAAAGGTGAAGATATGTCCTACTTGATCTGATTAACTTTGGCGCCAGCCTAGAACAATAAACTAACAGATTTCTCACTTGATTTTATGACTTGGTGATGGACACCATTTGCAAACTCAACGCACAGCGGCCTCAAATAAAAATATTTTTTTATGGTAAATGGTGTTTTAGTCAGTAGTAACGTTTGTGTATAAATTCGAAAGAATATAACAATTCTGAAGTGAATTGGAGTTTTTTATCCATTCGCATGAGTGCAATTGAAAAAAAACGTAACCTAACTTATATTTGTGGAGTGCAATGTTGAACAACAATTTGGATTACACCATAGACGCGTATATTATTTCTCTATGGATTACACCCATGCTAAATTTGCTATACGTATATTTTTTTCAAAAACAATTTTTTTTTTCCTATTGTAATGAGTATGAGTCACAGCCACAAATATTTTTGAAATCTTACGGAGATTAGCACGCGCCGGCGCCGACACTGGAGCGGTTAAAGGTGTCGTGGGACCGCTAAGTAAATAATAAAACTCACAGCTGGTCGGTTCAGCGGACGTAACGTTACTGAGTGAGCGACCCGAAGGTGGGCAGACGCGTAACGTCCATTTTGAAAATGTTTCTGAGTCAATTACTTGGGACTTGCATTTGGATGTCCAGTACCTATTTTGTTTTGAGTTTTATTTTATTTACTTAGCAGTCGCCCGATGCCTAAGTAACTAAACGGAAATTATTTTGGAAAGGTTTTTTTTAAAGGTGGTTGATGTGTCGGGGGTTTCAAATTTGTAATTTAACTTTTTATTGTCTACCTGCATTACCTACCTGTTCTCTCGTTGCGAATATGATGTTTCCGACAGTTCATTGATACATTGCTGTGTTATAAATTGGACATCACTAACACCACATACTAACCACTAAGAAAATGAATCTGTAGGGAAAATAAAACGAGTACAATCAATCAAATATGTGCGTGAGTATTCATATTAAGGTAATGATAACAATTTTGTATGCATATTATAATATGATATTTTCAATAAAATTGTTTGTAAAATGATAAAAATATGTAATAGAAATAAAAAAAATGTTACAAAATTACAAAAAAAATGTTTTATTAATAAAGAACACCGCTCAATGAAATAATGAAAAATCTGTCAATGGTAGTGAGACCCTAGCTAGGGGCTAGCCTACGCCCTGGCGCAACAACTTCAGAACTGGAGAATACACAAACACCATCGCTTAATGAAATCAAACTTGTTGATTATAGTGTGACAGCCAAAATTTGTGAGGCAGGACTAGCAGGCAGAGAGAGAGAGACAACATTTTGAAATGTCATTCTGTTGACAGTTTGTTGGGCTCTTCAGTTTGCTATTTCTTTTGCGCTTATTTGTATTGCATCATGCCCAAGATTCTGAAAATTGGATCCGGAGAGATCATTCTTAGTAACCCTAAAGCAATATTGGCGCCGCGATCCACCCACATGCATTCTGAGCTATGTCGCACTATTCGGAGGGTTCTGTACATCCGTTATACACCATACAGGTCAAAAAACTATATCCGTCTTATCTTTTTTCTGCAATGCAAACTACCTGTGGCTCCATCTATTAGTAGCGTGAATATGTACTAATCGATTCTTAGCATGTTTCTTGTATGGGGACCCCTTATTTTTTACTTTTTGGTTTTTAGGTTTCCGTATCCTGTACAGAAGTATATAACTAAGCCTACAACGTCCGTTTGTCTGTCCGTCCATCCGTAATAGGTAGCCGGTTGAAGTTTCCACAGGATATGTTATTTTGCCGAATATAACAACAAATAAAATAAATAAAAAAACAATAATATGGGGAAGAAGAAACAGTCCGACTCGCACTTGTCCTGTTTTTTAATTTATATATTATTAAAATTTCAACCGGCTATCTATTACGGTTCAAAAAACGGACGAACTGACGGACAGACAGACAGACAGATGGCGTAGGCTTAGTAATAGGCTTATACTTAGTAATAATAAAGTGTGTCCAGATGGGAGACATAAATTAAGGTTATATTTGGATGTGAGCCCATAAACCATGGCTGTCGAAGTGGTACCGCGTGTATGGTCTAAATGCCCTTCTCTACTGACCTATCAAAGTATTATTTCAATAAAAACATGTGTTGAGTTTGGAAAAATAGAGGGGTTATGAATAAAATGCTTATTATTTGTAAGGTAAACATCTTTATTAAACTTCTCAAATAATAATAATAAAAAGAAAACAACAAGTTACATTATCAACATAGTGCATGTGAAAACAAATATTTAAGTAGTAATAATAGGAATGTATATGCTTTATTTCGCTCTTAAGAACACTAAATATTTTAATAATATCAATCTTTATTTCTGGGGTTTGCATATTAGCTCAATCTAACTGACTCAGGAATTATGTAAAGTGTGGCACTCACTTATTGAAAAGAATGAACTTTGTGACTTTTCTTCTATTTAATTCCGATGAGTATGTGCATGGACCACATTTCCTGTTCAGGCTTCGCTGTGGAAATACCACTACACTAAACACTATATAGTATAACAAATGCTTTAATAATTGAATGCTTAATTAGTTGGTGTTCAAAATTGTTCAACAGGCTAGCTTTCCAAATCAAACTAGTAAACATTTATTTAGAGACCTAAAGAACACAGGCTAGCGAACAAATAGTGCAGACGGTTGAACGTAGCCATTCGTCCGCATTCGGTTGTGTTCCAAAACACAGTTTATTGTTTATTGTATAATTTCATCCACATCGTACATCGGAATACATACAGTACATCGGAAGCACGCACACAATGAAGTTTTCTGTTTCGCGTACCTACCTAAAGCCTCAGTCACACGGAGCTAATATCCGCTACGAATACTAGCAGCGATAAACCGCCGTTGACTGCTTGTACATTGCTAGTTTTAGCAGCTAAAAACGTTGTTTGGTTGGTGCCCGAACGGAGAAATATTGTGTCGAAGTCGAAGCGCAGTTTTAAAGTGCACGTGCCTAATGGCTACTCGTAGCGAATTTTATCAAGTGTCCTGTCACATGTAGCTATTTGCGGTCTGCTATTTACCAAGTGAAAAAATTTAACGTGCTCAATATTCTAGCGGCAATTTTTGCTAGCACAGAATTTTAGCGAATGCACTGTCACACGAACCTAGTTTTCTGCCGGCTGAAATTAGCAGAGATTATTCGCTTCGTGTGACCGAGGCTTTAGTCTTTAAGCCTTCAGCGCGAACTAAAATGCGAGCGAAGGGATATGACTCCCTTCTTATATTACTAGGTGGTAGGGTTTAACCCGCCCGGGTTGGTACCACCGCACTGAATGAAAGGTCGGTCGAAACGGCTATGTAAATAGTTTGTGTTTTCCGTCCAGTTCAGTGTAGCCGGCACGACCGAAGGGAAGCACTGACGTGGCACCAAGTTCACCCGGTGTTATGGGCTGACATCACGGATGTTGTAGGTGATGTAGCCAACCGTGTCAGTTTCTATAAAAAAAAAAAAAAAAAACAACAACAAAACAATGCGGACAATTGCGAACGAAGCATCGTTGGCCTTCGGCGATGTCCATTCGCTAACCTTTCGTTCTTTACTTTTTAGGTCTGTGCGCATGATAATTTATAACTGACAAATTAATGACCTCGTAATTTGGTTTTTGCATATTGAATATTGTTGTTTACATATTTACTAATCTTTCTCAGAGGAATGTGATATTAAATCAATTAAAAAATAAAACCAAAACCCTGTTAATACTAACCAATAATAAATATTAAAAAAATTCCATAGCACCAAAGTGGATCTTAGGTGAATCTACGCTAGCAAGTCCAGTCTCATTTTAATAAAAATGAAAACTATAATATAACAATACCAGCAATAATTATGTATACTTACTTACCTGCCTGTGGTTAGATGTCACGAACATTTTAAACTTGCATAGGAAAACCTTTGCATAAGAAAACATCATACATCACCCTACAGTCAGTCACCCGGCAGTACATGCGTCCACTGCTGGATATATGTCTCTCCAATTTTCCTCCAGTCCTCCCGGCTTTCAGCGGTTCTGAACCACTGCTTTCCGCACAACTAATAATAATATGCCTAACAATATGTATTTCATTGAAACACTTTTTTATCCCTTTCAATAACATTTAAAGTAATAGCAGTCTACGATAATAGTTAAGCTAGAACTACATCACGCCGCCACATCCATATATTTTGTATTACTAGAACCACATCATCGTGTATGTAAATAGTTTGTTTTCCGTCCAGTTCAGTGTAGCCGGCACGACCGAAGGGAAGCACTGACGTGGCACCAAGTTCACCCGGTGTTATGGGCTGACATCGCGGATGTTGTAGGTGATGTAGCCAACCGTGTCAGTTTCCATAAAAAAAAAAAATAAAAAAAATCGTGTCGTGGAGTGTTGGGACGCAGCGTGTCGTGCCGCAGGCCCACCGGTTTGGATCGATTTGCGCCAGGGCGCTATACCCCCTCCACCGGGCCACTGGCACATCACACCACCTGTCCTGCACCATGCATCGGTTGGTGCTCGGCCACCGGGAAGATAGTAGTGCGCGGAGCCTGTCGCGCCACTCCCTATACTACACGCACCGTCACAACACGTTACGTCACGACACGCCACGTTGCGACACGCTGCGCCACGATGATATGGTTCTAGCTTTAGGCATGTATAAGTATTTTATGAGAAGTCTCAGGAAGATATACTTATTGGCTATGTCTCATATCTATGATGAACTCGAACAAATTTGTGAATACACGATGAAGCACAAGTAACTAACTATAAAACTAACAAATAAAAGTTGCCTTGAGCCAAAGTATTAAGTACACAACAGGTACACTAAACATACTGACTTACTAAGCCCACGTATTAGGAATGTGAGTGAAATATTAAGATTAAACTTAAGTAATTCATATTTGCATTTCATATAAACAGTGACAATGCGCTTTTAAGTACTGCATACATTACAAATATTTTAAGCTATTATGTCTTGTGAAATGAGTGAATGTTTGATGTTCAATATTAATATGTACCAAATTGACCAAATATTAAGGATCCCGTCACATCTTGTTCAGCCTGTGTGTTCCCATTTCTTGTCTCTACGAAACTATCAAACATAATATCTAGATATATTTCCTTGTGGCTAATATTTAGACATCAGAGCTACAATACCAGAGTTCTTTATTTTTTAAGTGTAACGCGACGCGACCCTAAAAATCTGAAACTTAATTTGTACTTTTAAATAGATAATAACAAAACAACATTGGACTAGAATGTATTATGTGGACAATCTATGAAATGAATGTAAACATTATTCTTTATAATTTTTACCTTACTACTAAATGGCTGTTGAAAGATATAAATTTTTTTTTATGATTGGTAGATACACTTTGTGAAATGTACACATGTACCTTCACACTTCTAAATAAAAATAATATACTTGTATTAAGTAGATAACATCAACTTAGCTTTTGATAAACCTTATCCTTCAGTCGGTAGTACTCTCCAAATCTCACCGCGGCGAACCTTCAACAAACATCACACTTAGTTAATAAAGCAATATTATCTTGAAATGCATGTTTATCTGTAGACCTCATTTATAAGAGGGTTATCTATCACGTCCCAACCCAAGGAATGATACAGATAACAGTTGGTGTTGCTCTCCTGTTCGCCTGAATAATATCAAGTTTCATATCAGTTTCTATATTTTGTTTATTGTCTTCATTTATTTACTATAAGTATACATACATACATACTAATTACTAATTGGGTCATTCTTTCTTTTATATTCCTGTAACTCTCCAGTAAAGGAAAATATTTATGAGGAAATCAGTTTTCTGGTAAAACTGTAGAAGAATCAGATCGTACCGTCTGGATTGTAACTCACTGACACTAAATACAAGAGGGGAAGTTAGTTATTCCCTGGAGTATCGCCCTTCCTTACAACCCAAGAAATGAAATCTCACAGAACATCTATTTATGGTCCACAATAAGTAAATCAATTGCATAGTAGAAACAAAGAAGTCAAATTAGTATTACTGCACTTAATTGAACATACCTAGTTCCTGTTCTCAATCCGTTTCTGTATTTTGCATAAGGATAGAGATTTTACGCCCAGGCTATCTAGGCTGCAGACTAGGGGCCCGCACCCGCAAAAAGAAAATTTGTAAAAATGTTTTTCAATTCAAATACTGTGGTGCAGGCCCCCATATAAAACATGTAAGTTCTTTTCATTTTTTAATAACTCTGAAAGTACTGGACCGATTTTATTGAAATTTTCAGGGTGTATTAGTATGCATGGGCACTGATATGTGGCATGTCCAGAAAAAAAATCTAACTTTAGGTACGTAAAGTAAAATTAACATCATAAACGTGATCCATTTCAGATATAGAACATACCATTTAAGGGACTTCACTTAATAAAAAATGACCCATAAAAATGATTTTTTTAATAAGTATATAAAAAATAAATCATAATAAATACCCTGAAAATATGGGTGACTGCACACTGTGCGTTGGTGGCACTGGCGAAGTATTTTTCATCAGGAGTGCCATTCAACGCACCATTTGCGTTCGAATCTAGAAAGTATTATGCAACATCCAACTACTTCTTATTCTTTTCTTATTTACTGTGGCAACCAGCGAACTTGCGTCGTTTATTACTTTTTAATTTAAAGAAAAAAAAATGTTTTACCCATACATTTTGAGAATAGGTATTTAAAAATTGTTTAGAAAAAATTTTTTTTTGTTTCCAAAATTTTTTTTTCGCTGCATAAGTTGATCTGATGCCAGTTAAAAATATTGGGGGGGCAATTGCAACGCCGTGTATAAATAATTTATTATATAATTTAAATAATAAGTAATTATTACTTCAAAAAAGATTATACCTAAAATCATTTGTTCATCATGCATAAAACCATCCAACAAGGATTTACCCAGGTATGCCAGTCAATGCACCGTATGCGTGCATATCGTTTTATTCTATGATTATTGATTATACGATGAATGAAAATTATTGTGTAAAACGAATAATATTGCTCATCAATTACTTCCCATAAATTTGTATAATGGACACCAGTGTATTTCTTGATTTATTTGATAATAAAAAGTAGCGCAATTCAAGCCAATGTTTTTCCAACTGACGAAACGAAACTGACAGCGCGCACCTAAAACCGACAGTGTTTTTAAATGTAAAAACTATTTCCCTTAGCTTTCCAACCCAATGTCAATGACAAGGCAACAGAGGCGGAGATTGACGAGTATCTACAGAGCGACGAGTATCTCTTTCAACTCCAAGAGAAGTAGTAAGATTGATCAGGCAGCTACAAAACAAACGGGCACCAGGACTCAACTTGATTACAGAGGAAGTGCTTAAAAAACTGACAAGGAAAGCTATAGTGTCCCTGACTGTTCTTTTCAATGCATGCTCAGATTGCATTATTTCCCACGACTGTGGAAAGTGTCTCAGATAATAATGATCTACAAAGATGCAAAACCACCAAATGAAGTGTCCTGCTACCGACCGATTAGCCTGCTTCCCGTCATTTTTCCTAAATCGTCTAAAGTCAAACGTCTCGTCTAATGACTGAAGAAAACATTATACCTGACCACCAATTTGGATTCCGATCCCAACATTCGACAATCGAGCAGGTACACCGTGCTGTTCGAAAAGTAAGACAAACATTCGAGAAAAAGGAATACTGCTCAGCGGTGTTCCTGGATATACAGCATGCCTTTGATCGAGTCTGGCAAAAAGGGCTGACAATAACACTTCCAAACACTGTACACATGACAATAGCCTCGTATCTAGATGGGCGGTCGTTCCAAGTTAAGTTTTGTGATGAGTACTCCCCCTTCCACGAATGCTGAGCAGGAGTTCACCAGGGATCAGTTCTTGGCCCGGTATTGTATACCATCTACACAGCTGACTTACCGGAATCAGACAAAATCCTCGAGCAGCGTTGACCCTATACTGGCATCAAATATACTGCAGAAACACCTCCACAAATTTGATGAATGGCTAAACAAGTGGCGTATACAAGCAAGCTCATCGAAGTCCGCACACATAACTTTCACTTTGAGGCAAGGTGACTGTACACCGGTACAGATGAAAGGCGACAGAGAACTTTACTGGAAGACACATTCTGACAAAAAGGGATAACCTAAAGATTAAATTTAATAACATATACTGGCCGCTTGGTGGACGATCCCGACTTTTACTGGCAAACAAACTCTTCATATACCTACAACTTGATTCTCAAGCCTGTTTCGACCTACGCGTCCAGAACCGTATCTTTCGATGTATTAGCAAAGCCCCATGGTTCTCACGGAATGAGAAGATCCACCAATACCTAGAAGTGCCAACTCTAAAAGAGGAAATCCAGAATCGGTCAATAAAAGATCCGCCTCCAGGAGCACGTAAATACTCTGGCGGTGGGCTTATTGGAGAGAACAAATGTTGTGTCGTTACTAAAGCGACAAAATGTACTGGCCGGCAGCTGTAATCCTGGTTCACAATTAAAAGTTGAAGCTGTAGTTGATGGACAAAAGCTTCCAAAAAAAAAAGTACATGCAATGAATCTGATAAAGGCTATGCTGACAGATGGAGCACGGAGCGAAAAAAGTATAAATTATGATCTCTATTATAATAATTAATACTTTTTTCGCTCCGTGCTCCATCTGTCAGCAGCTTTATAGCCTTTATCAGATTCATTGTAGTTAATATTGAAAATGTTACGAATAAACTGTTTCTGCTGCATGTGGCGGTAACAATGTTAAGGTATATTTATAAGAGGTTGAACATACTCGGCAAAGTCGAAGTCAATGTGGGAGTGTTCATACTGGATGAGAGCCCAGACTCCCCAGAAGAAGTGTGCAGCCAGAACAAACTGGTTGACCTGCGTGTGAAGCCTCTGCAGCAGCTCGGGCGCAGCACACTCTCCGCAGTACTCCTCTAGGTACACACTCAGCCAGGACATTTGGAACTCCCTCGTAGGATATTTATCGTAATCTATTCCTGAAATGCCTGCAAATTTATTTAATTATAAAATATTGGAAGAAAACACGTAAATTATAAAAATATAATAATATTAAAATATTGAGATAAAAACATGAAGGGGAAAAACATGTTATAGATTAGCAAAAAGGATTTTAATTAAACATAAAAAAATGGTACTTATAAAGAGGGTGGATTTAGCCTGAACTTCACCACCGATTTGGTCTCGGTTAGCATTATCTGGTGACTAAAGCGACAGAAGAAATTGTTATTTTGATGTAAAAAAAACTACTACTTGTTTACTTTCTTAGCTTAGGTTTACAAAGAAATACAATATTGACGAACGTAACTTCAAACATTCAGTACCTACCTACCTAACCAATCTCTATGCGTAACATAACTACAGACATGTGGATATATTATTTGTCAATAGCGGAGCATGACGGACGATCAATAAAAGTTCATAGGTGCTTCGTTATTCATGTCAATAACATCGGGAGGGTTACATACGCACTCAAACAAACACTTTACGCAAAAAAACATATGTTTATAGGAGCATTTTTTGTCCTAACATCTAGCAAAAAAACTAAATCAAATAGCTGTAAAAACCAATAATGCTATAACCCTTGCAAACACGAGTACCTACCTACCTAGCGCGACTTCTGACGTCTCTAGTTTTAGAGGGGTGCGCGTCGGAGCGGCGGCAGCGGTGGCGGACGGCGCGGTGGCCGGTGGCGCGCTGACAAAAGGCCTGGTTACCTTGTGACAACAAACTAACTTACAACAAACAGCAGCAGTACGGTCATTGACCCCGTACAATGCAACTTACCTACTGTTACACACAGGTCTAGTGACCTTGTGAGTTATGACTTACTTATAACAAACGGCTGTTCTGCGTTTGAACATAGTACGGTCATTGACCCCGTACAATGCAACTTACCTACTGTTACACACAGGTCTAGTGACCTTGTGACTTACTTACAACAAACAGCTGTTCTGCGTTTGAACATAGTACGGTCATTGACCCCGTACAATGCAGCTTACCTACTGTTACACACAGGTTGATCCTTTTAATGTTTAGGTAGCAAACATGTTTTGTTAAATTTCTCGAATAGTAATGCTAAAAACATGATTTTTTTGCGTAACGTGTTTATTTGAGTGTGTATGTAACCCTCCCAAAACATTTGACATGAATAACGAAGCACCTTAGCACGCTAAGGGGGGGGTTCTGTATCGGAAATAGATCACTTTTGAAGAAAAAAGATTTTGTTTTTTTACAAAAAAAATATTTTTTAATGTAAAATGTTAAAAAAATAATTTCTTAATCATTTCAGTTTCATGCCAGGAACAAAAAAGTCTTCCAACACATAGATCTCTTTCTTTCAGAAATTGTGAAAAACCACAATTTTAGTTTTATTAGTATGGAAAAGAAAGAATTTGATTTTTTTTACCAACTTACACGTGTTACATCATAATGGTAATGAAGAATTTTTTGTTACTGTTATGAAACTGAATCGATTAGGCTATAAAAATCAACCACCTATTTTTTTATTTAAAGCCCAAGGTCTAAAAAAATGTATATAGGTTTTACTCCCTATATGATACAGAACCCCCCTTAGCGTGCTATTAACTAATTTTGAAAGACCTTATATAAGGTCTTTATTTAACTGAGGAACCTTAAACGGGATCTTCTGTATCGGAAATGGATTGTATTAAAATTATAAAAAAAGGGGTTAACATTTTTATATTTGATTAAATATTTGAAAAAATACAGACAGACTCCCCTGAACATATTAAAGTTTTTAAATTCATAAGGAACACGCGTTGGGTAGGTAGCTACCTACCTACGTAACTTCGCACATTATCTGTGCTACGCGGCGGTTATTGAACTTCGGCCTTGACACACATTAGTATTTCTTTAGGCTTACATTCAATAACGCGGAATATGTTCAGGTGAGTCTGTCTGTTTTATTTTTATATTAAAAAAATATAAAATGTTACTTATTTATAATCTATTTCCGATACAGAACATCGCGTTTAAGGTTCGTCAGTTAAAAAAAAATACCTTATATGTCTGAGGTAATGGATATGGTAGGAGAGCTCCACTTACCAACAAATTCAGCAAAATGATTTGCTATATCATATGCCTGATAATTGTAAGCTGCATACTCATAGTCTATGAATGTCACTTTTCCGTCAACTTCATTGTAGATGACGTTTCCTAGAAGCAAATCGTTGTGAGCAAACACAATGGGACTGTCGATCTTTATTAAGTGTGACTTTAAACGCTCGTATTCTATCCTTATTTTGGTAAGATTACCAAAGTCATTGACAAATCTACAACAAAAACGAAAACAAGGAAACAACAGTCAGTATAAAGTTTGTTAGTTTCTCTTAAAATTAAGTTATTAAAATACAATATATCGCATCACTTGAATTACCCTTATTTGTATGAAATGGTAGTTAGTAGCAATATTCAAATAATATTACATAATATCATATCAGTCATGTAATTGAATATTTTGTAAAGAGAAATAGTTCTATATAATAATAGTAAAAAGAAATAGTTAATTATATTTTTCAGTATCCATTACATAAGATACCTATACTGCATTTCTACCCAACTACAATTTAGAGGCGGTAATAAGAATAAGTAGTAAAACAAAGATTATTTTTTTTTATGTCATCCGGTGTGTGTGGCTGAGTCGGAGGGGCCAAAGCACATGCTCCGATCAGCCAATATCACTTCCGAGAAGGTAGGTGCCATACCGGAGACTTCCCTAGATTGTTGGCTATACTGGACTGGAGGAGAACACAACCGAGGCTGCTATGCGGCCATCTTACATCCAGTACGGTGGTACCAACCCAGTCGGCTACAATTTGAGCCTACCACCTAGTAAGGGGCAAGGGAAGGGACCTACAATTTTACACCGGTTCCGAACGGTGAAGCAGCAGGTGTAGGTATACACGTAAATTTGTTCGTCAGAAAAAACCCATTGGTACACGCCGACCGGATTCGAACCTTGGACCTCTCGCATGAGAAGCCGATGCCCAAACCACTCGGCCACCCGCCGCTTTTTTGGAAGGAGAGAAGATGTGTCATGGTCGCCCCCCGTATCGAAGCCGCTGTCGCCACTTTCCGAATGCACACAATCACAATTCACATATTATACGAACGTACAAACACATTCACACCAGCGAAGGCCTTACATCCACGTGCATACACACACACATCGATCGTTAATATGGGCAAATATCCCCAATATTACCGTATCGCAGACAAACCTTCGCATATCTACTCTCCTTTCAAAATCTTTGTAATACCATAAATTAAAAATAAAAGTAACTAACTATACTTTGCTTTTGAAACATTGTATTTATTTATGCTAGTTAACACTAGTACATTAGTAAAATTATGTAATTTTGTTTACAGAGTGAAAAGTAGTCCACTATTTTGCTCGAAAAAAAAATTGGTGACTACTTAACTGCAAAAATATAATTGGGTGGGGTGCCGGTGGTGCACGCGGGGGCTTAGGAAAGAGCCTATCACCACACACTGACACTTCGAACAGTGCAGACAAGTTTGTAATTGATTGCTCAACCTGCCGGCTCCCAACTGCTCCGCGCGGTGCAGGTATTACTTAAGTCTGTCGGCTTCCATCTGCTCCGCGCAGAGCAGGTATTTCTTACGTATGCCTGCTCCCAACAGTTCCACGCAGGTTTTCGTCTAGTACTATTTTAGTGGATTTTTCTTATCGAGAGAACACTTTAAATAAATCATTAAAAAACCTTTCCATTGCCATCAAACACACCTATAAATAATTCTGCTCTCTAACAGAAAAAAATATATTGTGACGGTTTCTCCTTGTTTTTCTTAATTTTTTGGTAGATAAGATTCAATGGACACGTACGTACGTTGTTCGGCGTTTTAGAGGCAGGATTCTTCACCCTTTGCTATGTGATATGTAAAGAGAAATTATAAATTATAGGCTTGAAAAAATTCAGAAAAAATGCCAGGCGTGTTTTGTTTTCCCTGAAGTTAAGAAAACCTGTCTGTGCTTCTACATAAGTGAATAATCACTTGTTTTCCATTGTTTTGTGGATAATTTCATTAGCTATAAGTGCAAATAGAGTTAATTGATCTGTATTCATTATTTTACAAAATATTTGTGTTTATTGTGCGAGCACGTGCGGTAAAAGTGCAAAGTGAAAGCGGCCTGGAAGTCAGGAGTTTAAGCATTGTTATAACCTGTGGGAGCCATGGTTAATATTCTATGAAAAAAGGCCACATATTCACAACATTTTGCTAACTATGTTACAAGACTACCTCTTTGTTTTCCAGTTTTATTCTTCCGGTTAATATTGTAGTGTTGTCATTCCACAATGATTGCAATAAGAATAGTGGTGCGTGTGCATGTGCCTCTCTTAGTACGAATCTGCATACTATACATACAATATTGTGGTAATGTAAGTAATACCTTTGTTGTTTGTTTGGATCAGTAAATGGTTCTGGCAACAATGCTAAAAACTGTTCTGTTTTATCCCATAACATTGGCTCCTTTTGAACCTGAAAGGTTGAAATGCTTTTATCAGAACACATTTTGTGATAATATATATGTAGGTCTCACAGGTATGTAAGTGGGACAGAAATTTTATTTATTTACTATTTATGAAGATTTATAGTAGCCGGTAGCAAGAGGGTCAGTGTTCTGGATGGCAGTTGTTGGCGGCTGGGTGCAGAATGTTCCTGTTATAATTATGATGAGTCAAAGGAGAGGTTCTTGTTGAAACAATCACATTACAACCCATTATCATATTATCTTGTTATTCGTGTTGAAACAAACAGATAAATGTATTGTAATGTATGCAGTCACGTACAAGGCCACCAGATACTAAAACAAGGTTGGAAGTAAAGTTCCATTATCCTCTAGCGGCGTCAAGAGATCTGAAAAGTTCGGTATCATTGGCAAATCACAGTAGGTAAAATCACTTAAATTAAACTCAATATAATAATTATTAAAGATTTAACGGCTTTACTCGCCGTCGTCTCCGAGCTATGTGGCTCTACGTTTCGGGCCAAACGTATGGCCCATCATCATGAGCACTCTGCCCTTGACGACGCCTTGGCGTTGGCAGAGAACACTAGTCTAAAGTTCTCTACCGAAACCACGGTAATTTAATTAAAAACTAAAATGTATTAATTGTCCACTGTTATTTTGGATGATAAATGTATTTTTTAAGGTATCAAAACTGGGCATCAATACCCGTAAATACATATTTTACCTTTGGCTCAAGCTCAACCTTGTGCATTTGTGCCATGGTCCGTGCGACAAGTTTCCAAATGTTAGGTTGAACGACAGTGTCCGGGTTGAGCGTGACCCCCGACACAAACTCATAAGCTAAGCCATTCTCAAATATTCCGTACAGCTCCGGCGCCAGGCCCGAGGTGTGCAAAAGCTTTATGTTTCTGAAATAGACATACTTAGATAACAAATTAAGTTGATAATAAATGTATGAAATAAATTATAATTGAATCGTCAAATTAAATAATAACTGCAGTTCAATCACTTTACTCTATTACGTCTACCTACAAGTGAGCAAACGTTTAATGAGGGTGACACAGTAACGTAGGTACCTATTTTTTTAATGGTAACTGAGACGGTTGGCTACATCATCTAGTACATCCGTGATGTCGGCCCATAGGTGCACTTCGGTAAATGCAGTTAACGCTGTTCTAGCACTGTAATAAATGTTCGGTCATACATGTGCTAGCATTCAACCTCTAAAGCACAGACGTATCGTTAGGTCATTGAGCCTGTTTTATCGGTACTACTATGGCCGCTGCTCTGACGAAATTGCTTCCCTTATCCCTCCTCCTCCTGTTCGACTTCGCCAAACCCGCCATACTCTCGCGGAACACCCCTTTGTAGTGGACAGACGAGTACTTCGAACGGCACGATTCTCTAAATTGTTCTTGTGCCGCACTGCAAAGGTGTGGAACGGGCTTCCGGGGAATATCTTTCCCCACTCCTACAATCCACAGATCTTCAAATTGCGGGTAAATAGCCTTTCCCCAGCGACATTAGTCCACCTCCAAGCCGGACTGGCACCTCCTCGGGGGTGATATTGGCTGCGCCTGAGGCTTCGACCTCGGACACAGCCAGCTAGTTCGGAAACAATTAAAAAAAAAAGCAAGTTATTGTGAATAAAATGTAACTAATGTCATAGTTTTTACCTGAGTTCAGCCTTTCTATCGATAAGCATGTCAGTCTTGTTGCCGTAGACTCTGACGAGGACAATGTCGTTGGGGGCAGTAGAGCCACTGTTCATGCACCCCACGAGCTTGTTGGTAATGCCGTCCGTAAACATCTGCAGTACAACATCTCATTGTTAAACCTTGTCACTAGCACGTAGTTAGCATTCCGGGGTGTGGATTAGAAGACTACTACATAGATCGCAAATTGCTGGTATGCTTATTGTGAAATAATTCTTTGCCGCAAATGCGTACTTTCGGAGAAAAAAAACAAATTTTTCATACAAAATATTCTTTTTAGGCACAAAAACATTGATTTTGTATATAAATGTATGTAAAAACAAGGTGAATGTTTTGGTGGTTTAAAAAACAAATAACCAGGGTTAATTTATATAGAAGATTCGTCGTGCGACGCAGCTTCTATAATTTAACCCTAACCTAATGTTGAGGCGGCGCATGTCGTTTTTACATAAATTCCTATTCAAAATAAATGTATTGGTGCATTTAAAAAAAAAATTCGAAAATTAATTTTGTAAGTGAAAAATACGTATGTTTTTCAAAAATTGTTTTCTCCAAAACTATGCATTTCTGGTAAACAATTCTTTCGCTATAATTCATCTCTCAATTCGGTCTACACAATAAGCATACCAGCAATTTGCGATCAATGTACCTAGTAGTCTTCTAATCTACACCCGCATTCTGAGGGATGCACAGCGAGCTAGCTAGAGCTAAGAACCAGACTCCATATTATAAATTTCAATAAATATTTAAATGCTAACCTACACATAATATACTATAAATTGGTTGGGGGCATTGTAAATTTTAGATTAGAAAAATAAAATAAAACTTTCGAGCGTGTTTTGTTGGAGTTGAAAAAATCCATCTGTGCTTCTATATAAGTGAATCCCCACTTGTTTGACATAATCTTGAGGATAATTTCATTGGCTATTCAGAGGATAATTTAAGGGCAAATTGAGTTTATTGATATGACTTTATTATTTTACGAAATATTTGAGTTTATGTGCTTGTTGGAAGTCAACAGGTTATGTAAGTACAAATTTGTGAATAAAATAGCTAGAGTATTGAAGACAGTCCTATAGGTACCTTGAAGGTAATGGAGTCTCGAGGCCAAGTGGGTCTCAGTACTTGCAGCAGCTGCAGTGCGCCTTCCTGTATCTCATCTTCCGAGATACTCAGCGGAACAAACACGTCACTTGAGCTCGACATATTCACGTTTTGCTATTTTGAAACGCTGATAGAATGATACACGCCTCGCTTTCGTACTGGTACGGTACCGAAGTGAGAGGCCACCTATTCTACTCTACGGAGGCGACTGTGTTCTGTTCAATCAAATCTCGAAGGTCTAATTCATATGTTATCTATCATTACCAGATAAATTGTAAAATTGTCTGAACTGACACAATTTCTCAGGGTCATGCTGTAGCTGTTGGTACGTTACGTGGAAGTCCTTCACAACATTTGATTTACGTATAGATTTAAATTGTTTCATGAACCCGCAATATCGCTCACCGACGGACGTAGGCAAAGAATATAATACTACTAGGGCGTAGAACACAGAGCATCAAATACCTACCGCGCGCGCCCCCTACTAGAGACGCCCTAAGCGATAATATTTGAAACCCAAAAACTACACGCAGTGCTGCTAGCGCTTCGTATGTGTGTGTGTGTGCTAGTATCGACACTACACACAAAGAGGAGCAAGTTAGGCACACGCACAAAACAAATGCACACGCACAACAGCAACACACATATGTAAGTCATAGGCCACGCCCACAGGCTTCAACGGCGATGTAGGGAAATCGCGCTCAGGGCGCCTCTAGGAGGGGCGCGCGCATTTGATGCTCTGTGGCGTAGAAGAAGCACAAGCCCATACAAAATTAGTTTGCCTATGTTTTAACCTTGGTGGCGCCAAATGCGGCCACCGGCGTCCTTCAGAACTAGCACTTGGCGGGAATTGGCGGGAATTTCGAATTAAATATATTTTTAGTAGGTACTGCACATTTAGCCAAACTGTGACCATTTCACACTGATATTTCTAAAATTGTCAGCCCACTCTGACTGAGCAGGCAGAACTGACAATTTTAGAACTATCAATGTGAGATGGTCACAGTTTAGCTAAATGTGCCAAATAAATAACATCATGAGTACACAGCAAATGCTCTTTTATTACGAAATGAAGTGTTTGTACAAGTAAACTATTACACAAGTAAATATTAAAGTAAATAAGCAATTTCATCCAAATAATTGGCACAAACCGTACAACATAGGAAACTGTACATAATAAGTTTGTTTTATGATCTTTTTTTGTTTGTTTTTCTCTTAACAATTTTTTATATGGTGAAATTCGCCTACAACTACTTGGCTTATAACAAGTATGTACATTATAACTCATAAATCAATGCTTATATATAGTATAATGAACATCCTCATATTACTACATACTTACAATATTACCCTTACATATAATTACAAATGCACGATTTCCTCGAACATTTCATAAAACAATTCGTCTTTAACTGTTTGAGCTGGGGCGCTTTACAAATGAAGTTTTCTAAATTATTTATTAAATGTGACTGACCTTGTAAGATACATTTTATACTACGACTGTGCGCCACTATGCCACTAATCGTCACAGATTTTAGTCCAGCAAGAATTGCTGGACTGTGGGATTGTTGTTATTTCCACAGCTCGATCTTACGCCCCCAAACATGTTTTCTAAATTGTCTTGATTTAGACAGTTCGTTGAGACTAAATAAAAGTCTAGACGTAACATTTTAAACAAACGCTCAAGTGCTTCTATTGTAGCAATCCACTCATTTTGGGAAGGTGGAATGGCCCTCGCTCCTTACCACTTTCAATGTTTAATGGCTTGCTTGTGTTGTTGCCCAAAGAGCTGGTCCACATCTTCTACGAGGTTCGCCGTTGTCACTGCTTGCAGGTCACCTGTAACACATTAGGAGTAATGAGCATGTATGTATATAATACTAGCATTTACCCGTGATGCGCGCATATTTATATTAACTGTTCAGCCCGCTGACGGCATGCCGTGACGTAGAAGTAAATTGATTGATTGGATTCGGATTGATTGACTGATTGATTTTCAGTGGTAAGTCCTACCACCTTGTAAGGATGGAAAGGATTTCCTTGCAGTGTTTTCCTTCACTCGCCGGAGCGACGACGGGCAAATTGTAAAGATTTTTACAAGGACTGGGATTCGAACCCACAACCTCGCGCTTGAGAGGCCAGTAAAGCCCCAGATACTGAGTGACTCATCGCTTATGCTGTCAATTTCACTCACATGTTTTCTGTACCGTTCTGATTGACTTCCATAAGTATTGTACATACCATTGGTCTTACCTTTCAAAATTGTTCAAGTTAGGTGAAGGAAATCTGTGATATGATCGTGCTGCTTCGACCTCGTGTTTTGCAGAAGACGCCCCACTCTTCTACGAGATTCGCCATTGTCACTGCTTGCAGGGGCAGCTCACCTGTAACATATTAGGAGTAATGAGCATGAATGTATATAATACTAGCATTTACCCGTGACTGCGTGCGCATTTATATTAACTGTTCAGTCCGCTGACGGCATGCCGTGACGTAGAAGTAAATTGATTGATTGGATTCTGATTGATTGATTGATTTTCAGTTGTAAGTCCTACCACCTTGTAATGATGGAAAGGATTTCCTTGCAGTGTTTTCCTTCACTCGCCGGAGCGACGACGGGCAAATTGTAAAGATTTTTACAAGGACTGGGATTCGAACCCACAACCTCGCGCTTGAGAGGCCAGTAAAGCCCCAGATACTGAGTGACTCATCGCTTATGCTGTCAATTTCACTCACATCTTTTCTGTACCGTTTTGATTGACTTCCATAAGTATTGTACATACCATTGGTCTTACCTTTCAAAATTGTTCAAGTTAGGTGAAGGAAATCTGTGATATGATCGTGCTGCTTCGACCGCGTGTTTTGCAGAAGACGCCCCACTCTTCTACGAGATTCGCCGTTGTCACTGCTTGCAGGGGCAGCTCACCTGTAACATATTAGGAGTAATGAGCATGTATGTATATAATACTAGCATTTATAGTGCCCGGGACGGATCTCGGCGTGTCGTCGCCGCAGCGGGCGACCCGCCACGCGAATACACTATACAAGTACGGTGCGGGTGCGAGGGAGAACACTGACGAACCGCTGCGGCGGCGACACGCCGAGATCCGCCCCGCGCATTATACCCCTGACTGCGTGCGCATTTATATTAACTGTTCAGTCCGCTGACGGCATGCCGTGACGTAGAAGTAAATTGATTGATTGGATTCGGATTGATTGATTTTCAGTGATAAGTCCTACCACCTTGTAAGGATGGAAAGGATTTCCTTGCAGTGTTTTCCTTCACTCGCCGGAGCGACGACGGGCAAATTGTAAAGATTTTTACAAGGACTGGGATTCGAACCCACAACCTCACGCTTGAGAGGCCAGTAAAGCCCCAGATACTGAGTGACTCATCGCTTATGCTGTCAATTTCACTCACATATTTTCTTTACCGTTCTGATTGACTTCCATAAGTATTGTACATACCATTGGTCTTACCTTTCGAAATTGTTCAAGTTAGGTGAAGGAAATCTGTGATATGATTGTGCTGCTTCTACCGCGTGTTTTGCAGAAGACGCCCCACATTTTACGGACTTCTATGGTGTTATCTGGGAAAGAACACACCAAGATTTTATTTATAAGATTATTTGTACCTACATACTTTGATTTGTGGTCGGCCGTTGTAGACAGTAACCTAAATTGCTTTGCTACTGCAGGAGTTGAATCAGAGGGGAGTCATAAATATATTCTAAGGCTGCAGTACATTTATCAGATAGGACTGAGTCAATAAAAACCTTACCTAATTAACCAGCAGCATTGTTTTTTTTTTCATTGTGGATCTCTCGTAATAGAGAACTAGAGACGTATTTCAATTTCCTGTACACAAAGGCGTGCGGCATACATAATTTATATGGATGATACTGCACATTTTATAGAGGTTATGTTTATTTTGACAATTTTCACTACAACCCTACTTGGGTAATAACTTACTCTGTACTACAGACAAAGGCAAGCATCCAATAAATAACATGCTGTAACATTATGTTATTTGGAAAATATAGGAGATATCGTGGTAAAATTTGAAATATCGACAAGTATCAAAAGCACTTTTCTTACCTCCGTGAAGCTGTAGGTACACTGCACTTCACCCAAATACTTTTACTGTTTGCTGCAAGCTTGGTGCATTCGTTTTCGAACGAAAAATGATAGTAAAAGGCATAACTCGTGTTTTTACGTCGTTGATTCTTTTCTTTGGGTAAAATTTCGTAAATGCTGGAATCCATAATGTTGCCAGGTAAAAAATGTAAAAATGCTCAATTCAATTTTATTTGAATCGAATAAAAAACCTTCTTACCACTGTCTGAAATTACTGATTTAAGCAATTTAACTGGAGAAAATATTATATTTTACCGTTCCGTATTTTTTACAGATGTATAACTGTTAAAAACGTGCTTACTTCGTGTAATTAATTTGAATAAATTTCCCCATAAAACCCTGGAACTGGCAATTCAGTAATAGCGGGGAAGTGCAGTGTTGTCTCTTTCATTTTGCGCGAATTTTCTGTAGAGCTGTCCCTCTCGAAATGTGGCCATTGACCTTCAAAACCAAAGAATATAATTTCAAACATAGGCCACGACAGCCGGACTGGACTTGGCTCCCCGTGGACGTAGTAGGTATTTGGACGGAGCAGCACGCACGCCCTAGTAGTATTATATTCTTTGGACGGAGCGGAGGAAATGTCTGTCTGTCAGTGTAGCGAAGCGGCACATGAAAGAACAAAATTGACTCTTGCGCTATAATCAGCTGATTGTAAAGGGAAGCACTGACATGGCACCTAGTTCACCCTGTGTTATGGGCTGACATCACGGATGTTGTAGGTGATGTAGCTAACCGTGTCAGGTTCCATAAAAAAATAAATTAAAAAAAAGTGGCAGAAACGAAACGTAACAAAAACGACATGCACCGCCTCAACATTAGGTTAGGGTTAATATATAGAAGATGTGTCGCGTAGCTACGCGACGCATCTTCTATATATTAACCCTGGTTATTTTTTTTTAAACTCCAAAACATTAGCTCATTTTATAGCCAAGAGTCAATTTTGTTCTCTCATGTGCCAGACCCATAAAGTAGTCAGTCAGACAGACGTCAGTGCATGCGTCAGTGCCACAGAGAAAGTGCACAGAAAAACAGGCAGTGCTTCCACCTTGGTGCGTTTCGCACCTTTAGAGTGTTTTTTTCGGCTCTCACTCAACGCATTATATTCTTTGCACTCAACGCGTTTTAGCGCCCAGCAGCGCCTGTAATCTAGTGATTTTTTTAATTTCATAAACATTCTTACCTAAGCAACCCTATAATCGTAAAAAATATAAACACCGCCTTCAAAAATGTATGAAATAAAAAAAATCTAACCGAGTTGAAGGCGGTGCTAGAGCAAGCAAAAATGATGCACGAAAGAAAACATGAGTGGGTGATAGATATCCTTTGTGATTTGTGTAGCCTTCTTTAGCACCGCCTTCAACTCCAGGGTTCGATTTTTTGACCTGATGACGTCACGTCTTATAAATTGATGAACACCGGCTGCACAAACGAAAAAGTGTCACGTTCCATCTGAACCTGTGTGTGCAAACGAGAGCGCGTAACAAGCGATAGAGAGGCATATACAATAGTAGGAAATACAAAATATATTTGTCCGTCTTTTACGAGCCTCGAACCCGCGGTCCCTACCACCAATATTGTGTCACCGACCAGACGTCTTAACCACCCGGCTAATCGATCATGTACCTAGCGAAGCGAATTTGCTCAACAGTAGGTGAAGATTTCATGGAGCGACATCTAGCGTCAATAGTAAATGAAATACTTCAGCTTCGCAGTTAGGTAAGTGTTGCAACGTTGTAGTATGCGCTTTGATAATTTGTAGATGGCGTTATGTAGGATTATTGGGTAGATTTAATTATGTGTTATGTAGAAATTTACAAATTTAAAGTTTATATTGATAATTAATATTATTAGTTTTTAAAGTACTCATATTTGCGATTTAAGAATTAAACTTCTAAGCACGATAGCTGCGAATCCGGCTTCGCTCAGGTAAACTAAACTTGCACTGCAATATTTGATATGTAGTGGATTTTTTGGCTTTTTAGGTTTTTTAAATATAAAATAAACAAAAATTAATAGTCGTTATTTTCTCATATTTTTTATTAGTTATTATCACATCTTTAAATATAAATAATTAAACATATGTAAAATCACACAAATTCATTCATCTATATTATAGTGATTCAAAAGTAAGCCTAAAGGCATTATCTGCCAGTCATGCCTGGGATTGTGAGTATGGTAGATGGGTAGTGCGGGTAATTTCTGTTTTGTATATAAAAAGTTAAATTACAAATTTAAAAAATCCCGCCCCATAAAAGTCAAATATAATTTCCGTTTACTTACGAAGGTTTACCCCTTATACGTTATAAGGGGTCGGGGGCCGCTAAGTAAATTCCCGCGCTGCTCTGATTTTTTATATTTTACGCGACTTTATATTAACCCTAACCTAATGTTGAGGCGGCGCATGTCGTTTTTGTTACGTTTGTATTTCCGAAAATAATTCTTGTGGTTATGAAAAAAACTAAACACCCTAAAAAAATTTAAACACCGTAACATTGCTTAAAAAAAATAAAAAAATGTTGAGGGATTCGAACCCATGGTCAAAAAATACAAATCCTACACTCTTACCACTGAGCCACGAAATCAAATAAACGACCAAACGAATATCGGATTCCCTTGGATGGCTTTCGGCTTTCTTAGGAGGACAACTGTCACTGAGAGACAGAGAATTGGCCCCGAGACACTCATCCTTTCAATTTCTTCTGCCCTGGTACTTTAGAACCGTTCCCAGTAGTCTTACCACTTTATGACGTCATCACGTAAAACTATCGTCCGTAAACCGACTTTACAGACAACCAATTTTTTTTATTTCATACATTTTTGAATGCGGTTTTTTTGTCCTTCCATTTTCTTTTAGAGAGTGTTCCAACTAAAAGTTCCCTCGCCGTTATGTTGGCTCCACTGTCTATCTGTCAAAACAGCGTTGAGGGTTGCTATGTGTACAGATTTACTGGTAATTATCAGTATTTACCGTACTTTTTGTACGGTAATAAATACCGATTACATTACACAACGCCTTCGGTTCGGTGCGCCATGAGTTACTATTAAAGGCGCTAGAGTGGTATAATGTGCCACCTCTGATCTGTAATATAATAGCCTCCTACTACAAAAAACTTTCCTTTGTAATACAAGTAAAAGGCGAAACGGAGAAGACACCGGAAATTCGTTACGGCATAGGACTTTTCCAGGGTTGCTGCCTCTCTCCTGTCACATTTAACATTGTTATCAACATTCTAATTGATACGCTTGTCGTAAAAGAAAAGAAATGGGGATACAGGTTCAAATATGGAGACACATATATGGCGGCCATCCTGGCATTTGCGGATGATATTACGCTGTTAACCCGCAATCCAAAACAAAATCAGTCGCTTCTTAAGGTGGTGGATGACTATTGTGAATGGACCAAAGGGATGAAGATAAAACCAGCGAAGTGCTACTGTTTGAGCTTAACCAGGAAAGGTTCAAAGTTTACCTCGAGCAATCCAGGTTTGACAGTAGCCGGAAAACCAATCGCAACCGTGGCTGATGAAGCTCCTTTTAAATTCTTGGGCAAAAGGATCACCAGCAGAGGAAAGGAGCATCCTACTGATGATATTGTCCAACTTTTCGAAGAGAGCCTCCGCCAAACTGACAATCTTCCCCTCCTGGGTACACAAAAGGCATGGATTTACGATAACTACCTGACATCAAAACTTTCATGGCCATTTCTCGTCTACGACTTCACAAAGCAAAACCTGACTAAATTAGACTCGTATGTGACCAGATTCCTGAAATCATGGTTTGGACTGGCTCACCCGGCTGACTCGTCAACGCTATACAGATCTCACAATAACTTTGGACTGAACATTAAGAAACCGTCGATATTTTATCAAAAGGCGAGAATAGCCAAACGATGTATACTCAAAGACTCCAATGATAGCGCTATTCAAGCCTTACCCAACACATCACTATCAGATGAACTGGAATCGAGACTCGACTTCTACAAATCATTCCAAGTTGGTACACGCACCAATAGATCTGGATTGGGCATAGAAACAGCAAAGTCTGATAAAGAAATACTGAAAGGTTTTGCTCAGGAGGACATGGAACAAGGCTTCAAACTTCACGCCTTAAACCTAGAAATGCAGAATGATTGGCTAACAGTGGGTGACTTCTGCATCCCTCCTGCATTGAAGTGGAAATCCATAATATACAACTGGTCCCCTGAGCTGCTTAAGTTCTACTTAAATGCATTCCAGCTTACTCTCCCCGACCCGAGTAACCTAGTTAGATGGGGGAAATCTACAAATAAACTATGCCCGTCATGTAAGGAGTTCGTAGGCACGGCCAAACATTTGTTATGCGGATGCAAAATACTACTTGAGCGAGGCCAGTATTCCTACCGTCATGACAAAGTCCTCCAAATCATCAGAGAGGCCATCAACCTGTCAATTGCACGGACCAGGAAAGGGCAAACCAGTAGCGGCTTCCAGAAGGTCAACTTTGTGAAACCTGGAGCCAATAAGCTGCCCAAAGATAGGACTAAACCTTCTTCAATTTTGGGAGCAGCAAAGGATTGGGAATTGTTGATGGACACACATGAGAAGCATTACCAAATGCCTTCGGAAATCTGTACCACAGCATTAAGACCGGATATACTCATATTCTCAAAAGCGACAAAGCATGTAGTACTTGTTGAACTTACAGTTCCATGGGAAAGTAACATACCGAAGGACCACAACATCAAACTTAACAAGTACTGCAACTTAGTAGACCGGATTGTGAGAAACGGATTCAAGACTGATCTCTTCGCTGTGGAAGTCGGAGCAAGGGGACTACCAGCGAAGTCGCTCTACAGTCTCTTCAAGAATCTAGGGCTCCCAAGATCGACGCTAAGCTCATATATGGAGAGAGCTTCGAAAACGTCACTGGAAGCATCCTACAGAATATGGATAGGTAGAGAGAGGGAGGTCGAGAGCGGGACTGGTGGTTTCCCCGCGTCCTAGTCAACGCAGACTAGCTGACGAGGGCTTGCAGCGAGCCGAAACGTGAAGCATGCGCGGGAAATTTAGAGTGGCCACTCGCTAGTCCCGGCCTCGATTAATACCCTCCTCTACTGCCGATGGGCCCGGATATGTTCGGTGAAGCCATCGTAAGCTTAGATCCACACCTTCCTTCTAGGTAATATAATCTTCACAATCTGGCAGCACGAATATAAGCACTGACAGCAGTGGCGGCTGGTGACTTCAGTGACCGGTAGTGCGCTAAGTACCTACCTACTTAAATACCAAATTTCCTAACACATTCCCGTCATGTTATTTTAAGATCGGGACTTCCGAATTTTTTAAACGCCTGCGTTTTATTATGTAAGTACCTAGTATGAATATTCTCAAGACACTCAATGAGTTGCAAAAAACAAGGAAAAAAATCCAAACAAGTTTTTTAACTTATTTTTAATACCTTTATGAATACACCCATAGACCACGACACTACTGCAGCTTTCAAAAAGAAAACAGTAGTAATGTCCCAAAAATGCTTAAAAAAAATATAAAAATAAAAGCATTTGAAAAGTAGGAATTGAACCCGGGATCACATGATTGTAAAGCCTTACCTTTAACCAACCCTTAGGCAAATATCGGCATCACTTAATTCACGTGACAGAAAGCACAAAACCTAACCATATCCCATTTTAAATATTCGCGCGCTAACGGGTATGTGACATCATCACATCACATGACAGCGCGAGCGCGCTGACTCGCTTCGAGGTAGACGGCAAAAAGTTTGTAAGACGGACTCGTGCAAAACGAATCGCTCGCGACGCGACGTGTCGCACGCGCGGGCATTCACGATATAGCGTCCTTGTTTGGCGCTCGTGCGCCGCACGCAGAACTCCTTTCGGCCCATACTGTTTCTATGAAGTATCTTCTGTCTCACGCGCCAGCGGTGTTTTGCCGATCCCCATACATTCAGTATGGGAGACCCGCGTGCGATTTATATTCAGCACGGCGCGCGCGTTTACTCGCAAAAACGTGCCTTGGCATCTATAAAATAAGGTCGAATTCACATTCGTATTTATTTGGAGTACGATCTTTATGGTTTTAATGTAGTATGTTGTAAGGTATTATTTATTTTGAGTGAAGTGAAGACTTCTCGTGGTATGGTAGTGCGGCGCACGAGCGCACTTTAGGACCAGCCGCCAGTGACTGACTGTGACACTGACAGTGGAGCCAACATAACGGCGAAGGGAACTTTTAGTTGGATGAAACGCTCTATAAACTATTTAAAATATTATTGATATTTACAATGTGTATAAACAACAAATGTCACTTGAAAACATTGACTTTTATATTACTAACGTAATATATAAGTAATTATTACTTTAGCATATCACTGTTTGAAAACAAAATATATTTTTATAAGTTTGTTTATGGCATTTTAAATTTCATTATAAAAATAAATGAATCAATTCGAAATAAAAAATTCTACAGTTTGACTAACCATGATAATATGTGATAATAATTTCCTGTTTTCGTCGCAATAGGTCAGCACTATGGTGGTACCGTGGGAGAAAAAAAATACCCACCGTACCACCAGGGGTATGGCCAGGGGTATGGTGGGTCTGTCATAAAAAAAAAACTATTGTTAAAAACAAAAAACCCGACGACGAAAAACAAAAAAGGAAAAAAAACAAGATAATTTTGTAATATATTTGGGCAAAGTGCAGTTTAGAATACATAAGTACTAGCAAAACATCGGAAGTCGGATATTATGATTATGAAAATATAGCATAGGTATCGATCATAATTAATTATGTACTTGAACATAGTCAATCTGCTTTGATAATATGAACGAAAGGTCATTCGAACACAATTAATAATACAGCCGGAGCCGGAGTCAGCTACATTTTCAAGAAGTTTTGCTGGCTCCGACTCCGGTTCTATATTAATCATTGACTTATTTCTATGATATTAATGCTAAATTATTCAATTTCACTCTATTCACTTTATCATCTCATTTTTCTATATATACTATATTTCACTATTTCAAAATATAAAAAAAATGGACTGAAATGTAGGTAAGATTTAAATAAAAAAGCTTAGTGATTTATTTATATTATATTTCATACTATTTTTTCTGTAAGTATACCTAAGGGTTACACAAATTAGAAAACAAAAAATACAAAATCAAAATAAAAAAAAAAAATAAAAGCTTTCTGTGTATATTACAAGACGTGTTTGTTAGGTCTTACCAGGTTGTACCCTATTGTATTGTATAGTATTTGCACCTCAATCGGCCAACAGACAGTTTCATTAGCGGAGAGTGCAAGCGGAACTCTTCTATACGATCAGTAGGCGTGGCACAGTGGTGCCATCCACTGAGTGGTCGCTCTTATACGAAGTCGTGCGTGGCTCCCCCCGCTACTGCCCGCACTGGCGAACCACGAACGTATAGCCAGCGACCACTCCTCTGCTCTACACTACACTCTCCTCCGTACTTAATTCGATTATTGTGAAGTGTTTATATTATAGGAGAAAGTTCAGTTCTTTGACCATAATTAGACCAGCATGCCTATTCTCGATTATCGCTACAATAGCGGTAGCTGCAGCTTTGTCTCAATAGACGCATAGGAGCGAATGAGACTGATCATGAGAAATTGCTAGTAGTGATGAATTGTGAATAGAGAATAATAGCCCCGCTTAAGATACGGCGCAAAATTTTAGTAGAGCAGGTAGGTGACGTAAAATTTAGTAAGTAGGTAGGTACTTGTGTAAAAAATAAACCAACCACATTTTCTGTAAATTATCAGCAAATTCACCATAAATAACTATTTCATATGTTAGCATAGGTAAAAAACAATATACATGATGCAGAAAAAAGAAAAAACGTGCCACTACAATGGGCCTTCTGAAATGATGGCTCCAATGTCTCCAATACAGATGTCGAACTATCTATCATGAGCCATTTAATAGTGGGGTGAGTATCAAATTTGTCGCACAAACAGTTTGTTACCAACTGACATACTCCATGCATCACCTTTGTAACTATGTGGCTGGCAACAATTAGTTGTGAAAGAATTTGTGAATTATTTTGTATGAGACCTCTGCTCTAAATTGGTTTTCCTTTTCTTACATCATCTTTCATTTCCATCGACCACAGAATGCGTGTTCAAAGTAAAGGTACCAAGCGCATGGTTAACATTACTAATTTAAAACTATAAACAAATTTTAAAGGCAAATATTCCTTTATAGCTTAATATGCTAATAATATTATATTATATTGCATAATATTTTACTAATTATTACACTGACTCACTTATTACGGGATACACGCATCTTAAGAGTATACTCGATGCTTGCCATTCCTAGTAAATGTGTTTCAGTAGTTGAGCTATAACTACTGGACATTTATGTGAAGTTTAGATAACATATTTTATTTTTCTTTTGAAGTATGGATGGCACAGTCTTAATTTTTTTAATTTATTATATTCCGAAATTATAGACTTTAACTTAAGGATTATAAACCTAGTACCTAGTTTCGATTCAGACAATCCATCATCCATGTGGATAACAAAAATAAATTGGGCTCAGCCACGCCTGCCAGTTTTATATAAAAAAATTAAACAAAAATGATCTGATCAATTTAAATTTTCTCAATAAGTAAATCAATAATCCTATTTACATTAAAAATTATAAAAAAAATCAAATGTATTAACTGCCTAGAAAACGCAAGAGACTATATCGGGCACATGCTTAAAAAGGGTCAAGTGCATAGTACCTGTAACCGATGAGCACGTATGAAGAACATTATGAAAGTGGAAGTGGCGGCAGAGCTGTCAAGCAAGACGGTGGCACAGGGAGATGTGTTGTCTCTGCCTAACCCACAGGGGAATCGGGCGAGACATTATGTATTACTTATGTATGCATTTATCAACTGCAGAAACACGTTTAGTCGGAGTCGCATCGCAACCCTTGAGTACCTATGCTACTAAGACAACATATTATCCATAATTGTTACTATCAAATCAGCACTATCAACAAATAATACAATAACAAGAAATTTCTAATATTTAACTCCAAAACTGTAATGTGAACAGTGCAGTCGCGACTCCTGGTCCTGAATATTGGGTTGGCTCTGCCTAAGGAATTATTTTTTTCATAATTTCATAACTTAGGTACCTACGCGTTAATTTATTTCTACCACAATGAGTTCAAAAACTGAAAGACGATTACGATATAGATAGTTTATAATATTTAGTTTAAATTATTTATTTTCTCACTTACGATTAATTTGTCTGTAGATAGGTACCTACTGGTTGTGTCAAAGCAGTCGAGTTGCAGCCGACAACAGCGACGTCTCCTCTGGCACGACGACGACGAGACAGGCATACAAGCTTGAATTGTTACATTTTATTTGTACACTCGTTTGTACATGAAGCCCACTCTTCGTTCCCAAGACAAGAAATTTTCGATGACTCGATCGTGAAAATCTTCTTTCTTCCTCAATTTTCATAGCAACTCCTTTTCCACAGATAAGAGTGCCAAATTACTGAGCCTGAGTCTTGTCCTTGAGTGCTCCGTAGATAGCTCGGTAGGAGTTTGCCATTATAATTACCAATAAATCACTTTAATTTACAACACTGCACAGGATTCATCCATACAAAGTCCATACCTACATAACGGAATATATGCAGCCATCAACTCCTCCTAGCCTAGCTCGCTATAATAGTCGCATCGCATCGCACGTCGCACAGCACAAGAATACTCGTCGTGTGGTCGCAGCGCGCACACACCCTCACACGCAACACACACACCTAGCTCGCTCGCTAGTCGCTCTACTCGCTACCGCGTCACTAAATGCACTCCCCGCTGCGCCAACTCGAAAGGCTGAGCAGCGGGTCTGCGCAGGACGGGGGGGGGGGGGGGGGGGGACATTCGGCCGCTTCCGCCTTGTATGGAATACGATGGCGCTTCAAAATGTAGCCAACCGGCCAATGAATGCCTTGATGTGTCGTCATTCGTCGTCGCCCGCGTTTGACGCGCGCGAAATTTCAAATTATGTAACGGGTACGGGATTGACGTTTTATCTTATTAATCGTGGGTTGATATAAATAATATATCATATGATATAAATAATTTAACTCCGATATTTTTTCACATTTATTTTAGCTTGATACTTCTGTAGTAATGGTGTCATTCATTTTATTTAGTTTGGCGGCGCCAACCTCGCCAACTGAAAGGAGTCGCCGCTGGAACAGTGCCTATATACAGATAAGTCAATGCGTCTTTAGAACTCTCAACACAACCTTTTACTTAAAATCTATATTGATGCAAGCTTCTATGGAAGTACTCTGCCACAGACCACAGACAATCTTCAGAGTTCTAGTTTAGGGGCAGAGATTACAAATTATGAGGCCGGGTTGTTAGTGTAACATTATTGTTAGTTTATTTATTTTGTATTTATTTATTTATTTTAGACAGGCAACCTTGGCTAGTTTTGCGTGGAATCCTAACCACGGTCAGCCTCAATGGTGAAAGGTCGCCCAACCAAGTTCTCACCGCGTCCAGGTGTGCTTAATTTCATGATCGAACGTTGATGCATGGCACCACCGAGCTATCGATGCTGACAAAAAGTAGTTAGTTCAATGTTTTTTTTTTTTTTTATGGAACCTGACACGGTTGGCTGCATCACCTACAACATCCGTGATGTCAGCCCATAACACAGGGTGAACTAGGTGCCATGTCAGTGCTTCCCTTCATTTCATGTCGGCTACACTAAACTGGACGGAGAACACGAACTATTTACATAGCCGTTTCGACCGACGTTTCGTTCAGTGCGGTGGTACCAACCCGGCCTGGATAAACCCTACCACCTAGTAAGGTAAGAAGGGAAGGGACCTACAGTTTAACGTGGAATCCGAACCACGGTCAGCCTCCTTGTGATAACTTTAGTTTATTTATATACATCTAAATTTATTTGATATAGTGGTATAATAAATTAACTACATCTTTCTTTCTTCTCTTGTATAATGTTACTTACAGTAATACACTATAGCACTCTTCCTGGTTTTCCATCTCGTACAAGGCAGGGCTGTCTGCAGTACCTTCACACCGAAGTGAAATTTGAGTATTATTTTTCTCAAACGACTGGTAACTTCAATGTAGTTTGTATATTAAACTAATGTTTACCTAATATAAAACTAATAAATAATATTATACAGACGTCCACTCTAAATGTTCCCACCCACCAAGCTGTAAGAAAGCCTTTAGATATCCAACATTTTAGATAGCATTATTCACAATTAAAATTTAACTTAAATTTAAATATCTACCACACAATACAAAATAAATAATAACAAGCTGTCACTTAATTTAAATAAACCTAATAATTATGATGAATAGGTAGGTATGCCACACAGTGAGGATTTGACGGCCTGTTGAGGTTCCTTATATAAAAACCAGGTTACGTCCATCAGAGGATTCTAGCTTCTAAAATGTATATTCATACGAGTATCATAGACGATCTCTATGATTTATATGTTATTTATATTATATATACATTATGCCGGTAAAAAAATATTGTGACTGTGAAATTACCTGTCAACATTTTGGTTAATCTCACGAACATCAACATTTTATGTACATGTACATTTACACGGTGTCCCAGATCGACCGCATAATGTTACCGCCACACGATACGCGAGTATGGAACTCTAAATGATTTCACATTTCGAAAGTTAACAGTTGAGACATTAGTATTTTAGAACAAAACTAATCATTATTTTATGACAGAGCACTTTTGTCAACCCACCTTGCCGCATAAAATCATGAAAAACATAAATATATAATAAGCATTTTTGTAGCTTATGTATGAGCTAAGGAATCGCGTGGTGACAATATTATGCGGTAAATTTGGGACACCATGTATAGACATCATATGTGCCACCTTAAACAAATCTCTATGCTCAGACTCAAAATGTTGTCATAGGTAGGTAGGTTCCTATATTGTTATCGAATAAATACAATTGAGCTGGTACAAAAACTTACTTCAACTTCTCTAGAAATTATATAAAAAAATGCATTTCCATGAGCTTTAGCTATTTAAATTTACAGGTAAGCATCATATTATTGTTTATATGTTTATATTATTTTTAATATTTAAGTAGTCTGATTTTATATACTTAGTTAATTATACATGTAAAGTATATAAGTATGTACGTAGGTACTTATAGTATATAAGAGTTGACATATATTACAAAATTTATTTTTATTGTATATATACATATAATTACTTATGTTAATGTAAGGATGTATAATTGTTATAATATGTATCTATGTACAATATGTTCATGCAAGTTATGTAGGTATTTATTTATATTTCATACTATTGTTTGCCCTAAGCGTTTTCCGTGTCTCAAAGGTACGAACTATTTTAAAGAATGCCGCAAGGCATTGAACTCGCCTTTTATGACCCTTTTACATAATGGTGAACAATAAAGCCTATTTTCATTTCATTCATTTCACGTATCACATCTAAATAAATATGCCTGTATAATAGAATAATAGAACTAAGTCACGACGCACAACCAGTGCGTGACATAGTTCTATTATACAATAACCAAACTAAAAATATGTTAGTAAATATTGAAACATTTAGATAATATTAGACAGGATCTATGAGTTTTTATTCTGTTGTGAGACATTGTCACACCAGAATAAAAAGTCACAGATCCTATTGTGTTATGTCAATTAAACAGTGTACTACTGCAGTAGGCCCGCCGGACGCGAGCGGAGGTGCTAGCACACCTGTAGCTGTTAACTAAACCACCTGTAGCATAAGCAAGATTAACTAAAATATGTACATATAATAAAAACGTCACTAAATGTTCACAAGCATGTGCACTCACTTCGTAGTCGCATACACTAGTTCTTGTCCACTGCTGTTACTAAGAAATAACGCGAGCGTAGGGATGCTCCACGTGCCCATAGGTGATGGCGAGTAGAGTGTCCTTTAGCCGTTTGTATACGGGCTGCGCTTGCTGCATCGTCGGCAGGTGAATCGTCTGGTCCATGTAGCCTATTCTGCTGATGGGGCTGATGAGAACCGCAGTGCCCGCTCCGAACACTTCCAGCAGCTGCAACAATTCATATTCACTTTTCCATTTTATCTATGTACAACCAATTTGGATGCTATTTCGTAGGCAACACATGCCTACACACGTGCGACCGCACTAGGCGAAATTGCATTCCAGCTGAGAGGCTCCGCTAAATATTGTTTGTATGAAATTACATCAGATTGTTATTATAATTCACTATACGCCAGTGGCGTTGCGCAGCATAGCACTACGCGTCAAAGTTGAATTTCGGACAATCTGTTGCGCCGCACCACGCCGTTGCTTCTCTACAGTTCAAGTCTACACCACGTGAGTTGAGTTGGGACAAGCGGAACACTAGCGCTGTATCGCGAGGGAGCCGCACCCACCACATAAGCTGAGCTGGCTCCCTTGTCCTTCTAGCTCTATGTTGTATATGGTCTGCATCTTACTGTTGTGAATGAAGAAATAAATATTATTCTAAATTATGTAATGGGCTCGCTTCGCGGACAGGACACGGAGGACGGGCTGGACGAAATATTTTATATTTTTTAGGTTAGTTTTAATTTTAGGTTAATTTTAGTTTTTAACTTAGTTATATTTTATATTAGTTTAGCTTAGATAATTAGTTAAATTTTTATTGTATCTTCATTTTTTGGTTGATTAATAAATACTCTATTACTTTAATATTATTCTATTCGATATATAGGACAATCTAGTACCTTTAAAGGGTTGTATCTTTTGAACCGTAATACGTAGCCTGTTGAAATTTTCACAGAATATGTGTTATTAATTATTGTGGATAAAAACAAAACGTAAAAAATAAAGGTATACATACAATGATATTATATGTTAATAAGAACGATACATATAAGAAACTCGTTTTAAAAAAAATGTAATTTTTTTTGCCTTATAGTAAAAAAACAATAACACAACACAATACAATAATCAAACTTGGTGTGATTATAGTGCAAACTCTAAAGTAAAACAACAAATAATAAAAACCGGCCAATTACATGGTGGTACGGAACCCTCGGTGCGTGAGTTTGACTCGCACTTGACCGGTTTTTTTTTCTCTTTACTCCTCATTGCCTATTCTGTGCCAGGGTCCCAGGGTTGGTAGTCTCCTGTTCCTTGTGTCTATTTGAATGTTATTGTTGTGTATTTGTATATTTTCTGATGTGCAATCTATTAGAATGTTTTATTATGTTCTAAGAAGCAGAAGGAGTGGAAAACATATATATGTTTTATATGCAGAACTAACCCTGCCCTCATTGTTGAGACGGATGACTTGTTCCATGGTGACGACTTCCTCCTTCACGGTCAGGTCTTCCCAGTTGTTCACCAGTTCGATGATGGACCGACGGGTCACTCCCGGCAATATCAGCCCGTTGAGCGGGGGAGTCAGCAAAACCTTATCTGCGATCATATCACACCACACCATTCAATATTTCGACGTGGCGGAAAGCAGTGGTTTCGTACCACTGAAAGCTTTGGAAAGAATTGGAAAAATATTGGGTTTTTTTTTTTTTTTTATGGAAACTGACACGGTTGACTACATCACCTACAACGTCCGTAATGTCAGCCCATAACACCGGGTGAACTAGGTGCCATGTCAGTGCTTCCCCCTTTGATCGTGCCGGCTACACTGAACTGGTCGGAAAACACAAACTATTTACATAGCCGTTTAGACCGACGTTTCATTCAGTGCGGTGGTACCAACCCGGGCGGGTTAAACCCTACCACCAAGTAAGATTAGGAGGGAAGGGACCTACAGTTTTACGAGGAATCCGAACCTCGGTCAGCCTCCAACGGTCAGCGGTCACCCATCCAAGTACTGACCGCACCCAGCGTTGCTTAACATTCAATAGCGACAGTTGACTGTCTGCACCACTGAGCTATCGAGGCTGAGTTCTTCAAACACTATAATTTTTTTGAGATAAATAAGTTTTTTCAAAATGTATTATATTACAATATAAAGTAACTAATGTTGTAAGACGCTGAATGATCTCAGACAAGCAAAACTAATACTCGATAGAGAAATAAAATAGTAATTCAGCACATAAGCAAATTTCATCATTCCAGATCAGTTATTGTACTGTGAAATTACAAACAACTTAACATCAGATAATTGGCTGAAATGATGTAACACGTCACTTCATTGATTCATCGCGCCTCGCGCCTTGTCACGTATTAACCTAACCTAACTGATAACTGTGTAGATAACATTTAATTTTTATTGCAGTTGTGCCGAATCGAGCCCCCCCCTCATCCACATTCTGTGAGCTGTGGGTTCTGTATTCTATGAACGTCATTTTGTCAATATCAGTATTTACAATATATTTACCAAATGCTTCTTGTTGAAAAAATATGTTGACAATGTTTATTTTTGCGCCCGTGTAATGTATATGATTACATGTTTTCGTTGCTGTTTTCGTTTTATCGAGTACTAGCTTTTGCCGCGGCTTCGCTCGCGTGAAATTCGTATTTAAAAAGAACAAAGTAGCCAAAAGTAAGTCCGCTACCGTACCTTTATTTCGGCGCGCGGAACAATTCGGTTTGTATGAGAGCCGCATCTTAAGAGTAACCGGAACTGAATTTTATTTAGCCTATCCTGTGTCACGTATAGTTAAATGTGCTTGTACTAAGTTTCATCGAATTCCGATGATAGGTTTAAGAGTTATGGAGGAACATATACCTATTTAAGATTTTAAGATATAAAAAAGATTTCTAAAAATCGTCAGATTAGTTTTAGTATCATACGAAGAGTCTACAGACGCAATATCTCATAAAACAAAGTAACTTACTCCATGAACATCCCTTACACATTTATTACATTTATTATTTATTATATAGTATTGATTGATTGAACACTGCACAGTGATAATAGCGAGGACAATAGGCACATACATAAGTACATTATTTATTATTATTACTCATGCATGACCAGTTTGAGGTAAGTCAATACATAGGTAGGTATATACATACCACACGCTGAATCCCGACAATCGGGGTAAGCAGAGTAATCGGTGTTATTCCGCAAGAACTCCGGAAAATTACAGCGCAACACCGGCCATAACATTTAGCAAAGTATTACCTAGGACAAGATAACTAACAAGCAGCAAGCACGAAAACCCACCAGATACATGACTCGGTGGAAGGACAACGGTGCCAATTTGTTTGGTGGATATATTTTCGGCCCATAGGCCCGACATCAGTAGGGCCATTCTTTTTAAGTACCGGCCCCAGACGGTACAATTTTGGGATAAAACGCTAGGAAATTGATGCTTTACCTCCTTTCTCATCAAGGTACACCAAGAAGATGTTCATGGCTCCGACCTCCGTAAGCTGTTGGTCCGGGCCGAACAGCCACAGCACCTGGTGGTGCCCCAGCTTCGCCGCCTGGGACTGCACCTCTGTGAACGAACACACCGCACACATTGTCACGTGTCTGCTATTATTGTAGGCCACGTACTGGTTTGTTAGGCACTCTTGTACTTGTAGGTATATGGGCCAAGTTCTTCCTCTCCTGATTGTTTAGTGTAATTCAATATATGGTGGAATCTCTCCTCCATATTTTGAGTGATATCATATCAGATAGTAAATACTTTGATAATGCAGTTTTTTTTACTTTTTTTATTACAACAACAGTTTGTATGTAAAAGCGAAATAAAGGGTTGTCCGAATGAATCGTGTTGGCATTAGTGATGGACCACCAACCACCACCATCGAGCAGGTAGTAGGTCCAAGGTCCGCGGTAGGTAGGGTAGGCATACGGTTTTTTAATTTGTCCGGATTTTTTACTTAGGTACTTAGATAAAAAAAATTTACTGAATGTTTAATGTTCGCATTCAATTATTTCAAAATAAATCAGATTACCTACCTAAGTGTAAGTAAAATTACCTAAGTGTTAAATCTTTCTTCAATCTTTAAAATTACATACAGTCCCCGGCAGTAGATAATGTACATAGGAATTTATAAAGAGACAATCAGGCTGTAGGGCTGTCCTGCCCTGTCGCACGAACTCTCACCTCTCTGTGCGACAGAGACGACGCTCTAGAACCAGTTTGCCGGTTTCAGTGTGTTCGAGTGTACAGAGCCTTTTCATTTGAAAAGTGGATCGTATATTGATCATATATCGATCACATAGGTAGTTACTTGCATATTTTATGAAAATGGCTTTAAGTACTCACGGCCGTTTGTGGATCTATGTGGCAAGACATTTCGAGTTAAACATGAATGACAGATCATGGGTACGCTGCCGCACAACAGAAAGAAGTCAACCATAGTACGTCAGACCAGACGGATCATTCTCAGAAGATCCATTGGCCAGATCCATGATGGATCTAGTGAGATATGTATTTCTCATTAGATCCAGTTTTGAAGGTGTGGATCTACTGAGAACTTTCGTTCTCAGAAGATCCCTTGGCCAGATCCATGATGACATGCGTGATGGATGATGGGCCACGAACCAAACGACCGTGAGAAGCGTAGTTATCATAAAATAATGAGCGGTAGGTAACTGCGTGAATTTGAAATGGGCTAGTACATACCTATAGTGGGTCCGTAGTTGGAGCCGACCTTGCGGTTACCGACGCCGCCGGGGAAGGCGCGCGTGACGTTAGGGTCCGCGTACATGGAGACGGAGCCGTCGCCGTCTGCGCGGTAGTAGGTGCCCACCGGGCTCAAGATCACGAACAGCAGCGCCGACTCGGGCGACAGCACGCCCAGCGTCGACTGCACATTGCACAACCAACATACATTCGTGTGTCGGCTTGCTAGCACTGCACTGAATGAAGGTCAATCGAAGAGGCTCATCCAGTTCAGTGCAGCTGGCAGTAGCGGGGCATGAACTTAATTTTATGTGGGCAAGATAAATTTTGCGAGGCCCTCCCAATTTTTCCAATACTCAATACATTCAAAAACATCATCAAATCGCAATAATACAGCCACTGTATTATTGCAATATTCACTGCCTCTATCCTGCTTTCCCTTCTTGTGTCGGATAAAGGCTTTATAGTAAGGTTTAGTTTGCCTTTGATTAAGTCTAAACATGTTTACTCGGGGTCTCTTTTAATAGATCTAGCTGAATATTTTTCATGAATTCAAAGCTGTATGAACTTTCGAGGCGCGAGGCCTCTCGGGCCGCGAGGCCCGAGAGGCCGTGGGCCGTCGCCCACGCCGCCCACGCCTTGCGCCGCCTCTGGTAGCTGGATGGAAGCACTGACATGGCGCCTAGTTTACCTTATGGGCTGACATTATGGGTGATGTAGCTAACTAACCAATGTATTGTGTTGTAATAGATGATATAATGTGATTTTGTGTTTTCTTTTATTGACGTTATATTATTATGTATTATTATGAATATTAACGCCCATATCACCACCTTATTTAATTATTAATTTATATCCTATATTTGAAATTTTCTCAATGGCAAGAACTTTCGCAAACATGAACAAATAATGTTAGACGAGCAACACGGATTTGTGCCCGGTCATTGCATCGCAGAATGGGATCAATGACCTCTACCGATGCTGTCTACTAGTGTTGTAACGAATGCCTATTTTACCACATTCGCGAATACGAATGCGAATACGAATATTCCAAAGTGATATTCGCGAATACGAATACGAATATTGAAAAATTTTATATGAAATTTTATATCCAAATGAAAAACCACTTAAATTTTCTACTATAAATGTAGATCTAGCTACATTGGGTCCTAAAATTATATGAATACGGACTGGTTTTAATGTTTTTCTCTGTTTTTGATTACGTGACACTGCATTTAAAAAAAAAATATTAAACGAAATTAGTGCGTTACAAAAGATTTATATTTTTATTTAATAATCAAACTTTAGGAGTGGCAAATTATGCTTAGCAGCGTTCTTTTGTTTTGAAATGAAAACAAGCAAGAACAGACACGTTTAAAAACAACCACACGGTAATTTAAAAACCCATATAGGCATATTCTCTCCTTCGCCCGCACACACTACGCGCCCATTGGTTTGCGCGTATACGCCACACCTACCAATATTGTTGCGCCTCACTCTTTCATTAGTAAAACACGCGAAGTAAAATATTCGATAAATATTCGGTATCTTACAACCCAATACGAATACGGATACGAATATTAAAAATGAACCGAATATTCAGAATTTCGAATGCGAATACGGATATTCGTTACAACCCTACTGTCTACCTAGACTATGAAAAAGCTCTGAGGAAATCGTTTCGTACTTCGAGTCTCGTACCTATAAGAAGACTTTTGTTAAAAGTTGAAACTTATCACATCTGGTATTCTGAGTTTCTCATCAACAGATTACTTACTTATTCGACGTATTCAGATCTAGGCTTTGTATACTACCTACCTATTCCATATTCAAGTGATTTATAAAGTTTGTAGGTATACGCGGGCTATTTCTGATGATTAAATTATTCTATCTATTTTATTCACGTAAGGTTCCATAATTTTTTTTCGGAAGTTTTCATTGTTATTTATACTTTCGGAAATATAGGTGGGAAATATGGCGCTAACGACACCCATGGACATTCGGTCGAATATGAGGGGTTGGTATCGTTTGGATCCGTACCTGAAAAGGGTGAAAACGGAAGCTGATGGCGTGACTCGTGCGTCCGTTTGCCTGTCTGTTTGTCTGTCACGGGATCATACCTTCTAAACGGTTTATCTGTGTTTATCGGCTCAAGTTGAAATTTGGCAACCCGCGGCTCCCCGAATATGAATCGAACCGGTTGACTAATCAAGGAAATAGTTATTATTGCGCTTAAGTTCTAATATGTTTTTGAAGTGGGTTCAATGTTTTTTAAAAGTTTTTATATCCGCCTGTGTATATATATCGTGTTCGCAATCTGACTTCGCAAAACAATTAGGTATGTACTAGAATCTTAATCAAGGCTCTTATCACATTTACGAAGCCCTTATCTCCACATCAGCAGAGCTACTCACTGGCTCACTGCGCAGGCGGCAAGAGGCATGTTGTTATGATGTACGACTTTGAAAATAATCAGGACAAAACATATTATTCCTCTTACTTGATAAAAAAGATAAACTCGATCATGTGGCGCTTCGTCATTAACAAATACAAGCATCGCGCCCCCGACTATCATTGAGTCAATAAAACGTTACTCGCTTTATTATAGCAACGCATGCGTGTGGTATACTCATGTACCTACTCACCCTATACTGCAAGCAAGAGATACCTACGGCTGGTACCTATATCTCTACATTGTGAAAATAACATGTCTGAACGGAATATGTGACGGACACCGACCAAACTTCGTGGTCCGTGTCCGTGTTATAATGAGGTGCTCGCTTTATGTCCTACCTAACCCTAGCTATTACAAATTGTTCAAAATCTGCTTCACCCTAGTCAATCGCAAATTACTGTTTTTTTTTTATACTCATCACATTCCGCCACATATATTGACGAAATAATTGACACTAGGAATATTCCGAAGGATCGACTTATTAAGTTTATCAGGAAGGTATTGAACTTGGGTGAGTGGTGTACTCGTGTCAAAACTTACGTCGATGCCGATGAGGGAAGGTCTCACGTACAGGGTAGCGGACTCGGAGTGCGGTATCCACTCCTGGTCGATCTGGATGAGCCGCACCATGCAGTCTATGAGCTCCTCGCCGTCGAAGGTGGGCAGCCCGGAGCGCTGCGCAGACAGGTTCATCCGCTCCATGTTCAACTCCGGCCGGAATATTCTTATTTTGTCGTCCACACCTCGGTACGCTTTGAAACCCTCGAACAACTGTAAAATAATACATTTATGATATGTATATGACCTCACGATCCAGACAACGCAGGTATTTCGTATTTCTTGCGTCGCTTATCATAGGTTTCAAAATCTGGATACAATAGGTACAGAACCGAACTTGGAATCATTATCGAGAGCACTTAAAAAATACCTGTATCGCATAGTGAAGAACTTTAGCCGCCGGGTGGATGGTGAGATTTTCAAATGGCAATATTTCTGGCTTCTGCCAGCCTCCTAGCTGTTTGTGGTAATATATTTTCAGCATATGATCTGTGAAATGTTTGCCGAAGCCCAGGTCTTGAGCATCCGGTTTGGGCTGGAGCTGGTAAGGTGCGGCAAGCCTCACCTGGGTGTCATCAAACTGCAAGCAATGCATTCACAACTTATGAGTGGAGTAATAATTTCTAGAAGCAGTTCACTACATTCAAAAGTAAACAATAATGTGCGATTTGTTGTTCTATTAGGAGGGTGGAGCGAGTGGTCTTCTTACATGGTCGAGGTAGCTACCCAATTCAATCGTCGGAAAAACATGAGGATTGCGCTGGCGAAATTAATGTACTAACCGTTACAACACCCTGTATACAGCATATCGCTGTCTAAACCACTATTATCTTTTGTAATCGTTGCGGATTGCAATTGCATTGCTATTCTAAATCCAGAATGTTCACCATTCTGCTTATTGGCGTCCACAGATTACTGATACTGATAAATTATTGGTGGCGTCGACCGCCATCTTGAATTTACAATTCTTGTAGATCACGCAATTTGTAGATGGGAATCTATTTTAGGTACATTCACCTCAGAGGAGAAAATAGAAACGAATGGTGTGGCTCGTGCCGTGCGTTCGTCTGTCACAGACAAACATTAGAAAAGGAAAATAGTGACATAGATTTTTTTCAAATGTTCATTGGTTCGATGGTGCTAACTAATAAGGTCATATGATGGATGATAGTAAAGCATTCTGATTTTCCAATTTAAGAAAGAAAGGTTTTTCCATGTGTCGATACATTCCGTATAATTTTTTATATGTACGTATACTATTATGTCACAGAAATGTATTATTACAGCTGTTATAGCTGGTCCCATTAATTGGCCCGATCCTTAATTTTTTTTTTATTAATAATTGTAAAGCTTTCGCTTTTTCTTCATAGCAATTTCACATTTCTATAAATTAGCAAACCAACATTTTTCAAAAACTTACGAATGAGGAATTCGATAAGTTAAATAAAAAGATAACGTTAATTAATGAGATATCTTCCTGTTTTTTTTTTGGTCCATATCAAAGATAATTTACAAGATAAGCAAGTAGAAAGGACAGATGCGACGATATGAATATTCCAAGACGGTTTGTGTGCTATTAAATTCTGCGAAAGTGTACATAGACACATAGAAAATACTTTATACTGCAAATTTTTTTTGAAGTGAAAACTTCTTTAGCGGCGCTTGGCATTTTTTTTAGATGGGTAAAAATTTTAAACTCGCGTCAGAACTCGCGTCAGATCCGTAGCCTGATCGAAAAAGCGTAAAATTCGTTGAAATTATGGATGAAAGTTGATTTTTCTGAGAAATAAACATTTTGATGTAAAATAATTATAATAGTTCTGTAATGTTAAATTTTTTATGTAATATCAATTGTCATGATTGTCTACGATAGCGCAATAAATGAATATTGTATTTTACCACATAAATGATAGTACTTTTATACTGATAAATAAAGCAATTCGTGCGAAATTATTCCCTAACCATTCCAAAATATTCAAAAATGCACAACGTTGATGTTTAAGTTTTCACTTCTGCCGGCATTCCCGGAGTGCAACCCGTCCGTTTTTTTTTTACAGAAATTAAGCAAAACTTTGCACACTTATTGAAAAGTTAAAGGTTAAGTATAGATTAATGTTCTATTTTTTATCTACAATATCATCTAAAAAGTGAACATCAAAGCTGATTTTAAAATCAAAGTAACTAAAAAGCTCGTAAAGTAAAGTTCAAATTTTTCATACTGAGTAATGAAATTGAAAAAAAAACACGTCTCCGTCATTTTTACCCGACTATGGCGAAGCCAAAATGAGGATAATGTGTTCAGCTTGGGTCATATCGTCCATCGAAAAGATTACTGGAGCATTTAAAAAAAAAATCGATTTTGAGTTATCTATGGAAATTATTCAAAATGTAATAATCTACCAAATTTCCGGCCCTGAAGGATGGTAACTGTTGTAGGTGTATGGGCGTATCTTTCGCGCTCAACATAATATAATAATAGGGCACAGGTTCAAAGTGAATCGGTACATACATAGGTAATGTGCGGACATAGAGACGAAAAAGTTTTTCGTCTTCGGAAAAACTATATTGAATATACTATTTACATTTTGAATATTTTAATAGGGTTATATATAGGTACCTAAGTTATTATAATAGTTATTAAAATCAATCTAATTAGAACCTTGTAACACAAACGCATGTTCGCCGTGTGGTGTAGGGCGCGTGAGTACGACAGGGTTTTATCTATGGGTGCATTTTCACTTTTACAGCCCATTTTAAAGCGTGAAAATTTCCAGACCTCTGAAATATAATGGATACCTGGGTGCCTTGTTTGTTTGCAAGGTCTACAAAAAATCAGTATTTAAGTATATCTGCACATTTTTTAATTAGGCAGATAGTAATTTTACATATGAATAGTTTGATTACATTATTGACTTTGATACGCCAACATTTTCAATGTATTGTAAACCTTCTAGAAAAACTCCTTCTGAGTGGTTGAGCCAGTTATAGGTAGGCCACCCTGTTAGATCCTGTGCGATTGTCCGTGGGTTTTGTTCCTAGGGCCCGGCCACGATTATCTTGTGTTCGTTCTGCTGTTCGACATTACCTTTGTACGTAAGTAATAATAAAGTTAATTTTTTTTTTTTTTTTTTTTATGGAAACTGACACGGTTGGCTACATCACCTACAACAACCGTGATGTCAGCCCATAACACCGGGTGAACTGGTGCCACGTCAGCGCTTCCCTTCGGTCGTGCCGGCTACACTGAACTGGACGGAAAACACAAACTATTTACATAGCCGTTTCGACTGACCTTTCATTCAGTGCGGTGGCACCAACCCGGGCGGGTTAAACCTAAATTACCTTAAATGAGTAATCAGGAGTAATGAGAGGGCGCTGTGTGTGTTTAGTAATAACAGTCGCTTCGGTTATTGGTTCTGGTTGAATCTGTTGAAGTCCTTCGTCTGCTTCCTTGTACCTAAGTGACGAACTGCAGTTTCTGACCAATGACTGGAACTTGTGCTGGTTCTCAAAGATGTGCTTCACGAGTGACTGCAAGACAATTATTAAATCATGTTATGGCATAGAAAAAATAAATATGTTTTATGTGTATTAAGCTCACAACAAGCAGACGTGCGGTGACGTGGTCCCAGTAACACTATCAAATAATATCTACGTGTGATACATATTGACAATCGAGGGGTATAGAATCAAAGGTAGCTCTTTACAACTTTTTGGCGAAACGACATATGAATGCACAATTTTTCTTCATACAAATGGCTATTGAATTGTCATAAAAAATTGCTTCAAAAGCAGCTCTTAGCATTAAAAATATAGTTCAGAAATTAACAGTAACAATCAAAAACAGCACCATCCATCCCTTTAGTTTCAAAACTAGCACTAAGCAAAACTGTCCAATAGGAGAGCTCCATTAATCCTAACAAAATAACGGGCCATTTAGAATAAACTGGATCTGAATAAAATTTTTTTTTTGGTTTACCAAAAATTTGCAAAAGTTGATAGAGCTGTCTTTGATTCTATACCCCTCCTCCTCTCCTAAAACCATTACACATGATTACACTGCCAAAATATTGTGATGCTAAAGTTAATAGTAAGTACCTATGTAGGTACCTTAAAAATAAATATAATATTTACATCAAAGATTAATATTTTGCGGCATATTTTTATAATAAACCAAAGAGACCTTCACAGTGAAAAAAAATTGGCGCATGTGAGGTATATTTTCAAGCTTCATAATAACATATTCCTCGTTTAAAAATAACCTTCGCTTCTGCGCATTGTATTGCTTGGTACTTATCGTAGCTGTGTGAATACTTAAAATCTTATCACTTATCTACAAATCATTATCGCAGCAGACCCCCTACACAGGACCTGTTCCACAGTATGTTCCGCACTATCGCTAACCAGAAAACAATCATTTAATATAAATTATACAATGCCTTATACGCGCGTTAGAAGTTATACTTCTCTCTCTCTCTCTCTCTACATCTACACAATAACTACATACAAATAATGCACCATACTACATTCTTCATAATCAAAAAAAATTGTATGCGGTGACGATTGACCGTGAGTGACCTAACGGTTTTTTTTGAATTTGCTCCTCATTTTCATATCGTGCCTAAAGTCCCCTGCACTAGTCCGTAGACTGTGCTGCAGAGGATAGCGGGTAGTACAGTTTTAATTTTTTATTTTACGGGTACAGTTCTAGTAGAATATTATTCTAGCTATTCACAGCCAATCACATCCCCCACAGCATGTTATCGCGTTCCAGGAAGCTGTATAGCATGGACAATAAGACTTATTGTCCATGCTGTATAGTCTGCGCTTTACTCATAGGCGCCGACTACGTGGGTGCTCAGGGGCTCGAGCACCCACGAGGTGTGAGCAGTGGGTGCGGAGCACCCACGACGATAGATATAAAAAACTGATCAGTAATAGGATTTGAGCTACGATAAAAGTGCCTTATTTACTTACAAGCCTTTGAGCGGCCACATTTACACATTCACACTAGTGGCGCGACGAATAGCGAACGTTACTATAGTACTCCTAAATTATTCCATACCATTCAATAGAATATAGGGAAACTACATGCGTAGTTACATCGTGCAAATGTGTAAATGCGGCAAATGCAAAACATTGTGCGAACGTTTTGCGAATCCATGCTGCCGGGTGCCGGGAGAATTAGTGAAAAATTGGAGAAGCGTATGTCCAGCAGTGGACGGCTACACGTTGATGATGATGATGATGATGATTGTTCAATAAAAAAAAAATTGCATGAGCACCCACGAGGATTTCTAAAAGTCGGCGCCCCTGGCTTTACTACTTCTCAATGATTTTAGAAAATGCTGGTAATAGAGAGATGGGCCTGTAGTTAACCGTGAATATGACGTGACCATAGAATTTTTTTAGATTTTTTTATTAATTTTTCCTTAGAGTCCCAGCCCGGCGCACTGTCATTCTTAAGCTCATCGAAGATTTTTGACATCTGCCAGTTATTATTCCGTATAAATCCTCATAACTAGACTTGATGGTTGGTCACTACCTAAATACGGACCTTGTAAGAATTCAAACCCAATTCAACATCAGTGATTTGACTGTAAATAGCCAGACACCACGCCAACTACGCCATGTGCCCTCTTGCCTTGCCTGGTGACGCGACTTTGATATAAATGCGAAATCTGATACCTACACATTCGGCAATCAAGGTGGGCGCCGCGCCACACATGACATGACACTGTTGATCCAAGTGTATCAGTGAGGTTAACCCAACACTGGACATGATAAACTATTAACTCGTGTAGGTGGATATGAAGTACAGTTTAAAACATTTTAAAACCATTCTCAAATAATTCAAAAGCATAGAAATATGAAGAAAATCCTCGAGCAGGTGAAGTCATATAAATAGTGTGTACAAAAAACCGGCCAAGTGCGAGTCGAACTCGCGCGCCGAGGGTTCCGTATCGCCATGGCATGGTCAGCGCCACTCACGCCATCTATGGCGTGTTTTATAAAATGCTTCATCTTAGTTAAAATTGATGATTAAGTAGTTAAAATGCTTCATAGGTACTGTTTTCGGGAGATGGGGCGCATACACTTTTTAGTTTTTTGTATGGAGATCCCTGTGAATTTTTTACTTTTTCTTATTTTTATTATTTGTTGTTATATCGGCCATAATAAATAACACATATTCTCTGAAAATTTCAATGGGCTACCTATTACGGTTCAAGAGATACAACCCTCGGACAGACAGACGGACAGACAGACAGACAGACGGCTTACGCTTAATAATAGGGTCCCGTACGACGAATACGGAACCCTAAAAAGATCAAAATAGGTATATCCATCTCCGCACGCCTGTGGTCCGAAGACACACGTTACGAGCCGTCTCATGCAAATTTTCTGTTCAAATTTTTGTACATTATGTTGGGTACCTTTTGAATCAATCAATCAATCTTTGTTGTACTCATAACTCGTACCTATATATATATAAAAAATATTTTTTCATTATTATTAGCATGGTCCTTTCACCAAGTCATGCAACAGGTGGGTCTTCGTGCCTAACTTGCTGCTTCATCTTGTCCGAATACTTTGCTAAAAAGTGGTGAGCGATGTTGTGCTGTAATTTAACTGAGTCGTTTTTTTTTTATGGAAACTGACACGGTTGGCTACATCACCTACAACATCCGTGATGTCAGCCCATAACACCGGGTGAACTAGGTGCCATGTCAGTGCTTCCCTTCGGTCGTGCCGGCTACACTGAACTGGACGGAAAACACAAACTATTTACATAGTCGTTTCAACCGACGTTTCATCGTTGCAGCACAACACCGATTACTCTGCTTACCCCGATTGTCGGGATACGGCGTGTGGTATGTATGTATCTATGTTTTTCATTAATGCATGCGGATTTCATTAACAAATAATTTGAAGAAATTATACAAATGGTGTAGTGTACACACAACGGTGGGCATTGTGGTAAGGTGTAATCCAAGGTCTTGTTTGCCGTGTTTGGTTTCACCCTACATAACATTAATGTGTATTTTATCACAGATAAGATAATGCACGCCATTTCTATAAGCCAATGTAATGGCATAAACCTCGAGCACATTTTTGCATTTGTGTGTACTGGAAATTTAGATTTTTACCTCCTTTACATTTTGGGAGACAATAACTTTAACAATATTGTGCTAACTAAAAACATATGCATTAGTGAAATATCTACCTAGGATAAAAGATATAATATTATAGCATTCCATCACACCTAGTAGGTATCTTACTTTTTTCGAGAATATGTCGCTTATTTGGACGCAGCTCGGTCTTTGGCCTAACTCTTAGTGACTTAATTTCTTCGACAGTTTAGGTATGATTTACGTAACACCACTCGGCCTTCGCCTCGCTCTTGGTGACTTCATGTTGCGCTTAAATCTAATTTGTTGTTAAAACGACTTTAACGCGAGCGTAGCCGCTGGCACAACTAGTACGTAACTAATATAATTAGATAAAGAACAGAAAAGTACTATAACTTTTTTTATCATATACTAATTTTTGCTAAGGGGATAGAAAACAAGAAAAAATAAAGTATGTTCTGTCTGAAACAAAATGAAATTAATAGTTTCTTTGAAGTTGTGAAACAAAACAGATTCCACAACTTGAAAGTAGAATATATTCTAGGTAAATTTTTAATAAAAGCGCGACCCGAGGCCCCGAGCCACCCATAAGGTGTCTAACGACGCCGATGGATATTCGGGCGCGGTTGGTATAGCTTCAGTGGTAAGAACCCCTTTTTTACCTGACTACGGGGAAGGCAAAAGAGGGGTTATGATTTTGGCAATGTATGTATGAATAGGTGTTCGTTTGTTCCCAAATATTTGTATTAAAACAAATTTTTGATTTGATTTGACTTAACCAATTTCAACAATGAGGCGTTGTAGGATTTGTCTCCTTAGTGCTAAGTACATATTTTTATGAAAAATTCAAAATGGCGGGTGCCAGGTGCCAAATTGTCAAACTTTGTTTCTTTCTTTACACTAACTAAAAGGAATTAAATTAAAAATAAAATAAACATTTGATAAAACCCCATCATGAATAATGAAGGAAATAATAAGGAAACTTGACAAAAAATGCTGTAGTCGGGCGTGTAGAAGGATTTGAATAACCCGACTACAAGCACTTTCCATCAACTTTCCTTGTTATTTCCTTCGTTTCTAGGGCTCCTTATCCATACGAAAGTGTATTACAAAACAACAAATAATAAAATGAAGCCCGCTTAAAGCGGTTGTACGGAACCCTCGGTGCGCAAGTCGGACACAAACTTGGCCGGTATTTTTTTTCTTTATTTAATTATTTTTTTTTTCAGTTTTAATCTACAATCAGTCCGGTGACTTTTATTATATGTGATGTGTGAAGGTTGTCGTGAAGGTGCCACATCCATCAATGCGGCTCCCCGTATGGCAGTAGACAGCTTCCTCAGTTTCCTCAGTTAGGTATTTCGAGAAAGACTGTCCGTTTTCGTCTGTTCACATTGCCTGTTGTATTCAGCAGGCTTGCTGACAAACATATTAATAAAACATTTCCTTCGTTTTTTTATAGTCGGGTTTTATAAATGTTGGATTATCATGAAAAAGACTAATGTAAATCTTACCATTCGTTGAATAATTTTTAAATGTTTTATCCATATCTCTCAAAATAAAATAAAAATACAAGACATTTAATTTAAAACCGGGATATTGCTTCTGAAATTTAGTTCTTCTTATCAACCATATAAGGTCGATGGCTGGGCGACCGTCGTCGCATTGATAGTCGCCAGAGTGTCAGCTTGCAATTTTTATTTCAGTTCTAATATTATCTTAAATCGAAACGAACGGCTCTAGGATTTGTTTTTCTAGGTGAGGTAAATTTTTTCAGCAATCAACACGGAAAGAAGTCTCTGTTTATTCTACACTCAATAACATTCATATTTGAATTTTTTTTAGATTATGGACTAATCTATTTTATTCATGATTGTTTTTACATTGTGTTATTTTTAAGCATATTATGTATATAATTTTTATATGTGTATTTACACAGGCACCCTCCGACTCACCCTTCTCACATTTCCACACACACACACACACTCACATCATGCTTGCATACACACTACCACATACCACCTTAGGTGGTCTGTGCTTACTCCCATAGTTATTTGTTTGAAACATTGTGGAAACCTGTTTATTGCCCATAATTTTGTAAGTTTGTATTATGTAATAATAATAGTTATAATTAGGGTTTGCTTTTTCAAATAAAATAAATATAAGTTCTTTTTTCTGTTGTGTAATAAAATATAATCTAATGAATGAGTGAATTACAGGATATTGACTATACTGTGGCTGTAGCTGTTATAGAACTGTGTTGCTATAATAATGTGTTAACCAAAAAAATTGTATGACTTACCCTGCTCCTACGCAGAGGCATGATGTCCAGAGCTAATTGCCAACACACAACACTTCACTCGGTGAAACCACTAATTCAATCTACGCAGAAAGTTTCGCACTTTAATCAACTCAACACCTTGGCAAATATCGCGCAGGTGTAGCATAGGACTCAGACAGGAACGTCGCGACTCGCTAATTATAAATTTAAATCATACATTCAAGTTGCCGGCCGACTAATGACTGACTTCAGTGAAAATAAAGCGCAAATATTTAAGCCACAATTGATAACAATTCCTAGTGGCTGGCTGACATCAAAGACCTATGCATGACGCGTGAGTATCACTATCTCAGTAATTTATAAAACATCACACGATAAGGAGTGGAGCCATGTTAATCAAAAAACTGATTACGTCTCAAATAATAACTGAACAACAACAGTCGGCCGGCCCTGCAGCGAGCGCTCGGTGGGAGCGGAGAGCAGCAGAGAAAGCGGGAGATTTGATTGACAAACGAGAGAGACGACCTATTCGATCAGAGTTGGGTCAAGAAAGCGGTTCATCATACACAGCAGAAACTCCAGCCAATTATTAACAACACGGCCGCGTCCGCCCGCAATGCGCACATATTCGTACAATTTTACATCAGTATGTAAATTATTCCAGTGAATAAATAATTGTTTACGCGACGCCATTTCAGTACTGAATTATTCTGCATGTGTTTAAACTAAAACCTCGACTAAACCGAAGTCAGAGCTTGTACAGTCTGCAATTTCCACAAGTATTTCAAACACGATAGATACTTCCAAAGACAGATATGATGAGGCATTTTCTAGAATTTTAGGCGGTGCTTGGTTTTTTGTGTACCATGAACACTGAGTTACTAAATACTGTTATGTGGAATATTTTATCTATGTTTTTCCGAAAATTCATGTCATCCCGGTTTCAACTATGTGTCACATCTTGCCATATAAAAAAAATATATCTTTTTTAAAACATACTAAAACATTCTAAGGGAAGGTGCAATTTAATTGCAAGCAGTATACAGCTCACTTTCAAACTAAGATCTATAGGGGAAACAATTTAACTACTTTACCAAAATCTACAGAACTTCACCCATATTGATTACTAATTATTACTAATAATAAATCTGTAAGGGATGATCATGAAGTTTTTTTTTTTTTTATGGAACCTGACACGGTTGGCTACATCACCTACAACATCCGTGATGTCAGCCCATAACACAGGGTGAACTAGGTGCCATGTCAGTGCTTCCCTTCATTTCATGTCGGCTACACTAAACTGGACGGAAAACACGAACTATTTACATAGCCGTTTCGACCGACGTTTCGTTCAGTGCAGTGGTACCAACCCGGCCGGGATAAACCCTACCACCTAGTAAGGTAAGGAGGGAAGGGACCTACAGTTTAACGTGGAATCCGAACCACGGTCAGCCTCCAACGGTCGAGCGGTCACCCATCCAATTACTGACCGCGCTCAGCGTTGCTTAATAACAGTTGACTAACCAACCGCGCCACTGAGCTACCGAGGCTGACGAATTTTCTTATCCCTTAGTCGACTTTTACGACATGCGACGGGGAGAGATGCAGTGGGGCTATTCTTTTTAAGTACCGACCCCACACGGTACGTACAAGTTACTTTGTTTTATGAGATACTGCGTCTGTAAACGATACTAAAACTAAATTAACGATTTTTAGAAATCTTTTCTGTATGTATGTATGTATGTTCCTCCATAACTCTTAAACCGATCATCTGAATTTGATGTAACTTCGTACAAGCACATTTACCTATACAAGACACAGAATAGGCCAGGATAAAATCCAGTTCCAGTTACGCTAAGATGTAGCTCCGAACTAACCGATATGTTCTGCGCGCCTAAATTAAGGTACGGTAGCGGGCTTACTTACTGTCTTCTTTTTTAAATATGAATTTCACGCGAGCAAAGCCGCGGGCAAAAGCTAGTAAAGCAATAAAACAATGAATAAAGTACCTACTATTCATTTATAGATTTATTTTCAACATAATATTCACTAAATAATGTTGATTTAATTCACAAATGTTTGCAATCAAAAGTAGGTAACTACCTATACTTTTATGAAAAATCATACTTTTGTGGTTCTAATAATTTATGAGGTAAAATAGTACCCTAAATCTAGAAGAGACTAGAAATTGCTCTCACATGAATTAAAGGTTCGGCTGGGAGCGTGTCTCTTTATCGTTATTCTGTGCGTGTTCCTTGAGTAGATTCATAATTTCATTATCAAACTCCTTAGGCGTTGGTTTCTTTCCAATCATCCAGTAAAAGATGTCCCAGTCGTTGCTCGGCGAGTTGATCAGGCGGTCGTACAGCAGGGTCTGTTGCTCTGTGAAGCCTTCCAGATACTTCTTCGCAAATGTGCTGAGCAGGAGATCATTCTCCAGCATTCCTCTCTTTCTCGATTGATATACCAGTCTGGAAGCATAGTTTCAATAAATATTACTCACAGCCCACGTTCATATGGCAACCCCTTCTCCTTGATAACTGAATTTGTAAATATGGATTTTAATAAGTTATATTTCTGTCTGACCATGCTCTCCATATTTATTTCCATTATGCCTACATGCAAACAATCAGTGTAATAAAAAGCGCCTACATGCAATCAATCTGTGTAATAAAAAGCAAATATCAAATTAAAAATCCTAACGTGGCAGTTGGTCGGTGCGGTCTTGGCTCAGACTCTTTATCTCAAGGTCCAAGTTTCTGAGAATCCGATCAACATGTACCAATGCCTTTTTTCTGATGGAAAAATTTACGTGCATACCTACACCTGCTGCTTCGCCGCTCGGAATTTGTTTGAAACTGTATGTCACTTCCCTTGCCCCTTAATAAGTGGTACCGGACATAAGAGAACACAGTCTCGGCAGTGCTCTCCTCTAGTCCGGTATAGTCAGCAATCCAAATGAACATCCATTTACAGTATAACACCTTCTCAGGTGTGATATTAGCTTAATTATTTTTATTAGATACACAATATTAGGCATATATTTTTGATAGGAACACCACACTGAAGTGGGCGAAAAACATGAACACATACATAAACACAAAACCTTATAAACCATCGTTCATGCAGCGTGGTGGTATCACTCGGGATTGGTTGGTTGCTATGCTTCTCTCTATCTTACGTTAAGGGAAGGTACGTACAGAAGGTACCACAGTACGTTAAGGGAAATACCTACATGGAACCTGAATCATGGAGCAAATCGTGTTTTCGATGGAAATTAAATGCAATTATGAAACAGAGACTGACCTCGCCTTGCGCTGCTCCAGGGGCTGTGGCTTATCCACAGGGTATCGCGGAATTTCCAAATATGTCATATTGTCATTGCTGCTCGCTAAGCTTCTCATTGAAACTGCACTGACGACAGCTCTGCTTGCCAGGAGATTCTGTAACAATTATACATAATTGAAAAAATCTAATTTCTCAATGTTACATGTTATATGTTACGCAGGTTGCATTTTGAGCAATGTTGAGGTGTGACATCGACAGATTACATATATGCTCTTTCCATTGAGACATCATTTTACTAAGTCTCCTTTTTACCTAGGCCAGCCATAAAAGTATGTTTCTATGTGTAATTGAAAACTGTGTCTGTGGGACTATGCTTTATGGTGAAATAATAAATTTATATTAGGCGAGCAAATGATAAGGACGAGTTGCCATGCTATAGGGCGACAGGGTAGCAACGTCTCACCTTGGCGCAGTCCTTCCACCGAGTCATGCAGTAGGTGGGTCTACGTGCCTTATTCGCTGCTTGATAGTTAGGTATCTTATCGGGATACTTTGCTAAACGTGGTGGTCGGTGTTGTGCTGTAATTGACCAGAGTTCTTGCAGCACAACACCCATTACTCTGCTTACCCCAAGTGTCCCTTGTTTGTGTTGATTCCAATATTCTGCCCAGGTTTTATAAATGACCTTTCACATGTACAAGCCTACCAGTTTATTTTTTGGGGCTTTAGCCGATTCTGACTTTGCCAACCCCATGCCCCATACTACCTTTAAGATACATGTTGGTTCTCTGTCTATTGGTCACTCTTAAGAACAGCCGAGAGCCTGAAAAATCTAATCACTTTCCAAATTATTCAGAGTTTGGTTTGGTTAAACACTCATGAAAGCCTAATAGTACCTTCCTAAATGCTCCAACATTTGGGGCAAAGCAACCAGCGCCGGGCCCAAGTCTGAGGAGTTAAGCGGGTTCTCACTGAATTTCTATTTTAATTTGATTATAAAATGAATTACTGATGTGGTTATTATCGGCAAGTGGGCATGAGCGGTGTACCCAGAGTTTATACATACATCTGATCTAATACCTATATAAAATTATAGTGAAAGAAGCATATTTGGTATAAACCTAGATCGTTGTCGCTGAGGAGAAGTGACAGTTTTAACGTGTATACTGTGAAAGCTCCCACAGAAGTAGGTATGTATTTAATTGTTTATTTAAGTATTTCATTTTGCATCCATACAATGACCAGATGATTTGTCAGCCTCGGTAGCTCAGTGGTGTGGTCGGTCGACTGTTATTAAGCAACCCTGGGCGCTGTCAGTACTTGGATGGGTGACCGCTCGACCGTTGGAGGCTGACCGTGGTTAGGATTCCACGTTAAACTGTAGGTCCCGTCCCTTCTTACCTTACTAGGTGGTAGGGTTTATCCCGGTCGGTTTGGTACCACCGCACTGAACGAAACGTCGGTCGAAACGGTCATGTAAATAGTTTTCCGTGCAGTTCAGTGTAGCCGACATGAAATGAAGGGAAGCACTGACATGGCACTTAGTTCACCCGGTCTTATGGGCTGACATCACGGATCGGTAGGTGATGTAGCAAACTGTGTCAGTTTCCATAAAAAAAACAAGCCCCAACAGTCCTCTTGCCAGTCAAGCAAGTGCAGCAGTACCTCCATTCACTGCAATAGCTTGCCTATTCACAATCATGTTAAACACAATTATTTTTTAAATCTATATTTATTGAATAGGACTTAGGCCCCTTGCGACTATGCCAGCTCCATAGTACCTACCTATTAAATATTCTCCAAGCCATCTCTAGCCTCTGAGGGCTAGAGATGCTTGGAAAAATATAGTCAGTATTTGGCATTCTTCCTACAATTTGGTATATATGACATTTAAAGGGGAATTGACAATTTTAGGTTAGAAAAGTGTTTTTTCCTGGAGTATGTCTGTCTGTTTTCCTGGAGTCTGTGAGTATGTCAAACAAGTGAGGTATCATAAGTAATACCTCACTTGTTTGACATCAATTCGTGGGGTATGGCTTTATACTGGGGAGCCGAGCTCGCAAATTGCTTGTAAGCTTAATGTGTAGGCTGAGTTAAAAGACGAATTTTAGTGAAGTAATTTTATGCCGGAGATGCGTAGTTTCGAAGAAAAAAAATAATAAAGAAACAGATTTTCCACACAAAATTAATTTTTCATACCAAATTTAAACTTGTCTTTTTTTAAAAGCACCATAACATTGATTTTGAATAGAAATGTATGCAAAAACTACATACATGGGTCGCCTTAACATTAGGTTAGGTTCTAAATTAACCCTGGTTATTTTTTTACAACCAAAACATTCACCCAGCCGACCCCCCTCCCTCTCTCCTCTTCTTATTACATAATCTATTATAATATTAAAAAAAAAATATTTTCCATACAAAAAACACCCCTCCTTCCAACCCAAAATTCCTCCGGCTGAGAGGGTGGGGGTAAATCAATAACCCCCCCCCCCCCCCACCCCTTCCCCCAACCTCGGCTTCCCAGTATAAAGCCACCCCCGGGGAAGGGATAAATCAATACTCCTCCCGCGTCTTCCTCCCCCTACCTCGGCTTCCCAGTATAAAGCCACCCCCGGGGAAGGGATAAATCAATACTCCTCCCGCGTCTTCCTCCCCCTACCTCGGCTTCCCAGTATAAATCCTCACCCGATTCGTGGATAATTATTCATCATTCACTATAAGTGCAAATAGATTTTATTGATCGGACTTTATTATTTTACAAAATATTGTATGCACGCATTGTGTACTTTCATTTGGTATTTGTATGCTTACAAAGGTGGGTACAAAATTAGGCCAATCTGCTTCATTTCGTGCATAGTTCGTTTATGCACTGAACATAGTACTGCAACTTAGTAGACCGGATTGTGAGAAACGGATTCATGACTGATCTCTTCACTGTGGAAGTCGGAGCAAGAGGACTACCAGCGAAGTCGCTCTACAGTCTCTTCAAGAATTGAAACTGGCTGCCAAGATCGACGCTAAGCTCATATATGGAGAGAGCTTCGAAAACGTCACTGGAAGCATCCTACAGAATATGGATAGGTAGAGAGAGGAAGGTCGAGAGCGGGACTGGTGGTTACCCCGCGTCCTAGTCAACGCAGACTAGCTGACGAGGGCTTGATGCGAGCCGAAACGTGAAGCATGCGCGGGAAATTTAGAGTGGCCACTCGCTAGTCCCGACCTCGATATATACCCTCCTCTACAGCCGATGGGCCCGGATATGTTCGGTAAAGCCATCGCAAGCTTAGATCCACACCTTCGCTTATTTTGGTAAATAACTCCTGTAGTGAAGTTAACCCAAACACGACTCGTAAGCACTAAACAGTCATTGCTCACTATCAGGCTGATTTCATTCACTTACCCCAACCCCTCGCGCCAGTCCAGCAGCATTAGGTAACAACATAATTGATTGCAAACAAGTAAGTACCTAAGATATTTTTATGTACTTTTGTAAAACCACAACACAACTATTTTTACGGACGGAACGGAGTCGGAACTACTCATGTGTCCGCTACAGCGAAACGTAGCTGAAAACAGTTGCCACGCCTCTAACCGGGGGTGACAGTTCATAGTGGCAATCTCGTCCGTAAGCCGGCGGCCATTTTGAGGGTCGCCAACACAACCGACCAATGAAATCGAGCCGTCAGTTTGAAGCTCGCAAAAAAAAAGTAATGGCGGCATTGGCGGCTGGCTGGTGTATGTAGGTACCTAGGTGTTGTTATTGTGGTGCGGTGCAGTTTTGTTATTATTGTGATTTGTGGTATTTTGCGAGCGCGTATATACATTTATGTCAGTAATTTGTGGCGGAGGCAAGGTGACGATGCCGTACGTGAGGTGCTGCGTACCCGGCTGTGCCAGCAGGACGAGTGCAGCTGTGCCTGCCTCGGGACAGACACAGCTACCAACAGGCTGCCTCGGAGCGTGCCCCTGCTGACGCTGTGGATGCCCTACCTCAGTTGTGTACGCCCGGAGTTCTCTAGTTTGACTCCGAACCAACTCCGCATGAAGATAATTTGCAATAGACATTTTGAAGCGAGATTCTTTCCTTGAAGGTTTCCGACCTGAATGTCGTACGTCTTGGTGCTGTGTTTCAGGGAAAATGTCATATACTGTGTTTTATCTATGTTAAGTACTAGTTGATTACTCTGGAACCAATTATGTGCTTTTAACAGCGCCTCATTAATATTAAGCGGACAGTGTTCATGTTTTTTTTTAATTATTTTTTTATGGAAACTGACACTGGCTACATCACCTAAAACATCCGTGATGTCATCCCATAACACCGGGTGAAATTGGTGCCACGTTAGTGCTTCCCTTCGGTCGTGCCGGCTACACTGAACTGGACGGAAAACACAAACTATTTACATAGCCGTTTCGACGGACCTTTCATTTAGTGCGGTGGTACCAAATCTAGTAACATAAGAAGGTAGTCATATCCCTTAGTCGCCTTTTACGACGTACACGGGGAGAGATGCAGTGGGGCTATTCTTTTAAAGTACGGGCCCCACACGGTTCTTCTATTTTCATAAGTATTGATGTGTCATCTACAAATAAGATTACCTCAGTCATGTGTGAGACAAGCTGGTAAATCATTAATATACACAAGGAATACCAGGGAACCCAGTATGGATCCCGGAGGAATGTGACACTTATTTGTCACACATGTGACATTTATTGCGCTGGATACGATTTCATTTGTTTGAATTTGTGTAAATATATTGTACATTATTCGATAGATATAATTCAGCTAGATTTAGTTCTATACCTCTGATTCCATTTAAGGTTCCAGTTTGTCACTAAGATGGTATATTTTAAGCAGTCAAATGCCTTTGATTCGTCGCAAAAATCGAGAGGGCGAGGGAGAATATAAGAGAAACAATAGTTTATTATTATATTTGCGTTTAAATCAAATTTGGTGTTAAATCGAGTCAACAGCGAGCGAAGCCGCGGGCAAAAGCTATATAAATATATGTGTATGTAATAGATAGTAAAATAGTATTTAAGTATGTAAGGATTATTAAGAGAAGGCTGTGACTATCTATTCCAGGGATGGGCAAACGACGGCTCGCGGGCCATCTCCGGCCCGCGAACGGTTGCAATCCAGCGCGCGACCATCGACCCAGAAGTAGATAATAACATAAATCATGGAAACATTCAGCAAACATTAATAGTGTAATTTGTTACTTTAATTAATAAATATTTGTCCTATTTTATAGATTACCTGCAATCAATATATATTTCCCTATTTAATAGTGAACCAGGTACACTGTATGTACCTGATTCGATATCTATAGCGGTCATTCACCCCTTCCTACCAATGTACTCGTATTTGCGGAAGCGATACTTCCTTATGTTCTGCGTATCGAGCGAAATTACTGTCGCTAGCTTATTGTGGTAGCCGGGCGGCCGCTGCCGTTCGTACTATGTTATGATTCACACGCCGCTCTGCGCATGTGTGCGTGCTGAGAGGAAGGGGTGAATGACCGCTATTGTCAGACTGTAGCGCAGATACTATATATAGTTCACATAAATGAATTTTGTATATAAATAAGAGAACTTTTAATGTTGTTGAAACATATGGGTCAATAAATATCTTAATTTCGGAAAATACAAATATTTTGATAAGTATTATATTAGATATAGCTAAAAATTCAAAAACCTGGCCCCCACATAGATTATATTTGTAAATATTGGCCCGCGTAGAACAAAGTTTGCCCATCCCTGATCTATACTATCAAGACCAACATCCAAATTGTGCAATATCACATTAAGCATGCACGCTATTGCATCGTTAGTTGACTTTTTCTTCTGAAATTTAAATTGGCGAGGATTACTAGGTACCATATGATTGTTTCCCTTTGGTCGTGCCGGCTACACTGAACTTGACGGAAAACACCAACTACTTACATACCACTTTGATCGACTTTTCATTTAGTGCGGGTGGTGGGACCAACCCGGACCGGTTAAACCAGTGCTGTCCAACTGGTTTCGCCGACGAGCTACTTCGATATTTCTGTGAATTTTAATGGGATACCTGGCTCTGGCAATTTTTATTTTCTAAATTAAAAAATCTGCTATAAATCCATATGACAGCATGAAAGCATTAGGCAATTTTTAACATGTTCTCGAGTTAACGTATTTCTAAATTTATGTTTTATACATTTCTTTCGAGGTATTATTTCAATTTTATGTTTATTGGAACGTCTGTGAGTGGGCGCATAAAATAAGGCTGCGTGCTACTGGATGCCCGCATACTACCGGTTGGACACCGCTGGGTTAAACCCTACCACCTAATAAGGTAAGAAGGGAAGGGACCTACAGTTTTACGTGCGAGTCACGATCAGCCTCCATCGGTTGAACGGTCATCCATCCAAGTTCTGACCGCACCCAGGTGTGCCTATGATCACGAACGACAGTCGGCCGATAGCTCCACTGAGCTACCGAGGCTGACACCCACTGGCTCCATGAAGTACAGCCTCAATATGTTATTTATTATTCATTGTTTTCAAAATATTTTACTCTGTAATTTTTTGAAATAAACACATTGGTCATATTACATATTTTCATTATTTACTCACCTAACCTATCGGCCAACTATGAGAAATGCCTCTTAAGTTTTTAGTTTCTCTCTAGATGAACACAAAAAACATAGCTTCGAAGGAAAATATTGAAAATATGAGGCATTTTTCATTTTTGGCTAAAATAATGATTTCAACAGTTCTCATAAGAGTATATCTATCGATATTAGGAGGACATCCCTAATATCGATAATGATTCTATCGTGAGTTCACCTCACTAAGTCTAGCTTCTGATTGGGCAGCTGTCACGTCTGTGATTGGTCGTTTGTCTTGGCGACCCAATGGCTCTATGGGTTGCTGCTATGTTCAAGACTGTCCCATCTGTCCAAAGACATATATACATATATATTGGTAATCTGTGGCCTCTAACGTATCGCATCGGTGTTGTCATAGCAAACATCGGCTATCGGCTATCGGCTACCAACCAACCAACCAACCAAAGTATAGGTAGGTAGCGAGCGAGCGAACGAACAGCGTATGCCAGGCAGGCTGACAGACAACTGATATCCGACAACTATTATGCCTTCCCTCTCTTCTTTAAGTAAGTCCCCAAATGCAAGAAAGAGCACGTGCGATTCCTTTTAGTTTCACCAAATAAATCTTTTCATGGAAAAATTACCTTTATGATAGAACCAATAAGGTCGTATTTGGGTTGGAAATCTACGAAGATCTTAAATATTTACGAAATATCTAACGGCGCGGGTGACAACTGACAACTAGAACAGTTGTCAGTTATTTAGATATCAGAACAACCAGTTGTGCCAATCCAGTCAGTTTCAGTTAGTTTTAGTGCCGGCCGATCGAGCCAGTAGCCACTAGCCAGCCACCACAGATTACCGATACACTCGGTGCGGTACGGACGGTGACGGACGGTGCTGCGGTGCGTTACGGTTTCGGTGGCGGCCGGTGCGGCGCGCGGCGCCGCTGCCCGAGCGGTGCCGCTGCGCGGAGAGATATCCATAGTATCGGTGCGTACGTGCTGCGCTGTGATGTGACTGTGATTTGTGAATAGTGATGTATGCCACACGGTGCGTTCCGGCGTCGCGCCGCGCAGGCACGCCGGACACGCAGAACGTTGAGTTGAGTTACGTAGTTCAGGACAGAAACTTTGTTTATACTTTACTGTGTATTTAAGTGTGTAGGTACAACTCTTCTTTCTTGGTGTGTAGGTTTTTCGTTAATAAACAATGACATAGTGCGTGAACATAGTGTATAAAAAAAAATTTATTAGTGTTAAAATAAATTATGTAAAGACGGAACTTTACTTTTAAAATGTTAAAAAGAAAGGCATCATAATGGCCAACAAAAATGTAATGCTATGTAATGTAATGTAAGCTATGTAAATAGTTCGTGTTTTCCGTCCAGTTTAGTGTAGCCGACATGAAATGAAGGGAAGCACTGACATGGCACCTAGTTCACCCTGTGTTATGGGCTGACATCACGGATGTTGTAGGTGATGTAGCCAACCGTGTCAGGTTCCATAAAAAAAAAAACTTTTTTTTTTTTTTTTTTTTAACTAGGAATCAGAGTTTTTGATCCCGATATTTGGACGGATATCAATATCGGTATTGAAGACAGATATCGGCTAGATCACGGTTGCCAAAAATTGTTGATAACCCACATGACTAGTCGGAACATTACGTCATTCATGTCATTGTGACAGTTTAGATAGCAGTGTTGTTGTTGTTTTTTTTTTCTGAGATATGATTGAGGCAAAGACATTCAAATCTTCTTCTGCCGGATCTGATATCATCCATCACACTTGACTTGACACTGGCATAGGGTGCTTATGCGAGACGCCAAACAATATCTGTGCTGCTGCTTACGTAGTGGTTCTCTTTGACGCAGTGGTTATCAAATCAAGCTAGCTAGACATATAAATCAGTAATCTGTGCAGGGCAGGGGTTATATTCTCTTTGGCCGAAACGATCCCCACATCTTTCGAAAGAATTCTTTTAAAGCATACAACTACCCAGCCATTCATACTTATATGTATAAGAAATACAATTGTAAAAATATAATTTAAAATACTATAATAGAAGAAAACTTTGAAATGGGTGTATGGTCAAATGATCTTTGCCTGCCTATTTATGGCGTAAACAATAACAAAAGATGGCGGACGGCGGAAGATTGTCGCGTCGTCGTTGTAATTAAAAATATATATTTTTGTGGTTCTCGCGGTGCGAGAACTTATACAACAGACGTTAAAACACAGAATAGAAAAGAGTACTCCGTACAGAAGCTGCTCTGTACAAACACTCACAAAGAAATAGCTACTCTGCGCCGACGCGATAAAGTACAAATTGACTCGCACAGAGCTGCATGCCTAAACACGATAACTGCCTACATTTCGCTTCTCTTTCTGTCGTGTAACTCTATCTCGAAAGCGCGTCGTTCAGCGCGTCTAAGGGCTGTGTCTTTGTGCTGTCTTATTGTGAGGAATAAAATGAAGATGATACCTACCAACTTTTATCGTTCTAGCTACCAACGATACGATATTTAGGTACGGCAAATTCATGCGAACAAATTCATGCATGCGTTAGCGTCACAATTAGTTTCTCACATCGAAGCGTGCATTGCGTGCAACCTTCCAGTGATAGTTTTGTTTGATCAATAAATTTAATGATCAATGATCATCTACAATGTACCTATTATCCTTATACAAATTAGGCCATACATACCACGCTGTTCGGCGTCATCTAACTAATGTTATTGGCAATATGATATTATTTTTAAATCTATGACCTCCTACTAATATGAATAAATAAATTACTAGAAATAAATCAAAATGCTACTAAACAAAACACTTACCTTTCTTCGTCTCTCGGCAATGAAAAAAAAGACAAGTTTTCATTTGTCTTTTGACTTTTGCACCCGTCCACTGCACAATAATTACGTGATTTCGACATTTTCTAAATTCGAAAGCGCCACGCGCCCGGTCTGGCTGGATAGCGGCAGCCCACTGCACAGATTACCAATGGCCCACTGTTAATTGTAGATTAGTCGGTACGCCAAGCGGTAGGCATTTAACTCGCGACCTTGAGCGAGTGACGAAGGCCTGGTTAAAAGCTACAACAGAATTGGCTGTATGTATACTCTAATGAGTTTTGCCTGTTTCGGGAGGAGACGAATTAATCTAAAAAAAAAAACAATAACAACGACAGCAACAATATTCTCTTTGAAGGTTATTTTCCAAAATATTGGTAATCTGTGGTTATATTATCTTTGACGCTTACCTATAGCAGGCCGGGTGAAATTGTTGGTTTATTATTTATTAGTTATTACTTACTTAGTACATTTTTCATAGTGTGCTAAGTACCTACGGATGCTAACGTTATTTTATCAGAAAAAATGGCCGATATTTTCAAGTGAGTACGGTTCTTGATATTTGGCACTTTTAGGTTAGAAATTCGTGAGCATCTACTCTCAAAGAAAACTATAGGTCATCCATACATATCGGTTCTTGTTGTATAAATCTATTGGTATTTATCCTATTACACAAGTCAGGTTTAAAAAATGTACGATTGACCTGGGAGTTCCAAAACGGACACCGGACTAGCAACTAGTTGGTGGGCTAGTTTAAATATGACCCCTGATGCCGGCACTTTACTTGGCATAGCGTATTCGTGTTTGTTGCAAACATTTTAGTTTTATCTCGCTCTAAACAAGCCATTAAAGGGAGACGAAACGGAAATTTTTGCCAAATACACGAATACGCTAAGCCAAGTGAAGTGCCGGCATGACATTTTCGCCGCGCGAAAATTCGCGAAATTGAGCGCGTGTGCCCACATAAACGCAAATATTTAGTAAAATAATGAAGTCATATTAATAAACTCTATTCACACTGATAGCCAATGAAATTACCCACAAACATGTGTGAAACAAGTGAGGATTCACATATTTTACACACACGAATTTTTTTAACTCCAGAAAAAAAAAGAAATTTTTTTGCGAATTTTCTAACCTAAAATTTACTATTCCCCCATACAGATCTTTTTTTTTATAGAAAGCGCGACATGTGGCGCCGAGCCAATCATAAGGTGTCTAACGACGCCCATGGACAGGTAGTACGCGGAGGTTGCGAATGTCATGCTGGCCTGACAGGTGCTTATTGAGTACGCCCAGCTTTTTAGAAGCCAGCTTGGCCTTGCCCTTGTTTAGGTGAAGAATGCTGCAACTAAAATGCTGAAGAATGTCTGTATGTGGTACTGGAATCCAATTCACAAATAAATAAAGAAAAACAATTAACCTTAAGACAAAAATGACAAGACGCCAAAGTATATTTTTATCTGTTTGAGTGTGGAATTGACTTAGGGGTAATTCATATCAATGGAAAGGTTTTTTAATCATCTATCTAAAGTGCTTTCTCCTTTAACAAAGTGAATTTTTCACTGAATTAGTACTAGACGAAAATGTGCGACTACATTCCGCGACCCGCACGGTATATAGTTTCACATAAATATTTCATACTTTTTTTTATTTTCGGATGTAATTACTGAAATTTTTTTTTTCCCCTTCCCCCTTCCAACCTCCTCAGACTCCATGATCTAATACTAGTAATTTGTATAGTGGGACTACTTTCGCGGGGGAGCCCTCATTGGGTTCCACCCCATCGCCCCCACCTACAAATGGTGTCCGTATTGGAACCTATCCCGTACAAATGGTGCCAACTAGTGGATAACAAACATGCATTAGCCCTCGTTGGTTAACAATAATTTAAATAATAGCTTCAGACCCTAGGCGTAGCAAGAATCACATTCACGCTTAACCAATTTTGTACCTACTTATATTTTTTTCAGAGTTATACACCCAAACAAATACTACAGTCACTATGTTTCACTCGATGTACGTCCAGATAGTCGAAAATTTGAAAGTTTCCGACCTATCATAGTAAACATTGATTCTATCAAAACGTCAGATGCATCTTCACTCGTTAAGTTTGGCAATACAACTGTGGTGTGTGGGATTAAACTGGTGAGTTTTATTTCACCTAACTTGAAAGACTTTGTTGGTTTTAAAACCTTTACAACATTTACTACCTGATATGAATGGATAATAGATTTTGCTCCATACTGTGTGTTCCAGTACTGATCTGTAGGTTACCATAGCTTTTGCTGAAATAATACTTAATTTACAAATACAATAGTATAATATAATTTTAGAATTGCTCGAATTGATCAACTAAACCAATTCAAATGATACGTTAAATTTCAGGAACTCGCTGCACCGAAAGCGGAGCAGCCCGACATAGGCTACCTGGTGATGAACGTGGAGCTCCCGGCTCTCTGCTCCCCCAAGTACAGACCGGGGCCGCCCTCCGACCACGCCCAGGTCCTCAGCACCATGCTCAATGAAATAGTAGTCGGCTCCAAGTGTGTGGACCTGAAGCAGCTGTGTGTGGTTCCGGAGAAAATGGCCTGGGTGGTGTACTGTGACCTCTGTTGCCTTGACAATGACGGCAGCGTCATCGATGTGTGCGTCGCAGCACTGATGGCCGCTTTTAAGAGCTGTTAGTATTTAAATTATGATGAATCATGAAATAGTCCACCTTATAATAATGTTTTGTGTTAAATTCTCTGACATATGACATACATATATTGGCTGGTGGGATCATGTGATTTGGCTCCTCTGACTCAGCCATCCATACCGGATTAAAAGGATAAGCTTAAGTTTGACAATCAAAAAGTTTGATCTGAAAGTTAATTGTTTCAGTAACTTTACCTAGTGTGGAATATAATCTTGAGACGGAGGAATGCGTTGTCGACCCTACAAGATGCACTCCATTAAAACTGGATGGTTTACCTGTCACCAGCAGCTTCTCCATCTATAAGGATTACACTAGGTATTTATGTTTTTGTATACCTACCTCAAATAAATTTCGAATTATCCAAACTAAATAAACATGAAACACTAACATTGGTTTGTAAATAAACTAGCTATTGTTGCAGCTTCGCTTCGCAGAAAAATATCCATAACTATCCCTTAGATGTTCTCGTTAGCAGCGGTTCTCAAACTTTTTTGGTGACTGAACCCTTTTGAAAAGCGAAATATTTTACGGAGCCTTAAAATAAGCTAAAATTTATCTTTGTGCATTCTTTATTAATAATCATATTACAATGTAACAGTTACTTACATAATATTATAATAAAAGAGAAAAACAATAATTAAATATCTAATGGATCGAGCTGAATCGAGCCAGAGAGCAGAGGTGTATCTTTCATTTTTTTTTATTCGTATTCTCGCGGTGGCAACCTTAGATGTACCAGAAATGGTCAGTGAAAACTTCATGTGAATTGATTGAGTACCTAGTTAAAGAGTTATATATAAGCAAACATAATGGGCGACTTTGCTCTTTATTAGTTAGGATAGTTTTATAAAAGCTTACGGTGCTTATTTTGCCCCAATACATTGAACATGTTGTGAAATTTTGTTTCTTTTTTTTCCAGTGAACGAATAATAACTGATCCTAATGCATTTGAAGAAGAACTGTGCAGTGGGCCTGGGGCAAATTTTACTGTGTGTTGGAATAAGGGTTGTGGTACTTTAGGAGTACAAAAATTGGGAGGTCACACCATTCCGTTGGAGTTGCAACAAAGCGCTTTCAAAATCGCCGAAAAAAAAGCGTCTCTTGTAGAAGAAACTATTAACACGGCTTTAAAAAATTCAGACCCTTGACACATGTCGAATTTTGTACATTTTTAGGGAAGCAAGTTAAAAAAATGATGGTTATCGGGTCTGCGACAGATTTGCTCAGTGAGCTATGCAGCTGGCGCGGCCCAATGTGCCCAGCTATGGGAATAAAGTAACAGCAACCCACAATTTTAAAATATTTGAATCAAGCCAAACTTAGCTGTAAGAAATAAACTTGATACTACGTTAATTTGTTTTTTCATTATAATTTCTAAATTAATTTTAAATACATTATAGATAATAGATAAAAGAACATACAATTGACTTAATTTTGTTAATGTAGCAGAACAAAATTGCTCATATTATATTTTGACCGAGTTTATCACTCAGTCACCCATACGGACATCAAAAAAAATTCTTTTCTAGAGTTCACTTTTTTAACCCCCGACGCAAAAAACGGAGGGGTGTTATAAGTTTGACGTGTGTGTGTGTCGTTGTGTGATCGTGTGTGTGTGTGTGTGTGTCTGTCTGTGGCATCGTAGCTCCTAAACGGATGGACCGATTTGGATGCGGTTTTTTTATTAGGAAGCTTGTTTTGCACTCTTAAACTTATTTTATTTTATTATTTAATGACTTTCCTTAGCTCATCATTACTTAAAAATTTTAGAATAAGTAGTAAGTAGTTATAGATAGTAGTAATAGAAGTAAGTAGTTATAATTTACAATAGAACCTCGATTATCCGAGCTATTGTGAACCAGGCCTACTATACGGGCTTTATTAACCTATAGTCAGAAAGTCACATTTTTCAATAACATATAATTGTATGATTTATTTATATATCAGAGAATTAGAATAATATCTGTGCTATTCACATTTTAAAAGCAGCTGAGCAACTCAGCTCTCCATGGCTTCACCGAACACAGTCATGGCCATTGCCCATTGTAATTTTATTTACTAATGTCCTTGCAGCACAACAGCGATTACTCATTTCACCCCGATTCCCGGGATACAGCGTGTGGTATGTATGTATACAGGGTGTTTGATGACCATAGGTCATAAAGCAAACCAGTGATTCCTTGACTAATTTGAAGTCTAAAAGGCCCAGTAAAGTTTTGTCGGGTATGCCTTAATTAAGGAGTTATTAACTAAATTAGTTTTCGCGCGCAAAATACTACGGCAGTGAGACCGACCCGACGCTCTCTGCATTATACCACAGAATATCTAATAGGTACTGTCGTACTATTATACATACTACCTATCATTTATGTACATTCACAAATCGATTAGAGCTAAAATCATCCAATAATAACATGTGTCCACCCACCCGCAGTCTCCGCGCCCCCTAGTTTGGAAGTAGGTACAAATCGGCGGGCCAATGAGCTAGAAATGGGATGGGCTACCCCTGCCATTCTCACCGATGCCTACACACTGAGCAGACGTAGTAATATCGTAATCTCTCTCGCACCCCCTCTGTGCTCATACTGCGTCTCTCTGGCACAGCGCTTCTCAGTGTTCTCTCTGGCACCTTACTTTATCTTCGCTCGCACCACGGATGTGTTCATCGGTCTATTCACACGGGAGCATTTCGTAAATGGAGTTTATTTATTTTGTTTAGTATGGAAAAAAAAAAGTTCACGGTAGAAAAAATGTCATCTAACTTTTTTACTCCAAATAGGCTCAGGAGTACCTGGTTTGCTTTATGACCTATGGTCATCAAACATCCTGTATATGTATGACTATCAAGCAGCAAGTAAGGCACGAAGACCTACCTGCTGCATGACTCGCTGGAAGGATCGGCCAATTTGCACATAACTATAACTATAAGCATCCTACCCTATAGGCTATAGGTGCCAGAAAAGGCCAATGAAACCCTATGTGTGAATTTGAGTACTTCCCGAATGAAATTGATGTTAGTCATTGGGTACTAAATTCAACTTTATTATGATTGAGCTGTACTTTTTGTTATTTTTCAATATTGTGATATTGCTCGTCCATAAATCTAATAATCCAGGATATGTGGTGCGCTACGATGAAATTCAACAATAAATTAAATATTATTTCAGAGGGTTAATCTGTGTCAAAAACTAAATAGATAAAAAAAACCGGCCAAGTGCGAGTCGAACTCGTACACCGAGGCGAGGGTTCCGTATCGCCATGTCATGGTTAGAGCCAACCACGCCATATATGGCGTGTTATGAAATGCTTCATAATTTCATTAGTTAAAATGCTTCATGCTCTATTCATTAATAGATAATGCGCATACACTTTTTGGTTTCTTCATGGGAATCCCGTGAATTTTTTACCTTTTCTTATTTTTATTATTTGTTGTTATATCAGCCATAATAATACCTATTCTATGAAAAATTCAACGGGCTACCTATTACGGGTCAAGAGATACAGCCCTCGGACAGACGGACGGACGGCGTAGGCTTAGTAATAGGGTCCCGTACCGGATACGGAAACCTAAAAACAGTGGCGAAATTGGAAACAAATTTTGAATAATTTTTTTTTTTTTTATGGAACCTGACACGGTTGGCTACATCACCTACAACATCCGTGATGTCAGCCCATAACACAGGGTGAACTAGGTGCCATGTCAGTGCTTCCCTTCATTTCATGTCGGCTACACTAAACTGGACGGAAAACACGAACTATTTACATAGCCGTTTCGACCGACGTTTCGTTCAGTGCGGTGGTACCAACCCGGCCGAGATAAACCCTACCACCTAGTAAGGTAAGAAGGGAAGGGACCTACAGTTTAACGTGGAATCCGAACCACGGTCAGCCTCCAACGGTCGAGCGGTCACCTATCCAATCACTGACCGCGCTAATTAACATCAGAATTTATGGAGATATCAATTTTTTTCCAAGTTTGCCACCTTTCTTCTAAGGAATCTAATTAACCCCCTGAATTATGATTATTGATGAGGCATGGTTAATTTATTTTTGACGTGCTGACGTCACGTCTTATAAATTGATGAACACCGGCTGCACGCACGATGAAGTGTCACGTTCCATCTGAACCTATGTGTGCAAGCGAGAGCGCGTAACAAGCGATAGAGAGGCATATACAATAGTAGGAAATAAAAAATATATTTGTCCGTCTTTTGCGAGCCTCGAACCCGCGGTCCCTGCCACCATCACCGACCAGACGCCTTAACCACCCGGGCTAATCAACCATGTACTTATCGAAGCGAATTTGCTCAACTGAAGGTAAGGATTTCATGGAGCGACATCTAGCGTCAATAGTAAATGAAATAATTCAGCTTCGCAGTTAGGTAAGTGTTGTAACGTTGTAGTATGCGCTTTGATAATATATAGATGGTGTTATGCCTAAATGCATTATCTGCCAGTCATGCCATTTTCATGTACTTAAATTAATTTTACATATTTTATATTCTACAAAAACTTATAAAAATACACAAAGTTATATTGATAATTAATCTTTGATATGTAGATGGCGTACTAGTGAAGCGAATTGTCACCAGTACCAGTAGGTGAGATTCGCAGTTAGGTAGGTGTTGCAACGTTGTAGTATGCGCTTTGATATGTAGATGGCGTAAATTAAAAGTTTATATTGATAATTAATCTTTATTTTCACATTTTTATCATGTACTTAAATTAATTTTACATATTTTATATTCTACAAAAACTTATAAAAATACACAAAATTAATAAAAATCTAAATAAAAACGGTAAATATCCGCCGGCGGCGGGAGGCAGGCCTCCATGCAGGCCGTGGCCACGGCGCTCTCCGGGACGACGCGAGACAAGCTACGAGCGATAGGTGGTGGTACTAGACACGTAGGCCACCACCACCCCCATCCCGGAGAGCTCCGTATCCGTCGGACTGCGGGGCGACGTCACACAGCTCTTCTATCTTTGTTGGCCCTCTTGCGTGCGTCGCTGTTGCGCACTGACACAGGGCGAGGCGTGTTGACTGGGACGCGCGACGTCACTTGTCCCTCCTCTGACACAGCGGGGTGGTGAGGCGCTCAGGCGGTGTCGCCGGTAATCCACTCATCCACTGCCGAGGCTGTCGGGTAACCGGTTTTATAAAATTTTCATTTTTTTCAAATTTTCAGAAAAAATTATTACCCCCTGTAAGTCTGACAGCTTTTCTTCTTTTCTATTATTAATTTTTAAAGTACTCACATTTGCGATTTATGAATTAAACTTCTAAGCACGATAAAGTATTATAAACTGATTTTGTATCTGACTTCGCACTTTATATGAGCGTTTTTTTTTCAAACAGCTACCTTGCGTTTTATGACCCGTCCGGTGACTTTAAATATTCATATCTCAATAAATTACTGTGCTATATCGAAAATTGTTTTTTCAGACGGTAGCAAATTAAATCACTTATTAAAGGTGGTGTAAAAAACATATCGAGTTATAATTAAATCAATCAGAATGTTTAGATTTGTTATGCGGGACGGGATACATAAATTTCATACCATCCGAGCAAAAAAATAAAACAACACATTGATCATTTTATGTTAACTTCGGGTTTTTATAGCATTGCAACACTTATTCTGAGGAAATATATGCATAAATTTTTAGAAAATATCCCTAACTGGCACTGCGTTTTACAAAAAATAAGAAATAAACCAAGTTTAACTCCGTCCGAGAAATCTGGAAAAGGGGAATTCCCCTATCCCGTTACCACGGTTTTACACTGATGCGATTAATATTCTACCACATGAACTCTTTTTTTTTTACATCAAGCAACATTTATTTTCACATAGAAACCTCAAAACTTGCTGTAGTTCTGTCTGTTAGTTTCGAAGAAAATTCTATTCGAGTGCTTGTGTTTGTCGAGTGATCATGTTTTTCACCCAATACGTTACCAGGACAAAGTTAGGTAAATTTTCGATCAAGTTGCTACTTTTATGCTGTAAAAATCATTGATGTCTAATTTTATAGATCGAACGTCGCGCGATTTAACCTGTACTACGTTTCGTCTTAACAAGTGTGCGTGCATTCACACACAGTATTGTGATACTCACACAAGCACACACTTACATCATATAGTCGTTTCATGTCCGTAAACGGCGGGCATCGGAGCGCGCCGCGTCTCCTGCCACGAGATACTTTCGTGTTTGCATTTTACACACCGCCATGCTGTCACGTGACGCGATCCCTACGACGTTACTGTCGCGTTCTCACTTGCCTGCAGATGATAAGAGTGAGCGAGAAAGTTGTCATCGCTCGCCCATCGGCGCGATTGTCGTATTTCCGCTCGCTCTTATGATCAGTAGGCAGGTGGGAACGAGAACGCGATAGCTACGTCACACAAGTCAGCATGGCTTCTTAACACGTCATAACATGCTCAGGCGAAACAAACAACAACGTTTGTCACTGTTACTCTTGCATAAAACACAGCTTTACTCTTTCTCGTTCGCTCTTTATATTAATTACGTATACAAAAATCTGTTTAACATAAAATTTGAGAAAAAAACCAGCAAAATAAATACTTACTGATGGAAGGAGACGCCATTCTTTACGTAATTTCGATCTGAGCTGTTACAATACTTGTAACAGCAACCGGGCATGCTGAACACACGCACTTTTGCGCCACAGACTCGGTACAGTAAGACTTACGCTCAACACGCGCTGCACACGCCGTATGAAGCGGCTGTCAGTGAAATCTGCAATTTATGCAGTTCTCGTCGAGAACAAATTTTTTCGGGAGTAATGTATGGGATGGGCATATCTCTAAATATACATCAATGGTAAAAATACACTTAAAATGTGTACTGGCTAATAACAAATACTCATCGAGCAAAACATAACCCAAATTTAAAACTGAAACATTTATTTTATTAATTAAAATACTTTCTAGCCATTGATGTATATTTAGAGATATACCCATCCCATACATTACTCCCGAAAAAATTTGTTCTCGACGAGAACTGCATAAATTGCAGATTTCACGGACAGCCGCTTCATACGGCGTGTGCAGCGCGTGTTGAGCGTAAGTCTTACTGTACCGAGTCTGTGGCGCAAAAGTGCGTGTGTTCAGCATGCCCGGTTGCTGTTACAAGTATTGTAACAGCTCAGATCGAAATTACGTAAAGAATGGCGTCTCCTTCCATCAGTAAGTATTTATTTTGCTGGTTTTTTTCTCAAATTTTATGTTAAACAGATTTTTGTATACGTAATTAATATAAAGAGCGAACGAGAAAGAGTAAAGCTGTGTTTTATGCAAGAGTAACAGTGACAAACGTTGTTGTTTGTTTCGCCTGAGCATGTTATGACGTGTTAAGAAGCCATGCTGACTTGTGTGACGTAGCTATCGCGTTCTCGTTCCCACTTGCCTACTGATCATAAGAGTGAGCGGAAATACGACAATCGCGCCGATGGGCGAGCGATGACAACTTTCTCGCTCACTCTTATCATCTGTAGGTAAGTGAGAACGCGACAGTAACGTCGTAGGGATCGCGTCACGTGACAGCATGGCGGTGTGTAAAATGCAAACACGAAAGTATCTCGTGGCAGGAGGCGCGGCGCGCTCCGATGCCCGCCGTTTACGGACATGAAACGACTATATGATGTAAGTGTGTGCTTGTGTGAGTATCACAATACTGTGTGTGAATGCACGCACACTTGTTAAGACGAAACGTAGTACAGGTTAAATCGCGCGACGTTCGATCTATAAAATTCACCGAGCATACTACGGGAGTGGCAACCGTCGAGCGCTATTATATGGGAAAATTAGCCGCGTCTTAGTGCATTATGCTCTTACAATATAATAGTCTGCGGGATCGAACGTCAGTGCACTTGTGACTTGGGGACAAAGAACACGTATATGTGCACTACGCAAAATGGCGAGTTCTGTAGTTCGTACGTGTCGAAAGAGCTCAAGATCATCAGGAATAACAAAAGATGGCGTAACCTTTCATAGGTAAGTCATTTTAATGATAATACAACGCTTATAACGTGAAAAATACAATAATTCCGCGAGTTAGGAGCACGACTGCGCGCCATACCGGGCGCATACACATGATAGGCAAATTTGACAGACTGAAAAGAAATTTGAAATCAATTATTGTATACGGGGATGTTGTTTACAATAAATTCGATGTTGTTTATCATAAATGCGAAAGTATATTTGTTTGTTTATTTGTTTGCTATCATGTTGTTTATCATAAATGCGAAAGTATATTTGTTTGTTTATTTGTTTGCTTGTTTTTTTTTAAGTGAAAATTTCTTTAGCGGTGCTTGGCACTTTTTTAGGTGGGTAAAAAATGTATAACTCGAAATCGCGACATCGCGACATCGCGTCAGCGTCATTTTTAAAATGAAACCTTAAGTCATTGCTAGCTAAGTCAAGGGTTAAGTTAGAGTGGCACGGGATCTGCCGGCACACCCGGAGTGCAACTGTTAAGTAGGGTTCGGTAACAGGTTTATGTCTGTCCATTCTACTAAGTTCTGCAAAATGAATGTAGGGTTCCGTAACAAATGCATGTATGTCCGTTCTACAAAATTTAACATTTATTTCAAAATGAATGTAGGGTTCCGTAACAAATGCATGTCTGTCCGTTCTACTAAATTTTACAATTTTCAACCAAGGTCCTCCGACGGTTATTTTATAATAAAAGTAGGGTTCCGTAACACGTTTATGTCTGTCCATTCTACTAATAAGTTCTGCAAAATGAATGTAGGGTTCCGTAACAAATGCATGTCTGTCCGTTCTACAAAATTTAACATTTATTTCAAAATGAATGTAGGGTTCCGTAACAAATGCATGTCTGTCCGTTCTACTAAATTTTACAATTTTCAACCAAGGTCCTCCGACGGTTATTTTATAATAAAAGTGTCTGTGTGGGCTCTGAATACGAATCCGTTGTCAAAATTCAAAAAAAGTGGCCGCCATTTTGAACTTTTTAGTTACTGGACCGATTGTTTTAAAAATCGATATCTGGGTGTCTGTGTGGGCTCTGAATACAAATTCGTTGTCAAAATTTTAAAAAATTGGCCGCCATTTTGAACTTTTTAGTTACTGAACCGATTGCTTTCAAAATCGATATCTGGGTGTCTGAGTAGGTTCTGAATACGAATCCGTTGTCAAAATTTAAAAACGTTTCCGCCATTTTGAATTTTTTAGTTCCTGGACCGATTGCTTTCAAAATCGATATCTGGGTGTCTGTGTGGGCTCTGAATACGAATCCATTGTCAAAATTTTATAAAAGTGGCCGCCATTTTGAACTTTTTAGTTACTGGACCGATTGCTTTCAAAATCGATATCTGGGTGTCTGTGTGGGCTCTGAATACGAATCCGTTGTCAAAATTTTAAAAAAGTGGTCGCCATTTTGAACTTTTTAGTTACTGAACCGATTGCTTTCAAAATCGATATCTGGGTGTCTGTGTGGGCTCTGAATACGAATCCGTTGTCAAAATTTTAAAAAAGTGGTCGCCATTTTGAACTTTTTAGTTACTGAACCGATTGCTTTCAAAATCGATATCTGGGTGTCTGTGTGGGCTCTGAATACGAATCCGTTGTCAAAATTTTAAAAAAGTGGTCACCATTTTGAACTTTTTAGTTCCTGGACCGATTCCTTTCAAAATCGATATCTGGGTGTCTGTGTGGGCTCTGAATACGAATCCGTTGTCAAAATTTTAAAAAAGTGGTCGCCATTTTGAACTTTTTAGTTACTGGACCGATTGCTTTCAAAATCGATATCTGGGTGTCTGTGTGGGCTCTGAATACGAATCCGTTGTCAAAATTTTATAAAAGTGGCCGCCATTTTGAACTTTTTAGTTACTGGACCGATTGCTTTCAAAATCGATATCTGGGTGTCCGTGTGGGCTCTGAATACGAATCCGTTGTCAAAATTTAAAAAAAGTGACCGCCATTTTGAACTTTTTAGTTACTGAACCGATTGCTTTCAAAATCGATATCTGGGTGTCTGTGTAGGTTCTGAATACGAATCCGTTGTCAAAATTTAAAAACGTTTCCGCCATTTTGAACTTTTTAGTTCCTGGACCGATTGCTTTCAAAATCGATATTTGGGTGTCTGTGTGAGCTCTGAATACGAATCCGTTGTCAAAATTTTATAAAAGTGGCCGCCATTTTGAACTTTTTAGTTACTGGACCGATTGCTCTCAAAATCGATATCTGGGTGTCCGTGTGGGCTCTGAATACGAATCCGTTGTCAAAATTTAAAAAAGTGACCGCCATTTTGAACTTTTTAGTTACGGGGCCGATTTTTTAAATGTTCACTACAGATTCTTATTCAGAGCCCACACAGACACCCAGATATCGTTTTTGAAAGTAATTGGTCCAGTAACTAAAAAGTTCAAAATGGCTGCCACTTTTTTTACATTTTGACAACGGATTCGTATTCAGAGCCCACACAGACACCCAGATATCGATTTTGAAAGCAATCTGTCCAGTAACTAAAAAGTTCAAAATGGCGGCCACTTTTTTTAAATTTTGACTACAAATTCGTATTCAGAGCCCACACATACACCCAGATAGCGATTTTTAAAGCAATCGGTCCAGTAACTAAAAAGTTCAAAATGGCGGCCACTTTTTTTAAATTTTTACTACAGATTCGTATTCAGAGCCCACACATACACACAGATATCGATTTTGAAAGCAATCGGTCCAGTAACTAAAAAGTTCAAAATGGCGGCCACTTTTTTTACATTTTGACAACGGATTCGTATTCAGAGCCCACACAGACACCCATATATCGATTTTGAAAGCAATCGGTCCAGTAACTAAAAAGTTCAAAATGGCGGCCACTTTTTTTACATTTTGACAACGGATTCGTATTCAGAGCCCACACAGACACCCAGATATCGATTTTGAAAGCAATCGGTCCAGTAACTAAAAAGTTCAAAATGGCGGCCACTTTTTCTAAATTTTGACTACAGATTCGTATTCAGAGCCCACATATACACCCAGATATCGATTTTGAAAGCAATCGGTCCAGTAACTAAAAAGTTCAAAATGGCGGCCACTATTTTTATTTTTACTACAGATTCGTATTCAGAGCCCACACATACACCCAGATATCGATTTTGAAAGCAATCGGTCCAGTAACTAAAAAGTTCAAAATGGCGGCCACTTTTTTACATTTTGACAACGGATTCGTATTCAGAGCCCACACAGACACCCAGATATCGATTTTGAAAGCAATCGGTCCAGTAACTAAAAAGTTCAAAATGGCGGCCACTTTTTTTTTATTTTGACTACAGATTCGTATTCAGAGCCCACACATACGTCCAGATATCGATTTTGAAAGCAATCGGTCCACTATCTAAAAAGTTCAAAATGGCGGCCACTTTTTTTAAATTTTTACTACAGAATCGTATTCAGAGCCCACACATACACCCAGATATCGATTTTGAAAGCAATCGGTCCAGTAACTAAAAAGTTCAAAATGGCGGCCACTTTTTTTTATTTTTACTACAGATTCGTATTCAGAGCCCACACATACACCCAGATATCGATTTTGAAAGCAATCGGTCCAGTAACTAAAAAGTTCAAAATGGCGGCCACTTTTTTACATTTTGACAACGGATTCGTATTCAGAGCCCACACAGACACCCAGATATCGATTTTGAAAGCAATCGGTCCAGTAACTAAAAAGTTCAAAATGGCGGCCACTTTTTTTAAATTTTGACTACAGATTCGTATTCAGAGCCCACACATACGTCCAGATATCGATTTTGAAAGCAATCGGTCCACTATCTAAAAAGTTCAAAATGGCGGCCACTTTTTTTTAATTTTTACTACAGATTCGTATTCAGAGCCCACACATACACCCAGATATCGATTTTGAAAGCAATCGGTCCAGTAACTAAAAAGTTCAAAATGGCGGCCACTTTTTTTAAATCGCGAGATTAAAACACCATGAATATTATTAAACCGGAAAAAAATATTGTCTTAAGGAAGACTCCAATCTTTTACTCTGTTCCTCGAAGTTTAGGTAAATAAGCCCTACTTATTCCTATCACTGATTATTAGTACAACTTTTCAAAAATATTAGAACAGTCTGGTTTAATTTTTCAATATTTTTTTTTTTATTCAAACAATAATATTCGTTCAGTAAAACTATTTGAAATAATATTACAAATAACAATTTTAAAATTCACAAATATACCGCACCATCATCGTCCGTCAGACTGGCATTCGTAGTGATCCCGTCAAGTTGCCGTCAAGCAAGGCTTCCGATTGGTCGGACGGTCGGCTCTTACTACCAGATACCCGAGCCAAGCCAGCGATAACAAACCTGTCGCTGGCCTTGCTCGCTCTGTCTCTCTCCATATCGCAGGGCGCGATATGGGTAACGGAGATAGACAAGTCACGTCATAAAAGATTAAATTGCGATTTCGATTTTCGTAGTAGTAGGGATTTTTGGCTAGCCGTGCTCCGATACAAACGCAGTAGCGTTGCGTCTCCCGTAGTATGCTCGGTGATAAAATTAGACATCAATGTTTCTAGCATTAAAACCGTTACTTCCATTTCGTTGCCTTCTTGGCGGTAACGTATAAGGGGGATCCGAAAAGTAACGGAATAGAAACATAAAGAATTGTGCACATTGAGAACATTACATTACATGTTAATAATAATTTATTAATTTAAAACTTCTAAGCACGATAAAGTATTATATACTGATTTTGTATCTGACTTCGCACTTTATATACTTTATGACGTCATCACGTAAAACGACGGAACGTACGAGTCCTTCAATGCAGGAGAGTGACGCAGCTGTGAGGAGAGAAGATGTTCCTGCACAGTCCGCCACCTGAAAGACCTGCCGATCGTGCAACCTACTCCGTTAGCTCCTTTCGGCAAACTTCGGCTCGAAGGAGGAATGTGTGGTATGTATGTGTGATGTTGTGTGGTATGTATTAGTGATGTTTTTGGTGGTTTAAAAAAAAAAATAAAAAAACAAAACAAATTTTGACAGAAGGGATAGGAACCCATGGTCGAGATCGAAAAAATAAAAATCCTACACTCTTATACCACTGAGCCAACAAATTACCTATACGACCAAACGAATATCGGATTCAGCTGGTTCGCTTTCGAGCCGAGTCAACCCGAGTGTTTCCGAAAGGAGCGCAGCGTAGGAGGAGGCGCAGGATCAGCCAGAGCAGGTGTCAAACCCTTTGATTGATATCCATGATGGCGGATCCGGCACATGAGGAACAAAGGAATAGGATTGACTCTTGCGCTATAGATCAGCTGATTGTAAACATAACCAAAAAAATAACCAAGGTTAAATATAGAGAAGATGCGTCGCGTAACTAACCTAACCTAATGTTGAGGCGGTGCATGTGGTTTTTGTTAAGTTTCGTTTCGTACATGTGGGTGCGCGCGTAAACAGCTAATCTTCCTATGTTTTTTCATGTGCCGCTTGCCATGATGGCCAATACTTTTACGTCTAAGCAGGTGTTGCCAGATGCCCAGCTTAATCGCTTTTCGTCCGCATTCTGACGTGGCGCTGTCGTCGGGGTTTCATCAATATTTATATGGTTGCCATTTTCTACGGCCGAATTCTTTTAGATCGAGGCATTTAATTTTTTTTAGTTTAATGATTATTATTTTCTATAAAACAAAAAAAAGCGAAAATCAATTACAAAAAACAAACAAAATACTAAAAAAAAATTTTCCTTTTTTTCGAAACGGTTGAACCGATTTTGAAAAAAAAAACATTATTTCAGAAAGATAATTTATTTTTACTGAAGGAAACAAATTTCAAGTCGATCCGACCAGTAGGTAGTTTAGGAGTTATAGGCATTTATTGAATTTCGAAGCCTTTTTTGTAAAGGCTATAACGTCATCAATTGTTCATATTATTCATGGACGTTGCCATAGGTGGAAGGCGGCCTGACAGCTGGTTTGCTGGGATTGGTTGAGCGGTCGTGAGATGGTGGTATGCTGAAGGTACATTAAAAATGACGGTCGATTTTTGCAAATGGCACGGGTAAGACATTACATATGGATTCCATGTCAAATAGTTACAAAAAAAATCACTTTTTGACGTATTCCTCAACGAGCACATGTTTATGAAGCTCCAAATTTCGGTTTCCACTACTCTAACTTCTGTTCCTAAGACCAACATTTTGGCATACCAAAAATTCCGCCATTTTGAAAAAAAAAATCGATTTTGTCGGCCTGTGATGAAACACGCGCCAATCGACAGAGTAAGTGATTACAAACAAAGTGTGCAGTGATGAAATATCGTAAAGTGAATATTTTCCGAGATAATAAAGTTAAAAAAAATACAATATAATAGAATATATTTATTCAGTTGAAATAGACATAATTTTAAATTATTTCATTGATTTTTTTATCAGAAAACTGAACTTTCAGAATATAAAAAATCCAAACTATTAGGTTTAGTTTTATTTTATACGTACCATTGCGTAAAATCAAAAAAGTTTTTTTGATGAAACATTTGGTTTATTTTACTTACTGATATTACAAATTTATTATATTAATTAACGAATATTCTGATTAAAATCTGATTCATTAAGATTTAAATGAAATTTTTATATCGTGTAGGTACTTATGTTAAAAAAAAGCCGGAAGGTAATGATGCCTGGACGGTGACAAAGTAGTTGATGAGCACGAAGATCGTGAGTATTTTCTTCCCCAGCGACGCACCTCCTCTCCTGTCTAGATCCAGGGACACAATAAGCGGTGTTCGACGTGCGGAGCGTAGAGCGAAGGCTAAAGTTGGGTCACACTCTGTCTAATTTGTAATACCACTTCTGCGGAAGGTAATGACGTTTTTCCACGGAAAAAAATGAAATATGAATTCTTTTTATGACATAATGGCTCTAGAATTATATTAATCACAAAGAAACATGCGTTATTAGCTACACTATAGGTGGGTTTATTAATATACTCATTTAACTTGGAGAAACTAAAAAAAAAGTTATACTAAATAGGTACTGATCCTTCGTTTGGAAGAGGATACGAATGAGAATTTTGAAGGTTTTTATTTATTTTTTATTTAATTGAATGGACAAATGTCTGATTCGTTAAATACTACTTTTTCCTTTCATCTAAACCTATATATTTCAATGAAATAATTAAAAAAAACATACATTTTCACACGCTTTTATTGCGCGGAAATGCAATTTGAACGAAATGGCGGAACGGCCCTTATTACTAGAAAAATATGCACATTAAATAATATGAATCAACTTATTACGCGTTATTACTTATTTATTACATAATTACTTATATTATTTTTTGACGTGATAACGTCACGTCTTATAAATTGATGAACACCGGCTGCACGCACGAAAAAGTGTCACGTTCCATCTGAGCCTGTGTGTGCAAGCGAGAGCGCGTGACAAGCGATAGAGAGGCACAATCGGCCCAAGCGTCGGCTCGTACACATTATCTCTCTGGTTCTAAAGTACCAGGGCAGCAGAAATTGAAAGGACTACCACTTTATGACGTTATCACGTAAAACTATCGTCCGTAAACCGACTTTACAGACAACAAATTTTTATTTTTGAACTGGAATATCTCGACTTTACGACATTTCATGAGTCTTGCATGACTGAACACTTTTTGTTTGTAACAAACAACGTGATTTTCGTTCAAAATCCGCTTCTTCAAGATACCTACCTAGTACCTACTCCTCCTTTTAAATTGTATGTGGCAGCACTCTAGCTCTAGCTCTAGTGCAAAGAATATAAACGCACGCGTCCGTCCTGCCTGTGTGTTTGGTTTTTGTACTACGGTGTGTTGTGTAGAAAGAAAAGATAGACTAAAATGTCACCACGTCTCAAAATATCCAGCTATGTCATCGAGGTAAATAATATTATTACTGGCTTCATGCGAACATTTTCACGAGAGACACTGTTTGTTAGATTTATACTGACTCTGACTTCTGGGGTGGATGGTGGATGCCCATAATACGCTCCTCGTCACACCTAACCTAACGTTACCACTTTCACTACGTCCCACTAGTAATTAACCCTTTGCCTCTGACCCAATACCTGTCTGTTGCCTCCCACAGGTTATAATAATGCTTAGCCTGTTACCTTCCTGGTCATCCGCGCGGATGACCTAAAACAATAAAACACAATAGATAAATTTTAACTAGGAAGCTCATCCCTGGCTCCCGGGCCAACCAAAGAGAATATTCCCGGGCCACTCACCGCGCGGAAATTTGGCGCGCGCGAAATTTGACATGACTCAAATATTTAGTAAAATAATGAAGTCAGATGAACTCTATTTGCACTTACAGCGAATGATATTATCCGCAAATATATGTCAAACAAGTGAGGATTTACTCATTTAGAAGCACGGATGGATCTTTTGATATCCAGGAAAATCAAAACACGCCCAACATTTTTTCTGATGATGATTATTTAACAGGTGTGCCCCAAAAATTCAACATCACGCGGAACCAGGGAGTGGGCCAGTTTAAGGCCACCCAGGGAAAAATAAGAAAAAATTATTGATCAAACACCAATACCAGTTCTGAGAGAACAATACAGTGGTATTGGCAAAAATATTTTGAATAATTCTTCACCTGCGCATATTTAGGCAGGTTTACTCCAAATTGGTGGACTCACAACATGGTTTCTGTCCAGCTCCCTTGACCGCGTGGAACCTTAGGGATCATGCCCATACCACATGACCGATTTTAGGTCACTTTTGGGCCCCCCCTCCCCCTCTATGACCATGTGTGGTATCTTGACTAACCCTCAGATTTTCACGTGGTACACTCCCCGGCACGTAACTTGGCCTCTGTGCGAGAGGGACGGCGTTATACGCATGCGATCGTTGGTATAACGCTGTCCGGCTCGCACAGAGGCCAAGTTACGTGCCGGGGCCTACATTTTACAACTTGCTATTTTTCAATGTTGTATGTGGATTAAGCATTAACAGTCGTATTTTAAATTTTTTCATTGTATAGTGACTGTCGAGATTTTAGAAAAAATTTGCGCTACTTCGAGACAGGAAACAGTTCAGAATTTATAGATCCAACGCATGATCCAGTAGATTTAAACTTTAAACGTTCAGGCGTCAGTCAAGGTAGTAACTTAGGCCCTTACTTTTTTCTAATTTTTATTTTATTTTATTTTCTCCGCGCTATTACTTTTGTTAGCTGATGGATGACAATAAACTCATCCGATACATTTCTCAAACTTTGTGATAATTTAATTAAGTGTGAGATTGTCGTACATTACAGAGACTGGAGCGTGTGGAGGAAGAGGTGACAGGATGCGTGTACGGGCTGATGTATGATGGGACGCTTCTGGTGGTGGGGTTCTCGCTGGAGGCGGAGGCGAGCCGACGCTCGCGGCTGCTGTTACACATGCCCACCGAGGTGGAGCTGTGCGGCGTGTTCCGCACTGGTGAGGCCGTGCACACTGATGGCAGGCTTAAGGAGGTCCTGCAGGTGTGTACTTGTAGAATGGAAAATTTGAGAACAGAGACAGGACATTTCAGCTAATTGCTATATTGCTCCAAATTTTCTTTCAGAAACAAACAATATGTAATTTACGTGAGGGGCCAAGGCGGACTTATACCTTATGGAGATTTCTTCCAGTCAACCTTTGGATGTTTGAGAGTCATATGTTGTGAAATATATGATTATGATTTAAAGTGTGAGAGTTGGGCCCCTGAGCCCTGTTGTCACTGCAACCTAGGAAGATCTATTGTGATCTCTCAAAAGTTTAGAGCTCACCCTCAAGTCCGATTTCCGCTATGAACCGAGTTGTATTCTTCGGGTTGAATGTCTGTATTTGGCATGAGTTAAAATATAACCCCCAAGAATACGGCTCTACTGTGAATGAGCACTCCACATTCACAAAGGATGTTACGTAAAACAACGTGACCTCGGCGTGACAATCAGTGGCGGCTGGTGACTTCAGTGACCGGTAGTGCGCTAAGTACCTACCTAGGTACTTAAATACCAAATTTCCCAACACATTCCCGTCATGTTATTTTAAGATCGGGACTTCCGAATTTTTTAAACGCCTGCGTTTTATTATGTACGTACCTAGTATGAATATTCTCAAGACACTCAATGAGTTGCAAAAAACAAGAAAAAAAATTCAAAAAAGTTTTTTAACTCATTTTTAATACCTTTATGAACACACCCATAGACCACAACACTACTGCAGCTTTCTAAAATAAAACAGTAGTAATGTCCCAAAAATACTTTAAAAATATATAAAAATAAAAGCATTTGAAAAGTAGGAATTGAACCCGGGATCACCTGATTGTAAAGCCTTACCTTGAACCAACTCGGCATCAAATATCGGCACCACTTAATTCACAGTATCACGTGCGTGACGGAAAGCACAAAATCTAGGCATATCACATTTTAAATATTCGCGCGTTAACGGGTATGTGACAGACATCACATGACAGCGCGCTGACTCTGACGGACTCGTGCAAAACGAATCGCTCGCGACGTGTCGCACGCGCGGCTATTCACGATATAGCATCCTTGTTTGGCGTCGTGCGCCGCACGCAGAACTCCATTTCGGCCCATACTGTTTCTATGATCTTTTGTCTCACGAGCCAGCGGTGTTTTGCCGATCCCCATACATTCAGTATGGGAGACCCGCGTGCGGTACTCGATTCCGCACGGGGCGCGCGTTTAAATGCAAAAAAGTGCCTTGTGATCTATAAAATAAGGTCGAATTCACATTCGTATTTATTTGGAGTACGATCTTTATGGTTCTTAATGTAGTTTTGTTGTAAGATATTATTTATTTTGAGTGAAGTGAAGACTTCTCGTGGTATGGTAGTGCGGCGCACGAGCGCACTTTAGGACCAGCCGCCAGTGGTGACAATATCAGATGATCTCAAGTGGGAGACACACATTATAGAAGTTGTCAAGAAAGCCAACTCCTTACTCTATATTATCAGGGAGCCATTCTCTTACATAACTACAGAGCTATTCCTTAAACTATACAAAACCTATGTTCGCCCGTTATTGGAATAAGCCTTTCTGATTTGGAATCCATACTTCAGGAAGGATGTAGATCTTTTGGAACGCGTTCAAAGACGAGCCACAAAAATGGTCCCACAGCTCAAAAAACAAGACTGTGAACTATAGTTGTGGACTCTTGGAACAAACTACCGCAGGAGGCCATAAGTGCAAAAAGTGTATACGGATTTAAAAACCAGTTAGATAAAAACCTAAAAGAAAAAAAAACAATCTATAGAATGTAATAGCTTCAAAAAATTGCATCAAAATATATGCACGCATCAGCTTCAAGCTGTTAGTGCTATAAATAATAATAATAATTTGAAGAGAAAAGTTAGAATAGTATTGACTGTTGGCAGGATGTGGATATGACAGACAACCCGGTGGTGCTGGGTGTGGAGGCCGGCGCTGGAGAGGGTGGTGGGATGCGTCTGCGCGCGCACTTCCTGGTGCACGACCGACTGGAGGAGACGGCACACGAGGTGGTGCAGCCGAAGGAGCTGTGGAGACACTTCCTACATGTGCGTCTGAGTGCAGTCCTCCCCCTGCTCTGCGAGGCCACAATATCCGGCGTCAAGAACGCACTGCAGGCCAAGCGCAAGAAGGTACTTTAAATTGTAGAATCAACACTTACAAGCATTAGGTAATTCTGTTTTTATAGCATAACATGTAAACCCTAGAATACTACTTAGTCCATTCAGTACTTTTATTTTTTTGTTATTCTATATCTTTATTTACACATTTGCTTAAAACTAATTTTGTACATATGAAAAACCTAACATTAAAAAACCGTTTAAAAACATATACAAAATTAACCTTAAAGAAACGGAGTTTTCACCACCGGCGGCGGGGCGAACCCAAGCTACCGATGGTAAGGCCCTAGGGAGGGCTGCCTTCTGGATCTGGCCCTTGACCCAACCACTCAGCGACAGCCTCTTAAGGTTCTTCGCTCAAGGCTCTTCGCTATCAGCCCATGCGCTGATACGACTATGGGCAAAACGATCGTCGAGTCGACGGGCCACATTTTGGTAACCTCGTGCTGCAGATCCAGATACTTCAACATCTTTTCTGCTTCCTTACTGACAAGGTTACCATCATGCGGCACGGCGATATTGACGAGCGTTGCGCGCCTCGCCTCCCGGTCCACTATCACAATATCAGCTCTATTCGCGAGAATAGGCCTATCTGTAATTATTTTTTTATTATTACTATTTATAGCACTAACAGCTTGATACTTATGCGTGCATTTCACTTTTTTTTTTCTTTCTTCGGAGTGCACTTCCGTGGGTTGGATTTCCAACCCAAGGAAGGTTTCTACTTAAAAAAATTATTAGATTAAAATCTATAACGCAGTTAGACTCACTCTCAGAATTCTTCATCCTTCCCTGTCCTAAAATAAGGATAACCTCAAGTACATATAATATAGAAATGTATGTACTTGAGTAACTTATTAAATATTATCCTGTCTACAGATTGCATCCGGACAAGTGTCGTTCCACGTGGAAGGTTCGTCAGTGTACATGCTGGGCGAGGCGGGGGGCGGCGGCGGGGCGGATGCGGCTGGGGGCGAAGGCTCCGAGCCGACCATCGCTCATCTCGTCCACTCCACCAGCGCAGACCACAACACCAACAAGAAGAAGAGCAGTACTCTCAACAGTGTGGTGAGATTTACTAGTTTTATTTTTAGATCATGTTGTCTATTAATTAGTAATTGTAATTGGTTCCTTGTTTATTGTATAATTGTATTCATAGTGGTAAGGTGAAATTTTCGACATGTCCAAGCATAGGTTACGCTTGGACATGTCGAAAATTTCGCCAGTTCTAAATTCAATGCGAAGAAGAACTGACAAACTGCAAGTCACAATGATTTGTTAGTACCTTATAATAAGTATTATATTCAGCGGCGACTCCTGGTCCTGAATATTGGGTTGGCTCTGGCTAAGGATTTTTTTTTTCATAATTTCATAACTTAGGTACCTACGCGTTAATTTATTTCTACCACAATGAGTTCAAAAACGAAAGACGATTACGATATAGATAGAGATAGTTTATAATATTTAGTTTAAATTATTTATTTTTCTCACTTACGATTTGTCTGTAGATAGGTACCTACTGGTTGTGTCAAAGAAGTCGAGTTGCAGCCGACAACAGCGACGTCTCCTCTGGCACGACGACGACGAGACAGGCATACAAGCTTGAATGTTACATTTTATTTGTACATGAAGTCCACTCTTCGTTCCACAGACAAGAAATTTTCGATGACTCGATCGTGAAAATTTTCTTTCTTCCTCAATTTTGTTAGCAACTCCTTTTCCACAGATAAGAGTGCCAAATTAGTATTACTGAGTCTCTCTTGTCCTTGAGTTCTCCGTAGATAGCTCGGTAGGAGTTTGCCATTATATTTACCAATAAATCACTTTAATTTAACAACACTGCACAGGATTCATCCATAAAAAGTCCATACCTACATGACGGAATATATGCAGCTATCAACTCGCGAGCCAATGCGCACACACACGCGCACACAACACACCTAGCCTAGGTCGCTAGTCGCATCGCATCTCACGTCGCACAGCACACACAAGAATGAATACTCGTCGTGTGGTCGCAGCACGCACACACCCACACACGCAACACACACACCTAGCTCGCTCGCTAGTCGCTCTACTCACTCGCTACCGCGTCACTAAATGCACTCCCCGCTGCGCCAACTCGAAAGGCTGAGCAGCGGGTCCGCGCGGGACGGGGGGGACATTCGGCCGCTTCCGCCTTGTATGGAATACGATGGCGCTTCAAAATGTAGCCAACCGGCCAATGAATGCCTTGTGTCGTCATTCGTCGTCGCCCGCGTTTGACGCGCGCGAAATTTCAAATTATGTAACGGGTGCGGGATTGACGTTTTATCTTATTAATCGTGGGTTATATGATATAAATAATATAACTCCGATATTTTTTCACATTTATTTTAGCTTGATACTTCTGTAGTAATGGTGTCATTAATTTTATTTGGTTTGGCGGCGCCAACCTCGCCAACTGAAAGGAGTCGCCGCTGATTATATTATAGTAACTTACAAATAATTAACCCATACTACCGCTAAAAAATAAAAGTCTATAGGGTACTTCGCAGCGACCGATATTCAAACTCTTTGCTCGAAACCAAAACAGGTTTGTTATCTCTGAATGACCGCATTGCTGAATGATACGCCTCGCTGAATGATGCGGTACTAAGCGTAAGCGATAGAGAAGTGTATAGTGAGCAATAAGTATCGTTTTATTATCGTTTTATTTCAACGCTAAGATAATACTTTGTGTAATACATAATGTCCGAAATAATTAATAACAATTTATATTATTACCTAACAAAAAGACAAAACCCACTCCTATAATTTAAACTTGACAGCTGCAACGCAGTGTTGCCACTACTACTACTACTCACTCATCTGTGTGAATTAATGTATTTTGACTAAGACAAATTTCAATAATCTATGTGTAATCTAAATCTAAGTCTATCGGTCCTGGTGGTGGCAATGCTCAGTTGTACCATGGACGAAATATACAAGAGGACTGACAGCCCCATATTAAAAAACGTAACTCCGAAAAAGCTCAAAATCCTGTCTTAAATATAGATGGCGCTGACACATAGCCTGGACCTTGAATTGCCATGTATTTAGGCAATAAATTTAAATTATCACCTCATTACTATGAACCAAAAGATGCCTGATTTTTTTTTTAAGTGAAAACTTCTTTAGCGGCGCTTGGCACTTTTTTTAGATGGGTAAAAAATTTTAAACTCGCGTCAGATCTCGCGTCAGATCCGTAGCCTGATCGAAAAAGCGTAAGATTCGAAACTTCTTTAGCGGCGCTTGGCACTTTTTTTAGATGGGTAAAAAATGTTAAACTCCCGTCAGATCCGTAGCCTGATCGAAAAAGCGTAAGATTCGAAACTTCTTTAGCGGCGCTTGGCACTTTTTTTAGATGGGTAAAAAATGTTAAACTCGCGTCAGATCCGTAGCCTGATCTAAAAAGCGTAAGATTCGTTGAAATTATGGATGAAAGTTGATTTTTCTGAGAAATAAACTTTTTGATGTAAAATAATTATAATAGTTCTGTAGTGTTAAATTTTTTATGTAATATAAATTGTCATGTTTGTCTACCAAAATATTCAAAAATGCACAACGTTGATGTTTAAGTTTTCACTTCTGCCGGCACTCCCGGAGTGCAACCTTAGGCTTTTTTTTATTTTCAATATTGTTCGGATATTCTACTTACGATTTTTTCTTTTCACATGTAAAATTAAAGTCATTGAATGCGTATCCGTTGCATATTCATAGATGGCGTATTAGCAATATGAAACACAAGGAAGCGAGCTTACAAAATCATTCTTACAAATATAGGATAGATGGCGCCTTACAAGGGTGTTCCTTCCATCCAAAGTCACGTGACGCGATTTGGCCTCGCCATGCCATGCGGGGGTGAGAGGCGCTCCACTCCGCGCGCGAGTGCAGGCGCGGGGATGGTGGGGTGGTGGACAAGCCCGCCCGCGAGTGGGAGTGGGAGGGCGACACGCGAAATTACGTACTTATGTGTTGAGATTTCGTTTTCGTGCTGTGCAGATTTTTTGCTCTATAGATTTACGAACTCATGAGTTCGTATGAATAGGTATTATTAGGGCGACTTATAATAACTGTTTTGTGTTTGTTCTGTGCACTGTCCCAATCCCAACGGGATGTAAATGGATAAGCCAGACATTTTACAATTAAAATTCTTATTCATCAGTAGTCGGTGTCCCATTTTTGTTTGACCGAAATATTAGCTCTGGAAGAGACCCTGACTACTGATGAATGAGAATTTTATTTATATATTTTTTTTTATTGCTGCTGAACTGGGTGGCTCTGTCCGAGGTTGCAACCTCAGGCGCAGCCAATTTCACCCCCGAGGAGGTGCCAGTCCGGCTTGGAGGTGGTTGTAAATGTCTGGCTTGTTTTAAACTTTTTCTTTTGTCGTAGTTGGGTTTACCGTTTTTCTTTTTTTTTTATCGTGCCGGCTACACTGAACTGGTTGAAAAACAAGAACTATTTTCATAACCGCTTCGACCAACCTTCAATCACTGCTGTCAGCTGTGGTACCCACCCGGGCGTGATTTCACTTGATTTCAGAGTTCTTAGAATTAAAAAATCAACCAGTTTATTATTATTACTGATGACATATTAAAAACTGCAGAAATCTTGTCATTAAACCTTGCTAATGAACTAACTCTTCTTGTGGTAAAATTTGATAAAAGTCTTTAGCTGGTAAGTTTAGTTCCGCTTGTTATGCTATCAAAAAAATTAAAGAGCTCATGCTGCAAAGACGGTTGTTCGCGCCGAAATCGCGAATTTATATTGAATTGTTTGTTTTATTAAGTACCATATAAGTAGAGCATGGGAAACGCTGTCGCTATTATTTCTCCTTCGTCGTAACCTGGAAGCGCGAGTCCCACTCACACTTAACAGCTTTTTTTTCTTTTCAGGAAATAGTGCCTGTTAATATTGTGATGAAATCGACCAAGGACTTAGTGTCGGAAAAGTTAGCGAAAACAGCAGTGAAAATGGTGACAACACAAGGGAAACGTAAGAAATATTATTATTTATCGCACAATAATGTTGGATCTAACATTCTGAATATCTGACAATAATCCTCGGCACCCCCTTGGGCCATAGACAGAAAAAAGTTAGTAATTTAAAACACTATGTTTATGATTTTCTCTGTTTCGTACCTATATTCATTATTACTATGTGAACTGACATTCTCTTCAACTCAACATTAAAACTAAAAAGAGAAATATACTTCTATTAGAAAATTATTTGATTGTTAACATTTCAAGAATAGCACCACGATTTGACAATTTTTTGAAAAATAAACAGGCCCATCTTTCTCACTGAAATTGTGTAAATTGCTTTTTCCTTTTGCCGGCGACCCCGCGAGTAAGGCTTCGCGACCCCCCCCCCCCCCCCCCCAGGGGTCGCGACCCACAGATTGAAAAACACTGTTCTATGTGATCTTACAATGTCTAAGTACATACAAGGTGTGCACTTGTTTTACATACGACCGACAACAGTGCTGTCGGGCGTCGTGTGGTGTATTTTTTTTAAATGATGAAGAATTTTATATCTCCCGACAATCAGGCATGTATCCGACTCCTCCCTTAAATTCAGACACTCTCTTAGGTAACCACTCGTAACATACCAAATTATAATTTATCACACCTCCCGGAAATGCAACATAGGCGGCGCCTCCGGTGCAGCGATGAGCTTTTTGACCTTTGGATTACATGTCCACTGGCTGCTCTAACCACCCAAGCATTTGACAAGACTTCCGAAATTCGACTTAACAATACTTATATAGATGTCGCCACTGTCTTTGCGCTGTACCTGCGCTCGGACATTTTGTCTGCAACCGTTGAACGTCATTGCAAAAAAAACCTATGTATGACGTTTACTTATAAATTTTACCTGGCTATTTTGATTTTCAGAAAATCTGACAATCTGACAAAATCTGCTATATAATCCATATGACAGCATTAGACAATTTTACATGTTCTGTAGTCAACGTATTTCAAAATTTTTTAAAATTTTTTTTTTTCACAATATTTATGTTTATTGGAACGTCTGTGTGCGGGAGCCTAAAAATAAGGTCGGGTACCACCAATTGGACACCACTGATCTATATAAAAGAAGTTATAAAATCATTACAACTATAATGTAATTTTGGTAATTTTATATTATGGCATTGGTTCTTTGTATTTCTGCACATAGAATTTTTTAAACTGTTTCGAAAATATAGCAGTATTGATTTATTTTAAAATATGTTTGTGTGTAGCGGCATACTGCATCAGTGTGCCGCTGGTGGTGGACGGGCTGGCGATGGTACACCGCGAGGCCCAGCTGCCGGAGCTCTACAGCGTGCTGGTGGAGAGTGCGTGTCGCGCCCTGCGCCTGCTGGAGCATGTGCTGCTCGACCAGCTAGGTAAGGATGGCCGTGTGTTGTGTGTAGCATCAGTGTGCCGCTGGTGGTGGACGGGCTGGCGATGGTACACCGCGAGGCCCAGCTGCCGGAGCTCTACAGCGTGCTGGTGGAGAGTGCGTGTCGCGCCCTGCGCCTGCTGGAGCATGTGCTGCTCGACCAGCTAGGTAAGGATGGCCGTGTGTTGTGTGTAGCATCAGTGTGCCGCTGGTGGTGGACGGGCTGGCGATGGTACACCGCGAGGCCCAGCTGCCGGAGCTCTACAGCGTGCTGGTGGAGAGTGCGTGTCGCGCCCTGCGCCTGCTGGAGCATGTGCTGCTCGACCAGCTAGGTAAGGATGGCCGTGTGTTGTGTGTAGCATCAGTGTGCCGCTGGTGGTGGATGGGCTGGCGATGGTACACCGCGAGGCCCAGCTGCCGGAGCTCTACAGCGTGCTGGTGGAGAGTGCGTGTCGCGCCCTGCGCCTGCTGGAGCATGTGCTGCTCGACCAGCTAGGTAAGGATGGCCGTGTGTTGTGTGTAGCATCAGTGTGCCGCTGGTGGTGGACGGGCTGGCGATGGTACACCGCGAGGCCCAGCTGCCGGAGCTCTACAGCGTGCTGGTGGAGAGTGCGTGTCGCGCCCTGCGCCTGCTGGAGCATGTGCTGCTCGACCAGCTAGGTAAGGATGGGCGTGTGTTGTGTGTAGCATCAGTGTGCCGCTGGTGGTGGACGGGCTGGCGATGGTACACCGCGAGGCCCAGCTGCCGGAGCTCTACAGCGTGCTGGTGGAGAGTGCGTGTCGCGCCCTGCGCCTGCTGGAGCATGTGCTGCTCGACCAGCTAGGTAAGGATGGCCGTGTGTTGTGTGTAGCATCAGTGTGCCGCTGGTGGTGGACGGGCTGGCAATGGAGCACCACGAGGCCCAGCTGCCGGAGCTCTACAGCGTGCTGGTGGAGAGTGCGTGTCGCGCCCTGCGCCTGCTGGAGCGTGTGCTGCTCGACCAGCTAGGTAAGGATGGCCGTGTGTTGTGTGTAGCATCAGTGTGCCGCTGGTGGTGGACGGGCTGGCAATGGAGCACCACGAGGCCCAGCTGCCGAAGCCTTACAGCGTGCTGGTGGATAGATGAAGATCTAGATGTATGACCAGGTACTTTGTATCATCTGCTTGTGGTATCTGTACCATCATTTAGGAACACTGGCGGACATGGTTTGCGTCTTAGAGTGTATGTGACGACGTGGACTGATTTTGTCTCGTTTGCTTTCGTTCGCCATTTCTTCAGCCATTTTGAGGTTTCGCCGAGGATTTTCTATTGTTTCGGAAGCAACTCTAGGTTCAGTATCCGATGCCATGAGAGCAGTACGTTGGCAAAGATCCCGTTAGGGTGTCGTTTGACGTGTGGAGATCTGATGAGATATAGAATTGGGCCTAAAACTCTGCCCTGTGGGACACCAGCTTTTATTTTGTGATTCCTGTCTTTCCTTCACCGTATGATTGCAGGATTGTAATGAATGAAGTTGGGAGAAACTCTCTAATCTTACACGAACAAAAGGCGAACATTTTTGCTCATCTTTTTGCATCTAACTCAATGTTGGATGACCAGGGTGCAACTCCTCCCTCGATACCACGCTGTGGGATTTCGACAATGGAGCCGAAGATGCATCCTAGACAGCTATTCAAATGTTTGAGAATTTTAGACACTTCGAAGAGTAGTGGTCCAGATGGCATTCCAGGCGTTGTGCTCAATTGTGTGCCCCCGAGTTGACACAAAAGAATCTCCCGTCTTTTCCGCCTCTTCTTCGCCAGTGGCACTGTATCTTCTTGCTGGAAGAGAGCCTCGGTCCAACCGGTCCCAAAAAAGGGCGACCCAGAGAACCCCTCCAACTATCGGCCTATTGCGATAACTTCGCTTTTATGCAAAGTTATGTAGCGCCTTATCAACTCTCAGCCCCTAACGTACTTAGAAGTAAATAAACTCCTGGATAACAAACAGTATGGTTTCCGTAAAGCATGGTCTACAGGAGATCTTCTAACGTACGTTACGCACATATGGGCCGGAAGACTGGACAACTTCAGGGAGTCGCTAGCAGTTGCATTGGATATTTCCAAAGCCTTTGACCGTGTTTGGCACCGGAGCCTTTTATGCAAGCTTCCATTGCATGGCATCCCTCCAAAGCTCTGCACCTGGAATGCCAGCTTTCTGACGAGTCACTCCTTCTTCGTCTCGATTGATGGTACGAAGTCGGACGACTTTCCAATTAACGCTGGTGTTCCGCAGGGCTCTGTGCTGTCACCTACGTTATTCCTAATCTTCATAAACAAGTCCCTGGGCATGATTCACATTTATGCAGATGACAGCACAGAGCATGTAGGTTATCAAGGACTGGAAGAGCAGAGATGCACAGCCCTGCAAGATGCAACATTCTGTTGTAAAAATGGTGTGGAACTGTCTTCCGATGAGTGTGTTTCCCTAATACTTTAACCTGTGTGTCTTCAAACGTCGTATCAACGGGCTAGACAGCCTAGCAACAGTCCGCAAATCTGCTGGCATGGCGCCTCACTGAGCTTGGTTTCGCGAGGAGAGGTGTTTTTGGCTCTGGCGACTGTATTATCAATATTGTTGGTTTACATAAAAAAAAACACTTTGTCAAACGCTTTGGCTATATCGAGAAATACAGCTGAGCAGTACTGTTTGTTTTCGAATGCTTGTTTATCAGTTTTACCAGTCTATGGACTTGAAGGTGTGGAACTAAACTTGCGATGGCTTCACTGAACATATCCGGGCCCATCGGCATTAGAGGAGGGTGTTAATCGAGGTCGGGACTAGCGAGTGGCCACTCTAAATTTCCCGCGCATGCCTATAGTGCCGTAATTTTTACGAAACCAAAATTGGTGGGTTGGAATCATATTATTAGCTTCTATGATTGACAGCAGTCTAGATAGAATCAGCAGCTGTAGCACGCTTGAAATCCTCATGATGTAACAATAAATTATAAATAATACATTTAATTGCATTGTACATTAAGATACCTCTGACTAGAGTTTAATATATTGAGTCACAACTGTTGTTTGTCTCCATCCCGCAGGTCAGGAAGGCATCGGTGATGGTGCGGGACTACGCATGCCGGAGACGTACCACTTTCTGCCGTCGGACCTGGGACATTTCATCACCAGGGTTATGCCTAGGGGGTTGTCTGAGGAACATATGGGTCAGTGTTTAACGCTATCACTTATAATAGGTACTGGCTGCGTCCCAGAGCTCTATTCCGCACGTATAAACCGGTTTTGCGAATAAAATTGTTTTTTCACACAAGAAGCTTATTTTTCAGTGACATTGCTGAGTTTCTCCCAATTAGACATAGCATAATCCTAAATGTTTTGTTGATTTTGGTGCGGTTCGTCATAATATATTCCTTCTATATTCCTTCTCCTCAGTCTACGGTCATAATTCTATATTCCTTAGTAGACTGCAACTTAGTAGACCGGATTGTGAGAAACGGATTCAAGACTGATCTCTTCGCTGTGGAAGTCGGAGCAAGAGGACTACCAGCGAAGTCGCTCTACAGTCTCTTCAAGAATCTAGGGCTGCCAAGATCGACGCTAAGCTCATATATGGAGAGAGCTTCGAAAACGTCACTGGAAGCATCCTACAGAATATGGATAGGTAGAGAGAGGGAGGTCGAGAGCGGGACTGGTGGTTTCCCCGCGTCCTAGTCAACGCAGACTAGCTGACGAGGGCTTGATGCGAGCCGAAACGTGAAGCATGCGCGGGAAATTTAGAGTGGCCACTCGCTAGTCCCGACCTCGATTAACACCCTCCTCTACTGCCGATGGGCCCGGATATGTTCGGTGAAGCCATCGCAAGCTTAGTTCCACACCTTCCTTCCTCAGTCTGCGATCAAAGTGGAAGGCTGTAGTTTGGAAGTAGTTTGTATTTGTATTCATACAGAAAACGAGCGGCGACAACTACACGAGCAGTTGGGACTGTCGACGGATCGACCGGTGTTCCGTCGCGGCAACGCCTACATGATGCACAGATCAACGCTGCTGGTGAACCCTCACGAAGGCATCGCAGCGGCGGCGGCGCGCGCCGACGTGCTCACCGCACTGGTGCGGGGACGCTACACCTACCATCACTACATGCAGGACCAGTTTAATGACGATGGCTGGGGCTGCGCTTACCGTTCTCTGCAGACCCTCTGTTCGTGGTTCAGGTAATAACTGTACGTTTTGGTAACTTTTCAGTTAAATCTACTAGCAAATTAGCTCACTATTAGTAGGAACGTCATCCACTCCAATGTGAAATTTCAGGTCCAGTAATAAACAGACAGACCAGGACACAATTTTAATTTTATAACAATGGCCACTTGGTGACCTTTAAATTCTCTAAGTTATCTCGAATTTTTAACTGTATCCATAGCACATTATACATACTTTTCACATGTCTAGCTTGACATACTCTAATGTGGATATTTGAGACTGAACAACTGTCCAAATGTATGTTGAATTGTTGCAGACTCCAAGGATATACCACTGAACGGATACCAACACATAGAGAAATCCAGCAGTGTCTAGTGAACATCGGGGACAAGCCGTCCTCGTTTGTTGGCTCCAAGCAGTGGATCGGCTCCACCGAGGTGTCCTTCTGCCTGGAGAGCCTGCTGAAGGTGCAGTCGAGGATTATATTCGCTAACAGCGGCACGGAGCTGCAAGAGTATTCACCAGAACTTGTGCACCACTTTCAGAGACATGGCAGCCCTATTATGATCGGTGAGTAGCTTAACAGACCTCATTAACGCATATAATATACATACATAAATATCCTATATATGTCTCAATAAGGGTGCACTATTGTGAGCGGCAGGTGGTCGAGTGGTTTGGGCATCGGCTTCTCATGCGAGAGGTCCGAGGTTCCAATCCGGTCGGCGTGTACCAATGAGTTTATTCTGGAGGTGATTCTGGCTGGTCGGAGCATGTGCTTTGGCCCCTCCGACACAGCCACCCGTACCGGATTACATAAAAAAAAAAATTGTGGCATTTTTTCTCAGCACTCTGAAATTTGACAGCTGTCACCTATGATTGTTCCGATTATTAAAAATGGAGCGCTACACAAAAGAAGAACGCATTATCATTGTGAAAACCCATTACAAAAATGGGGACTGAGACCCCTCACAAACTTCGCGGAATTTTCGGTCGAGAAAGTGCACCTAACAATTCGAAGTGTGGTCAAAAAATTTGAACAAATAATCGACCCAATTTCTTCAAATTTTTTGACCACTCTTTTAGGTGCACTTTCTCGACCGAAAATTCCGCAAAGTTTGCGAGAAGTCTCCCATTTTTGTAATGGATTTTCACAATGATAAATAACGCATTCTTCTTTTGTGTAGCACATACATAGTTATAGATTTTTTAGTTGAGCTGTAGGTTTTTTTTCTCTATGTGCAGCACTGTCCTGTGCATTTCAATGGGTTGGTCTTCACGAGCCAGTGACTAGTCAACTCCAGGGGGTATTTCGCGTAAATCTGCAGAGCGGACTCAGTTTCAGTCGCTGAGACTAGCCTGACAGCTACTTCGGTATTCTAGTAATCAACGACAGCCTGTACACGGACCGGTGACACGGAATGAAAATATTCACATGCAGAATCCGCCACTCCGCAGCACTTGACATTTGAAAATGGATTCACACATGTAAAGTTTCAGTAGCTACAGAGTAACTTGTGCTCTCAGTTATACTTCGATCGCGTAAATAAAGTGAGAATGTGGAAATAATTTGGCATAGTCGAGATGTTGGAGGATGTGCATCATGGGCATGGCGTGGTGTGGTATGGTATGGTACAGTTTGGCACGGTATGGCAGGGTACGCCATGGCAGGGTACGGCATGGCATCGCATTGCATGGAATTGATTGGCATGGAATGGGATGGCATGTCATGGCACGGCATGGCATGACACAGCACGATATGACATTTGCAATGACAAGGCATGCCATGGTATGGCATTGCATGGAATGGGATGACATGTCATGGCATGGTATGGCACAGTCGAGGAAGTTCGATGCCATACCATCCCATGCCCATGATGTGCATTCTAGAGCATCGAAGTATTAACTGAATGCACCCTGTTGATTACTAGAATACCGAAGTAGCAGAAAGTCTAGTCTCAGCGACGGGAACTAAGCTGAGTCCGCTGTGCGGAGTTACACGAATAGACCCCCAGTGTTCTATCTAGGTTGTCTCTGAGCATGCACATTATACTTTAATGTCGCCGTCGTTTATATAATTCCACTGCACTTAAGCAAAAGAAACTTTAAATATTGCCGCAGGAGTAATCAATACATTTCATCTGCGCCATTAGACATGTATGATGCGGCTCATGCCTCATGGAGAGATTGTATGGTGGCGGAACCCTTGGCCGCCTGGCAACTCATGTTGGCAGTCTGATGATGAATGTGAACAGCCATATTGTCTAAAACTTGGTGTTAGAATTATATTCTTTAGCAATGTATGTTGATAATAATGTATACTATCAATAGGTGGGGGTGTGCTAGCACACACGATCCTAGGCGTAGAGTACAACACGCATACGCGAGAGACGCGCTACTTGATCCTCGACCCGCACTACACGGGCACCGACGACCTCGCCACCGTCCTCGGCAAGGGCTGGTGCGCCTGGAAGAACTCCGACTTCTGGAACAAGACCGCTCACTACAACCTCTGCTTACCCCAGACCAGGCCATGCATTTAACTTACCTTTTAATAAATTTAAAATTTAGGTATGTTAGGATTGTTTGCTAAATCTTGTTATAATTCAAAGGCCTGTGATAGGTGACAGAACCTTTGAAATTCAACACCTCCGACCACCGAGCCCAGGTTACCGTCACAGTACTTAGACGGAACCACACATCAGTGCTCCCATCTAAGTACTGAGATGGTAATCCTCATAAATAAAGCAAAGTTTCTACGGTTGTGTGTAACATACGTCAATATATGAATATCCTTCCACATTCCAAATAACTCGAGAAGCACTATATTGATTTACATACAGTTTTCACTGTTACATTCTGTCACTTCTCAAGATGGTTTTAGGCTATAAATCATAACGCTACGTCATCAGTGGCCTGAGCTTTAAGCAAAAAGTTACGCAAAGCGAAGCCGCGGGAAAAAGGTAGTAGGTATGTTATAAACTGAGTTAACTCCCTGTGGATTTCAAAGTGGAAATCTTTTTTTTTCTCATAAAATTATTTCCTATGGTTATAAACTTAACTTCCATTTCCTTTCGAAGAATTTTCACAAAATTAGATAACAATTTTATTTAGCTTAACATTCAGGAGACTATTTCAAAATGTATCAAAAACTAGATTTTGCCCCCGGGCTTTGCGTGACTTTTGCTCACAGCTCAAACTCCCTTAAAACCTTATTCAGACTATTACGAACATAAAAAAAAAAATAGCCAAATCGGTCCAGCCGGTTTCAAGTGATGCGCTTACCAACAAACAGCATTTAATTTTTATTTATATAGTGACCACAAGGGTGTTGAATGTAGACAGACCGAAACTATTGTAGGTGTCGAACGCAATTTTTGTTAACTGTTAAATTAACGGCAAAAGAAATGTGCTTACCCCTGTCGGAAGCGGAGAAGACGTCGTCACATCTGTTTTGACATTATGCCTTCAGCGGTACGGAAGCACTGTTTAAATCGGAAGTACCCGATGCTGTCTTCCCATCTGGCGAGTGTGCTTCCGTTTTACTATCCACGGCCGCCAGTAAAGGGCATGGTTTGCTCCAACAGTCATGTTTTTTTTTTATAATCTTGAACTGATGTATCCCAGTAAAGTCTAAGCTTTGGAAAACCTCTATGAGATTCGAAGTTAGTTCGTTGTTCCACTCTACATTCATTGTTCAGGGATAATTGGTCAACACATCTACACTATGCAACAGGTGTCTTGCGATTGTCGGGGGACATAGCGTTGCTGAAGTCGACGCCCGCGAAGCGTCCACTCTGGCGGCCTCGGGCTCTGGCAACACGTAAGTTGCGGGCGATATTTCGCGCAGTGTCGCCCGATATAAATTTCGTGTCGGGCGACACCAGTTTCGTGGGATATTTGTCCCCTAGTGAATACAGGGGTTTAGTGTTGCACAGTGCCTGTAGAAAGTTCTAAATTCCATCTACTGATATGCCTAATTTGACGTAGCAAAGTGTAATCAAATGAGTACAGGCTAAGGTGCTGCTAAAACTACTGAGACCGCGCCTTGTGACTCTGCACTGCAGCAGAGTGGCACGTCATAATAGGTATTATTTTCATGAAATTGTACCTATGACGTAAACCGCACAACGCGGCAGCGGCGCTTCGCGGGGCAGCAAGCAATTCATATGTACGGTTTTGTGCCGTGCTACTCCGCTGCCGCATAGTGCAGTCTTACCTTATTTGATTGAAAAATAAGAGTATTGAAACGTGACTGAAGTTAAGCATTTTAATTTTAATAAAAGTGTTTTATTGTAATGTTATAAATTAGTGGAATTTATTGATCATTTATTTGGAGATAAGAATATTAATTTTGCATGTGTGTTATCATGAAGTACCAATTTTCAATTTACGCATCATCAACGTCTATAAGTCAAAGGTTTATACACATAATATTTGTATCAATGAGATGTAAATATAAGTTACAATGCATTGTTTATATTTTTACAATGAAATCTTTGGTTCAAATTTTTTTTAATAAAATGAAATGTTTCAATTTTCTTTTTTTCCCCCTATCCTATTAATTTCAAATTGTCTCCATTTACAATCAACAGTGAACCTCCATTGGTATAGTTCCTGTGATGCGACAGAAATATCTCCGTTCTAGTTAAGGTTCCATATTTTTTCTTCTGCATACTGCAGATACTTGTGCTAAAATAGAAATTATGTACCTACAGCAGTGTTTGCAGAAATGAATAGCAGCAATAGTGATTTGTTGAAACTATGGTGGAAATGAGTATCTAAGCCTAAGATGTTTCAGCTCGTGGACAGGAATTAAAAGATGAAATAATACAAACTCCTGTTTGAATTGATTATTTATTGTAGCAACAGCTTAATAGCCTATTGTCAACAAATTATTTCGAGTTAATAAATAATATTCTCATAAACACTAGATCACAGAGCAGACATCGAACTTACACTGAATAGAAATAAAATAAGTTTCTGTACAACATATTTGGGATCACCACCTACATAGTTATAAGCACACAAGGCAATAACTAACCTGGCCAATGATTGACGAGTTTATCAAGATGTGTCGCTTTTTTTTTTTAAACCAGCATGGGTTGCTGTGCCGAGGGCCTATGGTGGAGTCGACGGAGCCAAATTCACCTCTCCTGGCGAAACCGCGCTCATAAAGACCCTCTGCCCGCATATTTTCTTTTCCGTGTTCAATAGGAGGCAGCCTTGATGGAAGTATGACTTGTATTGTGTTCAATTCAAGGCTTACTTCCGATAATAATTTATTTTATTTTATGTGGTAACAAAAAAAACACCATGACCTATTTTTAATACCCTAATAATGTTTAACATAAAAAAGTTAAAAAATCATTACTTTAGATAAAAAGTGTTTTGTGGTTTAAAAAAAAACATAATCTATTTTTAATACCTTAACAATGCTTAACCTAAAAAAGTAAAAAAACATTCTTACTCGAACCCACGACCATGAGATTGGAACCTTAATATGCCGTCTCCTACACTCTACCACTGACCCACCAGAACTTATAGGTGACCAAATGAATATCCGATTCAGTTGACAGACAGGCCTTAACCCTTGCGCGTTTCAAGGCAGACTGCCTCTTATTGAACACAGAAAAGGAAATACGCCCCTGGCCTGGTTAAAGGATTTGGGAAACACTCGCCGAAAGACAGTTCCACACCCTAGCGGTGCGACAAAGGAACGATTTTGAGAGACAATTTGTTCTCAAAAGCCCAATATCAACAACAATGCAGGAACAAGCATGACACCTTATTTTCCCATGCTTATTTCGAAAGGTAAGTGGCGAATTTTGCGATAGTATGCAACATGTTGTCTACGAAATTATCTATTTCTCCATCTTAAAAAGTCCTACTAAATATTGGTAGAAATAAAGCTACACTAAGTGTGCCTATGTCCAGTCTCCTGCGTAACATTTCATCATTGCGCATCTCGAATGTCTGATGAAAACCAACATAACGTTGCACACAAAATACCTAAGCAACAATCGGCAGCATATCGTTAAATGCTGAGCGTGCTATGAATCAGGGACTGCAAAAAATTTTCACACATTTAATACCTTGTACACCGCTTTTAGGTACCTACATAAGTACTGTATCACATAACACATTACAGTTTAGTAATAAGGGTATAACCATATTAATATATTACTCATAAGTACAACATGAACTTTATGTTGTGTGAAGATAACTACAGTTTGAGGGCAGTGTTTGCGCATTTGTCATTCCTTCAAAGTCCCATAAGTTGTGGATAAAACGAAAATGAGACATCATTTTAAATAATTACTATGACGTTTGGAGTGTTGCAAGTTGGCAACACCACAGGTAGAGCTTATGCGTTAAGGTATGTTGTGTGTGTGTGTACACTAATAATTAATCAATTCATAGTGATACCGGGAACTTTACTTGACCCTGCAGTGCACGCGCGCGGACTCAGACTCCGCACTTTTACTATAATCGAAATATATTCTTTCGTTTTCATCTGACGTCCCTCGCGCCTTAGGTACCTTCCACCCGCAGGAAGGGCTTTCGCTTAGTTCAATCAGTCGCAAATTAGCGAGCCCAGTGAGTGTATGAGTGAGACTTGCGGACTCTGAGTCCGCGCGCTTGCATGGGTGTTATGGACTGCGGTGAGTATGTGTGGGTGTATGAAAAAAACAGACCCACTAGATATCAGTGCCATAATGGTAATTGTCTAACATTTGTTTGCCTTGAGCATGTAGATACGATAAATGAAAGAAAAATCGCCTTGTTTGTCAACAAAAAAAAATTATTCACGTAGATGTGTGCTTATGTTTATGTATCTTTTTCTTTATGACACTGATTCTAAGAAGTTCATTGTTTTAGTTCTTCTGAGTCCGCGCGCGTGCGTCCGTGTGACTTTTAGGTGTGCGTGTACTGCAGGGTTAAGAGCTCTCCTTCCGTTGTCACGTGACTCCATTTGGCCCTGGGGGCGCCATACAAGTGCAGGCGCGGGGAAGTGGGCTGGCGGACGAGGCCGCGCGCGAGTAGGGCGACCCGAAATTATCTTGAGATTTAGTTTTTGTGTTGTGCAGAATTTTTCCTCTATAGATTTACGAACTTGTATTATAGCTACATTTACTGTTTTGTGTTTCTGTATTGTCTCAACGGGTCCGAAGAGATAATCAACTTACCAAATCAACAAAAAATTACCGTCAATTCGTTAATTTAATATAGAATACCCTTAATGTTAGTTCTTCTAAGTTGCATTACAACTAACACTTAAGATTATTCTATCGATAAAAGTTGATAGTATTGTTATAGGCTTCAATCACTAGTTGTGTGAAGCATGCAATCCTCTAAGTCGAACGTCATTTTCCTCCGTCTTCCAAGAAACGGACAATAGTAAGCACCTAACTAACATAATTTTCAAAGAAATATAGTAGTTCACTCTACATGTTGTTATATATAACGGACCACACATAATGTGGTTAGTGAAATATCTCCAAAATGGTTAGGGATTTGGTACAATTTTCATGGCGATTTTTGTTAGAATAGTGTTAGTTGTTAAGTATGCCCTTATCAAAAAATGGTGTGTACACACTACACAATAATGGGAGAAGCCATTATTCTTTTATCCACGACTTATGAAACTCAGCAATATATTATGAATTTCAGTAAATCCGGGGGCACGGCAGCTACGAATAGTTACGAAGTCGGTAGTTACGAAGTAACTATTGGGTAATCTGTGACGGCAGTGCCCCTGCCAAGTAGAGCAAACACGTCCGTACCATCCTTTTCTCGATTAGTATTATAAATTCACAGGTTCACAGAAGAATGTGTGGTGTAAGGGGAATGTATTAATAGAAAGAGCTACTTTTATTACAACCTCTCATTCGGTTTTTTTTCTGTACACTACTGGGTTAAACCGAGAATTACTTTTTCCGAGATTTTGTACTGTGAAACGTTTTCACGGCTGACGCTTGGGAAGGAGTGAAAACAATAGTGAAGTGGACAGGACTAGACCTGACTTAAGCATGGATATTTGCGTTCCAACTTTTTAAGTATATATGTTTGAATTTTACTACCCTAATTATTTTAAAATATTTATTTAGTGGTTTCATCGTTTCATAATTCATTCAATGCAAATTATTTGGGTGCCAAAAGCATTTACAAAATATCTCCTTTAATGCATCCCTCCTGGGAATATTTTTTTTAAAGTGTGTTCTACAGAAAGGCAAAGATTTTGATCCGTAGAGCCCATCCTTCTCACTCATTTTAACCATTGGCGTTCCCACTTATTAAATATGCTTACCCCCCTGGCTTCCATGTTATTTTTGCTTTATCCTCTATGTAAATGCAAAAAACACAGGCGGATTTTTTTTAATCCAGGAAAAACAAAACACCCCAACCTTTTTTCAGAATTTCTTCTAAGCTAAAATTGACAATTCCCTTTTACATATCATACACCAAATTTTAGGTGAAGAACACTGCCACTGAGAAGCTGAACAACGTACGTACGAGGCCATTGAATCTTATCCACAAAAATAAAGAAAAACAAGGAACCTTCAGTCAAAAATGACAAGACGTTAGAATAATTTTTTTTTCTGTTTGAGTGCAGAATTCTTTGTAGGTGTGTTTCAAGTCAATGGAAAGGCCTTTTAATATCTATCTAAAATACTCTCTCTGTCTAATAAGAACAATTCTTTGAAATAGCGCTAGACGTATAAACTTCCGCTGCAACGGCACGGACCAGATAGGTCGACACGGCACTGTCGAGTAGGAATGCCAAGGGTTAATAAGAAACATTCATTGAAATATTACTATAGTCTTGTTTTTTTGGAAGACGGAGGAAAGTGACGTTTGGAGTGTTGCCAGTTTCTGGGAAATTTTAAATAGGCATGTAGTTGCTATCGATACTTTTATCGATTGATTAATTAATGAAATGCTGTAAACTCTAATATTTACCTAATTGTGGATTTAATTGACAACATATTAAGCTAAATCTAGCTAGAAAAATGTTAAGTTTAAGGCAGCGCCACAGGTAGCGCATAATATGTGTGAAGGTGTGTCGTGTCGTGTTCGTGTCGTGTAAAAGTCGATACCATTTTCATCGACTGCAATCACTAGTGGTGTTAAGCGTGCAACACTCTAATGTCAGTGAAACGTCAATTTACTCCGTCTTCCAAAAAAACAGACTATAGACGGAAATGTGCACCCGCGCGGGTGTTGTGAGATTTAACCGTAGTCGGACGCGTAAAACCCAAGCGGGCGTTGTGGGAGCCAAAGGGTTAATATTTAAACCAATATAACACACTTCTCACAGTTTGCACCAGCAGTACACACCCTGCGTGTACAACGCCCGCACACCCACGCTACACAGCCGAGCACGCTTCGCCCGTTCACACTCGTTACAATATCTCCAAGTCACAGTGTCGGACTTGCGGGAACTTTTTCTGGAAAGAAAGAATACCTTTTTTAATATAAATAAATATAAAGAGAAAAATGTTAATTTAGGCACAATACCACGAACAATCTCCCATCTGCCAAACTGAGCGATTTTTACTAAACCTTGAATTGGATATTCTGAGAGGTGATTGGCCCTATCAGCTGTCGACGGATTGTCGTCGCTTTCTGGGACACCCTGTATAAGTATGTCTCTATGTATTAATATGTAGTTTTTTATCTATGTTCATGTATGTATGTAATATTATAGTGTTATTTTAGGCGTCCAAGTTATCTTTGTTGTTGTTTTTTTTTAATTATTAGTTAAGTGTTGTTTCTTTAAATACCTACAATAAATGTTGTAATAGGGTGGTTGACCGGCACAGATTGCCTTATGCAAGAAGTCCGCCATTTGTTATATAGAATTTATATTAAACAATGAAGCATATTAAATAAAAATTAATAAAAAATAAATCTGCCCCACGAAGCTTTCCGACTCAATGAAAGTGTCTGCAAGCAAGGGAATGTGAGTTGTTACCCGCAGTTTGAGCTCGATGCGGTCGATCTCGCCGCCGAGCATGTCGACGATGTTCTCGCCGTGCTTCAGCAGGAACGCCTCCAGATCGTCCGCCGTCTCCACGCGCCGCACGTCCTGCGTCACACCACACCCGGCTTCACTAACTGCCGCCGTGCCAGCGCTGCAGCGGCGGCGGCTACAACTATTCTCATAGTCGTTTCGACCGACACTCAGTGAGGCGGGTATCAACCCGAACGGTTTAAACCCTACCACCTTGTAAGATAAGGAAAGGGAAGGATGGTCGGATAGTCACCCATCCAAAGGTTCATACTACATGAAACATGAACTCGATCAATGGTGTGAAAACCATAAATAATAAAACAAAAATAGCCTGGATGACTACTTCAATAACAATAGAACTGGTTGAGTCTATTACATAAATAAATTTACTTTCTCAGTTTATTGGTGATGAGATTATAGATTGAGAACATGAGAACTGAGAACATGTATATTATGCTTATTATGGATGTAGTAAAGGTGGTTATAGTGGATGCGGATGTACCCGTAGTTAAACCATGTTTGCGGAAGAGGATGTGAGATTTCTTACAAAATCAATTGAATTATCAACATTTGAAATATTTTTTTAATACAACTTTTTAAATAGTTTACACAAAGCTGTCGATGCATTTACCTCTTCAAAAAAGTTCAAAATGAGCTTGACTAGGCTTCATTACTTTTATCTATTATCTATCTACTCATCAATTCACAATACTATGCAATTAAATTAGCCAAAATAAAATCATTCGCATTTAGTGCGTAGTGATCGGTCGCCACGTCGCCGTCGTACGGCCGATGCGAGTAATATTAATCTCTTCACTTCCTAAATATTTAATATGCTTCCATGCAATTTTCGTCGTGCAAATATTCGCGAGTTTTGGCGCGCCCAGTAATGAAGTTAGGGGGCTTATTCCGAATGCTAACGCCTAATCGATCTCGCTTAGGCGAGAGCGAATATCGCTTAGCTCCTCTTTTGTATGACAATTCGTATTTCGTACGCACGCAAACTAATACGCAACGACATGAGAGTGTCGAGATATCGTCCGTGACGAGAGACGTCTGGCGGGAGGGTCTTGGCTGCCGCCGAGTCGGTATCGACTCTCGCTCTCTCGGCGATCGACGATACGTCATAGTGGCGTTCTTTTCATACGAAAGAGGAGCTAAGCGATATTCGCTCTCGCCTAAGCGAGATCGATTAGGCGTTAGCATTCGGAATAAGGCCCCAGAGCATTAACCTCTATGGGCTCTTGACATATAATGCAGTTCCCCATAAAACAGTACACAAGTGAGGATTCACTTATTTACAGCTGTCAAAATAATTGCTTACTTAAGACCTGCGAATATTTTTAATGTGTGTTCTATAGGAAAGGTAAAGATTTTCATGCGTGCAGCCAGTCTTTCTCATTCATTCTCGTAATAAATACTTTTTGCAAAAACAATTTTTTTTTGGGGTCGGCCGGTCCTCCCTGATTTCAATGGATGTACGCGATTTGGGGGCCGGCTGGCGCTTCCGGAAGCCAAGAGGTTAACAAAAAACTGCCATTAATTTGTGTGCATAGGTAAGTAGAGCGAGCAAGTAGAAAGAAATCTCTCTGCTCGGTAAAAGGACAAGACAACCCGCACGAGCCTGCTCCGAGTGGAGACAGCAGATTGGTCGTGCGTCGCCGCGAACGCTTGTGTGTGAGTTCATTGTTACTGCAATCTGTCTGCGAGCCGACATTCATCAACTTGTGTATTTGATATAGGTCTTGTATGGTAAGTGTCCATTGACAGTTCCATGTATTCTCTGTGATGAGATCTTGTGATGTTCTTAAGGTCTGTTGAAAGCTTTCCTAGGAGCCATCAATTCGTTTGCCAGCTTGTTTGGGCCCCTTTGGACTCTTTTTTTTATGCCTCAGTTCTGGCTTTCGCTTCCTTCTTTACAGTTGGAATCTCAAGGTCCCCATGTAGCTGATTACTGGTGACATGCCGAATATTCTTATACGCCCAAATATTTACGCGGAAGCGGAAACGTAAGCAGAGGTGAAAATGTATGCGGATGATGGTCCGCACAAACGGGAACGGAAGCAGATATTCGTATCGCTGATATGCACTAACCTCCAGTAGATTATTTAGATCTTGTCTCTCCAGGTAGGACCTTGTCAGTGCTCGTCCATCAAAATCAACTTCCGCCTGCAAATAAACAGATCTTAGACATCACTATGCCATGTACACTTCAAAATTCAGACATTAAAGGCGAAATTTCCTGAAATATATCAGAGGCTAGGTATACCGTTACTGGACACAACATTGCCACAATTGCAACATTGCCGCATAATTGCCTCGCTCGGCTGTGTTCTCCTCTATTCCAATATAGACAGACAGACAAACAATCCAAAGGGAAGTCTCCAGTACACCACCTTCTCGGAGGCGATATTGGCTGGTCGGAGCATGTGCTTTGGCATAAAAATATAATAATAATAAAACTTTTTGCCGTTAAGGGTTGCGCTCAAGTAAATATGGGTACTGTAATTTTAGTACCAATCACCCGATAAAGGCGTTGCATTATTTCTCCGTACAAATATTTACTTGAGCACGTCGAAGTGTACAAATATTTACTTGAGCACGTCGAAGTGTACAAATATTTACTTGAGCACGTCGAAGTGTACAAATATTTACTTGAGCACGTCCAAGTGTACAAATATTTACTTGAGCACGTCCAAGTGTACAAATATTTACTTGAGCACGTCCAAGTGTACAAATATTTACTTGAGCACGTCCAAGTGTACAAATATTTACTTGAGCACGTCCAAGTGTACAAATATTTACTTGAGCACGTCGAAGTGTACAAATATTTACTTGAGCACGTCCAAGTGTACAAATATTTACTTGAGCACGTCGAAGTGTACAAATATTTACTTGAGCACGTCCAAGTGTACAAATATTTACTTGAGCACGTCGAAGTGTACAAATATTTACTTGAGCACGTCCAAGTGTACAAATATTTACTTGAGCACGTCCAAGTGTACAAATATTTACTTGAGCACGTCGAAGTGTATAAAAAAAAGGTGAATGATTGAAATGCATAATGGAGAATACGGGCCTTGTAGCGTATGAGACTGCTGCCCATGTCCATCCCCTTGACGTCGTGGATGGCGCGAATCATGATGTCTCGTTCCAGCACACTGTTTATTTCGTCTAGCTGCTCTTGCGGAATTGATCTATAAAAAAAATATTAATTGTGAAGAAATAGGCAAACAGGTTTATTTGCTCGTAAACTTTATGTAAATGATAAAAAATATTCAAATATGGTGAAAATGTGTGTTCAAGCATATATCTATATCTATAATTATTATTATTTAAATATAAATTTTTTTTTTATAATAATGGTATCTATACATATATATAATAAAATCGTAAATGCGAAAAAAGTCTTGTACATTGAATATATTCGGAAAAAAACCAACCAGGGTTAAAATGATAAACTGAACATGTTAGAACAATTATATGAAACTCTTTATTGCACACAAATCGAAAAAGAACAGTAAATACAAAAGAAAGAAATGTACCGTGTGGGGCCGGTACTTTAAAAGAATAGCCACACTGCATCTATCCCCGTGTATGTCGTAAAAGGCGACTAAGGGATATGACTCCCTCCTTATATTACTAGGTGGTAGGGTTTAACCCGCCCGGGTTGGTACCACCGCCCTGAATGAAAGGTCGGTCGAAACGGCTATGTAAATGGTTTGTGTTTTCCATCCAGTTCAGTGTACCCGGCACGACCGAAGGGAAGTACTGACGTGGCACCGAGTTCACCCGGTGTTATGGGCTGACATCACGGATGTTGTAGGTGGATGGAGTCAACAGTGTCAGTTTCCATAAAAAAAAAAGTGAAAGCACAAGAAATACAGTTGTTACTTCAAGGCTTTTTACACAATGCACTACTAATGATTTGTTCCAGTCAAGCTTTTAACTTTATGTTTAACTCTAAATTTATAACTTGAGAATGGTGAAAAATTTATTTACATGCAGTTGTAAACAACGACGTCACACAGTGTCGGTAGCTCAGTGGTGTGGTCGGTCGGCTATCGATAATACCTGGGTGCGGTCAGTACTTGGATGGGTGGCCCCTCGACCGTTGAGGCTGACCGTGCTTTGGATTCCACATAAAACTGTAGGTCCCTTCCCTTCTTATCTTACTAGGTGATAGGGTTTAGCCCGCTTGGGTTGGTACCACCGCACTGAATGAAAAGTCGTTCGAAACGGTTATGTAAATAGTTTGTGTTTTCCGTCCAGTTCAGTGTGGCTGACATGACGGAAGGAAACCACAGACATGCCACATAGTTCACCCGGTGTTATGGGCTGACATCACGGTTGTTGTCGGTGATGTAGCCAGCCGTGTCAGTTTCCATGAAAAAAACTGGCAAGTGCGAGTCAAACTCGCGCACCGAGGGTTCCTTATCGCAATGTCATGGTTAGCTCCACTCACGTCATCTTTTTTTTTTTTATTTTTTTTTTATGGATGACACGGTTGGCTACATCACCTACAACATCCGTGATGTGAGCCCATAACACCGGGTGAACTTGGTGCCACGTCAGTGCTTCCCTTCGGTCGTGCCGGCTACACTGAACTGGACGGAAAACACAAACTATTTACATAGTCGTTTCGACCGACCTTTCATTCAGTGCGGTGGTACCAACCCGGGTGGGTTAAACCCTACCACCTAGTAATATAAGAAGGGAGTCATATTATCCCTTAGTCGCCTTTTACGACATACACGGGGAGAGATGCAGTGGGGCTATTCTTTTAAAGTACCGGCCCCACACGGTACAAACTATGGCGTGTTATGAAATGCTTCATATTAGATGTCATTTTTCTTATTTGTTGTTATATCGGCCATAATGACACATATTCTGTGAAAATTTCAACGGGGTACCTATTACGGTTCAAGAGATACAGCCCTCGGACAGACAGACAGACAGACGGACGGATGGACAGACAGACAGACGGCGTAGGCTTAGTAATAGGGTCCCGTACGACGGATACGGAACCCTAAAAACACGGAGAGTGTCAGAAGCGACCAGCCTCTCACAGCAGTTCATAAGGAGAGTGACGGATGGAGTGGATATAGGTAAGGAGAGTGTCGTCTAAACGTACCGTCCGACGAGTGCGCCCACGTTGGTGAGTATGATGAAGGAGGCGACGCATGCGAGCACGGAGCCCACCAGCAGGGAGCCGACCGCGTCGGGCAGCGAGCTGCCCGTGTACTGCGCGAGGGCCATGCAGCCGCTCGCGAGCACCACCCCGCCCACCGCGGCCGTGTCCTCCAGCAGCACCACGTTCACAGACGGGTCGGAGCTTCGCATCACTGCCCATCATACATAACCTTTCACTTACACAACCAACTGAAAAGTTGGATACACAAACGTACGTATCAGCTACACATAGACAGATGGGCAGCGGGCAGTGACTGCAGACAGGCGAGGGAGGCGATGGCGAAGCCGGATCTCCGTCTCACCAAGACGTTGCTCCGTGTCCAGTCCATAGAGCAAAGCTATAGGGATGCTTACTGGTCACTGTACACTTAACAGACACCTCTATGTAATTGGAGTAACGGACAGTCCACTGTGCAGAGCATGCCTGCAGGCGGACGAGACACCCACCCACGTGCTGCTGGAGTGCGAAGAGTTGGCAGACCTAAGGGCGAAGGAGCTGGGAGGCCCTACTACACTTCGAGAGGCGTGCCAGGACCCAAAGAGAGTGTGCCGCCTCCTGAAAGAACTCGGCTGGTTGGAGTAAGGCCGTAGGACGCGCAAAAGGCCTTCAATGGATCGGGCTTAAGCGCGGAGAACGAGTCCGAACAACAACCCTTTCACATTATCCATTTGCTAATGTAACCTTTACATAAGTACCACTCATCATAATTTTTTATGCTCAGTATTTTAGCTCGCCAATAAAGACCATCCGAGAAAATATACAGTAGGTGCTCGGTAATCAGGCGCTCGACAGTCCGGCACGCCCAGTAGTCCGGCATTTTTAGCCTCAGCTGACCCGCTCTATAATCCGGCACTACTGCCGGATTATAGAGCGGGGGGATTCGGGTGAGCATAGCAAAATTTGCTCTCGCGCTCAGTTCGGCCCCGACCTTGTCAGCGAAACTACGAGTCTGTTTTTTTTTTTTATGAATTACGTAGCACGCAGTGTGCCACATATGTACATACAATGCTTTATATCCCATACAAATCCAATAATCCGGCAGTTCCAGCAATCCGGCATTGGCGAAAAAATTTGGGTGCCGGTTTACCGAGCGCCTACTGTATTCGTATCCTATCATCAATAAAAATGTGTGTGACAACATGCTCACTTACCGACCACCTTATATCCCACACAAACAAACACACGCACGCACGCACGCACGCACGCACACACGCACGCACGCACACACACACACACACACACACACACACACAGCTGCTGCTTAAAACCAGAGCGAGAACTGAGGGCCTAGTCCGAGTTAACGTGACAGCTACGTAAACGTCAAATACCGATCGAATTGAGTTTTTATGTATGGGAGCACAATACGCTCACCACGGCGCCACTAGAGAGCTCCATACATAAAAACTTAATTCGATCGTATTTGACGTTTACGTAGCTGTCACGTAAACTCGGACTAGGCCCTCTGGGCTTTATGCCCTGCCTGACAGATGCTGCACCATGATGACCAAGTTTGTATTAAATATTAATTTAAGTCTAATAACTGTAAGGACGAGATGCCGTGCTAAAGGGCGACAGGATAGCCTCCTCTCATCTTGGCACGGTCCTTCCACCGAGTCGTGCAGCAGGTCGGTCTTTGTGCCTTACTTGCTGCTTGATAGTTATCTTGTCCGAATACTTTCCTACATGTGGTGGTCGATGTTGTGCTGCAATTTTCCAGAGTTATTGCAGCATAACACCGATTACTCTGCCTGCCCTGATTGTCGTGATACAGCGTGTGTGGTATGTAACTGTAAAATATTAATAAATTAAGAATGTATGCAATAATAATAATAGCTTAATAAAAGTCTTACAACTTGAGCAGTTGTAATCCCAAGGATTTGATGTAACTATTGATTGATGCATATGACATGTGAGCATAATTTATAGAAGGAATCAAACATCAAAGATGGAGCTCTAAATATATATACTACCTACTCACCATACTCCTTGAATGAAAGGTTGGCCTCTTTAGCACCTTTCCTAATAGCATTGATGGCTACCATCAACGTGACTCCTTCAGACACCACCGCTCCTCCCAGGGCCAAATACGCCTAAAGCAAAAAACCTGTCAAGTGAACCATGTTCACGTGTCGAGGGTCCCGTCACCACTGCTTTGCTCTCATCTAATTTTATTTTCCACGTGGGGCGCGGTCAGATTTTGGATGGGTGGCCATCCGTCAGGTCGGTAGAAATGGCTATGAAAACAGTATGTACGTGTTTTCCGTCTAGTTCAATGTAACCGGCACGACCATAGGGAAGTACTATACTCGACAACACCGCACAGACACTGACTGACTTATTAACAATGACTCTGTCTGTCACACACATGATAAATAGCATAAAGTCGAAATGTTGTATACTCCTGATAATCAATGATGAACAATCATCAATACACATAATAAAACTAAACTTTGCATGTCTGTACATTGAAAATATTTGCAAAAAACTATTAATTGGGGGATCGCAAACAGTGGACGGTGGCGTGGGCGGGGTGAAGGATGAGTAATAGAATGCATTAAGATCATTTCTGGAATACTTGTCTGGTTTTATGTTTGTTTTTGCACATATCACGTATACACTACTAAGTCAATTTGGATGAAGTTTTCAGAAAAATATAGGGCAATAACTTAGTGTGATATAAAGGCTATAAAGCATCACGCGATTATTCATATGAGGTTAGCAGTGGTCGGAAGTGAACGCAGTCGGAGAAAACTCACCACTTCGGTTTGCGTTCATGTGAAAAATACTTAATACGAAAAATACTCAACCGATTTAGGTTTCCAGCAGTATTATCTGTGATGTTTTGCAATTATTCACATTTTTGTAGTGAAGCACGTGAATGTAGTACGCGAACAGTTTGGCACTACCGGTCAGCACAATGGGATGACTTCCGATCCTTCCTGGGAGCCTACCCTTGGCACGACGTTTGCTTCTCTTCTCCAGACCCATCCCTGTGTGCCCAATCGGTCGTCGATGTGATCGCACAGGGTATGAATTTCTTCATACCTACCTCCACCGTTCCCATCGGCGGCCGCCATAAGCCTTGGTTTGATTGTCAATGCAGACTGGCTATTGACACTAAGAACAAGGCTTATAGGAAATGGCTGCAGAATAGGTCTGTCGAGAACAGACGAGAGCTCAACGTCGTTGCTAGGTCCTGCAAACGAACGCAAAACTTGGCCAAGTTCAGGCACGACCGTGGAATTGGCGCGAAACTTGCACGTAGCCCTTCGGGTAGCCGCGCCTTCTGGTCTCTCGCCAAATCCATCGGTCGGAATTTCTGCCGTCCAGCTACACCTCCGCTGGAACGTCCGGATGGCTCGCTCGCTATACTCGCGAAAGAAAAGGCGAATATCTTTGCACGCCTTTTCGCATCCAACTCAAACATGGACGACCTGGGCGCCAACCCCCCTTCATTACCCCATTGCGGGCGTATGATGGCAAATATTAGGTTCCACCCCAGAGTCGTCCATAAAACACTACGTGAGTTGGATATTTCGAAGAGTAGTGGGCCTGACGGCGTCCCGGCGATCGTCTTGAAAAATTGTGCTCTGGAATTGGCGCCAGTCCTCACCCGCCTATTCAAACGCTCCTATTCCTCCGGATCAATGCCTTCTTGCTGGAAGAGAGCTTCGGTCCAGCCGGTCCCCAAGAAGGGGGACCCAGCGAACCCATCGAACTATCGCCCTATTGCGATAACCTCACTTTTGAGTAAGGTTATGGAGCGTATTGTCAACTCAGCGCTCCTGACGTACCTAGAAGACTCTAAACTCCTCGACGACAAACAATACGGCTTTCGCAAGCAAAGGTCGACTGGAGATCTTCTAGCGTACGTCACGCATTTATGGGCTGAAAGGCTCGATGGTTTTGGGGAATCGCTGGCGGTCGCTCTGGACATATCCAAAGCATTCGATCGCGTCTGGCACCGGGGACTCTTAAGCAAGCTTCCGGCCTACGGTGTCCCTACAAAACTGTGCACCTGGATCTCCAGCTTTTTGAGTGGCCGGTCGATATTTGTCACCCTAGATGGTGCCTGCTCGGCCGACTACTCAATCAATGCTGGTGTTCCACAAGGATCCGTGCTGTCGCCTACGCTGTTTTTATTGTTCATCAACGACATGCTCTCGCTCGGCGAAATACACTGTTACGCGGACGACAGCACGGTGCACGAAGGGTTCATCAAGGACTGGAAGGGTAGAGAGGCCTCAGCAGCAAACGCGAGACGCGAAACTGTTGCTCGGGTTGACCAGGTTCTCGAAAAAGTATCCTCTTGGGGGAAGAAGAACTTGGTCAACTTCAACGTAGCCAAGACGCAAGCTTGTGCCTTCTCTACTAAGGCTGATCCGTTTCCTCTCCAAGCCACTTTTCAGGGCAGCCAAGTCCCCAACGATGGTAGTCTGGGTGTCCTGGGTATGGAGGTGTCCAGGGACGTTGGGTTTCGATCGTTCATAGAGTCCAAGGCGAAACTAGCGTCTCGAAAATTAGGAGTCCTTTACCGCTGTCGGCGATTTTTCACGCCGGTCCAACTGCTTACACTCTACAAAGCACAAGTAAGACCGGTGATGGAATATTGCAGTCATCTTTGGGAGGGTTCCCCTGAGTACCTTCTTTCAGCCTTGGATTCTATTCAGCGACGAGCCATTCGCCTCATTGGTGACTCCGTACTCACAAAGGACCTTCAACCTCTAAAGCACAGACGTATCGTTGGGTCATTGAGCCTGTTTTATCGGTACTACTATGGCCGCTGCTCTGACGAACTTGCTTCCCTTATCCCTCCTCCTCCTGTTCGCCTTCGCCAAACCCGCCATACTCTCGCGGAACACCCGTTTGTAGTCGACAGAAGAGTTCTTCGAACTGCACGATTCTCTAAATCGTTCTTGTGCCGCACTGCAAAGGTGTGGAACGGGCTCCCAGGAAATATCTTCCCCCACTCCTACAATCCACAGATCTTCAAATCGCGGGTTAATAGCCTTTCCCCAGCAACATTAGTCCACCTCCAAGCCGGACTGGCACCTCCTCGGGTGTGAAATTGGCTGCGCCTGAGGTTGCGACCTCGGACAGAGCCACCCAGTTCGGTAGCAATAAAAAAAAAAAAAAAAAAAAAAAAAAAAAAAAAAAAAAAAAAAAAAACAAAGTATCCGATTTTTTTTCGCAAAAAACCATGCCAAATGTTAAAGGAAAATTAGCAGATAGGTTTATTGAATATGGCATATTTTCCAAACATTTTGGACTATAAATACATGACAAAGTCCCTTCAGGTTTCAAAGGCTGCCAATATGTCAAGGAGAGAAAAAAAACACATTTTTGGCCCTCCTGAACATGTTGATCAAATAGGCTTACTTTTTTTTTGTCAGATAACAGCTGCGTTGCTTTGCTAGTTGTATTACAATTTTTTTCTATCATTTAACATAACAATTTGCAGCAGTTTTTTTTTCAGTTAAATGTGGGTTAACTTATTGGGTTCCACTACTTTCTAAAAACACTACTATTATCCACTTACCCAATAGAAGTCCTGCAGAGGCTGCGGATCCCAAATGCCCAGGAAGCCGTGGTAGAAGGAGAGCCCACTGCCCACACAGAATATGCCCACTCCGGAGATGAGGGACGACACGTAGCGCATATTTGTGTAGCCGTACGGATGGTAAGCGTCCGGATCCTGTGTGCATTTTAATTTTTTATTTTAAACAAGTTATAAAAGTGAGATAACTACCAACAAGGGCGTAGCCAGGATTTTGTTCAGAGGAAGGGGCAGGCAAGGGAAGATTTAATAATATGCATGCTACAAAAACATTTTTACTTAATGGATTTATTTCATTACACTAATACGATTTCTATGTCTTAACTACTTCGTGATTCGTCACAGGTCCGTTTCAGGACTCCGCCTGCAATTTGATCCCCATTTTCATGTAAAAATGTTCTGTGTACACCGAGCATACACAGAGCGTTTACACGGTTCTCTAGCATTGTTGACCTCAGCCACGTTTCAACACTGCGCTGTGTAGAGAAGGACATCTCTATGTTACTTGCTGTGCAAGCTGTGCATTTTTGGATTGCTTCTTTTGTTTCAAGAAATAATATTTCCGCCTCCTTTAACACTTCCGTAAGGTCTAGTTCTCTAAGGTTTTCCCTTGTTCTCCATAGTTTATATATACCCTAGTTCGGCTTCAGTATCGAAAAATTCTTAATGGCAGTATTGGCAGAAACTTAGTGTTCTCTTTTAAATCTACCAATGACATTTTCAATATTAAACTTTATATTGTTTTAGCTGAATAAATGTTTTTTTATCTTCCTTTCATGGTCGATATTTCCAAAAACTCGTGAATTTCAGTATTACGTATGGCTTGGAGGTCGACTAATGTTGCTGGGGATAGGCTATTAACCCGCGATTTGAAGATCCGTGGATTGTAGGAGTGGGGAAAGATATTCCCTGGGAGGGATATATATATATATTGCAAACTTGTTTTGATTCTCTTTACTTTCAGTCTCTGATCTAGGTAAAGGCCGCGGTACAATGAAACAACTAAAAATGAAAAATGTTACCTGATCGGACTTATATATTCCGTACGCCAGTATCAGCTGGTTAACTGTATCGGCGAGGGAATGTATACACTCTGAGAAGAGACTGTGTGAGCCCGTGTAGCACCACGCACACAACTTGAACAGGAAATTGCAACCGTTGCTGCAACACAACATCAAAATAATTAAAAGAATGCTTTGTTCTAGAAGTGAAGTAAAATCAATCTTTGCAGCTTGTCCATCGATTTACATACAGCAATGTACGTACGTATGTACGTATATCTATTAAGAAATCAGCTGCAGCATTCACATTTAAAATATATCTGTACACCACCTAACGGCAGAAAGAAGAAAATAAACAGATAAATAAATACATTGGACAATTAATCATCTGGAGGCTTACTGCTACCAGGCTTTAAATGTTTAACAGGCAATGTATAATTATGTCCTAGCCAGCGTCAGCATTGTCGTTATTGTGTAAGACAACTCACATGGCGACAGCGGTGAGGACGACCCTGCCGGACCTGCTCTGCAGCCCCGAGAGCTCCACTGTCCCCTCCTTCTTGTTGCTCATCTCTCGTCGATAGTTCCTTAGTCTTCTTTTTACTGTGAAAACATCTGAAACATATTGAATAGTTTATTTTTTCCTTTTTCATTTTATACTACAATCTGTGAGCAAACTGACAATTAATGGTAATAGAGTACCTCTTGAAAAATGTATTTAAATAGTCAATTTCCAATATCATCTAAGATAAAAACTCTAATACTCTCGGGCATGCATGCATTACTATGAATGCAGCTGGTCATTCATTGGTGACATACAATGATATGGTACTACACTGACCTGAGTTGCATGCACATATTAAAAAATGTAGTACTTGCTCCATACCCCCTTACCTTGCTCATATCTCCGCCTATCGATCTCCCGACGTAGAAGTTCCTTCTCGAGAGCATCTTTTGATCCCCAAACCTACAATATTATTTTGTAAGCACAGACAATAGAAGATGTTTTAATGTTGCATAATCAAGAAGCAATCTTCACTTTGTTGAAAATTGTTCTTCCAATGCCCAGAATAATCAGCCGGCAATAAAGATATATATTATAGGAACCCCATCATTTACTCCAGAAAGGTGGAATGGTGTTTAATATTTTGAGGTATGTAGTATAACACACTAAGTATAGTTAATAGTTTTTTTTAGATTCCGTAGCTCAAAGAAGTGAAAATGGTTAGGTTTTGGTGTGACTCATGCGTCCGTCCGTCTGTCTATCACGGGGTCATAACTTTTAAACCAGTTGATCATACCAAGTTGATATTTGGTACGAAATTAGAGAATATTATTTTGCATAATAACTAAGACATAATATTACAAATGTATTTAAAATTGCCCCCGCAGGGGGATCGACTGTAACATTGATATATTAAAAAAAATATTTCTATGGTAAGTGACATAATTGAAACCGTAATTTAATTTATTTTAGAATATAAATAAAATTAAAAATTTTCCAAATAAAAAAAAAATGTGTATGTGTGTGTGTATTCAAGTGGACGGAGGGGTACTTTCGTAGATAGAACGATTATCTCCGAAAGTATACAATGAAAAAAATCTACATATGGACAATTTATTGAATATTACAGGAAAACGCCGAGGGCGCAGAGTGCTCCACAGCGCCCCAGGCATCCGTGTCAGTGCGTTGTCGTCTCTATGTACGAGCAAATAGATACGGCTATCGCGCACGAAGCGGTGGAAGCACCACCGCACCGCCAGCGCCTTGGCGGGCGTAGTGGTGTTTATGGTTCGGTTGTAGATATCGGTTGTAGACGCACACACTGGGGTGAAAGAGCGCACGGGGCGGCACTAAATAAAAAAAATATATGTATGGATGGATAACAGATGGGCGAAATGACAAAATGCAAGGCCGCCGCGCCGTTTAATGTAATACTGTGGTAATACTAGGTCAGCATGATATGCGCCCTAGCGATTGCGCGCCCGGTTCCAATGATCCATTTGCAGTTTTCACTAGAATTGTACACAACTTCAATGATTTATTTACTGATACTGACATCTTTCACCTAAATAGATCAAAATGTGCTTTACATTTTTATAAAATCATTCGCTCATCTTCTATACGTTTTCTTTCACAAATAAATGGAAAAAATTATAATAGCAAAAAAAGTAAAAAACCACCTCCATAGTTTTGAGCAGTGGAAGCAAGCGGCAATTTATCGATCGACTACGCGCAGGTGACATTCGCTAGTTTTGCAAAACGCAAATGTGTGCGTGGAGCGTACAGGCAAGCGACACGGAGCTACTACGATGGCACAATATAGCTGCGATCTCTTGAAGACGGTCGCTCCTGTATCACGCGATACGCACACTACCATAGCAGCGGTGTCACATTTGAGTAATAGTTGAAGTATGATGTGCGAAGTCCAGAACTATTTTTTCCATCTACGGTCACAACAGATAAGCACCTAATGTGGTGATATAATAAGAAATAGACTTAGGTAACTGACATACTTCTTTAAATAAGTTCGAAACTGTGCAACCATGCAAACAATAAAAACAGTATATAGGGCTGTCGCTGAGCCCATAATTACCTATTGTCTAACAGTGTGGGGAGGTGCAGCTAACTTATCTAATCGAGGCTGAGCGCGCCCAACGCACAGCTCTAAAAGTACTTTTTAAAAAACCTGCACAAGACCTGCTACTAGAGTCTGGAATGTCGAAAAGTCGTCGCATATCAACAAAACTATACTGTGCAACAAATATTTTAACAGACCAACCTTAACCCTCTGAGCAAACCCGATACACTCAACTGACCAGCCGAAATTTACCGCTGAGCAACAGCGATCTATTAATCGACTTGACGTCCGGAGTTGGTTTTTTATTTCTTACTCTGTCAGCTTTGAACTTAGGGCTATCTCTGTTCCTCTAATGAATACTTGAGTAATGAAAGAACGCAACAAAAAATGTTCGCAGCGATGGTGTCATATGCGTGGTCCATGAAACAAATATTTGCATATTCGCTGGAAGTTCGTACCGTTCTGTGTGCGCGGTAAGTGGGTTCTGGTAAACATTTTTTCAAGAAGATGTTAACAGAATTTGACGCTGTTCTATTAGAAATGTATTATAGTTATATTCTAAAATAAAAAAAAGATATGTTGTCACTTTACTTTTCAAGGTATCTTCGTTCTTTCCTTCGTACACCCATAAAATTTGATATCTAACCTTACCTATTTTTTATTAATTCCAATTGAAAACTAATTAACTCAAACCTATATCATATGAATGATAATTTTATCTAGATTGTAATGAGGTGCAAATTAATATGGGTCCCGAAGTAAATATTAGAGTTATGATTTTATAATTGAAAAGTGCGGAGAAAGTTGCGCGCGGGTACCTTTGGAAGTTTGCTCAGCGGCTTTTAAAAAAAAGTCGGAAATTTGCTCAGAGGGTTAATAAGAAACTGAGAAAATCAACAAACAAATCGACTTCACACAACTTTCGCACAAACATTTAATACTAAGTATATATATGATATACATATTACTAAGGAACCACGTATATAACAAATCTAAAAAAAAATACTGCAATTTTCAAGACAAAACAGGTAAAAGTCGCACACAAGAAATTATCTCCTGGCTGAAAACGCTAGATTACGACGCTACTGAAGATTTACTTGCTGTTTTGTGTTATTACATGTAACACACTTGCGTGATTACAACCATGCTATATAAGTTTTTTTTTTCAGAATCACATTTTTTGTCATCTTGCGTAACTAATCGCTGCAGCGAACATTTCCGATATTTTACAGAGATTAGCGCGCGCCGGCGCCAACACCTGAGCGGTTAATGAAATATGACTACCGGTACGAAGCCTGGGTGCCCGAGTCCGACTCGCACCTGACCCCTATTTTTTTTTACAGCAAGTTTAATAGATTACATCAAAGAACAACCGGCAAGACATTTAGCTACAGTTACATTTATTTAATTGATTATGGAATTGCTGCAGTTGAAAATGACACACTAAAGCAACAAGAGTAACAACCTCTATAGCTTTAGCCTCGACATCTTTGCGATAGTAGACAGTGATGGGCGGCTCCGACTCGTAGGGCGAGCGACGCAGCACCTTGGGCAGGGTCTCCAAGTCCGACTGCTTCAGCAGGTACTCGGTCATGGCGCGCAGCGGCGTAATGAAGTTGCGCTCCGTGTACGACGCTGAGAAGTCGATCAACAGTCGCTTGCGAGCTGCAACCGACCAACCACAGGATCACAATCACCATGCTCAACAATCATTATACTATTGAAGGAGAAATATTTTATTGTTCTCTTTATTAAACCATAAGATAAAGAGGTATAAGCAAGCAAGAGGACATTTCAAACTGAACTTGTTCAAAATTTAAAACTCCAGAATTTTCGCATGGAAGTAAATTGCCACTAAACTGCCGAACTAAGGAGATGACATCCTAATAAATAAAAATAGGAAATATGTAATGACCGACCTATGCGCCGGTCTGTGCTGTGCTGCGATTCTATGTTCGCTTATCAGTAATAATGTTCTAATGCGACGACGTCTAAGCCACATGCACTGGGATGTATGCACTCTTTGCATGCGAACAACCGTGTGTAGGTCACGCTGAGCTACACGGTTTCAGTGTAGCCGACATGAAATGAAGGGAAGCACTGACATGGCACCTAGTTCACCCGGTGTTATGGGCTGACATCACAGATGTTTTCTTTTTCTTAATTTTTCAGGAAATCAACAGCACAAGTTATACAGATTATACACTTATTAATGAACACTTACGATGGCCTATTAAAGATTTCCATAAGAGATTACATTCTTACGGGTTAGGAAACATAACATATGAAATATAAGAAAAAGGAAAAATAAACTTTAACCAAAAGAATAACAATGAGAAAATGTTGTAGGGGATGTAGCCAACCGTGAGTTTAAAAAAAAATGTGTAGGTTGAGTTAAAAGATTTATTATTTTAATGAAATAATTTTTTGGTGGAGATTTCGGAGAAAAAATTAAGATTGTGTCGTGCAAAATGACAGGCGACGGTGCTGCCACTCAAGTAAATATCTCCTAAACAAAGCCGTAACTGGAAAAAACAAGCCATGAAGCTGTAGTTGATTTTGATTATGATATTCTAAGATACTGAAAACAGTTTTGAATTGATTGCTCAGTTTATGCACAATCATTATAACGAATTACGGTGGCCATCGAAATCCGTTATAATGATTGTGCATAAACTGAGCAATACAAAACTGTTTTCAGTATCTTAGAATATCAGAATCAAAATGAACTACAGCTTCATGGCTTATTTTTTCCAGTTATGGCTTTGTTTAAGAGATATATATTATTTACTTGAGTGGCAGCACCGTCGCCTGTCATTTTGCACGACACGCTCTTAATAAAGAAACAGATTTTCCATACAAAATATAAAAAAGTTTTTAAAGCACCGAAACATTGATTTTGAATAGAAATGTATGCAAAAATGGGCAGCCTCAACATTAGGTTAAGGTTAATTTATAGAAGATGTTGAGTGTAATGAAGCATCTTCTCTACAAATTAACCCTGGTAATTTTTTTTGTAATCACCAAAACCAAGCCAGCCTTTTGCAAAAATTTGCATAAGATATGAAACAAAAAATATTAAATAAAAGATGAAAAGGTTATTATGGCTGTGGGACCAAATCTGTAAGGAAAAGTCTGCATTTTCCCGCAAGAGAGGCAGGAATAAAGGTGTCCGGCCAAAAGACAGTGTCGTGGTGGAAACTGATGTCATGGTCGAAACCGGGGTTGAGCCTAAAACTGGTTGTGGCTATAACACCGGTGCACGGCATTTTGCAAACGGTGTTGACCGAACACCGGTATTAAACCGGTGTACCTGTTTTTGGAACAGGCCTATCCTCCCCCTCTGCTCCGCTCTTCTAAGCCAAGCCAAGCCATTAAATAATATCTTATGTACAACAATTTTCATAAAAAACTCCTCCCTACCCCCAACCCCCCCCCCCCCCCCCCCCCCAGCAGAGGAACAGGGGGTAAATCAATACCCCTTTCAGTCAGTCAGCGTGTAAGCGTCCACTGCTGGACATACGCGTCTCCAATTTTCCTCCAGTCCTCCCGGCCTTCAGCGGTACGGAACCACTGCTTTCCGCCGACGCACTTGATGTTGTCGTCCCACCTGACGGGTGGTCTTCCCACACTCCGTTTTCCTGTCCACGGCAGCCAGTGTAGGACACGGTTACTCCAACGGTCGTCATCCCTTCGGCTGACGTGTCCAGCCCACTGCCACTTGAGCTTAGCCACCCGGTGTCCAATATCGACTACATTCGTGCGTCGGCGGAATGCCTCGTTACGCACCATATCACGTAGAGATATTCCTAGCATGGCTCGCTCCATTGCCCGCTGGGCAACTTTCAACCTTCCTTTGGACAACACCGACCGTCAGTGTCCACGTTTCACACCCGTACGTCATAACCGGGAGGACACACTGGTCATATATGCGGGTCTTTAAAATTTGCGGAAGGTCAGACCTCAGGGCGAATTTTTCCTTAAACTTTCCGAAGGCAACCCAACCCAGTTGAATTCGTCTTTCGACCTCCTTTAGCACACCTTGTCTACCAAGCTGCAGAATTTGACCGAGATTTACGTACTTACTCTTCAACCTGTTCGATCACTTCTACGTCAATAACAATTTGTCCCCTGTCATAACCTCGGTCGCCATGACCTTGGTTTTGTCCCGGTTCATCTTCAGACCCACCTTCATCGACGCTGTATAAGGGTCTTCCGGCATGATCTGAAGCTGATCTCGGGAATTTGACAGAAGAACAATGTCATCAGCGAAAAGCAGATGACTGAGATGATCTCCATTTACGTCGTTACCCATGTTGTCCCACTCAAGCGTCTTGAACACATCTTCTAATGTGTTTGTGATTGAAGCTTGTGTGAGATCACATCCCCCTGCCTTACACCTTTACCAAGGGTTGGGTATTTTCATGGAGCCTCAGAGTCATCGTCGCTGACCGATACAGATTTCGGAGTACCTCGATGTAGCGGTGGTCGATTCTTTACCTCAGGAGGGAGTTTTCGATTGCCCATTTTTAAACAGAGTCGAACGCCTTCTCATAGTTGACGAAAGCTAGGAAGAGCGGCTTGTCTCACAGTAAATATGGGGTCCATGGTGCCTAAATCTAAATCCAGCTTGCTCACGAGGCTGGTACTGGTCCAGCCTCTGTGTCAGCCGACTCGTGATGACTCTTGTAAAGACCTTGTACACGTGGCTAAGAAGTGAGATAGGTTGATAGTTTTTCAACTTCGCCCTATCCCCCTTCTGGTGAAACAGGACAACGACACTATTTCGCCATGCGGCCGGAACTACACCATTTTCAAGAACTGCACTAAACAGTTTCTGCAGTTCCTTTAAGATCGGTCGTCCGCAGGATTCAGCAGCTCTGTCATTATCCCGTCTTCACCTGGAGCCTTGTGTTTTTTGAGTCCTTTCAAGGCAGCCTTTATCTCATAGACACAAATCTCGGGCAGATCATCCGTTTAGTGTCTAGTGACCGGCGCACGCCTATCAGAGTCGACTGGTTTGCTTGGACTAGGGGCAGGAATTGCTGCGGAGTACAATTCACCATAAAATTCCTTAACCACCTCAAGTATATCCGGCTTTCTTGCGGTGACTACCCCATTCGCTCGCTCGAGTTTTGAAATTTGGTTAGCGCCGGCAGACAAGGCACTGTCAAATACTTTGCTGCCTCGATTTTCCTCTACAACGCGCTCAACCAACTTCATGTTCTCTCGGCGAATATCACGGGCTTGCTTATGATCTTGTTGAGGTTCCTGTGCACGACACTGCTCCGGTTCTACAGTTTCATATTCTGTCGTGTTTCCAGGAACCTCAACGTCTCTGCAGATAACTTGCTACGGGGTGCCTGTCGTCTTTTGCTGAAGTGCTGCTCTGCAGTGTCCGTTAGTGCGGATACGAAGCCCGTATACACCTTGTCGATGTCGGCATTCTCATCTTGTGGCGCCAAGCTAAAAGCATCCTCGAGTTTGACTTCCAAATTTTCGAGCGTCTCGTCCGGTATGTAGCTTGGCCAACGATTTGTGGATGAGTTTGTGCCGTTCCATCTTGAGGTTTAGCTTCAAAGTACCTCACACTAGTCGGTGATCGCTGCCAGTATTGAAGCGGTTAAGGACAGTAACATCTATACACGTTGATTTACTGTCCGCCAGTATGTAGGCGATCTTGTTTCTCGTACAACCGTCAGGGCTAGCCCACGTCCATTTCCTTTTCTCCTTTTTTACGAAAAAGGTATTCATGGCGTGGAGCTGGTTGGCCTCGAGATAGTTGACCAACATCTGGCCGCGACGATCGCTGACACCGATACCGTACGGACCTACTGCTCTGTCTCCCTTCAGAGGCTTGCCCAGTTTGGCATTAAAATCTCCCATCACGTACTGGAAGTACGTGATGGGAGATGGGAAGGCCATAAATCGCCACTTTGGCCAAATGTGGCGAGTCTTCTGCTCTCGTCAGCCTTAGGATTGTAATACTTACAGAATTACGCACCTAACTTTCCAGCATACACCGCAGGGAGGTTTGAGTCTGAAATTCACTCTGCTACTACTTAACCATCGTGCGATGGGGCAACATTAGCAGGAGATTGATTCAGTCCCCCCTTATATCTCCTTATGAACTTCTTATTTGTAATATTGAAATAGTGCATACAGTCCTTACCGGAAAGAAGAAATAGTGACAAGGATTGAGAAAGGGATGCTTCGGTGGTTCGGTTATGTTGGAAGAATGGATGATAGGAGACTAACGAAAGAAATTTATAAAGCAAAAGTGAGTGGAAGCGTCGGGAAGGGTCGCCCTAGACGCACGTACCTGGACCAGATCGGGCATGTACTCAAAAAGGGGCAAGTGCGTAGTACCCGTAACCGACGAGCATGCATGAAGAACATCATGGGAGTGGAAGAGGCGGCAGAGGTGTGCCAGGATCGTGGCACGTGGAGATCCGTTGTCTCTGCCTACCCCACCGGGAAACAGGCGTGACCCTATGTATGTATGTATGTAGTCCTTACCGGGAGGTGGTTTGTCACACAACTTGTTTTTTTCCATTGTGATGGTGTTCACTTTAGAGTCAGGTCCGAATTCTGCCTTCAGATTAACGTCTTTAGTTTTGATTTCGACATCCACACTCTTACTCTCTTTCGTTTTATCGCGTGCATTCTTTGAATCAGTACTTTTGACCAAATTCTTTACGTCCGTGTCGCTGTTTTTTTCATTGTATAACGGCGAACTGCAGGAGGCGCTCCGGACGCTCACGAGTGCTCGACAAGCGATAACTGTTTTCAGAAGGCGAGGCAGCGAGGCCTGCGAGAAGCCGGACGTGTACCGCGCGACGTCGATGTAACCGAGGCGCAGCGTGCGGACAGGCAGCTTCGGCCGCCGCGCCAATTCGCTGCAGAGCAGCCGCGTCACGCCGGGCGAGGCCCACATATTGTATCCAATCTATTTACACTAATTCATCGGCTGCGATGGGGTCATGGCTCACATTCACTACTCTAAATTCGACTTGTGTTATGAATTTTCACAATCCAACGTTCGGGTTATCCAAAATCCACAATATTGGCAAAGTGTTTCAAATTCTTCTAAACGTAAGCTAGAACCATGAAAACAGTTAGTAAAGGTTTAAGTTTATATATTTATATTATATTCATGTGTTCTTTCTTTACGAATAAAAAGAAAGAAGTGTACTCATCTACAAAACACTAAAAATTCAACTTGACTTCGTTGACACTAATGACACTGGACTAGTTGTTGTTGTAGTTGTCGTTATTGTTTTCGCCATAAATAGGCAGGCAAAGATCATTTTACCATACAGCCAATTCGCTATTTTCTTCGCTAGAATGGGACAATGGACTATAGATGGTGCCTCTCGCTCTCACAGCAGTGCGCGGTAGGTAGGTAGGTACCAGGAGAACATAAGTTTACAACTGGTGAATCGTCATCAATGTCAACACTAGAAAGGGACAAAGGACTAAAGATCGTGCCTCTCGCTTTGACCGTTTTTCGACCGTGGGTAGTAGGTTCATGCTACAAAGAGACACTCGTTATTTATAATAAATAATACCTTTGCCTCTCCCAAAAAAGGGATAAAAACAATAAAAAATTGGTTGTCTGTAAAGTCGGTTTACGGACGATAGTTTTACGTGATGACGTGAATAATCGTAGTACATAGAGCAAAGATCAGTAATTCTATTTCCAGTAGTAAGATTAATCATCTTGTGACTGGCCATCAATAAACTTCTGTTGTCTGATCTTGACAGTTTTACTTCAAGACTATACCGATTGTGCCTCTCTATAGCTTGTTACGCGCTCTCGCTTGCACACACAGGCTCAGATGGAACGTGACACTTTTTCGTGTGTCCAGCCGGTGTTCATCAATTTAGAAGACGTGACGTCATCACGTCAAAAAAAATCAGTTGGATAAATTAGATTCTCTTTGATCCGTCACTGGATACTGGCAGTAATAAACGAATTTCCTATTCGTTTCATTGACACTATTTAAAAAAAAGAAGAAGAAGAACTTGCTCTCTACTCTATGGTTCGAAGGTTCGAAGAAAAGAAAGAAAATACAACACAACTTTATATTTTGTACAAATCAAATCAAACGCGACAAATCCTTCGAGCTTCGATCTAATCTCGATCTAATTTGCTAAAGCGGTCGGTCACGACTGTAAAATAGTTCAAAATGCCAGCGCACAATGTAGAATGCTACGGATTGGTGAACCCGCGTTGGGGAGGCAGCATGCGACCAGCCCCAGTATGCTCCGGCGTGGATAGCGGCGTTCACATCTCCACGAGCTGTTATCACGGCTACGAACGCGTGCGGCAGACGCCGATGCAACCTCCAAACCATGACGTCCAGCTCATGGAGCTCGACTGCGAGATCTCTACAGTCTCTCCACAAGCTTCACAACAGCCGTCCGGCCACCCGAGGAAGCGCAGCGGCGACGAGCTGGAGGCGCGTCGGGTGAAGCGGTTACGCGAAGGTGAGCACGCGTTTCTTTTTCTCGCTTGGAAGCGCACCGGAGGTTTGCTAAACTTGCCACCGCTCTCTACATGTGGCATTGGATGCATCGGTGCTCTTCCATTCCACTACTTATATTTATCGTAGTTCTTCAATGTTGCAAGTGGGAAGTCTCACCTGTCTCATTCACAGGCTTAGGAAATCATTGTTGACTCTTAAGGCTAGGTTACACAGTGCGAGCTAGCGTGCGAGCTGGCCTGGTCAGTTACTGCTGTGCAGCTACTCGCACCGTATGACCACATAATACGAATTACTGTCATATGCGAGTGGGTCAGTAGCTCGCATGTGAGCTACTACATTTTTTGTTTTCGGTCGCCACTCGCCTCCCCCACCACGCCACAACAAGCAGCTCGCACGCGACTCGCACGTTCTTTGCGGAAGGAGTTACTCGCACGCACGCCGGGTGCATTCTCTGGGCACGTGTATTTTTAAGCGCAAAGTATTTTTGTAACCGATTTTATTACAGTATGTACCGTGATCTGTTGTGTATTTTGTGACAACATCATTGCAAAGAGAATATAATCTGCATCTGCGTCCGACAAATCTCAACTCAACTCGCACATGCGAGTACACAGGTGTAGTAGCTGTCTACTGTCATGGCAGCAGCTCGTCTAATGTGACCGAGCGAGACGAGTCGAACTACTGCCATACCAGTGCACAGGTGCAGTAGCTATCTACTGTCATGGCAGCAGCTGGCATAGTGTAACCTATCCTTTAAGCGCACGTAATGGTTTTTCTGCTGGCTTTTAGGTTTTATTGCTGTTTTGCTGTGAATTACATTTGAAATAAATTTTGTAGATTGTGAGCGTGGAGCAAGTAGGAACATTTTCAATGCTGTATGCAACATTTTAGTGTTAAAGTAGAGTAGTGTGCATGTCAATGTAGACATTATGCAATACATCATCGTACAATTCAAATCAATTTTGCCAATGTAGCATACATTGGCAAAATTATAATGCAGTACATTGACATGAATATTTCAACTATGTTACTATATTATCTTGTCTAAATTAAATTAAACATTTTCTCATTTAACCCTTCCAGTGCGTAATTATTATTTTATTCATTTATTACACATTGTATACGTCAGAATATAAAAACATATACCAATTAAATGGAGTTTCCACAAACAGCGGCGGGGCAAACCCAGGCTACCGATGGCCTGGTCCCAAAGAGAGAAACCTCTGGACTATGCGCTCAGTGCCAAGCAGGCAGGCTCCCTTCTGGATCTGGCCCTTGAACCAAAGCGAGAGCCTCTCAAGGTGGTCGTCGAGGCTCTTCGCTATTAGCCCATCCGCCGATAGGACTATGGGCACAAGGATTGTCGAGTCGACGGGCAACATTTTGGTAACCTCGTGCTGCAGATCCAGATACTCTATCACCTTTCTGCTTCGAGGTTACCATCATGCGGCACGGCGACATCGACGAGCGTTGCGCGCCTCGCCTCCCGGTCCATTATCACAATATCAGGTCTGTTCGCGAGAATAGTCCTGTCTGTGATTATGGACCGGTTCCAGTAGAGTGTGACACGACTGTTCTCGAGAATTGGCTGTGGATTGTTATTATTGTTATTATTGTAGTATAACTAGCAGTTTTAATCTGATGCTTGGACTTTGTATGTTGAGTGCACTTGATTCTCACTTATATTTGTGTAAGTATTGCGAAATATTTTTTTCACTATAAAACACGCAAGTGCAAGGTTTTGGAAAGTGATAATAGAATTTAAAAAAAAGCTAGAGTCATGCGCGCTTGAAGGGATAAATTAAGTAGGGATCACCATAATTTGCTCCACGTATTTATATTATTATGTAGGTACTAATTGTAATTTAATGCTATTCTTGAGTCCTAACTAATCCTCGCTGTGTTCTATCAGCTCTCTGAGGCAACTTTTCGTTTACAAAGCATTCTTCCAATATGCACCAAAAGTTATAAAAGAATAGGTTTTGAATCACCTTGAATCATGTGTGCATGATAGAACATAGCTCTTGAAATCAGTATTTGATGCATATTTCTTGAATGGTAATATGGTAATATGCAATAGTCGCCAGTTATCTTGTTATTGTGAAGGTACCTTAGTCTCACACGGACAAATTCGGGTGACTACGAGACGTGTATCTTATCATTACTATGGTTTTGGATCAATCGAGATTTTTACAATAAGGTTCAACATTGAACCGTGTAAGTTGACTGTTCGCAAAAATTATGCGACATCATCATGAAGGTGCAAGAGAGCGAAAATTTGGAGATAATACGTAACGGTCCAGTGGCGTAGTTGGTTATCGCGTTGGCGGCTCAAGCCAAAGACCCAGGTTCGAATCCTGGCCGGGATGTATTTTTGCCAATGATTTTCGCTTTGCATTTTTTTAATAAACATACCATTCTATATACTTTGTTGCTGTTGTTGTGTTTGTTTAATTTCTTCGCCACTTCTGGAGCTAAAAATACCGCTGAAGACCCTTGATGAAATAGAAGAAGCAGTGGAAAACCTCAACATATGTATACAACAGTCAGCGTGGGCTGCAACACCTACCAAAAAACTTTCAACTGAACATACCAAAAACTATCCTCTACAAATTCGCGAAATGATCAAGGAGCGAAGACGCCTAAGAAGAGTCTGGCACACAACTCGCTCCCCAGATGACAAAAGAAATTTCAATCGATGTTCTCGACAGGTTACATGTCTCACAGAGGAAATAAATAATGCGACCCTCCAACATTACCTAAAAGGTCTAACTCCATATGCAAGTTCAGAATACTCATTATGGAAGGCCACAAAACACCTCAAAAGACCGAATCAGACAGTGCCCCCTCTGAGAACATCAACAGGTAACTGGGCTAGAAGTGATCAAGAGAAGGCTGATTTATTTGCGGACCACCTAGCCCAAGTTTTCCAACCGCACCCCGGAGATGAACAATCTGAAAGTGAACAAACCGTGCACCGTTTTCTGGAGTCATTTTATCAACTGTCACCCCCAATTAAACATATTTCACCGAGAGAGGTGCAAAAATTACTGAATAACCTTGAATCGAACAAAGCTCCGGGATATGACCTGATAACAGGAAAGCTGCTGAAAGAAGTACCACACAGAGCAGTCATGCTAATAACAGCTATATTTAACGCAATAATCAGAACAGGACACTTTCCAGGACAATGGAAAATCGCACAAATAATACTAATTGCCAAGCCTGGGAAGCCCCCCAACGAAGTCAAGTCCTACAGACCTATTAGCTTGCTTCCGATTTTGTCAAAAGTGCTGGAAAAGGCCATCCTCGCCAGACTCAAGCCATTAATACGTGACATCATTCCAGAACATCAGTTTGGCTTTCGAGAACAGCATGCCACTACAGAACAAGTACACAGAATTGTGAATACAATTTCAAAAGCTTTAGAAAATAAGCAATACTGCTCGGCTGCATTTCTGGATATAAGTCAGGCTTTTGACATAAGTATGGCACCCTGGTCTGCTATATAAGCTGAAAAGTGACTTACCACAGGCCTTGTATATACTTCTAAAGTCATACTTATCGGACAGATGCTTTGAAGTCAAATTCCAAGATGTAACCTCAAAACTCTACTGCATACGGTCTGGAATTCCTCAAGGAAGCGTACTCGGTCCAGTGCTATACATACTGTACACAGCGGACTTGCCGACTACTCCAAACACTGTCACAGGAACCTTCGCAGACGATACAGCAGCACTGGCAGTCCATAGCGACCCCGGACAGGCTTCACGTTACCTCCAAGAAAACCTTGCTCAAATGGAGACGTGGTATAGGAAATGGAGAATTAAAGCCAACGGCGAAAAATCTACACACATCACATTCACTCTGCGAAGAGGGACATGCCCGCCAGTCACCCTAAATGGAGAACAAATACCCCAAGCGGAGGATACTCGATATCTTGGGTTACACCTGGATCGTAGACTCACCTGTCAAAAACACATCTGGACCAAGAGGAAGCACCTTGACGCCAAACTGAGAGGGATGCACTGGCTAGTTGGACCTCAATCACAACTCCCAAGAGACAGCAAAATGGCTATCTACAAAACTATATTGAAGCCTGTATGGACTTACTGTATACAGCTCTGGGGAACAGCAGCCAAGGCCAACCTTGATATTATGGAACGATTTCAAACAAAAACACTGAGGAGGCTCTTCAACATTCCCTGGTATATTAGTAACAAACTAATATACCAGGATCTCGAAATGATGACAGTACGAGAAGAAATCCAAAACCACACCATAAGATACAAAGACCGCATCGAGTGCCATCCGAATGAAACGGCAAGGCACCTCATGGGTTCCGACAGCGTAAAGTTCACCAGGTTAAAAAGAAACAGCGTCCCAAACCTGACCTCAGGATTTTAATCCAAACAAGAAGTGGGTAATGGGGTCAATGGACCTCACCCCAGTAAGAGCCAGATCCCAGCGTGAGAAGCAACCAGCATCACTGCTTATTGCGGCTGCGGCAGCAGATTGCAGTGGAATCATGAAAGAAAAAAAAACTTGTGTAGAAATGGTGCGTGAGAATAAAGTCTTAGATAGCTTCTTTGTTGACAGAATTATCCATTTGTGGTGGATAAAGGGTAAGCGCAGGGGCATATCGAGGCATTAGAACCAAAGGAACTAGCGTGGAAAAAATAATTTTATAGGAAGGCACAATTACTATCATAAAAATTTATTCTTCAACTTTGAATTAAATCATACAAACTTATCTTACCTTATAGTGCACTGACCTTTGTTTTCATTGAAAATTGTGATTTGAACATTGCACCTTGCACGTGGAGATCCGTTTTCTCTGCCTACCCCACCGGGAAACAGGCGTGATGCTATGTATGTATGTATGTACCTTACAAATATATGTAGGGAGGTTACATTTTTTTTTTCATTTCACACACTCGCGAATGCAAAAAACCTGCTATAGTACACATTCACTTAAGAAATATTGTGTTCTTTGGAATTTATATACATTTATTATGTCCACCTCCAAGCCAAATCCGGCGAATAAGGCGGCAACTCAAAGCCGCAAGTGTGGATTTCCGCCATAGATTGCAATGAGGTGTGCACTCGCGCGTTGTCTTGGTGAAAGAGTACTCTCTTAGTTAGCATTCCAGGTCGTTTTATTTTCATTTCTTCACGTAAATTACGCAGTAGAGAGCAGTAGTAGTCGGAGTTTATGGTTGCACCCTTTTCGAGGTAATCCACCATGATTATGCCCTTTGCATCCCAAAAAACAGAAACCATAACCTTGTTTGCCGACAGAACTGCCTTTTCTTTCTTTGGGGGCGGAGACCCAGTACGTCTCCACTGTTAGACTGTAGTTTTGACTCTGGGGTATAGTGGTGCACCCATGTTTCATCCATTGTTACAAATCTTTCCAAAAATTCTTGGGGATCCGCTTCATATAGCTCAAAACAGTCGCGGGAAATCGTTAGTCGGGTTCGTTTTTGTTCAACTGAAAGGAGTCGTGGCACCCATCTGGCTGACACCTTAGTAAAGCCCAGTTCATTAACAATAATGTTTTGAGTTCTTTCATATGAGATGTGCAGCTCGTCCGCTATCTCTGAGATCTTCAATCGTCGGTCTGCCATGATCATGTCGCAAATTTTTCCCACGTTTTATTGAGTAGTCGACGTTGCAGATCTACCAGAGCGAGGGTCATCTTTAAGGGGCTCACGGCCGCGTTTGAATTCAGCAGTCCACTTTTTGACGGTCGGATACGATGGACAGGATCCACCTAACGTCTCTTGCATATCTTCATGAATCTGTTTTGGTGTTAGATTTTTTTTGTGAAGGTACTTGATTACGGCGCGATGCTTAAATTTGTCCATATTTCAGAATCGGCTCAACACGCTCACTTTGAACAGCCACAACTTCCAAAATATTGCAAATGGATATTTGAAAATGTTGACCGTGACAGTTTAAGAACGATACTTCGCTATGGTTGTAAAAGTTAGTGAATCGTATTTTGTTTTTATAGTTGGGCCGCGAACTTTTCAATCCACCTACGTATTAACGTAATTTACAATAATTAACCCATACTACCGAAGAACATTAATATTTACAGCATAATATTTTAAGCATCTGTCGGTCACATGCAGATATCTCCGGACCTACTAAACCAATTTCGATGAAACTGACACCAAATTACGTCTAATTTTTGCAGGTAGATAGATTATAGATAAGTGTGTCTAATAGTCCTGTGGAAAGTACAGGATACCCCAAAATGTAACAAAAAAATAATATTGTTTTTTTTTAATAAATCAAGTCATTCTATAGGTATTGTCACTTAAGGTAAATATACAATAACTTTCCTAAAATCAATAATATTGGGCCTGAAAATCTGATTCACCAACGAAATTTTAGGAAATTTTATGCTCTCCAACGTTGTCATGCAATGTGGTACACAAAAAAATATGCTTAGTTTTTAAGAGATATAAGCGAAAAGCTGAAAAAAGTTAGAAAACTTTTGAAATTGTTGCCTCCTCCCCCCAAGTTTGCACAGGGTCCTCGAGGTCGAAAACTTAGGATAGTCTTCCTAGTGTACCCCCAAACAACCTGTAAAAATTCCATTAACTTTGGAATACTTTCCAGGTAAAAAGTACACAACTGTTGGACTATAAGTAATTTCCATAAAAATGTAATTTCTTATGTCATGTTCATGTATCATCCATCACTTAAGTATGTGTAGTTTGCATAACATGCAGTTGATCTAAACTAAACCCCTTAACTTTAAATTGTATAATTTTTTTCATTGCTGCACATTTTATAGCAATTACAGTTTTAAATTTTGTGATAATTTTTAATTTATAATATTTTTTTTAAAACCCGTAGCATTAGATATTGTAGCAGCCGATTAGGTGAAAATACTTTTAGTCTTAGACTAGATCTAGACTTTGGTCGTGCCGGCTACATTTAACTGGAGAGAAAACACATATAATGTTTATATTCGTTTTCTTCAACCGACCTTCATTCAGTGTACTAATCCGAACGGGTTAATCCCTACCAGCTAAATATGTACATAGTATGATAAAGGGATGAAACTATAGTTTCAAGTGGAATCTGAACCACTGCCAACTTCAACGGTCGTACGGCCACCCATGTAAAGCCTAACCGCATCCTAGTAGAAAATATTATTAGATGAAAGCGAAGCAGCGGTTACGGGACCCTCGGCACGTGAACATGGTTCACTTGACCACTTTTAAAAAAAAGTAGAATTGAGCCTTATCCCCAAATTAAAAAACTCTGTATTTAAATGCCGAAAGTCAGCTGCGCCATCGGTCCGCCAACCTAGTGGACCAACCGGTCCAATTTTGAATGTTTGGAACTTTTTACAATGAAAATTGCTTGGAAATGTAATTTTCAGGAAACGGCGGAACGGAGAACATAATAATTCCAACTTTTCTCAAGTAGTTGTGACCAGCTTTAACGTATACAATCATTATTTTCAATGTTACTTTCTCTCTTAGCTTATGTACTTTTAATTTAGCTTAGATAAAGTGTACTTACAATTATTATGTTAATAATAAAATTTTATCGTGACGGCAATGTATGTAAACCAAACTGCATTTTAGGCGCAGCTACTGACTGGCAACTAATGATGGACATGCGAGAGAAGCACAACACGATGCTTGCAGAAATTATGTGTTGCTCTTAAAGAGTGAACATTCTTATCTGCTCTAAATTGATAAAGCATGATACTTGTAGAGCTCACGTTCCTATGGGAGAAACATATGACAGTGAATATTTCTACCTAGTAGACCAGATAGGGAAGACGGAATTGAAGACACAAGTTGTATAAAATAAAAATAAAAAAATTCTCATGGATGAAGGTGTTTATGAATCATGAAAGAGTTATGTTATGTACGAATGATTATTCAAACTAGTTCTACTTCATTTTAATAGTTAGGCACAATTTTTTAGCAATAAAGTGTATGTACTATCATTAATTTTTAGACACCTACGAAGAAAGGATACACCCAAATACTTTAAAGTTTTCCTGTAAAAATGTAAGACACCACCCTCATCCACTTGTCTTCAATTAGTACCTGGGAAATCAGTTCTTAGTTCTTCAAGAATGTAGGTATGCCTATATCCTACATGGAAAGAGCTCTGCATGCCGCTGAATTTGAAATTTAATTTGCACGGATGACCATCCGCTAGTTGTGTTCGATTGAAAGCTACTCCTACTTGCAGTGGCATCGGGGAATGTTTTCGGTGAAGCCATCGAGTGCTGAGTTTGTCACCTAAGTGTGTGCATATGATTTAGTTATCATTGGTGTAAATCAGTAATAGACATTTCAGTGGGTTTTAGATATCGATGTTACAGTTCGATGGTTTGACGAATAAAAAATGACACAAGTTACTCAGTGATGATATCTGAGTTAGATCCAGCAAAAACATTGGTAAAAAAAAGTAACATTACCCCAACACTACCCCAGTAGTATCCTATTGACGCTAAGCTCATAGAGCTTCGAAAGCATCACTGGAGGAATCCTACAGAATATGGATATGTAGATCCATAGCAGAACTGGTGGTTCTCCGCTTCATAGTCCGCTAGAGCACTACACAGATTGACCACTCGCTAGTCCCAACTTCTATTGCCACACTCCTCTACTAACTGCCAATGAGCCCAGGTATGTGCGGTGAAGCTATCGCAAGCTGAGTTCAACACCTCCTATAAGCAAAGTAAGAATTTAAATCTTCTGATTTCCCTCGGGTTTCCTTAAAATTATGTTAACTTGAACATATCAGATTTATTTATACTATCTGGCTACTTTTCTGGTTTGGATGATTGCCGTGTAGAAATAGAAATTATTTTAATAGTTATTATATAATGCATCCTACTTACTACTCCTACTGGTAGAAATTGAGCAATTTGTAAGTCAGTATAGGCTAAACAGCAATAAAACAAAAGCAACGAGACTTCCCACTGTGCCGTGGACATAGTGTGACAGGACTTTGACTTGCATTTCAGAGTCTTCGCCCACCAAGTACAATGCGTATTTAGTCGGCCCGACCCACAACACACCCGACGTCTCTCGCTGCCTCATGGCTCACATGATCTAGACTGGCGAGTCGCCCGTCACCGCCGTCCCGTCGCTCCACCCCCACCACCGCTCTAATGCAAGACGTGTCCATTTTATCTACAGAAGTACATAAACAAATGGTCCGTCGTGGGGACGTAGAGAAGAGGAAGGAAATGGAGCAGAAGATGGGGGAGGATTTGCTGGAGCACCTGCTGTGGGGCACGCACGGCGTCTCTCTGTTCCACCTGCACCGAACCAGCACTCTGTGACGCGCCTCGCTCATTCGCCTATGTGCCACATGTTATATGTTCAATACAAAGTGTGTGTTGAGTAGTGATGTGACTAATTTGTTTTACGTGGACACTCGAGTTTCAATGCGATATTCTGTATTCTCAAATAAAACTTGTATCTTGACATCATGCAGTTTCATTCTACTGATAATAAATATTCACTTTAACTTCATACACGGGTAAACTAGAATAAATCAACAAACATTTCCTCTAATCATTTATTCAGTCAGTAAATAAAACGCATAGTAAAAATAGCAATAATACTTTGAAGTATTTTATAATACCCTAACATACAATTTTAAAGTTCACGAGCGCGAGTCTTAATGTCGACCGAATCTGAATATGCTGAGAATTCTCCATCAATCTGCAAAATGAAATATTAATATGTAAAATTGTTTGCTTGTCTGTTTCAGATGCCGAAGTTCCAGTAATTTGTCGCTTTCCATTTCAGGCTCACTCAAATGTGGAGTTGCCGTGAGGCAATAGTTTGATTGTTTGCTCCATTTTTATTCAATACTAATGCTACCTTTTTGATTTGCAGGAGAGTCCTCTATGTGCAGTCTTGTTGGGACACGGTCGAGGCCCAACCATTCCGCTTCCGCCTGCAACACACACGCACAACTCTGCATACTCTATCTCACCGTCAGCTGTTCATATTTAGTCAACGTTGCCCGATAGATTTTAAACAGATTACGATTCACCTGTGATATTTTGTACCTGTGAACTAATAAATTTTTTGTAAAAAAAAGTGTTGTTTCATTTTGAGCTATCTAATATTACAATCTCTAGCTAGACCCAAGCACCATAGAAATGAACCGATTAAACTAACGGTTTATAGATATTTATAATTAAAACATTGACATCTGTGCCGGATTAGCCATAAAGCACGAGTAGCAAATGCTACGGCCCCGCACTTGGACAGGATAAAATCGCACAGGGGGCATAATAGAAATCGTAATATGTAAATTGAAATTTTTCGTCACTGTTTAGCTCTGATAATTGAGCGTGATGTGATGATGACTGATTGATGATATTTGGCAAGTACACTTTCTAGACATTTTCTAATTTATCGGTGAAACTGCACGAAGATAGAAAAGCAACTGTTTTAACATGTTGCCCGGACAGACGTACAGATAAACATATTCGAAAAAGGGAATTCTGTACTTTTTTTGTACTTAGTAGTTTCATTAATGTAAAACACCAGTGAAGGTTTTGCAAAAATATCGTTATTACATACAGATGCAGCCCCTTATTGTTTTATAATTATTGGTGCTGGTCATTGATCATATATCAAAGCAAAGGCCCTTTGACATCATTTGCTACAGGCCTCACGCTGGCATAATCCGGCACTGATTGATATTAGAGATATCAACATTGTCTTTTATACTAAAGACAATTTTTCAGTCGACTTTTCTGACAATATCAAAGGATTTGTCCAATGCCTGAACACAAGCAATCTCTGGTAGGTGGCATTTAATTTTGATGTTACTATTTCATATACCTACATACAACCTTCATACTATATACCGACCGAAGTGAAGAAGTGGAATGGCGCAGCTGTCAAACGATACAAATGCCATCTATTGAAATTAATCCAAAGTGGCAATTCCGATTTTAATTTTGTCTACCTATTACGGTTTAAAAGATACAGACGGACGACGGACGGACAGACAGCGGAGGCTTAGTAATAGGGTCCCGTTTTCACCCTTTGGGTACGGAACCATGTGGCTGCGCCGTAAAAAACATATCCTTCGATCCACTGGGGAGCAAAGTGGAAAATAAAGTATCCTTGGATCCACTAGGGGAGCAGAGTAGAAAATAAAGTATCCTTCTATCCACTAAGGGGGCAGAGTGGAGCAAAAAGTATCCTTCGATCCACTATTGGATCAAAGTGGGCGCACTGCATAATTTACTCTATTCACTTCCCTGTCAGCCTTACTCGCTACATCAAGCCACATCTTCTTCTAATCCACTACCTTTCTTATCCTCGTTCGATTAAGATTTCATTTTGCACCGTCAGCGGTTACAAATATGGATCGGCCTTCCAAAAAGCTGGCGATCCCATTGCAAAGGGATCAGGGAATACCGTAGGCCGGAAGCTTGCTGAGGAGACCTCGGTGCCAAACAAGATCGAAAGCCTTAGATATGTCTAAGGCAACCGCCAGCTACTCTCCAAAGTTGTCTAATCTCTCAGCCCACACATGCGTGACATAATTATGCTAGAATATCTCCTGATGACCGCTGTTTAAGGAAACCGTACTGCTTGTCATCAAGGAGTTTACGAGTTTCTAGATGGAGTTTACGAGTTTCTAGATAATGTGTCAGAAGCTGGGTGTTAATGATCCGCTCCATAAGCTTGCAGAGGAGAGAGGTTGTAGCAATGGGTCGATAGTTTTTGGGACCAGCTGCGTTGCCTTTTTTGGGCACTGGCTGGACCGATACCAGAGGAAAAAATGCGCCTAAAGAGACTAGTGAGGATAAGTGTCAATTCAAGTGCACACATTTTAAGCACTCGCGCAGGACGCCGTGGGGACCACTACTCTTGGAGGCATCCAACTGATGTAGACTTTTGAAGACCACCTTGTTATGGAATCGTACCTCACACATTGATGTATCGCATTGAGGTAACGACGGAGGGGTAGTGCTTTGGTCGTCTAAGCTCGAGTTGGAAGCAAAAAGACGAGCGAATATATTCGCCTTCTCCTTAGCAAAGATAGCGAGTGTTCCATCGGGACTCGACAGCAGGTTTCAGCTCGGCAGAAATTCCGACCGATAGAGTTCGCCAGGGACCAAAACGCACGACTCCTGGTAGGACAGCGTGCGAGTTTTTGGCTTACTCCTCGGTCGTGCTTAAACTTGGCCAAATCAAGCAAACGCTTGCTTTTGTTGACAGAAGCATTATAGGCACGCCTCAACTCCACGGACCGATCGGACAGCCACCGCTTGAAGGCCTGGTTCTTCACCTCAACAGCCAAGCGACATTGACGATTGAACCAGGGCTTCTGCGTGCCACCGATGGGAACCACAGAAATTGGAATAAAGTATTCCATGCCCTGTAGAATCACCTCGGCGACAGCTACGGTGCTCTGAGACAGGTCCGCAGACCGAAAGCATGTCTCCTGCCAAGAATAACCTCCGAAAAAAGTGTGGAGGTCGTCCCATTGTACAGACTTGTAGTGCCAGACAGTGCGATTACTACTCTCGCGGGTATCCGCGTAGTATGCAGTTGGCACTGTTGTGAATACAAGTCAGTGCTCTGACTTCCCCAGTGGGGCTTTCACAACACCCCTTCAGCTCCGTCGCATAGGGAAGGTTTGCCCTATGCGACGGGTTTCTAGGGACTCAAGTTATACCGGACACAAGCTGTGTCAACCCGTGCGCCGAATCTGACTTTTTGAGCAAAATAAAAAATTATTGTACTGTTTTCGGTTACGCGGTACACTAATCAGAGCGACTTACAGTCGTCGACGTTTCGTCCCTCGCTCCGAGAACATCGTCAGGACTCGCGGAACTGTGACGACCTGGAGAACACCTGACACGTCGTCCAGTCAGATGTCAACTGCCGGTTGCCGCTGACGTAGATTGTAACGATGAGAGGGTACTTCGACCGATGCGGGTAGGTTCGACATCTATTGCTGGAAAAGGTCGGTGCACATTGTGTCTATGGCTGCCAGATCTTGATGCTGGTTACCACCCGAACCATGCTTCGACAATTGTAAGTCGTTCTGATTAGTGTACCGCGTAACCGAAAATAGTATGATAATGTGTAACAGCAGTAAATGCTTAAACAAACATGAAATAAAAAATCTTGTGCAGAAGTACAAAAGTGTACCTACATTTATATTGTAATTTTTTTTCTGAATTTTCATTCATAAACATTTTGGGGTACCTGTACTTTCCCCTGAACTATCAGTTTCATCAAAGTCTGTTTGTAACCGACAGAGGGACAGATGGGTGAACATACAAACAGACACCAACCTTTTTTTTCACATTTTTCGAAGTAACCCCAAAAATAATTAAATATACAGTTATTGCGGCTATGGACGATGTGGTAGGGATTACCTCAGTGGGTGTGGCCTCTTCGGTCTCCACGAGGTCTGGCAGCAGCTCAGGAGCGTCGTGCACAGCCGCCTCCGCCTCCGCAGGACACGTCTGGTCCGCCTCCGCCAGGTCCCCATTGTACATCTCCGCACACTCCACCAGGTCCACCTTACCCTCCTGCCGCTCGCGCTCCGCCCCCGCCTCACCGCCGCCTCCGCCCCACGCCGAAGCGAGCTGGTGCAGCTGCGAGTCATTAGAGCTGAACATGTTGAGGGAGCCGGCCACGTCCTGCAGAATGGACGACTCGGAGACGTCGCTCTGCTGCCGAGCGAGCTCTTCCTGCTCCCCCACACTGGGCACGCTCATCAGATCCTCGATTATATCTCCCGAAACCTCCCGCAGTCGCATGCCCTCGTACTTGGAGAGGAACTCCTGCAGTCTTTTCTGCGAGTAGGGCATTGGATTCCCCACATTGCGGTGAGAGTCTATGATGACCGACTTGAAGGTTTCCAGTACGTCTGGGCTACAGATTTCCTCACCGCGAGCGATCATAAAGTCGATTATATCCCGGTAGATGACGGCGGATCCGTCTCGCGCGTCTGGATGAGAGTCGGTCGATGAGATTTCCTCCATGGCATTGCGTGCATCGGTCTCTCCCGATGGAGTGTCCGAGGAAGCGGCCCCGGCACCTGGGCCGGAGAGAGCGTTGTGTGAGAGAAGGTCGCGAATGGACTGCAGAGCGTTCTGTCTCAAGGAGTCGGAGCTCACTCGTTGCAGATCTCTGAATAGCTGGATGAGGAAGTCCGGGTGAGATTCATTGGCACTGATGAGCGCCGTCACCTCTGAGTAGACGTTCTCACGCAGCAGATCAAACAGCTTGGAGGTGGCCTTGTCGCGCGAGTTGTCGCGACTCGTCGATGCCAAATTTGGGTTGGGCGCCTCGGAGGTGCTGGCGATGTTGATGTTGCTGTTTTGGACGAAATCGAGGCTGTAGTTCCTCCGATTGGCCGAATTCTTGGCGGGTAGTTTCGAGGAAGACTTCTTTTTGGTGTTGAGGGAGTCGGACGGGCGGTTGAGGTTGTTGGAGTGAGCCTGTATGATCTCTGGGACGGCGTGGGCGCGGTCGCGGTTGAGGTGCGCGTGGGCGGTGTCGAGGTCCGCGTGCTGGTTGACGTTGAGTACGTCGGGGGCGGAGGGGAGGGAGTGCTGCGCGTTGCTGTTGCGCTTGGGCGTGGTGGCGGGCGGGGTGGACGCGGGGGCGGGGGCGGGCGCGAGCGGCGCCGGCGCCGGGTGCAGCGTGTTGTGCGAGCGCTCCACCAGCGGGTGCGGGTTGTGCGGCGGCACGCTGCCCAGGTGCCCGTCCGCATTTGTCTTACTGTTGGCCGACAGTAAGTTCTGACGCGAGTAGCTGCAAGGCAAGTTGATATGTATAATTTGTGCATTCATTTAACAATGGACACTCGGAAACACTGTGGGTAGATTTATTATTTGGGATAAAACCAAAAATTTATATCATTATTCACTTGCAACATTTGCTAAGCCAAAAAACACTAGCATTAGTACATATATAAAACGCACATAAACAATTTTACATAAAAATGGCATTCATGGCACAACATTTGCATAAAACATTTTTATACAAAATAACGCCAAACACTTACCACACTCAAGAGTCCACGAGAGCGATGGAATGTTTGGACGAGTTGCTGGAACGCTTAAGTTACATTATGGAGTGTATCATGTTTTGTGGCTTAGTTGTGAAATATTTTGTGTTTTATTCATTGTGCGAGAAGCTGCCTCCAGAAGTGATACGTGACAAAATAATTTGCATGGCAGTTTACGCTCAACATAGGTTATACGCAGGTGCAGGACACCTGACAGTGGGTAATGAATTACCTAATAAAAAAAACACACATTCATGAAAAACAAACATTTATAATGCTCATTTCGAGTGAACTGGTACATTGAATAATGCACTGAGGATAATGTTATGAAGCCATGTTTGTATTTGCAATCATCATTTCAGTCTGTAGTCTAGAATGAAACAACCATATTAATTTTCAAATAAAATACTAGATGCTTTGCAACAATGCTGTTTGTAATGGATAAATAAGAGAGTAGAATAGAAAGGCTGTGTGGTGAGGTGAGCGGGTGGCTGTGTGGGCCGGCAGCGGAGGTCTACCTGCGGAAGTTGTCCCAGTAGTTGTTGGCGCGGTTGCCGGGCGCCACCTGGTTGTTGAGCGCGTGCGGCGCCGCGTCTGCGCGCCAACGCTCCTCCAGCTGCACACAATCTCCTCATCAAGCTTTCATCCTCGCCGCTCGGTGGCGAGACAGAGGGCAACGTGTGCTTCATACAGTGTCATATATTACAAACTGTCCTATCTCTGGTTTACTTCCTTCTACAGTTCGCCCTATGTTTGACCAAGTTTTAACAATATTCTTACTAGACGACGACCACCACTATATGTTTATACCAATTACCATGGGTTACAACGCGAAGATTTTAATATTAACTGTTGGCTTCTACAACATAGGTTGCCTAGCTAGTGCGTTCGAGGTATCGATGTGTCTAAGAGTTACCTATGTGCTTGAGTACCCACTTTCATACTGACAAAAGGCCTTCGACACTGAAACTGGGTACACAGTACTATGGTCACCAAACTGTACTGCCGATCGTAGTGTTTACACTGTTCAGAGAGAAGTAGAACTACTGATCAGAGTTTGGTCAGACAAGCGAAAACCTTATGGAGTGAACATCGTACGAACGGCAATAAAGTTGTGTGCAAAGAGTACGCATATACATTTATTCATATTATGCTTTTATGTGTACCCCAACATTTACATGCCAATATTAATAACATGGTTGACTGATTTATATCTAAACAGTGGAACAGTGGCAGCGGAGCTGATGACGACCAATATGGTCTCCAAGAGACTGAAGAGGGAAAGCCCCTCAAGACATACTTATATTTTGTAAGTAACGCGTTTTGTCAGCCTCGATAGCTCAGTGGTGCAGACAGTCAACTGTCGCTATTGAATGTTAAGCAACGCTGGATGCGGTCAGTACTTGGATGGGTGACCGCTGACCGTTGGAGGCTGACCGAGGTTCGGATTCCTCGTAAAACTGTAGGTCCCTTCCCTCCTAATCTTACTTGGTGGTAGGGTTTAACCCACCCGGGTTGACACCACCGCACTGAATGAAACGTCGGTCGAAACGGCTATGTAAATAGTTTGTGTTTTCCGACCAGTTCATTGTAGCCGGCACGATCAAAGGGGGAAGCACTGACATGGCACCTAGTTCACCCGGTGTTATGGGCTGACATCACGGACGTTGTAGGTGATGTAGCCAACCGTGTCAGTTTCCATAAAAAAAAAACGCAATTTATCAACATCGACAATATGGTGGGGGTGGCAATCGAAGGTACGCCCCGAAGCATCTGCCACCACTTCCCTGTTAAACAGCCACCAAGAATAATCGCCCCGACCCCAACTCGTGTGACTGCCGCGCAGTACATCACCAATCCACTACGACGCACTTGCGATCCAACACCGGAGGCCTCAAGAGTAGTCCACTCCGATACATTCAATTAACACCCGACACGATCGACCCGTCTCCCGTGTCACAGGCACACCAAAAACCGTCACTGCTTTAGTGCACTCAGATCCACCCAAGCGCACGTAACGACACACCCAACCGCTATTTAATTCTAGCGAAAAAAAAACAGAGAGCACTCGGCTCTTCGTGCGAGCCAACGCACGTCCTCGAACAGACATCACGGAACAAAGCAAAAGCGGACGATTCCTCCCGTCAGAACCAGCGCAACGAGACAAAGTTGCGTCTTATACCCGATTACAGTGCTACCAACACAGACGGGTGCAAGGGCGCGAAATTCATAATTAGCCTACCATACTTTAAAACCAAACATTATTTTATTAGATTTAAGCACTAGTTTCATGTCTCTTTCTTCCTGCCACTCCATAACCACTCTATAAATAATAAGGCGTACTGTAAGATAACCCTATATTTAGAGTTAAGTATTTGCCTGCTGTACAATTTCTGAGTGCAATAAAGATATTTGAATTGATTTGATATTTAAAAAAAATTTAAAACAAAACATTGAAACATGCCAACTCAATTATACTTTATCCTTAACACTGGAGCCTACTTTCTCAGCAAGTGAGAGCTGTGCAAGCATAATAGTAGTGTAGTGATAGTACTCACACTATTGATCTGGTCGCGGAGGTCGTGTATCTGGCGCTGCTGGGCTGTGAGTTGCTGCCAGCACCACGGGCCCCACCAGGCGCACCCGCACGCGCCGCCGCCCATCACGCCTGCCCCCCACCCCACCCGCACACAATACATTCATTTATTATATTCTAACATGTACCCTCTGACTCTAACATGACTCCCGGGCCACTTTCCCCGCGGAAAAATTTGGGCACATATTCCCCTCACATAAACTCAAATATTTTGTAAAATAATGAAGCGAGGTCAATAAACTCTATTTGCATAGCTAATGAAATAATCCACGAATCTATGTCAAACAAGTGAGGATTTGGGTTAAGCTGTAGTGAAACAACAAATAAGAACTATTCTGATTGAAAGGGACTCAAGAGTTATAATCGAATTGCCCACACAACTTTGCGAATTGTTTGTGCAAGTAAGCTGATGTGATGTGCTGTTGTTGTTGTTGTTGTTGTTGTTTTGGTTTGGGGTTGGCTCTAGGCCTGCAAACTAATCCCGCTTGGTTGGGGACCTTCGTGCAAAACCCCGCAGTCTCCAGCTACCCCAGCCAGTCTATGTCTTCCATGAAAGCCACAAGTCGACCGGGGTGTCTGCAGGCCGCTTATCCCTTAGTCGCCTTTTACGACATGCACGGGGAGTGATGCAGTGGGACTATTCTTATTAAGTACCGACCCCACACAGTACATCTAAATTGGTTGAGCCATTCTTGAGTTATAAGTGAACATGGCACAATGTAAGAATGGACAATAATGGCTTGTCTGAAGCTCACTCAACTCTATTGTACGGAAAGCTGATGTGTATGGTGAGTATTGTGACTGTAGATTATATCCAAGCTTACCGTATGGCATCATCATGTTGAAGGGCACGGATGGCGGGAAGGGCATCTGCTGGCTACCGAGCAGTCGCTCCATGGTCTGTGAGTGGCTGTTCTGAGTGAACTGGTTCGTCCTCGCGTCCTGCCGGCACATAATCCATAATCACTGTAGGGTAGGTGGATCATCAAGTGTTTCAATCATTGAGTTTGAAAGTCGGTAAACCACTTTTTTTGCAATCACATTTATTACCAAAATGATTAGAAGAAAACATAATTTTACCAATACTTATTATTGTAAAAATATATTTTTTTTTATGGAAATGAATTGACTGTCTACAACACCCGTGATGTTAGCTTATAACACCTTGGTGAACTAGGTGCTATGTCATAGCTTCCTTTTGGTGTGCCGGCTACACTGAACTGGACGAAAAACAGGAAGGTGTGGATCTAAGCTTGCGATGGCTTCACCGAACATATCCGGGCCCATCGGCAGTAGAGGAGGGTATTAATCGAGGCCGGGACTAGCGAGTGGCCACTCTAAATTTCCCGCGCATGCTTCACGTTTCGGCTCGCTTCAAGCCCTCGTCAGCTAGTCTGCGTTGACTAGGACGCGGGGAAACCACCAGTCCCGCTCTCGACCTCCCTCTCTCTACCTATCCATATTCTGTAGGATGCTTCCAGTGACGTTTTCGAAGCTCTCTCCATATATGAGCTTAGCGTCGATCTTGGGAGCCCTAGATTCTTGAAGAGACTGTAGAGCGACTTCGCTGGTAGTCCTCTTGCTCCGACTTCCGCAGCGAAGAGATCAGTCTTGAATCCGTTTCTCACAATCCGGTCTACTAAGTTGCAGTACTTGTTAAGTTTGATGTTGTGGTCCTTCGGTATGTTACTTTCCCATGGAACTGTAAGTTCAACAAGTACTACATGCTTTGTCGGTTTTGAGAATATGAGTATATCCGGTCTTAATGCTGTGGTACAGATTTCCGAAGGCATTTGGTAATGCTTCTCATGTGTGTCCATCAACAATTCCCAATCCTTTGCTGCTCCCAAAATTGAAGAAGGTTTAGTCCTATCTTTGGGCAGCTTATTGGCTCCAGGTTTCACAAAGTTGACCTTCTGGAAGCCGCTACTGGTTTGCCCTTTCCTGGTCCGTGCAATTGACAGGTTGATGGCCTCTCTGATGATTTGGAGGACTTTATCATGACGGTAGGAATACTGGCCTCGCTCAAGTAGTATTTTGGATCCGCATAACAAATGTTTGGCCGTGCCTACGAACTCCTTACATGACGGGTATAGTCTATTTGTAGATTTCCCCCATCTAACTAGGTTACTCGGGTCGGGGAGAGTATTTACTATTTACATAACCAATCCGGACGGGCCAAACCCTACCACTAAGAAAGGTAAAACAGTTTTACGTGGAATCCGAACCACGGTCAGCCTCAATGGCCGAACGGTCACCCATCGAAGTTCTGACCGCACCCAGGGTGTGCTTAAGATCATTAACGGCGGTTGATTGATCACACTACTGAGCTATTGAAGCTGACATATGTACACATAAGAGACAATACATATATCTACCCATTCAGCAGGCAGTGGCAGGTGGCCCACAGAAGCAGAAAAGCTCTGCTTTCCTCAGCGCGCTGACACGTAACATTTTTGCCTAATTATGTTTAATCCAAAAATTCGTAACTGTCGCGCAAGGAGAATCAATGTCATTCACGGCGGCAGCGTGGTGCAAGTTAAACTTATACTTACACTAATATCTATTAACACTCGCCCTGCCCATGTGGTTTTCTTTATATGGTGTTAATCTTAGTGATTCTGATTACTTATTTGAGCTGTTGGTTTACGAAATTTACTTTAGATAAATAATTTTGTAAATTGATAGACATTGTTATTTTCAAATACCTATTGTGGATAATTTTAGTATTGAATTTGTGTTTGTAGTAGGTACCTGGGTTTACACAATTTTGTACATTTTATAAGTGAATTTAAAGCACTAAAACATTACACCAAAATACATTTAAATATAAATTCGAAAAAAAAAGTTGTGCCTGCCCTCACTAAAACGGTTATTTTTATGTTAAAACCCCACTGCACGCCACTGTCAGCAGGCTATTCAGTATTAGCATCTATAGAAATTTTATATGTCTTTATTTATCTGTGGGATGCCAGACCCTTCTGCCATTTCTTTTTTCCATTCTTATATCTTTTCCATTGTGCTTATTATGTAATCGTAAATACTTTTGTAGTATTTGTATTAAGATAACAACTCTTTAAGTTCAAAATGATTCCCCAAAACATTCCCATTCTGGTCACCTTCAGAAAATATATCTTGTAGCCAGCAATATACGCTGAACCGTAAACTTCTGGCAACTCATTACGATATGTGACAGATAGGCTTCGACATGGTCGCAATATTGGCATTCGCTGTTTGGCAATAGGTGAAGTCTGTGAAAGTCTTTATTACAAAAACTATTACACTATCAATAGTGACAAGTAAAATAGATTTTTAAAAATTTCTTTAAAACCCACCAGATAAGAGAAGTTGGAACTATTTCAATGTACGACCAATACAAGTGAGTTCTAATCTCTCATCATCATCATCATCAGCCTGTATCGGTCCACTGCTGGACATAGGCCTCTCCCAAGGCACGCCCCCATACGCGGTCTTCCGCTCTTCTCACCCATCCACTCCCGGCTACCTTTTTAAGGTCATCTGTCCACCTAGCAGGGGGGCGTCCCACGCTACGTCACATAAATCTCTCATAGTGGTAGTATAATAGGAGGAGGGTGTGGTGTGAAGTGGTTTGAAGGTTTGTAAGTACCTGATTGGACTTGTTGGCCCAGGCGGGCGGCGTCGGGTGCGCCGGCGCCGGCGGAGGCGGGTACGGCGGTGTGCTGCCGCTGCTCTCACCTGCCACACCATCATACACACTCTCACTCATCTTCAACTTCTGTTCAATTCTTTCCGTACAATAGAGTTGAGTGAGCTTCAGACAAGCCATTATAACAGTTGTCCATTCTTACATTGTGCCATATGTATGCATATATGTTCACTTATATATAACTCAAGAATGGCTCAACCAATTTAGATGTGATTTTCACTAATGCAATCTAACGTTTTCTCTTAACCGCTCGCATGTAACGCCCCGTATGACTTCCGCCTATGTCAAACGTCGGATATTCGCGACCGTGATTTGTTGTGCAAGAAAAAAAACTTTGTTCTGAAAAAAAATGCCCTGCTAGTCGTGGGACTACCGGTAGACATAGACAAGGAATCATGGGCAGCCATAAGTGGAAGGGGGCCGAGTGACTCTATCACAAAAAACTAAAAAAAAAATATATAAAAAAAAAGCAAAACTAACAAAAAAAATACAAATAAAACTCTCCTCGAGACCTATCATTTTCCATATGGGAATGAGTAGGCTGGGATCAGTAGTTTCCGAGATATGCCCTCTCAAAGTCTTTTTCCTTTTTTTTTTTCAAAAAGGTTGAACCGATTTTGATAAAAAACATCATTTCAGAAAGAGAAAAATTTTTTTACAGAAGGAAACAAATTTCACGTCGATCCGACCAGTAGTTTAGGAGTTATAGGCATTTATTGATTTTCGATTTCGAAGGCTATGACGTCATCAATCGTTGGGATTGGTTGAGCGGTTCGTGAGATAGTGGTATGCCGAAAGTACATTAAAAATGACGGTCGATTTTTGCAAATGGCACGGGTAAGACATTACATTACATATGGATTCCATGTCAAAATATATGAACACCTATAGCAAATTTGGCATAGTTGTAATCGTACCAAATTTTGTACCTTACAGTTCACTAACCTTTGTTTTGATTCCAAATTGTGAGTTGAATATAGTGAGTTTAAGTTTTTTTTTTTTTCGATTTCACACACTCGCAAACTGATAAAAACCACCAATATTAACACATTCACTTCAGAAATGTTGTATTCTTTCGAATTTACACACAAACACAAACAATTAATGTTTGAAAACATAAAAAATTATGACAGAGTCCGTTAATTTTTTGTTCTAGGCTGACTCCAAAATGAATGATATCAAGTAGGGCATATCTTCACCTTTATTTAGAAGTAAAACTAGCCTTATCCCAATAGTCAAAGAACGTGTATTTCAATGCCAAAAGTCGGGCGCCCGACCGTCCCGACATTACGGTCACTTTAATTAAAATGTCATGCCATCAGCTGGCATGCGACGCTCGAGTGGTTAAAGGGTATAAATAAAACATCACGATCGTGGACTGAGCTGCAGGCACAGTCAGCTATTACCATAAATTATAATGATAATCTAGCTAGAAGAATAATATATGATGTAAGAGGAGAGTGTGCTTACCGGCTTGCGTGTGCAGCGGGTGGTGCGGCGGAGGGACGGGGAGCGGCTCCGTCGGCGCACTGCCACCAGCGCCTGCGCCCTGCTGCGTATCGCACCCATTAACAACTATACCATACTAATAGCTCTTTGCCACTGTATGCAGATAAATAACAAACTACTTTTGTTTCCGGCGACCGCACTCTTTCGCAACAATTCACCATCTAACCATATGCAGTCAGTATTTTAAAAAAGAATAAAGGTTGCCTGTGCACGTCGGGCTATAGAATATATTTATTTATGTTGTCTTAATTTGGTAAATAAATCAATCTTTATTATCAATTTTTCCAAGAACATTTAGAAGAGTTTAGACGTCGGACTGTCCAATGCTTGAAGGGGACGGCGCGCACTCTGAATGGGTGGTATCGGGTGGTATCGCGCTCTGATTGGGTAGTAACGAATGTTATTTGTACGTTTTTACATATATCGTGTTACGCTGGCGCGGGGAAGGTCCGACGTCCCTACATCTAACGTTCTTGAATTTTCCTTTCTATAGCAAACATTCACAGTAGATTATATTACATAAAATATAATAATTGTAAATCCAAATTTTTTAAGCATTTGAATATCTCATTCAGTTAAGGCATTGCTATTATTTCATTCGTAACTACTATTGGCACGCCTAGGTACAACAACAACTCGTACAGTCAAATATTGAGTAAATGAAGAAAAGTGCAACATACGTGTTCGTGCAGTGTACGCTCGAGGGGCGCTGCTCGGTTGCGTCGTGAGCGCATCGACCGCACACCGCTGTTGCCTCGCGAGCCCCTGCAACATCACACATCACTAACATACCCCTCCCACCAAGTACTATACACACAACTGTTTATAACCTCAATGCGGAGAGTCAGCCCTACAGAATCAGGACATCCTCATCCTGTGACGGAGCGGAGACGGGCCATGTGAGGTATCATTTGTTACCAGGTAAGTATAACACTGCTGCTATATAATATCTTTTACTTCTTTTACATTAATGAAAAGCTCTACATCACACACCACAAGTGTACTACTGTTTAACATTGCAGTACTACCAGTACTGTAAGAAATCTCTGTAAGGGATAAGTCCGCCTTTGCACCTTATGTAAATTGTCTAATGTACTTGTTACTGTTTAATTGTTACTGGAGCAATAAAGCATTTTGTATCTATCTTTTTATGTGTTTGTTTTTTCTTTCTTTCTATCTATTGCAATGTTAAATATGAATAAAATAGTAAATGCATAGTGTTATACACTGTTGTAGTAGAGAGTCACACACAATCGTATGCATGTTGAACTGGAAAATACAGTGGTTAAGAGATCTAAGAGGCAAACCGAATATTAAAGGAAATATTTTGGCAAAATGTCTGCACAGTGGTGAAAAGAGTCAAGTGAAAAATGTTAAACAGTTTCAAAGTTTATTACTCCAAAACTAGCAAAATAAGAAAACTTACAGTAGAGTGTAATGAATACACTACTAGATACTCTAAATTACTAGTACATGTCAAATTTTGACCTGAATAAGTTTCACAACAAAAAAACTTTCTCGTCATATCATGTGAGTTTTGTTAATAGTGATTATCTAGTGTGATGGATCTGTACGCACGTGTCGCTGTCGCTGCAGTAGTTGCTGGAGGCGGCGGGCTGCAGGTGCGGCGGCAGCGCACTCGTCCCGCTCTCTCCGTACACGCTTCCCTCCGCACTCTGATGCAGTCAGCCGACATTATTTGTTTTTATAATAATTATTCTAAAATAATAATATTATTATTGTTTTAGAGTTGTGATTAGAATGTATATTGCATATTTTCCCTATTTTGGCCAACAACACAGATTTTTTTTATCATTTTAGCTTGGTAGCAGTGTCTTCTCCTGCATAGGGACTTTTTATTTATTTTGTATGATTTATCTTTATGATAAAGCATCTTTTTGATTTCCTGTTTCTCCTCAGAATACCATATGTAGAAAGATGAACATTTTTGCCTAACAAACTCATAAAATGAAAAAGTGACAGTACACATCCTTTCCCTCCACCCCTCATATATTTGGCTGTTGAACGGCACAATATGCTATGGTCTACACACACTCGCCAACATTTGACGCGGCACACCCTCGGCATTGTCGCTCGGCGATCGAGAGAAAGGATGGTTATAGTTATTCAACACTTAAATCACGCGACCAATTTCACGACGATGGGACAAGATGCATGGAGCGTTCTCTACCGTAGAGAATTCAATCATCAGTCCAAATGAGTTAGATGCAGAATCGTATTGAGCGCCACTGCCACACCTGCATGCAATTATTTGATCCATTTCACTTGTCTGATTGTATGGAAATGATGTATTATATTATTCAGATTGATCGTAATGAAAGAGGCCACATGACAACTACAAGTAAAAATATGTAGAGTAGAGACCGGATAGTGGTGGCGGTGTGGCTGAGCGTGCGCAGAGAACAGCACCTCGTCCGTGTGGGAGTCGCCCTCCTCCTGCTCGCTGCCAACAGAGCACACACACATTCACAATACCTCACCACCACACTTCACACAGACATTTCACTAAGCCATATTGCCACGAGTAAACACAAGTAACAAACAGTCTTTATATAACAAAAGATAACCGTTGTTGATAGTTGAAATAAATTGTAGTTTATAACTCAAAAATTATGATTTTTCCATCAATATCATTCCAACATAAAGAAAACTCAGTATGATGAGAACTTTTTCTTTATGAGAAGAAAATCAACCGTAGGCAAGCCCTCACCTGTTATAGGACTGGTTCATTGCAGAATAGCTGCAGGAATCCGCCTTCATTTTCTGAACGCCGCTCGAACTGGATAGACCTTTCTGCAAGTAAATCTTGATAAGCAAAACATCCCCCTCTTCTGTCCCACATTACATGATTTGTGGTGACCGTGCATCACATTTAAATTTATGATACAACTCACTGATTCAAAAACCATTAGACACGGTGTTACATTTTTGGGTGGTACTTTTTTGGAAGTCACTGAAAACTGAATCTGTATGGTATGTCGTACTGGTATGTCGGCGCGCCGCGCCGGGGGCTTCGATTTCGATTCGACTGACTCAGGAAGAGCGGAAAAACGAGGATACTTGGCAGGAGACGTAGAATCAGAACGGAGAACAGCGAAAAAAATAGCCATAATTCATAGATAACCTTTCATAGATTGATCAGGTAGTGACGTAGCTAGGCTATGCTAGGCTGACCAAACACAATCAAGCTTGTCAGTTTTTGTCTTGTAACAATAAAATAAAAAAGTGAAATAAAAGTGCTCAAAATAAAAAGTTGTACAAAAATTGTTCAGTTTCAGGTATTACCTATTAATGCAATCTCAGCACTAGAAGGTTGTAGAGGTTGTAGCTCACCTCATTGTTGAGTATCATGTGCAGCTGACGCTGTTTGTCGGCAAGCTCCGCGCGCAGCGCTGCCTGCGTGCGCTCGAGCGTGCCGGGCGAGGCCCCCGCGGCGCCGCCCTCAGCCCCACCACCCAGCTCCGCATTCACCTTCTTCTGGGACAACTTCCCACCGCCCTCTGAGCAACAACACGAGTCCTAGTCTATCAACATGAACTGTGCACACCAAGCTGAACACATTTGGTACTTACTACATATTTGTTTTAAATTGCATGTGTTATTGTGTTCCAGTTTGTGAGCAAAATTATTTTTCGAGTTGTAAAAGGGACGTTATGTACATAATGAAGCCACTAGTAGTTGCATAAAGTTAGATCCTTCTTTAATCCTTTCGCGGCCAAGAATATCTACATATAATGTGAGTGCGATGCAAAAGGGAAACTGAATGGAGAATGAGTACCTTTATTGCGGGAGAGAGAGTGCTTGAGGCGCCGGCGCTCGCTGGAGATGCTCTCCGCCTCGCGCCGCAGCTGCTGGGCCAGGAGCTGCAGCGACGAGAGGCTCGCCTCGGCACCGGCGCGCGCGAGCGGCGGAGGCTGCGCGTGGTTGGTGAGCTTGCCGGCCGGCTGGATGGCGTTGTGGATGGAGCGACACACGCTCCCCTCCGTCGACCACTCCCCGCCACTGCCGCCGCCCCCCTCCGATTTACTACATAACAAAACATACAAAGTGTCATTTGACCATTTAACTGTAAGCGTGTGAGCCAACTGTGGGGAAATATGAAATTCCCATGTATTGCACTGACCATGAACCACTGAAAGTGACTGCACATGCCAATCGTTAAACCCTGCAGTGCACGCGCGCGGACTCAGACTGCGCACTTTTACTATAATCGAAATATATTTTTTCATTTTCATCTGACGTCCCTCGCGCCTTAGGTACCTCCCTCCCGCAGGAGGGGCTTTCGCTTAGTTCAATCAGTCGCAAATTAGCGAGCCCAGGGAGTGTATGAGTGAGACTTGCGGACTCTGAGTCCGCGCGCGTTCGTGGGTGGACTGCGGAGTGTGAGTGAGTTTCAAAAACCATATCGATAAAATAAACAAATGTAAAAAAGAAAATAAACCATAATAAATACAAGTGCACTCGGAATATTAGAATACACGCATCAGCTTTAAGCTGCTAGTGTTTAAATATAATATAATAATATAATATAATAATAATACAATAAGTACTTTATATGGTTATATTTTTGTTTTTAATCAACCCTAAACAGAGCCTAATAATAGAAGGGGGCACCCTTGCGGAGTCTGAGTCCGAGCGCGTACGTCCGTGACTTTTAGGTGTGCGACGTGCGTGTACTGCAGGGTTAAAAAAAAACAAAAACTTGCAAAGAGCACAATGCATTATAATAAGTGCTGTATGAGTTGATGTAAATAGAATGTTCGAACTTGTCATTGATGTTGGAGTGGGAAGCCGTGAGCTGGAAGGTGTCGTCATTAACTCCCGAGTCGGGGGGCTCGTACCGCTCCACGCTGCGCATCAGGTCTGTCGATGACATATTATACAGTCACACGTCACGTCCATCCATATACTTCTATCAACATCATTAAAGGACAAATTAAAAATAATACAAAATTGTCTCCTTGTTTCGAAAAAAAAAAGACAATAATTTCAATAAATAAAAATTACAATTAGGTACCTACCTTTAGTTTTCTGAAGGGCAGCTTTGATCGCAGATATCTCCATTAGTTTGAAGGGATCCTCATTTTTATTTAAGTTCGCATCTGACTTGTTACCTGAAAGAATTAAAAATATGTTTTTCAAGTTACCAATATCAAATGAATTTAACATATTATACCTAACAGAATGGATGAGAAGAGCGGAACACCGCGTATGGTGGCGTACCTTGGGAGAAGTCTATGTCCAGCAGTGGACCGATACAGGCTGATGATGATGATACCTAACAGGTGTTCCCTTTACCGACTCTGCGTCGAAAGCCGCGTGAAGTTCAAATTTCAAGTCCCAAGTGCTCAGTGACGTCTCGCGGTGCATATTTTAGGAACATATTTTTGCATAATGTATTCATACATCCATATTTTCTGCGTCATTCATTGCATAACTCTTTGTTTTGTGTGCGTGTGCGTTCCGTCTACAGATGAGGTCCTTTGTATACTGCCCACAGAGAATTATTGCAATAAAAATGTCAGTCAGTCAGTCAGTGTGTAAGCGTCCACTGCTGGACATACGCCTCTCCAATTTTCCTCCAGTCCTCCCGGCCTTCAGCGGTACGGAACCACTGCTTTCCGCCGACGTACTTGATGTCGTCGTCCCACCTGGCGGGTGGTCTTCCCACACTCCGTTTTCCTGTCCACGGCCGCCAGTGTAGGACACGGTTACTCCAACGGTCGTCGTCTCTTCGGCTGACGTGCGCAGCCCATTGCCACTTGAGCTTAGCCACCCGGTATCCAATATCGACTACTTTGTTGCGTCGGCGGATTGTCTCGTTACGCACCATATCACGTAGCGTTATTCCCAGCATGGCTCGCTCCATTGCTCGCTGGGCAACTTTCAACCTTTGGACAACACCGACCGTCAGCGTTCACGTTTCACACCCGCACGTCATAACCGGGAGGACAATAAAAATGTAAGTGAGGTTTACACTTGTGAGTTGGCGCCTCTTCTTCCGCGCCGCTGTCATCGCTGGAGTAGGTGTTGTGCGCACGCGCCGCCGCCTTGCCGCCCCCGCCCAGCAGCCGCTCCTCCGCCTGCAGCTTCTGGAACTCTGCAACCTAACAACACACATTCTCAGTCCGTGCGACCAACTCACTGTCACAATTAATATGTTATACGTCAATACGCTAGTAACTACATTGATTCACGACAGCCTTGATACAAGAAGGCTCCCCTTATTACAGTAATCGATCTCGTAAGGCTTCGAGCAAAGCTACGCGACTAGGCGACAAGCGAACGTGGCGGGAACGAGAACTTCTCTGCAGTGTATGCAATCACGTACGGTGGTCAGCGCTAGCGGAGTCAGAATGGGCTAGCTAGAGCATGTGCCTATCAAGAGACTTCCCTTTGTATTGCTGGCTATACTGAACTAGAGGAGACCAAGGCGAGGCTGCTATGTCGCTATCTTTCTTCCAGTAACGGTGGTACCAACCCAGTGTCCTACAGTTTGAGCCAAACACCTAGAAAGCTTGCGGTCTATTAATATGAATTGCTGCATCTGTCATAAATCAGCACATGCGTCTCTAGGCAGTGGCAAACATTTTTGTAAAGTAGACTAAGTGTACATTGAAAAAATTTCCAGTGAAGTTTCTTGTCAGTTATTCTTCGCTGTGATAATCGGACTGGCGGAATATTACAATTTAAATGTGACAAATCTGAGCGCAGTGTACTGCCAATAGATGCTAAATAAACAATAAACAACAACAATAAACAATTATGAACACGGTCAATAGAGATGTGCGCTCACCAGACTCTCCATGTGCTGCTTCTTGCGCTGCAGGTCGCGCAGCTTGTGCTGCAGCTCGCGGCCATGCGGGCTCAGCTCCGGCACTCCCTCCTCCTCCTCCTCCTCCCCGCCCTCACCCTCCACCTGCCCGTTTAGATTACCCATCTCACGTCTACATTGTTTTTTCTCTTCCTTTTGGTATTGCAATCTTTACGCAAGTTGAGTTATCATCAGTACTTTGAATAAATCTTGTAATCGCATCTATGTGTCCAATGACAGTTTCAAATATTTTCACTGTGATCATTAGTCTGACAATTATGTATATCGTGGACAAACAATCAAAGGCAATCAAAGGCAATTACTTTTTTTCGATTTCACACACTCCTTTGTGTGAAATCGAAAAAAAACTAAATCTCTCTGTGAAGTGAAATGGTCGTGCAATTCAACTCACAATTTGAATCAAAACAAAGGTGAGTGCACTGTAAGGTACAGATAAATTTGTATGAAATTTTGTAAGAATTACAACCATGATACATTTGATATAGTTAGGTGTTGATATAATATTTTTTTTTTTTTTGCTAATTTTGCCACCAATTTTTGTGACAAAGAGTCATCACACTCTCGAACGTAAGACTTTTCAAATATACTAGCGAACGCATTGCCGACGGCGCTATGTCACTTGAGTTGTCAACTCTTAGCGCCGGTGGCACACACACTTTTGACGTCAGTTGTCTGTGGATATACCCACAGCATGCTTTGATTCCAGTTTATACATCTTTTTCAAATGACTGCCTAAGTTGATCTTGTTGTTAAATTTCCTGTATGCTTGGTAGCTTGTGTTCGATTTGTTCAGTTGGCAAATTGCCCATAAGTTTGTTGACCCATGGTTTGCTATTCGACTTCTTGGTTGGATTACATAGTGGTACATTATGTGGTACAACTTAAAATCATTCCAGGCAGAAAGTTAGACACTACTGAGAGAGAGCACCTCATTCCTTCTTCCTAATAAAGTGACTCACGTGAGGCACAATGTTGGTGTTGCGCAAAGTGAAGCGGTCGTCGTGGTGACGGGAGCTCGAGTCGGGTCCGTGCTCCGCGTCCGCCGCCGCGCCGTACGACTCCGGCACACTGCCGCTCGACACGTTCAACTCACCATGCTGCACAACCTGACATCATTGAACACATCAACTGCTAACGCACCACACTCGTTATGTAAGCCCATTACATCGCGCTTCTGTTCGCACTAGGTGCAGTGTCGATGCTTCCCTTTAGTCGTGCTAAGGGGAATTTAAAAAAAGGCATGCTTGACCCATTGGTTTCTGCAACACACACGCAAAACCTGAACAGAATGACTTATTGTGTTAACACAGATGCCAAGTAACAGAAACTATTAAAAAAAAACAACTAATTAATTGGGATGTTTGCACACTATCGCAATGCATGCTAACCCAGTCTGTGGGTTCCGTGAAGGAAGAGTAATAAGCTTAATAGATAGATTGATAGATAGATAATATGCTTTAAATTTTTGTCGGACTTATTGCTTAGGCTATTTTAGATAGTTGCTAAGTTGCTGTTTTCAATATAAATTAGGAATAAATGGGATTCATGCACAGAAACTGAATATATTGTTCTGTTTGTCCCGTTCTCCATACTTTGCTTATAAGCATTCCTTGTACCTAATAATAATGTACTTAAATTGTTTATATTCTGAAAAGACATTGGGATTTGGGATGGGAGAACATGACATTATAAATATTGGGTTAACTGCCGCAAGTTAGTTTGCGTGATTGATAATAATGAATTATATACTGGGCAATGAAAGGTAATAGACTCACAGTGTTGTGATGATGTGTGGTGTGGTTTGCGTGGTTGGCGTGGTCGGTGTGGTTGGCCTGGTTGGTGTGGGGCAGCGTCGTTGCCACTCCTATCTGGTTAGAGTTGTACATTCTTACAGACTGCTGGTGGTTGGGCGCAAACAGCTGGTTCTGTGAAAATTATAATTAACCGATTAGCACGTCTGGGATTATTAGGTTTATGTGGGCCCAAATTGGAGAAATTGTGGCGAGGGGCCCTAACAATGTGTATCTTCTTTGTCTATGTATCCTGTTCTTTGTCTATGTATGCTGTTCTCTCTCTCTCTCTCTCTGGCAAGATGGCGAATAAAGCAACCGTATAGTAAGATCGCTCTTGCGTCTTTTATTTTATCTCGCTGAATTCCCTCGCCTCCCACAACCACGACGACACGAGAGCCTCCGCACACACGCAGGCTAAGGTGAGCGGAGCGTCGTGGAACTGCGGCGGCGCTGTGACGCGCACACGCCTCGCCGAGCTGTCAGACTACATCATGGGGCCCGAACCGCGCTCTGCCGTGCGCGCGGGCGACTCGTATAGCTCAGCGCGCGCGCAGGCGGCAAGCCTCCTCTCCACACATCACACGCCTAATGACTTGACATTGAGGAATTCAGCTATGCGGCCAATTGTGTACCATCATCCACTGCTAGATGAACAATAATGTTAGAGACCTGTGCGTGCGCGGCGTGCGGGTCGAGCGCCGCGGCCGGGTGCGGCAGGCTCTCCTGCGACTGCCGCCCGCGGCTCATGTTGTGCATCTCCGCCAGTTGCTGTTTCTTTGTGCTTTGCTGCTAGATGAACACTGTTAGAGACCTGTGCGTGCGCGGCGTGCGGGTCGAGCGCCGCGGCCGGGTGCGGCAGGCTCTCCTGCGACTGCCGCCCGCGGCTCATGTTGTGCATCTCCGCCAGTTGCTGTTTCTTTGTGCTTTGCTGCTAGATGAACACTGTTAGAAACCTGTGCGTGCGCGGCGTGCGGGTCGAGCGCCGCGGCCGGGTGCGGCAGGCTCTCCTGCGACTGCCGCCCGCGGCTCATGTTGTGCATCTCCGCCAGTTGCTGTTTCTTTGTGCTTTGCTGCTAGATGAACACTGTTAGAAACCTGTGCGTGCGCGGCGTGCGGGTCGAGCGCCGCGGCCGGGTGCGGCAGGCTCTCCTGCGACTGCCGCCCGCGGCTCATGTTGTGCATCTCCGCCAGTTGCTGTTTCTTTGTGCTTTGCTGCTAGATGAACACTGTTAGAAACCTGTGCGTGCGCGGCGTGCGGGTCGAGCGCCGCGGCCGGGTGCGGCAGGCTCTCCTGCGACTGCCGCCCGCGGCTCATGTTGTGCATCTCCGCCAGTTGCTGTTTCTTTGTGCTTTGCTGCTAGATGAACACTGTTAGAAACCTGTGCGTGCGCGGCGTGCGGGTCGAGCGCCGCGGCCGGGTGCGGCAGGCTCTCCTGCGACTGCCGCCCGCGGCTCATGTTGTGCATCTCCGCCAGTTGCTGTTTCTTTGTGCTTTGCTGCTAGATGAACACTGTTAGAAACCTGTGCGTGCGCGGCGTGCGGGTCGAGCGCCGCGGCCGGGTGCGGCAGGCTCTCCTGCGACTGCCGCCCGCGGCTCATGTTGTGCATCTCCGCCAGTTGCTGTTTCTTTGTGCTTTGCTGCTAGATTAACACTGTTAGAAACCTGTGCGTGCGCGGCGTGCGGGTCGAGCGCCGCGGCCGGGTGCGGCAGGCTCTCCTGCGACTGCCGCCCGCGGCTCATGTTGTGCATCTCCGCCAGTTGCTGTTTCGCTTCCGCCTGCGATTATACATTCTTAGTTAACCTAAAGGCTTGAGTAAAGCGTTATCTAACTTATTGTATTAATACTATAGTGTATTAAATATTGACAAAATATTCGCGCACACAATTCATAAAAGTAAATGATCGCTCCAAAAATTAAAACAATAAACAATACAGAATTGAGTCAAGACCTTCAAAACTTTCATATCTTTTCAATAATTCACAAGAATAAATAAAATAAACTACTTTCTCCATAGCGCTAGGTTTATAATTTGTATGTTTATCTGGTACAATGTAATTGTTTTATCAACATAATATATTAGTTTTGATGCATGATGCACTAAAATGAGTGAACTAGATCATCGGTTCCCAATTATTTTCGTCTACGGAACCCTAAATGATCGCAGAACACCAAGTCAATTAAAAAAGTTAATTAGCTATTGTGAACATAAAAACTAAATGTATGTGACCTATACATAATTTTTGATACATGATTTTTTGGCGAGCAACAAAGATGGTATCATCAATTAAAAATAAAACATATGAAGATCGCTTACAGGCACTGGGATTAACAACTCTGGAGGAAAGGAGACAAAGAGGAGACATTACAGAAACCTATAAAATCCTAAAAGAATGCTACGATGTACCAAGTCTACAGTCAATGTACGAAATGAGCACCAAAGAACGTCTTCGCGGTCACTCATTAAAACTAAAATGGCCCACACATAGAACCAACCCCAGGAAGCATTTTCTGACGCATCGAGTCGTAAGGACCTGGAACAAATTATCTGAGGACACCGTCAGCGCCCCCTCGCTTAATTCTTTAAAAAACCAATTAGACAAAAAAAAATACAAAACAAAAAACAAACAAACAAAAAACAAACAAACAAAAATACTTAAAAACAATACAAGTGCACTCATAAATTTAAAAACAGAATACACGCACCAGCTGTCAGCTGTCAGTGTTTAAAATAAATAAATAAATTGTTGCCGGATTATCATGTTTGATTTGAATAGCAACACTATAGTTTGAAATTAAAAACATATTATACGTTTTTGATTAGGGAGAGCGTTTTGTGCTTTTTCCGGCTGTAACCCATGGAACCCCTGTGACCCTTCCGCGGTACCGCAGGGTTCCAGGCGGAACACCTTTTGGGAGCCGCTGAACTAGATGCACAGATAGATAGAGAAGGAAAGGTGAGCGGAGAAGGTTGAAGGATGGCGCACCTGATACTTGAGGAGCCGCTTCTGCTGGTCCTGCAGCGCGGCGAGCCGCTGCTGCGACACCTCCATCTTGGCCTTCAGCTCGCTCTGCCACAGCTCGTTGTCGCTGTAGCCGGAGGTGTTGCTCTGCGCCGACGCGGGCCGCACGCCCTCCGACCTCTCCTGCCACCACACAGTTGTTGTTGTTGTTGTTACACGCACACACACTTTCATTACATGCTTCCATTTCTTGTTAAACAAATCTCTATCTACGTAACGCTTTTTTTTATGTAAACTGACATGGTTGGCTCCAGCGCCTACAACATCCGTGATGTCAACCCATAACAGCTTGGTGAAATAGGTGCCATGTGAATGGATTCCTTTTGATCGTTCATTCAGTACGGTGGTATCAACCCGGGCGGGTTAAACCCTACCATCTAGTAAGGTAAAAAAGGGAAGTGATCTACAGTTTTACGTGTAATCTGAACCACGGCCAGCCTGCAACGATCGAACATTCACCCATCCAAGTTCTGACCGCGCCCAAGTGTGCATATGATCATGAACGACTGTCGACCGATCGCACCACTGAGCCACCGAGGCTGACATTGTTTGAAGCTTGCTCAGTTTTAGGTACAAAAAGCACAGTTCAAATGAACAACCTGTATTACCTAAACCCAGCGAGAGGCCACGAGAAGACGAGCTGTGTTGTTTTGTTATCTGGTATTGCAATATGTTTCTAGTACCTTCACAATATGTTAACTACTGAACTTTACATTAGACATAAGGACAAATATTATATCCATTATTTTGAAATAAATTCCATACAATGTGTTAATGTTTTTATTGCTTATCGCTGGGTTTAGATAGCGAAGACTATACCTACATACAGTACAATACCATCACGTATTACCAAAATCCATTCCGTCATTATTTCAACTGAACCAGCAAATTGAAACATCAAAATAACAAAAAACTAATTAGTTATTTATATATAAGTTTCAGCTACATATATATATATAGCTAGGAAGTTCTCCATATTATTTTCATATCATCATGCATAGGGAAATAACCCGATCTTGTCTCACAGTGGGCCCGAGCACTTTTAGGGAAGTCTCCGGTATGGCACCTACCTTCTCGGAAGTGATATTGGCTGGTCGGAGCATGTGCTTTGGCCCCTCCGACTCAGTTACCCATACCGGATTACATAAAAAAACAAAAAACCTTTCAATGAAGCCACTGTAAGCCACTATACACACAACATGAAGTAAACTAGGGTTGTCTCTCTCCCAGCTATAGTAACTTCCGACTACATTAATAATCACGAGGCAAGACGAGAGGAGGTAGAAGGGACGCACGTGGTGGTTAGTGGGGGCGCGGGGCGGGGAGTTAGCGGTGAGCTCTTCGGCGCCCGAGCCGGTTAGCGCCAGACGGTCCAGCAGCTTGCAGAACTTCATGGCGCGTTCCCCACCACGTTCGCAACCCTCCTGCGTCCACACACACACACATACACACCTCAGAACATCCACAGCCCCCTCCACACTCCACACTGCTCGTCCAGTAATTCGTTCACAATTGCATTGCAAATTGAGAAGATTTTAATGTTACTGTTTTGAGTTCGTTTGAACATAGATGTATATTTTAAATTTATATACATAATAAAAATACATTGTATCAAATAACTAGACAATCGAAACTTTTAACTTGAAATTATGGTAGCACTGCAATTTGTGAATCAGATCACCACAAAACATTCAACCACAATTTCGTATCCAAGTTGTATCACTCAAATGTGACAATCAGCGAGAGCGGCAGCAGAGTGTTTGCAAGTAGGAAGTGGCTCGTTATGAATGGATTGTGAATGAGCAGCGCATGCTGTTATGAGGTAAGCATGCTTCTCAAACACAACACTCTTGTGTTATTGACGACCATTTCTTTGCGGTGTTACGTCACCTCTTTGCTTTTTGCCTCCTTTAGCACTTGGATCTCTGCTAACTTCTCATTGCACGACATAATGTTAAATCTCAACAATTCGTTCAGCTCTTCATCACTTTTGGTACCGTCTAAAGATTCAGTTTGTATTTCAGTTATTTCAATAACTTCCAAGCCTTGACTATTTGTGCGATCGTCAAGCGTTCCCTTACTAACTATCTGTGTAACAGTTTTATCTGTATTTTCATCTGTTACTTTATCACTTGATGTCACAGAAACAACGTCAGGACAATCCGTTGATTCTGAGTGATTCAACTTATCGTTTGATTTGTTCAATTGTTCATTTTCAATGTTAGTAACTTTCTTTACCAAGGTTAATGTGATCTCTGTGTTCATCTTCTCTTTATTTTCAGATGAGAGTGTTGGTTGCACGGTCTCAGGATGCACGGTGATGGAGTCGGCCCCTGAGGAGATATTGACTGGGCCGGATTCGGGCACTGATGAGTTAGATGTTTCGTCTGGTTCGATCACAGTTTCCGTCGCCACAGTCGCAAGTTCATCGTCTTTGAGAAAAGGGTTAGTTGATTTAGGACGATCATTTTCCACTATTGCCTCTTCATTGTCCGATAAGACCTCATTGTTTTCAGGAGTGGTACCTTCTAGAAGGTTTACTAATTTCGTTTCGCTTTCCTTCAGTTGCATCACCATCTCCACCAACTCATCATATTCCTCCTTCGTATGCTCTATGTACGCCTGAATAAGAAAGCCATCAAACACCTATAGATGCAAAGATTAATCCTTGGAGTTCCCACTTATTAAATATGCTTACCCCTCTTGGCTTCCATGCTATTTTCGCCTAGCGAAATTTTGCATCCATAAACTCAAATAATTCGTAAAATAATGAAGTCAGATCAATAAACTCTATTTACATACACTTATTTAAAATGAAATTATCCACAAAACTATGTAAATCAAGTGAGAATTCACTTATTTAGAAGCACAGATGGATTTTTTTAACTCCAGGAAAATAAACACACACAACATATTTTCCGAATTTTTTCTAACCTAAAATTGACAATTCCCCTTTATGTATCATATACCAAATTTTAGGTGAAGAACGCTGCCACTAAGAAGCCGAAAAACGTTCGTACGAGGCTATTGAATCTTATCCACAAAAATAAAGAAAAAACGAACCTTCAGCCAAAAAAATTACAAGACGTCAGAATATATTTTTTTCTGTTTGAGTGTGGAATTCTTTGTAGTTGTGTTTCATGCCAATGTATGCCTTTCGTGCCTTCTAATCATCTATCTAAAGTGATCTCTCATTCTAATAAGAATAATTCATTGAAATAGCAATAGACGCAAACTTCCGCTGTTACGGCGCTGACTAGATAGGTTGCCGCGGTCCAGTTGAAATTTGAAGGGTGTAAGAGATGGCTTGACCGCGCGGTCGAGTAGGAATGCCAAGGGTTAAAGAACATTTTTAAACATTAGGCACGAGTAACAACATCAATCGAATTCAGCATTATTTATTACATAAATAAACCAAAAGACTAACTACATAGAAGGTAAATTACGCTTTTATTTTTTAAGAATTTAAAAAAAAATTCAATTGGATACATGCTTTCAGAAAGGTTGACACAAAATGATCATCAAATAGTAACTATGCTGTAGCCAGCTTTGGCTAAAGCCCTAAAATTATATTAGATAAAAAAAATTATTTAAAAATAATTTCAAGAGTATAAAAAAGATATAGCCATAATTTTACAAAAGAATAAAAAGTATGCCGTATTTTATTGAATAGAATACCAACAGAGTAAACTAGCATTATACAGTAAAATTTGGTATAATGATGAGAGTAGAGTTACCTCATCTTCAGAGTTGCGCATGGTGTCGACGAGTGTGGAAGTGACGCGAATGTACTCTCGGATCTGGCCGAGCCGGCGCTCGACCGCCGCGGCGTCCGGACACGAGGACACCATGGCCTCGCCGAGCGCGCGCGCGCTCTCCCCGGCCGCACCGCCGCCCCTCTGTACACAGAGACACATTTAGTGAACTCGGAGCAGACCACCAATAAAAGTACCATCTGCGTGGAAAGAGTATTCAGCACAAAATAAACCAGTACACGATGAATTTATACACATTTGTCTATTGCCTGTAACACTTGGAATTGGCCAAAAAAGGCAAATATATTAATTGTATTGTATCTCGCTCTAACTAAGCAATTTAAATGGAGATGAAGCAAACATTTTTGCCTTTTGGCATAAATTAAAAAGGAACGAACATGATTAGCATCGGCACGATGTGTGAAGGCCGGCTGAGCAGGCTCGTACAGGTTGCTGTTGATGTTGTTGGGCTTGGAGGCGGCCCGGCCGGGGAGCGCAGCGGGCGCGTGCTGGCTCGCCGGCACGCTGCTGCCGCCGCCCGAGTCCGCACCGCTCCGAGCCCAGTGGAACGCGCGAGCGAGGTTGTTGCGAGTCGTATTCGCCGGCACCTACAGTCATCAACACATTTAAAATAGTACAAATAGTTTATTTCGGGGAAACTATTTATTTATTTGATGAACGAACAGCCTAAGCTGATGTGTTCATGTGTAAGTTCACTGGTGCTTTGTTATTTTGATGTTAGTTTAGTTTGGTGTTTTTTTAGGTGTTTGTCGAGCCTGTTTTCAAAGGAATTTGTGGTGGGTGCTTGTACGACATCTTCGGGCAGTTTGTTCCACATTTCCACTGCTCTATTTGACAGGAAGTTTCGTCTCGAATTTGTTGAGCTGACAGTGACATTCAGCTTCAATCTATGGCCTCGGAGATGACATAAATAATTCAAAATCTTTAAAACATTGTTTGTCCATGTCCCCAAACTAGCTGTACGATGTTGCCGTTTGAGGGTGGGTACAGTCCACACCCCCTGAAGTTGGGAAATACATATTGATTACGGCGCAGGCGCATCAACTATTTTTGTGCTGCGGCGACACCGGATTGGTCCGTTAGCCCCGTGCATAGACAAATATAGACCAGCGACCGAGCGGGTGAGCTTGCGCCTGTATTCGTGACTGGTGGGGTGGAGACAAAATTCTCTTTCTGTTCATCTGTCGCAGCCGCATGTCGCCACAGTAAGTGTTCTAAAGTCATTTTTTGTAACCTCTATATGTAATAAAAGTTGTAAGAGCGCATTATCTGGTGTTTTTGTTTACCCTTATCAAAATCACAACTAAAGCCCACTGCTCAACCCTGATCTCGTTCACTAGCCCTTTAGCATCAAATGTGTTGTTCGACTGCGGCACTGTTAGGCAAGGCAAGGGGCCGCCTTGTTCTCATAATGAAATCACTTATACCGTGTGGGGTCGGTATTTTAAGAATGGCCCCACTGCATCTCTCCCGTGTATGTCGTAAAAGGCGACTAAGGGATATGCCTCCCTTCTTATATTACTAGGTAGTAGGGCTTCACCCGCCCGGGTTGGTACCACCAAACTGAATGAAAGGTCGGTTGAAACGGCTATGTAAATAGTTTGTGTTTTCCGTCCAGTTCAGTGTAGCCGGCACGACCGAAGGGAAGCACTAACGTGGCACCAAGTTCACCCGGTGTTAATAATAAAATAAATAAAAAACCATTTATTGATTGTGATAAACATTTGCATACAGAGCAGTAATACTTAGTCTAACTTAATACATTTATTTACATGATTTATGTTGTTGCTGACTGGTGTAACGGTGCTTACTCAAAAGGCAAGGGGTATTGCATACGAGCAATCTCTTACCCCCTTCCTAAGTGATATAATCTGCTTATTTGACATCTCTTTTGCGGTCAGACTTCATTTAGTGGCAGAAATTAACAATACAAAATTTACAATTATGAAACAATAAAATATAAATATAAATATGAATAAAATATTTGAATTTGAATTTTGAATTTGAAACAGCAAGACTACTACTATGTGTTATGGGCTGATATCACGGATGTTGTAGGTGATGCCAACCGTGCCAGATTCCACAAAAAAAAATAAACTTATACATTTGTATAATCCCATTCAATAACTTACATTATAAGGCTGTGACATGTTCCCGGTGACAGTGTTGGGTGTGGTAGGGTTCACTATCATGATGGCCGCCGCCGTATGGTTCGCATGAGGACTCACTCCTGATATTAAAGCAAACAAATGTTCAATTTACAGTACTTTTTATCATTTGCTTTGAACTAAAAGACGGAATTATTTGCAGTCAAAGTCGGAGCTTGCTAAATCATATTATAGTTTCTTCAAGAAGCTTGCCTAGATCGGCGATAAGCTCCTACAATTCCTACATGGAAAGGAATTTGCAGCTCGCACTGTATGCCTCATACAGAATTTGGAAGCCGAGCACGGGACTGTTTCTGACCTAGTCAACGCACACTAGCCAATGAGGGCTTGACGGGAGCGAAACGTCCAACACAAGAGTGGCCACTTTCTGGTTTCGTGCTCGATTAGAACCTTCCCCTACTTGCAATCGGCCCGGATTTGTTCGGTGAAGTCATGGAGAGTGCTCTGCTCGCCACTAACGACTATATAAACTTAAATGTTAAATTTAATTTTCCACTATAAAGTGGATTCGAAAACTTTTAATACACCACCATTATCTACCACACGTACGGTTGGCAACAGAGTGGGTTTATAGGGAGTTGCAGCAAGAGCTAGCGCCAGCGATATGTTGCAACCCCAACCGTAAAACCCGAAAGGGGGTGATTGTGTACGTGAAATAGAACAACTTTTGTTCTATTTTTATTACAAGAAAAAAAAATTTTTTTTTTCTCCATACTTTTTGAGAATAGGTATTTAAAATTTGTATGGAAAAAATATTTTTTTTTTGTTTCATAAATGTTTCTTTTTCACAGAAGTTGTTTAGTTTCACATATAGAATAACCCCCTTATGTCAGTTAAAAATATTACGGGGGCAACTGCAACACCGTGTATAACAAATGAACTTGTAATGTGAATAGGAGTAGAAGCAGACCGTTGGGTGTGGGCTGGTGGTAGTGGTGGAGGGAGTCGTCCGAGTGGTCGGCGGGCGGCTGCATGGCGGGCGGACCGCGCGGCTGCGGACGCACAGGCACGAACCGCTGCAGAGCGCTCTCCAGAGACAGCGAGTTGTCTGCACGCACCACACAATTACACTACTATTCACTATTAGTCAACAGCAAACAAAAAAAAATCATACTTTTATAATAAATCAATAAGTATCACAAAATTCCCCCATGTACGAAAGATGGTTGTTGTTGTTGTTGTTGTTGATTTGGGGTTGGCTCTAGGCCTGCAAACTAATCCCGCTTGGTTGGGGACCTTCGTGCAAAACCCCATCCCTTAGTCGACTTTTACGACATGCGACGGAGAGAGATGCAGTGGGGCTATTCTTTTTAAGTACCGACCCCACACGGTACACGGAAGATGGTTAGGATGATTTAAAGAACAAGAAAAAAACTATCACCTAGATCTGAGAAGTCATGTTCTGCGCTGTGACTGGTGTGCGCGTAGTTGGTGGTCTTGCGAGAGGACTGAGTGTAGTTGGCTCGAGAGTTGTACTCCGACACGGGCACCTGCACCCAGTCCAACGAGCTCTGCAATATGGTCAGGCCAATGTTACCAAAGCATGCATGGATCATCTACCGGGATAAGCCTGGAATGCACTCTCTCTAGCACCTTTAGCCGATCTACGATCAGGTGAAATGGTGTCACAGGTTGCATTTCTATTCAAAATATTAAGAAGTACCTAAACCTAAACTTAAATATTATTAATTATGTTAAAAGTTATATTTTTATTTATTATTCTCTTCCATATAAGCATTATAAAGTAATCAAATATATGTAGTTAAATGAATCAAACTTACAATAGTGTGACTTGACACATAGGTACACGACATGATTTCATCTATGAATACCAAAACGCAGCAAACAATGATGGAACAAACCTTCTCTTTTTTATGCCTGGAGATACACCCACCCATATAAAAACAATTTGCTCATAACAATATGGTAAGAACTAAGATAAATATAACACATTAATGGATTATAGTAAGGAAGTGGTTGGCGGCGCTCACACCACACTCACATCTAAATTTAACTTGCAAGTCTCGCATCCAATGTTCCTAAAATAGTACTTTCAGTGTTTCCCCTGTGCTGGAAAATATTATGCTTGCCAGTATGTCTTATTGTTGAGCATATTACGTACAAATAATTTCGACAATCATCACAAAAACCAACCATTTTGCATTTGTAAATAAGTGCCGATTTACTGACACTTTCTACTACATTGTTGTTATCAGAGAAAAATCTAAAAATATACTTATCTTCCTACTACATTGGCGACAGACCACTATTTCCCCTATGAATGTTTATAATATCCCTGACTAGTATTCTATGTCCATTACATTGCTCTGAGTAGTGTTATATTGGATAAAAAATAATGTAAAGTTGCAGGCAGTCAATAATGCGTGTCGGGCTATAGAAAGAGACAATCCGGTAAAGCGTCCTCCATGTCGCACAAACTAGCACGTCTCTGTGCGACAATGACAACACTCTAAAACCGAATTGTCTCTTTCTAAAGCTCAACATGCATTATAGCTTGCCGGGAACTTTAATTTAAATTTAATTTTTTTTATTTTTAACTTAACCTCTTGGGTATCAGGAAGGGCCAGCTCCCAAAAAATAAAAAATAAATTGCAAATTGCGATTTATATAAATGTTTCTATTAGAACGAGTGAGAATGCTGGGCTGTATGGATAAAAACCTTTGCCTTTCCTATAGAACACACTGTAAAAATATTCCCAGGTCTTGAGGAAACAATTATTTTGACAGCTTAATTTTTTTTTTTACATAAAATAAAAAAAAAAACATAATGTTAAAGTATAGCCTGGATTATTTAAAGAAAGGGATTGAAAATGGCAGCGCTCCTATTTGCTTCTCGCTCACACAGTATTGCCGTCTATATTTGCACATATAGACAGCAAAAAAATTTTCTTTCAGTAAAAAAAACAATTCTTTGTTTTGACCTAAGATAATGAGAGTTTTTAGGTATCCATATCCAAATGGCAAAAATAGAACCCTAAAAATTGTATTTTGTCCTCTCCGTCCGTCCGTACATCACAGCCATTTTACTCGGAGACTGTTGGCACTACATAGATGGAATTTGGAAAGAAGGTGGCACGATGTAAAATTCTAATGATAAAACTAAAAGAGAAGTAGTAGGCCACTAACAAGGCGCCCAGAGTATAAATAAATACGTGTAAATCCTAAAACTCCACAAATAAATCAATAAAGTATGTTTCTTAACCCTTTGCCTCTTCCAAGACCCTCGCGGGTTTTACACGGCGACCTACGGTTGCGCCTCACAACACCCGCGCGGGTGACGGCGCGCGCCTCACGTTTTAATTCATTAGCAAGCTCTGGCAATTTTTGTTATTAAAAGGTGCTAGTGGTGCTAATTTGTGGTTAAATTTACTAGCTGCTGGGACTCAAAGGTAGGTAAGCATTTTAATATGGCGGGAGTTTATTGGCTAAGGACTAGGTACAGTAAAGCTTTTAAAGCTTCTAACTTAACCACTCACGCGTCGCACGCCGCGCGCGTGCATATTCCGTGAGTGTCGCGGTGTTCGCGACTGCGACCGCATAAGGACGGGGTTACGGGAAATACGCTTCTTTTAGGAAAAATTATGTGAACACCTATAGCAAGTTTAGCATGGTTGAAATCGTTACAAAATTTCCTACACAGTTATGTATAATTTTAATTGTACTCTCCTTTATTCGTATTCAAAATCGTGGGTTGAATGCTGCACTTGGTGAGGTGATTACGTCAACTCAACGTGTTGAGGCATTTTCTAAACAAGATCTCAATAATATGATTACTGCACTACCAAATATGCGCTCTACACTCAATTGTGCTTCTAAAAACACCAAATACGAAATATATCTTGCCTTCGGCGCTTGGGAAACATCGTTTGAACACGGGCACTCGTTCACCGCCATGACACTGAACTGACTGGCACGGGCGTGCTTCAAATATTTTTTTCAACGAGAGACCATGCTGTCATCATTTGAACTATTGCATCAGATCGAAGAAGCATATCTTCACCTTATTTTAGAGCTAAAATAGAGCCTTATCTCCATATTAAAAGAGTGTATATTTGTATGGCAAAGGTCGACTGCCGCGCCGGGATAGACGTATGTCCCAGCGACGCACTGTGAACATTTTATCGCTGGGACATACGGGCGTACCAGCGACGCGCGAGTGGTTTAATCTAGCATTAAACGAAAAAATATTTTTAAGCAGAACCAAAGAACACTACAAAAAGAACACTTTACAGCAGGGTTTCTCAAACTTTTTTTTTTCAGGTACCACTAAAACCAATATGTTTGGCGGCGTACCACCTTTACCTACAAGAAGCTAATAATAATATTTATCTTCTAAATCTACATTCTTAAATTCTCTTTGGAGGTTAGCATCGCACCTAAGTTCAATTAATGATTCTATTTCCTCGGATTTAAGTGATCTCGGATCTAAAAATTGAAAAAATTCTTATCGAATTTAGTTCTGAAAAATCTTCTTTCAAATATTCTTCGGAACTCACTATGAGCATTTGAAAATGGATTTTATATTGCTAAGAACATCAGAATTCAAATTATATGTATGTTCATCAACAAAACTTTCTAAATTAGGATTATGGCACTTGCCGCTTATTAAATTTTGTAGAGCATAATGTTTCATTTTTTCGCGTACCACCTCGAAGCAGTCCGCGTACCACCAGTGGTACGCGGACTGCTTCGAGGTACCATAGATTGAGAACCGCTGCTTTACAGCACACTATAATGCATTTGTTCTAAGACAAACAATTTTATAATACAAATAAAAAATATACTATGCAAAAAAAATTTGCATGCCGACTGTACAGCTGAAAAATGCCACCATTTTCAATCCCTTTCTTTCAATAACCAGGTTATACCTATTTACCCCTCCCCTCCCTACTTCGGTCCCTTGGTTAAAGCTACCCCATCAAGTACATGCAAACGGGCGGTTATTTATTCGGCGGCTATTTGACAGACTCTATAGATCATATAACAATGTATGGACGTGTGCACACTAGCGACTATGTTGTTGTTGTTGTTGTTGTTGTTTGCTGCCCAGCCTCTTGGGAAGACGGGTGGGCCATTCTCCGCACTGAGACCTCAAGACGGTCCGTTGTACGTTGACTAGCGACTATATAAACACGGCTGTTTTTTAAATGCTACATGCTCCAAATCCGAGGCGGCGCGACAAACTCGCGAGGGCAGCGGTACTGAAAAAACACTATGCAATAGTACTGGTGTGTCCTCGAGCAGGGAAATAGCCGCGCCGATGGCACAGATTACTTAATAGTTACTTCGTAACAGATAAATACCTCCATGGAAAAAGTTCCTACCTTCGGGCTTTAATAGCCTACTGCTTCACGTAGCCAATCGCTGCGTACGAAAATGTACCTAAACGATTGAACGTAAAGTGATTAAATTGCTTTGCAGCTGCGCCGGCCGAGCGTAAGTATGCTCCGCGCGGCTATTTATACTCTTTGGGCAGCCCATTGAAATTCACCGCCGGCGGTGCGCCGGGCAGTTGGTAGTTAGCGCGCGCAAGTACATAGAGTGCGTTAGGCCTGCCGACGGCCAGTTCGCTGCTAGATGTCATCATGGGAGGACGTGACGGCGGCGGTGGCGACATCATCATCGATGTCGAAAGACTCATAACCGAGTAACCATAGGTGGTAGTAATTATCCTCGCCCCGCCCGGGTTAGTACCACCGCACTGAATGAAATATTGGTCGGAACGGCTATGTAAATAGTTCGTGTTTTCCATCCAGTTCTGTGTAGCCGACATGAAATGAAGTGAGGCACTGACATGGCACCTAGTTCACCCGGTGTTATGGGCTGACATCACGGATGTTGTAGGAGATGTAGCCAACCAGCCAACCATGTCAGTTTCCATAAAAAAAAACACTTTCACGCTAGAATCGCTTTCAAACCAGATTGCTGCAACCGCCCACTGTTGTTGACGTGTTCACACGAGCGGTTATTTGGCCGCGACTGTTTACTCCGTCAGAGCCACAGTTCATGTTTGGTGCGCAAAGATGGCAGACGAACACTTCACCGAAACTGTCGCACTTGTCGCACTTGCACTAAAAATATGGCTTTTTATTTTTTTATGGAAACTGACACGGTTTCTACTATACGTTCTGCATGGTGACTACATCACCTACAACATTCGTGATGTCAGCCCATAACACCGGGTGAACTAGGTGCCATGTCGTTGCGTACCTTCATTTCATGTCGGCTACACTGAACTGGACGGAAAACACGAAAACACGTAGCCGGCTATTAACATAGCCGTTTCGACCGTCGTTTCATTCAGAGCGGTGGTATCAACCCGGGCGGAGCGGGAATAAGCCGGCTACCACCTATGGTTAGTCTTTCGGCATTTATGACGACGACGTCGCCGCCGCCGCCCTCATGTCCTGCCATGATGACGTCTAACGGCGAACTGGCCGTCGGTGCGGCTATTTCCCTAGTGATGTGCCGAGTACGGCCTGACTCGAGTCACACTCGATTCCTGCTCTGGACTCGCTTACTCGAATACCCATTTTATTTTACTCGAGTACGCCAGACTCGATTCTGGTACTCGAGTCTGGATGACTCGATTCCCGTACTCAAGTCTGACTGATTCGATTCCAGTACTCGAGTCCAACTGACTCGAGTTGCTTTGACTCGTTTGTACTCGAATTCAGTTTACTTAAGCAATGAAGTGACCCGCCTAATACAAAGTGTGAACCTGCAAAAAAAACTTGTCAATTTCCGCGCTGCCTTGGATTTGGAACATGTTGCATATAAAAACAGCCATGGTTATTTAGCCGCTCGTGTGCACACGTCCATGCATCGTCATATGATCTATGAGGCGGTCAAATAGCTGCCGAATAAATAATCGCCCATCTGCACGTACTCTAAAGCTTTAATAAAATTTGTGGTGGTCGGTGATGTGCTGCAATTTACCTGAATTCTTGCAGCACTATAATGCGCGGGGCGGACCTCGGCGTGTCGCCGCCGCAGCGGTTCGTCAGTGTTCTCCCTCGCACCCGCACCGTACTTGTTTAGTGTATTCGCGTGGCGGGTCGCCCGCTGCGGCGACGACACGCCTAGATCCGTCCCGCGCACTATACCCCAGTACTGTTTACCTAGATTATCGGGATACAGCGTGTATGGTATTTAATTGCATGGATTGTGAGGTAGGGTTATTTCAGAAGCATCAGTAAGTACCGCAACGAGGTTGGACGAGTTCATATCTCGGCGGGTGGGGGTGACAGCTTCTTGTGGAACCACGCAATTCCGCACCTTCGTCTTAGGAACGGTACCAGTGTGCGGCGGTGGAGGTGGGTGCCGCTCGTTACTACCGGGCGCCATATCCCTCGATCCTCGGCAACTGCAAACTGCACACTTCCTTTACTCACTCACTCACTTATATCACTCACGCATCATTATATAAAGATCTGTATCATCAGTCTTCCTCAGAGGCCTGCAATGCTTCCAAATGCTTCCTTCCTGCCTGGGGCCTGCCCTGCCCGGCCTGGCTCACACACAGCGCAGACCACAGCCAGCACAGACAGAGTGAGAGAAAGTTCTACGTTCTACCAAAGAAAGTATCTAGTTGTTGTTGTTGTGGTTATTGTTTTCGCCATAAATAGAATAGGCAGGCAAAGATCATTTAACCATACAGCCAATTCACAATTTTCTTCTTATGTATTTTTTGTAATTAAATTTTTCCAATTGTATTTCATATCTATGTATCGAAGTGTCTTGCTTGAATAACTTCCACCAAAGAATATAATACTACTTCCACAGACAGACTATTTATATAGGGATAACTACAGACCGTTCACAGTTATTTTACCTCTGGCTATAAAGTTGGCTAACCTGAGCTCGGTGTCGCCATATTCGATTTAGACGATTTCCCTGTAAATAGTGTGACAATAAACAGTTCTGCGTTTGTGCATAGTAAAACTCTTTTTTTTATGTAAACCAACACGGGTGGCTGTGTCGAGGGACCAATAGTACAGTCAAAAACCCAAAGCGAAAAACCCCTCTCCTCGCGAAACCACGCTCAGTGAGGCGCCATGCCAGCAGATTTGCGGACTGTTGCTAGCCTGTCTAGCCCGTTGATACGACGTTTGAAGACACCCAGGTTTAAAGGATTCGGGAAACACACTCGCCGGGAGACAGTTCCACACCCTAGCGGTGCGACAAAGAAATGATTTTGAGAACCGATGGGTTCTCAAATGCCCAATGTAAACAACAAAAGGGTGCTCAGTTTCTCTGCGGCTGCTCGTCCGAGCAGCGTCCATGATAGTACCTGTAGAACAGACTGAGTGACCCTACAAATCGTCTGTGACTGAGAGACTCCAGATCATCAGTCAGTTTCGGGTCTCCCACCAGACGGACGGCTCTGCGCTGTATTGAATCCAAGGACGCCAACAGATACTGATACTGGGGGCTGCCTTCCCAAATGTGTCTACTCTGCGATTTGTACAATATTCCATCACCGGCCTAATCTGCGATTTGTACAACATAAGTAGTTGTGCCGGTGAGAAGAACCTCCTAATTCGGTATAGGATCCCCAGTTTTTTTTATGCGGTTTTGTCCTTCGACATGTTGCACCCCAGTAGGTCTAGGTGCTCCGAGACAGGAAGTTCCTGTCTCGGAGCCTGTCAGGAACGACACTGCCTTAGAAACTCGCAAGGAAAGGGAAGGGGTCGACCTTAGCAGAGTATACTCAGCATTGCGTCTTGCGAACGTTGAAGGCAACAAGGTTCTCGTTGTCCCAAGTGGCAACTTTTTCAAGAACCTTATCCACCCTTTCTACAACACAACGTTGCGCCTTGCTGGGCTGTGCATCTCTGATCTTCCATTCCTTGACATATCCTCCATGCCCTGTGCTGTCATCGTCATCAGATGACGATGACGAGTTAAAAACATCAAAGTGTGACAGTTACGCAGCATCTGCGTAACTGTCACACTTTGATGTTTTACTCTCCTAAAATATTTGACCCTAATAAAGAGTCACATTATATATAAATAAATTTTCCACTACTAGGGAAATATATAAATAGCAGGTAACATTTTGCATGATTTAGCATGCAACGCCAACCTAGCGAGAGAATAAAGTGACACATGTCAGAGGTAAAATAACTGTGAACGATCTCTATGATCGATCACGCACGAGCACGACGCGATGGGGTTTGACACCTGAAAGCTCTGGCGGCTCCTGCGGATCCTGCGATTCTACGGCTCGGGGGGGTTGACTCCGCTCGAATTGAAACCATCGGCTTGAAACGAAATGTAACAAAAAAAAATTGGTTGTCTGTAAAGTCGGTTTACGGGCGATAGTTTTACGTGATGACGTGGAATAATCGTAGTACATAGAGCAAAGATCAGTAATTTCTATTTCCAGTAGAAAGATTAATTATCTTGTGACTGGCCATCAATAAACTTCTGTTGTCTGATCTTGACAGTTTTACTTCTTATGAAGTTTCCGTGGTAACTTTGACTGTACCGATTGTGCCTCTCTATCGCTTGTTACGCGCTCTCGCTTGCACACACAGGCTCAGATGGAACGTGACACGCTTTCGTGCGTGCAGCCGGTGCTCATCAATTTAGAAGACGTGACGTCATCACGTCAAAACAACATGCACCGCCTCAACATGGTTTTTTTTAAACCACCAAAACATCACTCAGACCACACAACATCACTCATACCATACATACCACACATTCCTTATAGCCGAAGTTTGCCGAAAGGATCTGAAGGATCCGTAGTAGGAGCCAGTAGCTCTTTCAGGTGGCGGACCGCGACACGATGTCTCTATTGCACGATCAACCAACAAACAACAAAATCAAACACGAGTCGTTATTCCTACAGCGAAAGCCGGCCTCATCATGCCTCAAATAGCAGAAAGTGTTATGGGTGAATGTTTTGGTGGTTTTACAAAAAAAATAACCAGGGTTCATTTATAGAAGATGCGTCGCTAGGGACGCATCTTCTATAAATTTAACCCCAACCTAATGTTGCAATGTAATGTTGAGGCGGCGCATTTGGTTTTTGTTACGTTTCGTTTCTCGTTGACGGGATGATGATCCTGCCTTTTTTGTACGAATAACGTCTCGTAACTTTAACCTTATCAGTCAGTGACAGAGAATTTAACCCTTTACGGGTTTGACACCTGACAGCTCTGGCGGATCCTTTGCCCCCTACGCTCCTTTCGGGTTGACTCGGCTTGAAAGCGAACCAACTGAATCCGATATTCGTTTGGTCGTTTATGTAATTTGGTGGCTCAGTGTTATAAGAGTGCAGGATTTTTATTTTTTCGATCTCGACCATGGGTTCGTGTCCCTTTTGTAAAAATTTGTTTTGTTTTTTTTTAAGCAATGTTAGGGTGTTAAAATTAGGTTATGGTAATTTTTTTTATAAAACCACCTAAGAAAGCTTTATTTTCGGAAATACAAACGTAACAAAAACGACATGCACCGCCTCAACATTAGGTTAGGGTTAATATATAGAGAAGATGCGTCGCGTAGCGACGCATCTTGGTTATTTGGTGGTTAAATGGTTATTAACCCTGGTTATTTTTTTTTAAACCACCAAAAACATCACTAATACATACCACACAACATCACTCATACCATACCGCATAGCATACCACACATTCCTCCTTCGAGCCGAAGTTTGCCGAAAGAAGCTAAGGGAGTAGGTTGCAGGATCAAGCAGGTCTTTCAGGTGGCGGACCGTGAATTCACAGCGTAGCGGTAGCGGCTAAATTACCCTTTTTTTTTTAAAACACAAATCACTATACGTGAGCGCGAGTGGTGCAGAGTGGTCGTTGTCTGCGTAACTTTGTCGACCGACGTGCACTCTCCATTCGCGAGTGCGCGAGCCAGCGTGAAACTTTGAATGAAAATCGTGAAAAACTTTTTAGTGATTGAGCTATTAAGTGCAGTTAACTCAGGAGGACAGCTCGTTCATGTTGAAGCGGTCAGTACGAGGGTCAGTATAAGAATTTCAAATAATATTTTTTTCTCATGACTCGCCATCTGCTTCCAATTAACTCACGATCTCACTTCCGAAGACGGGTTGTAGGTAGGTTAGGTAGGTAGGTACCTATTTATTTGAATTATCTTGATTTCAATGAGATTCTAACAGGACATCAAAAAACTAATTGTGCAATATTTAAATAATTAGATAGATCTGTAATATAATAATATAACTGCATAAACTATTGAAAGTTTAGAGTTAATAAGGACGATATATTATCAAAGTTATAGTAAGTAAATAATAAGTGCAGGATATTACCTAGTAATAAATAGTACCTACCTAACATGCATGAATCAGAAAGCTAACTAAGTAGGTCAAAAGAGCAAATTCCGTTTTCTTAGTAAGTATGTAGGTACCTAGGTAAATTTATAGGGTAAGGTAAGATTTTATTGATGGGATAGGTGACTGACGTTTGCTCTTTTGAGGCGACTAAACCTTGTTTCGAGGTTTGGCTGCATCTCTCCCTATGCATGTCGTAAAAGGCGACTAACGGATAAGAACCAAGATGCCGTGCTAAAGGTCGATAGGCTCGCCACCTTGGCACGGTACTTCCACCGAGTCATGTCATGCAGGTGGGTCTTCGTGCCTTACTTGCTGCTTGATCGATTTAATCTTGTTCGAATACTTTGCGAAATGTGGTGGTAGGTAGGTGTGGGGTGTGGTGCTGTAATTTGACCAGAGTTCTTGCAGCACAACAGCGATTACTCTGCTTTCCCCTATTGTCGGGATTCAGCGTGTGTGATATCTGATATGTATGTATGTATTATAGGTACATTAAAACGGTTGAACAGGGGTCCGGTCCATCTATAAATTTTTCAGGTGTGTTATTGTACATACCTACCTAGTACCTACAGCCTTAAATTGAAGGGTCCGAATATGAATCAAAATATTATTTAACACTCTCTCGAACACTTTAAGCTCTAGTTGTTTTTAGGAGTCGGTGCAATGTTTTAAACAGTTTTTTTTTATTTTACTCTTTTTAGTTATATCACATAGGTACCTAACCTACCTAACAAGTTCTGCGTAGAATTGGGCGTTAAACCGACGACGAAGTGTTTTTCCAGTGCACACTTAACAGTTCATAACTACTGAACCGATTTTGATGAAACTTGCACTATTCCCTAAGTTGGATGGAAGATACTTAATCCAATTCGATTCGAATTCGATTTCTAGTTTCCCAGAAATTCGAGGGCAAACATATACCTACATACAATCATACATACACTTATGAAAGGCACACCTGTTTAGAAGCTCACATACCTATAGACTTATATACGAATATTGTGCAATTTCAACGATGTTACATATTATATACGGGTCGAATTGATAAACCACCTTTTAAAACCACTGGTGATTGATTAATGATTACATTTCGGTAGGTACCTACCTACCTAGGTACTTATTTAACTCTGGTGTATATTTAAATCTTATAAACCTATAATATAATACTTATTCTATCTAGTAATGTCTGTGCTGTGCGCCGTGAGTGAGCTAGAGCATGCTGGAGGGTGAGGATGTGTGGTGTGTGTGCGTGGAATGTGTGCATATTATGTGTATGTAGGCTGTATGATTGATTATGTTAAATTGAGAGAGTGTGTATGATAAAATAAAAAAAGATAAATATAAGAAGTCCCCTAATAAATAACTAAAACCGCTTCACTGCGAAGGGTCTGCCTGGCTGAAAAAAATATATAACTCCCACAGCTGTCCCTCACAGGTATTAGCGGTGGGCAATAATATTATACTCCACCGCTGCAACTACACTATGACTAGGTACTCCTCATACCCTTCATAATGCCACACCCTCCAGGTGGGACGACGACATCAAGTACGTCGGCGGAAAGCAGTGGTTCCGTACCGCTGAAGGCCGGGAGGACTGGATGAAAATTGGAGAGGCGTATGTCCAGCAGTGGACGAATACACGCTGACTGACGTCTGCCTGTACGTTCGTAGGTATGCCGTCCTGCCTGTGCCTGTCACGGGGCCTCATAGACGTATAAAGGAAGAGATATTATTTCTCTATGCAGTGCCTTCATTTATCTAGAAATCCTAGATAGGTACTTGAAATTCGGAATAGAGGTATACATTTTTCACGAGTCTATTTATTTAGAATAGAATACATTAATTTGGACTTTGGGTGGATGGAAGAGCTAAAATCGGCTAAAATTAAATAGTACCTACCTACCTATAATGTAAGAAAAAGTTTATGACGATGAAACTGAATCTCTAACAACAAATAACGTTATTTACAGATTTAATTATTCAGTAAGTAGGTAGGTTAGGTACATATTTGTTATATATTTTTTTAGAACCGGGTCGGTCGCGCTGCGCGTTCACCGTCCCAGTTCAGTGTCAAGTCAAGATTCATTGGCCTAACTTTTCGCTCGGCTAATTTTTTTCACATAAAATTACAGAAAACTAGTTAGGCGTGACTATGACAATTATTTTTATAAATTGGTGATTGGTGGCGCGGACCGTGTACCCGTCGTCGTCGTCGTCGCCGCGCCGCGCCGTCTCCGCCCCCGCACGGACGGCATGGGGCGGCGCGCGGCGCGGCGCACCTTATGGCGGGTGCGGCGCGCGACCGAGGCACGGCGGTGGAGGGGGCGCGGGGCGGCGGACGGCCGCGGCCGTTGGGGTGGGCGCGGTCGACGCTCCGCCGTTCGTCGTCGTCGCGTGCATCGGCTCAGTGGGGCGGTGGTGTCGTGCTCGTGTGTGCTGCGTGACCCAGTTTACTCAGGGTTTGATGTCCGCCGACGTTTTAATTAATCGAATGGCGGGCGGGTGATAATGGCCTCCTAAGCTCCTCCGGCAAGTAGGTACACGCGAAATTGTAGTTTCGTTGGCCCCGCGGTGGTTTTCACTTACAAAATCACTGTGCTTGTACTTGTAGGTATGCTACTACTGCTAGAGCTTAGTAGTGCAAAGGCAACCATACTTTTTTATTGATCTGTTTAATTATTATTTTAATGTTAATTTTATGAACGTTTACCTACAACACGTGCGTCCACCCACGGATACCTGCACTGCACCTAAATAATACAGTTTGTAGTACAGCTAGTGAACATTGGATTGGATACCTACGTACCGAAAGCACAGATTACTAAATAGTTACTTCGTAACAGATGAATCTCTCCATAGAAAAAGTTACGTACCTTCGGCTTTAATAGCCTAAACTTTTACGACGCCAGTCGCTGCTTGCGAAAATGTACCTAAACGAAAGAGCGTAAAGTGATTATTGCTTTGCAGCTGCGCGCGGACGCGGGGCCTTGAAGCAAATTCAGTGACGTTAGGGCTGCTACTTTCGATAAAAATATCAATGCATTACACAATCTTTAATATTATTATATTGTAAAGAGGAAATATGTGTGAATGTTTGTTCGCGAGCTGCAGCACAGATTTAAAAATGTTTTTTTACTGTTAGATAGGTAAAAATTTTTTTTTTTTTAACATATAGGCTACTACTAGTTTTAGCCCGCGGCTTCGCCCTCGTTAAAATATATTAAAGGAAGAAATTAGTTCAGCCCGAAAATACTTCAGGTAATCCTACCTACCTACTACCCCTGTAATGTTATTATTGTTACACAAATCGTAAAGTGACTGTGATAGACAAACAGACAGATATATCGAACATACCGAAACTCAAGCGAAACACAACATAAACCAAAATACCTATCTACCTACCATTTTTAGTGTTACGTACCAAAGGGTGCCACGGGACCATAATACTAAGCCCCGCCGTCCGTCCGTATGTCAGCGGGCTGTATTTCTATTACCGCTATAACAAGAAGTAGTAAAAATATAAAAAATAAAGTACCTACATAGTGTTAAATCTTGTACGGTGGTACGGAACCCTTCGTGTGCGAGTCCGACTCGCACTTGTCCGGTTTTTTAGAATAGGTAATTATTGCTCAACAAAAACAATATACTCACATTTCTTCATCAGCAGGTAAATGGAAAAAAGAGAGATTTTTATCTCTCTTCTTGCTGGATTTACATCCATCTACTGCACATAAATTGCCACTGCCACTATTAACAGAAGCCATGTCAACTTGAATTAAGACATAGGCAAAGAAACTCTTTGGATATAGGTAGGTACGACCGTACGAAGCAGTAGCGTGAGCGCGCGCTCACGTAGGTTAGCTCCACGCGGCTGTCGGCAGCCCAATGAATTATGGATCGCCGGCGGTCCGGTCGGCGGTAGGTAGTTATCGCGCGCAAGTACATAGAGTGCGTGAGCCCTGCCGAAAGTTTCGATGCGTTTCACAATAGTGAAACAAAAAAATTATACCTATTACATAGTTCAAAGTTCAACTTTGTAACGTGTCGGCTTGTAACCTACAAGCGAACGAGGTAACCCAGTTTTCCTTACCTACCTTTGTTCGTCAATTTGAACTAGTTAGGGCGATCCGAATCGATATTTTACGATGTCGATAGAGGCACCTACAGGTATAGTAGTATAGCACACAAGGGCCACCTTGCCGAGTAGTCATTCCTCGAGCATTACTACAAAAGTAGAAAATACCTGATAGAGCGTATTAATGTATGTAATACTTTTAGAGCATAATTCCTATGTAGCTGCGGCGACGACGACGACGCCGACGCGCCGGCACCGCACATAACAAGTAACGTAGGTAACTAAAGTAAGTAAAGGAAATAAATAGGTACTCAGAAACCAATCAGAAACTACCATTTGATCTGCTGCATGCACTTTATTTGGGTACGGAACCCCCCGTTCCGTACCCATTCCATTCTTCCACCGCGCGCGCGTGCCTCCGCCCCGCCTCCTCCGCCGCGCCGCCGCCGTCCGTCACGCGCCGCTGTACTGCGTCCGCGTTACGAGTAGGCGCACGTCCCGTAAAACCAAAGAGGTATTATGTACCTACTAGCGTACGCTAGTACATAATACCTCTTTGCGTAAAACGCGAGTCTTTTGCTCATATAAATAATGCAGTGTATAAATGCTATTTTCTTCATATACCTACATAATATATTTATTTATTTATTTATTTATTTATTTATGATTATTTATTATACATGACATGACCTTACAGAGTTACCCAATACATCATACATAGGAATTGCCGGTTCAGTTGCTTCATGATCATCACGGTATTACGAAGTAACTATTAAGTAATCTGTGCCAAAGGGTTGTGAATGGAATGGAGCCGTTCAGTAGTTTGTGCATGTGAACAAGAAGCGACAGAGTCCTTCTCACTTCCAAGCAAGGTGTCATACATATCATACATCATCATAAGTTCATACATAACATAACCCACCATGCCTAGGACAGGATCTGGGGTGAAGGATATAGAAACTGTTTTTTAAGAGGAGTCTTAGAAATCGTCCCTGGACTTTCTCCAACATGAGGGTATAAGATAAGTACTTTCATAGGGACCAAACAATATATACATGTACCTACTTCAAAATGGTTTTCATGCCGTAATGGTAAAATTTACACTATTTTCATGCCGTAATGGCAAGAGGCTTTCATGGATATTATACTACCCGACCATCGACCCGACCTGTTGAAAATATTTTTATTTTCAATTTAGTTTTTGGTTATGGTTTTTGCCTTCCCTATAAATTGAAGTTAAGGACCCCTGACATCTGACATTGTTTACTTGAAATTTTGTTAACTCCCGAGAATCTATAAGCACCCAAGATTCGAGAAGATAGCTCTAACCGTTTAGGAGCTGCAGTGCAGGCTGTCTGTGACGAACATCCGGACGGACGGACACAGAGGGTCTGCAAGCGTCGCGTGCTACGCTAATTACTCTAAAAACAGTCATAGAAAAATATTTGTAATTTCGCTTTCTTTCTCCTCAACAAAATTTTACAAATCGATGCCCTTTCTAGTATGCTGTGCAGTCTACTCATGGAGTCACGTATCGTATACTTAGTGCTTTTTGCTTCGCCCGCGCGGCGCCGGCCTGGACGGGACATTCTCGCGCGTGCGTGCGTGCGGCGACGCACAGTGGGGCCGAAGCGGTAAAAAAGGTTTTTCGCAATTGTTCTACTGTTCGTCGTATCTAATTTAATTTGCTTTATTATTAGTTGATTCATATATTAAAATAGTGTTTAACCAAATATCCTTATAGTTTCCTACGATTCATTGCTTACAAAATATACATAAACTTTATCGAAATAATTGAATTTATTTCTTCAAAAGTCTTATGGTCACTACTTATTTTTTATTGCTCAAGTATGAAAAATTCAAGCTGAAAACTAACGACCCAATCCTGTATTTAATGAAAAGTCAAAAAAATCATGCGATCCTGTAATGATTATGGTAACTTTGTTCTATTTTCCATTAAGAGATATTTTTTCACTATTTCCACTTTCAACTAGAGTTTCAAATGTTATCGAATTTTACCGATAACACGAAACTACATTAAATAGGTACACAGGTACCTAGTATTTAAAATATAGGTTATTAGCTGCGACCACCTGCGACCGCGAGTGTGACAGTGTCGTACTCGCAAACGAGCGCCCGCGTGTCGTCGGGTCGGTTTAACGCCCAATTCTAAGCAGACTTGTAATATTTTTTTTTAAGTATTCTGACACGGTTGGCTACATCACATACAACATCCATGATGTCAGCCCATAACACTGTGTGAACTAGGTGCCAGCCATGTCAGTGTGTCCCTTCATTTCATGTCGGCTACACTGAACTGGACGGAAAACAAGAACTATTTACATTAGCCGTTTGGACCGACGACGTTTCATTCAGTCCGGTTGTATCAACCCGACCGGGATAAACCCTACCACCTAGTAAGGTAAGAAGGGAAATCCGAACCACGGTCAGCCTCCAACGGTCGAGCCGTCACCTATCTAAGTACTGACCGCGCTCAGCTTTGCTTAACAACAGTCGACCGATCGCACCACCGAGGCTGACGAGGCTGTTATGTGATATAACGAAAAAGAGTGAAATAAAAAACTGTTTTAAAAAATATTCTGCCGACTTCAAAAAACAACTAGAACTGAAAAGTGTTAAATCATATTTTAATTCATATTCGGACCCTTGAGTTGAAGGCGGTACAAAATCACAAAAGGGGTCCATCTATCAATTTTCAGTTCTAGTTGTTTTTTGAAGTCGGTGCAATGTTTTTTTAAAAAGTTTTTTTATAAATACTTGAATACCTACCTACATCTAAAATAGTTTCAGTAAAGTTTTCAGGTATGTACGTTTCAGTCGAGTCGAGGTTTCAGTAAATAACGGTTAATCTATCCTTTGAACAAAATATAAGAAGCGTTGTGCGCGTTGAATATGGTTGAATAATTGAATGAAGAAGCCATAGTAGAGTAGAGCCACTAGAGCGACCATGATATCGCAGGCGCTCGCTGCTAGGCGGGTGGCGCGAACAAGCTTTCAATCAATCGTCTCCCGCATCAAGGTGGTTTTATCGAGGTGATTGGTGGATCGAGGTGCGAGTGTAGGTACCTAACACCATTGATGTCTAATTTTATAGATCGAACGTCGCGCGATTTAACCTGTACTACGTTTCGTCTTAACAAGTGTGCGTGCATTCACACACAGTATTGTGATACTCACACAAGCACACACTTACATCATATAGTCGTTTCATGTCCGTAAACGGCGGGCATCGGAGCGCGCCGCGCCTCCTGCCACGAGATACTTTCGTGTTTGCATTTTACACACCGCCATGCTGTCACGTGACGCGATCCCTACGACGTTACTGTCGCGTTCTCACTTGCCTACAGATGATAAGAGTGAGCGAGAAAGTTGTCATCGCTCGCCCATCGGCGCGATTGTCGTATTTCCGCTCACTCTTATGATCAGTAGGCAAGTGGGAACGAGAACGCGATAGCTACGTCACACAAGTCAGCATGGCTTCTTAACACGTCATAACATGCTCAGGCGAAACAAACAACAACGTTTGTCACTGTTACTCTTGCATAAAACACAGCTTTACTCTTTCTCGTTCGCTCTTTATATTAATTACGTATACAAAAATCTGTTTAACATAAAATTTGAGAAAAAAACCAGCAAAATAAATACTTATTGATGGAAGGAGACGCCATTCTTTACGTAATTTCGATCTGAGCTGTTACAATACTTGTAACAGCAACCGGGCATGCTGAACACACGCACTTTTGCGCCACAGACTCGGTACAGTAAGACTTACGCTCAACACGCGCTGCACACGCCGTATGAAGCGGCTGTCCGTGAAATCTGCAATTTATGCAGTTCTCGTCGAGAACAAATTTTTTCGGGAGTTATGTATGGGATGGGCATATCTCTAAATATACATCAATGCCTAACACAGAGCATGAAATGCGCGCGCCCGCCCCTACTAGAGGCGCCGCCCGTGAGCGCGATTTCTCTACAACGCCGTTGAAGCCTGTGGGCGTGGCCTATGACTTACATATGTGTGTTGTGCATGTGCATTTGTATTGTGCGTGTGCCTAACTTGCTCCTCTTTGTGTGGTGTCGATACTAGCACGCACACACACATACGAAGCGCTAGCAGCTCAGCGTACGGTTATTGGGTTTCAAATATCATCGCTTAGGGCGCCTCTAGTAGGGGGCGCGGGCGGTAGGTATTTGATGCTCTGTGGTACCTAACCTACTAGTGTAACAAAAGTGGCGCGGTTTTAAACTCGTCGGGCAGCTAGTACTTATGTAGATACCTACTTCTAGAACTGTTCTATTGTTTCGTGATATTTGTCTGTTATAGCCTCGGCTCCGCCCGCTAGCATTTTCTCCACCTTACTATGACCTTACTTACTACTAGCTAAACACCTTTTAGATAGGTAGCGTACGTAACATGATATTGTACATATCATGCACATCCTATAACCATCCTAAGATGTGTGCGCCAAATTGCATTAGCGAAAACTGTATGGTCTTTGTTATTGTTTGTTTGTTTGGTATGTTAGATAGGTTAGGTCTAAATCTTTGGACGTTTTTAGGCTTCCATAGCCACCGCCGCGACGACGACCCGCCCCGCCGGCAATCAATATTTTTATCAATCGGTCAGGTCATTTATATACATAGGTGCTCCAGCGATCTTCATGAAAATAAAATTGGAATATTAATAAATAGGCATCCCAGAGGCAACATAATTTAAGGGTGTGTAACGTCAGGCTACCGCAAAAATAAAGTTGAAAATAACTATTTTTTCTTATAGATTGAGTATCGTTGAATTTTTGGAAAACCACAAGTATAATATCAAAATCGGCCAAGTGCAAGTCGGACTCGCGCACCGAGGTTCAAGTACCATATTACTTACACCATAATCGCACCAAGTTTGACTTCATGGATTTTTCCGTGATTTTTCTTTTTGCTCTGATATTGTTTTTGTCCTTTTATCCATCCATATTTAATCCAGCATTGGGCCTTAACCATGATTACCTATGTAATGTACCTAGGTAACCCATGTGTTCATATAATATAAGCTCGCTTTCATTAATAGTTCGAGGCTGTGGGCTGTGGCTCCCCCGGCCCCAGCACAGCAGCGTATAAAACAAATACGTGAGGATGTTCATGCGGATATGACATCAGCATCACACATCAACATCACACATCACGGAATGGCGTCACGTCTCGCTTCTGTCTGTGACCAACCGTCGTCGTCGTGCCGGCGTCGTCGTCGTCGTCGCCTCGCCGCCGCTCCCCGGCGGGGCGCGGTGGGGACGCGACGCGACGCGCGGTCATGCGGCACTCCGTGAGCCGTCGTCGTCGGCCGGCGGCCGTGTAAACCAGTTCTGACGCAGCGGTCGCGGGGTGGGGTGGGGGGGGGGGGGGAACGCACGCAACCTTCCAATTATGTAAATTTTTGTCGGTGCGGTGACGCATCGACCGAAACAGCAATGTGATAACGCGGTGAGGTCAATCGCAGAAGAGAAGCATTTCATTTATAGTGACAACTGTCGTTCATTGTATCTACCTATTACGAACGATTGAAGATAAAAGCTCCAAGGTTGCAAAGAAGCAAGAAACACAGGAATATGAGCCTGCGTTATTCACAGGAACAATTTTCACTGACCCAAGCATCGATATCTATCATATTGACCCAAGAGCGTATTTGGCATGGTTCACGAAGGCGTTGAGAGTGTAATATTACTACCTAAATTTTTTTATGGAAACAGACACGGTTGGCTACATCACCACAGATTACTTAAATCACCTACAACATCCGTGATGTCAGCCCATAACACCGGATGAACTTGGTGCCAAGTCAGTGCTTCCCTTCGTTTACCGTAGTACCGTGTATCCTGTACGGAAGTCTATACTCTGTGCTATTACTAAGCCTACGCTGTCTGTCTTACTGTTGTATCTTTGGAACCGTAATACTAATAACTAGCCGGTTGAAACACAAAATATGTATATTTTATTATGGCGGATATAACGGCAAATAATAAAAAAATTAAAAAAATCGGCCAAATGGTGTCGGACCACGAACAGTGAAGGGTTACGTAGTCGGGAAAAACGTTCACGTTTATATATAACACAAAGTTAATAATAAATTATACCTAAGTAGGTAGGTAAGCAATAAATTAAATTCAACCACCTTCATTTTTTTTTCAGAATTTTCCACCTTATATTTGAAAAGTTAGGGGTGGGGGGGGGGGGGGGGCACACTTTTTACGACTTTAGAAGCGCATAACCAAATATTCCAATATTGACCTAAACCAAATATTGACCACAACGAAATCCTAAAACGGGCATTCACTTCGGCCAGCGTACCGTCTATCTTGGAGCCTTGTCTCAGCCAGCAGGCAGGACGACACGCAGCGCGCATTGATGTCTAATTTTATAGATCGAACGTCGCGCGATTTAACCTGTACTACGTTTCGTCTTAACAAGTGTGCGTGCATTCACACACAGTATTGTGATACTCACACAAGCACACACTTACATCATATAGTCGTTTCATGTCCGTAAACGGCGGGCATCGGAGCGCGCCGCGCCTCCTGCCACGAGATACTTTCGTGTTTGCATTTTACACACCGCCATGCTGTCACGTGACGCGATCCCTACGACGTTACTGTCGCGTTCTCACTTGCCTACAGATGATAAGAGTGAGCGAGAAAGTTGTCATCGCTCGCCCATCGGCGCGATTGTCGTATTTCCGCTCACTCTTATGATCAGTAGGCAAGTGGGAACGAGAACGCGATAGCTACGTCACACAAGTCAGCATGGCTTTTTAACACGTCATAACATGCTCAGGCGAAACAAACAACAACGTTTGTCACTGTTACTCTTGCATAAAACACAGCTTTACTCTTTCTCGTTCGCTCTTTATATTAATTACGTATACAAAAATCTGTTTAACATAAAATTTGAGAAAAAAACCAGCAAAATAAATACTTACTGATGGAAGGAGACGCCATTCTTTACGTAATTTCGATCTGTAGGTCTACCGGCGTTCACTCACTCGCCCGTGTGAGTGCGAGAAATGTGGCGAGAACGCTTTATTGGCACCGGTGAAACAGGCGAGTGACGTCATTCTCGCACTCCCACATTTTACTCGCTAGAGCTGTCGATCTAGTCGATTATAGCCTTCTCTATATGTCCTTTCAAGACGACAAGGACGGAATACAGAAGGCTATGAGTCGACACGGAGTCGATCTATCAAACAATTGGCACCGGGGTTTTTGACGTTTCTTTGACAGATAAACTCCCCGATATTTGCCGCTAAACTCGCTAGCTAAGGATCAACTTTTTGGCGTTCACTTCATGAGAAAACTGACGAAAACATCGAAATAAATTTATTAACTGAACAAAAATATTATAAAAGTCTTTACAAATACATACAGTATTTATCTGTAGAAAATATAGAAATTATAGGAAATAAAATTAAAGAAATGGCAGAAGGACCCGGCATCCAAGCCAATAATTATTAAAAAAAAAAAATTACAGCGGTTCGTAAACAAACAAGCAAACACGACATTCGCTTCGCGATGTTTATTTTGTGGTTTCTTTCTTTATACGAAACATTTACGTAAGCGGCGGGCGGTTGGCGCGGTCTTGGCTTGGACTCTTTTGCTGGAATCCGGCCGACATGCGTCGATGAGCTTACAGCAAGAACATCGGCGCGAACAAGAATCCACTCAAGGGAGCTGCGCTTCGCCACTTTACGAACCGGCCGACACCCACAAAAGAAAGCCGACGCTATATCACCCACTTCCAAGGTATGTACTTTGTCATCTGTGCGACAGAAGGTTGAAAAACTACAATAGCTTTGCATCAACCTCTACTTTCTATGCTGAATCAAATGTTGCTCTTAATTATTAAAACCAATTCTAGTGTACAGTACGCGGCGGTAAATAATGTGCATCATGCTTTGATGACTTTCTGGTTGTCTCGGTCATACAGATACTTGCAGTGCGACAGAGACGACACTCTACAACCGCACTATCTAGTTTATCGCCAAAGAACATTGCGCATTATTTTAAATTGTATTTGCTAGATAATGACTGCCCTTCCATTTTATGCAAGTGATACTTACCAACGCACGGAGGGTCATATATACGCTTCCCACAAACGCTTCTCTCAAAATGAAGTATTCTTATCTCTGGTAAAAAAAGTAAACAAAACAATAATAAGAATAAAATATTTTTATTTACACATACAATTTACACAAAAACCTATTTAGGTAAACTAAAGAACTAATTGAGCATCTTAATAATAAACGCTGAGCACATGCTGGCATTGATGTTGTGGAAGGACTTGGTGCTTCCAACCAGCAGATGGTAGTGTGCTGCACCAAACCCGAGGATGTGCTCCGTTTATGTAGGGAGGGTGTTCATTGTCCCAAGTGAGCCACTGCTGGGGTTTGTTGAAAACGCCCTCCGTTTTCCTGCAAGTTAAAACAAAAAATATCTTTAAATTATATTGTTTTGATTAGCGTAGGTACTTAGATGTATTTGGATCACATTAGACCATTACATTGCTTGGACATTTAAAAACAGGAGCCAAGTGCGAGTTTAACTCGCGCACTGAGGGTTCCGTACTACCACACAAGATATATTTTGTTATACACGGTGTTAACTTTTTTCGCGACATTTCAATTTTAATACCGAATATTAAACCATTTCGTATACTGATTATTTTGTGGTACTAAAAAATAAAATCTAAAATAGTTTAAAAAAATTTGCATATTTTCTTCAAAATTTTACCTCAGCGACAATTTCTCTTTGGAATGGTGTAGCGAGCGCCGCCGCGCGCCGTGCGCCTGCGACCGTGCGTACCCAGCTGACTGACCACGTGTCGCGCGCTAGCTGTTGTATCGTGTCGATATGAATGTGATTTTTTTTATTTATTTGAAAAATTACTCGGCTTTCGATTTTTTTGGTAATGCAGTGTGATTCCTATTATGAAATACCATGTTTTTATACCAAATATAGAAATTGAAAATTTTAAAACCAAAGCTAAAAAAAAATTACCCCCTTCTTCGGCATCAGTATGTGACCCAAAACAACCCCCTTTCGGGAATGTTGCCTATTTAAGTTAACACCGTGTATATTTACCAAAATAATTGTGGTGATATGTCCTATAAGGGTTCCGATTTTTCCTCCAAAAACCTTTTGTTTAGTATTGAAATGGGAATTAGTTTATATGGTTACTGAATGTTTTTATTCAGTCTGAATTCATCGTACACCTTTATTATTTCTGTTAATCCCATGAATCTGCTCCCGGACTTAATGTAGTGACTGCTGCAACAGCCTGTATATATTATATAGCAATACTTACATTAAAACATTTTTTTTTACCTGCAGAAACTGCCGCAGAAGCTCCAACTGTTGCCGCCGAAACTCCTCCTGTGACACCAGGCACCACTCTCTGAGGGCCATGTCCTGCCGCCTGTCTTCAGCGTGTACCCGCTCGTACTCCTCAATAACCTCGCGCATAGGCGGGTTGATTTGCACGAAGCTCACGAGGGGGGCGGCCAGCAGGCGTACCTTAATGGAAAAAAATAATTTAATTAGGCATCTATCTTTTTTAACTTTAAGACATAATTTTGGATGATAAAGTATCAGGCAGATCTTTATGGTTTATATTTATGATTTAACGTAAAACCATCTTAAGAAATGACAGATTGTAACAGTGAAAACAGTATGTAAATTAATAAAGTGGTTCTCGAGTTATAAGGATATTCATATTTTTTTTTTTTATGGTTCCTGACACGGTTGGCTACATCACCTACAACATCCGTGATGTCAGCCCATAACACAGGGTGAACTAGGTGCCATGTCAGTGCTTCCCTTCATTTCATGTCGGCCACACTAAACTGGACGGAAAACACGAACTATTTACATAGCCGTTTCGACCGACGTTTCGTTCAGTGCGGTGGTACCAACCCGGCCGGGATAAACCCTACCACCTAGTAAGGTAAGAAGGGAAGGGACCTACAGTTTAATGTGGAATCCGAACCACGGTCAGCCTCCAACGGTCGAGCGGTCACCCATCCAAACACTGACCGCGCTCAACGTTGCTTAATAACAGTTGACTAACCAACCGCGCCACTGAGCTACCGAGGCTGACGAATTTTCTTATCCCTTAGTCGACTTTTACGACATGCGACGGGGAGAGATGCAGTGGGGCTATTCTTTTTAAGTACCGACCCCACACGGTACATAATATATTATATAGACGTGCGTTGGCCAGTCGCAATTATAGCTCGGTACTTTATTGTGAAAAATTTTGCTTCTATGTTACCTACTTTACTTTTATTCAAGAGAGAGTAGTGTTGTTGAAAATAAAATTGATTAAAAAGAAATGTTTTCCTTGTTTTCTTCCCTAAAACACATTGGCTGCTTGCATACTAGACGATAGCGTCGCGGCAGCGGTGATATGACCGCGACGCGGCAGCAGGTTTCGAGCATACCGTCACGGTATTGCGTACATTTTTCCTGCCCTGCTGCCGTGACGTCACCGTCTAGATAGTGCATAAACAGTCGTTGGTTACATACATACAATGAAGTATGTAAACAATACTACAGTAAATAAATACCAATGTGATTTAAAATATGCTTACCGGTAGAGTGTTCACTATGACCTCGGAGTCCCCGAGTCCGAAGCCCTGTCCCAACACCGCCAGCATCCGCTCGTCCTATTGCTCCAGCAGAGCTACCGGTGCCGCCGGCCCACACCCGTTCCGTGGGCCTGCCGCCTGGCTCTACCGGCCAAGTTTTTTAAGTGAACTTTATTGTCCGTCCAATACTGAAAAAACAGATGAACATATTTGTAAAATATTATATTAGTACGACCATTGTAATACGACTTATTAAGTTTGATGTTTGAAAGGAATTTGTGAATACATAAATATAACACACCTTGTGCTACTGTTGCCATGTTATGGCGCAGCCCCCCGATGCTTTGAGGCGCTCCGTTAGGCCCATCCAGAGGCGCGAGCATCGCATTCTCTCCCGACAGCCGGCCCCGCGCCAACTGCGGATTTTGTTCCATGAACTCCGCCATCACATCATATCTCTTTGCACCGCAGTTGGCCGGGAGCGAAGTGTGGATGAGGTGCCTGCACTTGGCTCATGTTGCGTTACTTACACTCAAGTACGGTACATTACATAAATATATTTATTGAAGAAAAAATGGTAAATTCTTCTCCTTTTTTTTTTAATAAACATGACAGTTGATTGACTGACACTGGCACATGGTCTAGGTCGACATAGTCTATGCTAAGCACTCATTTGTATCAGTAAAAATGGTTAAAAGGTAATAATTGATAATTTTTTTGGCGTAAATGTTCACGAATTTCCATAAATTATAAATACAACATATAAATAATTAGATAACATAAGATAATAATAAGTAATCGCAAGTAATCTAGACCGTCTTATCTATGGTAGGTCGACACTCACTTGAACGCCGGTACCGATACGAATGACGCTAAAAGTGAGAAGGAGTACGAGTAAACTCCCTCGCATATTTCAAGCGAGAAATGCCGGTAGGGCCCCTGAGCTGTTACAATACTTGTAACAGCAACCGGGCATGCTGAACACACGCACTTTTGCGCCACAGACTCGGTACAGTAAGACTTACGCTCAACACGCGCTGCACACGCCGTATGAAGCGGCTGTCCGTGAAATCTGCAATTTATGCAGTTCTCGTCGAGAACAAATTTTTTCGGGAGTAATGTATGGGATGGGCATATCTCTAAATATACATCAATGGCAGCGCGCAGACGGGATGACCCAGATTGCCTGGTCACACGGTTAGATATTTGGTAGTGCTCTCGTCTGGGATGCTACCGGCTTCGCACGTCGCATCGACCGCAAGCAAGGACCGCGGGCTCCGCTGCTGAGAAAGCAGCTGACGCCAAAACGCCAAAATATCAAAATACCTTATGACTATAATTTATTAAAATTATAATTTCATCCCTTTTGCAATAGAAACTTTAGGTCCGATTTGCGCAGCCGAAAAACAATTGTTGAGGGAGCTGGGCAAGAGGCTGCACGAATCGTCTGGAGACCGTCGTCGTCGAGCCGGTTCGTTCCTCCTCCAGCGCGTCATCACATGCGTCAGTCTAGCCGTGCAGAGGGGTAACGCTCCGAGTGTTATGGGGGCCTTTCCAGGTTCCGCCGTCGTCGTCGTCGGCATATTGATCAGAGGTATTCGTCGATGCTCATGGATGAGATTTTCTATCTCGTTAATGGGCACCGACGTCGTTGGTGGCTCCCGGCACCGCTGCTATTTCGGCTCGTCTGTCCGGCTTTTATTAAGATTAAAAATTTTAAGATACCTAGTTCAATTTATCTATCACCTATTGTTTGTTAGATTAATATAATATATTTTATGCAATTTAACATAGGTTTTATTGATACCTATACCTAAATTAAAAACTAAGTTAAATATTGACTTAAATCAAAAGGTCATTTTGAAAATTCTTTATATTTTGAAGACCTATCCAACGATACCCCACACGCGTATGTGCATATAATTTTTTGTATGGTGTTCCACTCCTATATTTTGTTTTCTCATTTCACCGCACCATTGTATATCGGTTCTTAGAATGCACCTTCCTTCCAAATTTCACCTCTATGTTCCTAAAGTTCTCTAAAGTTCTCTGAGTAAAATGGCTGTGACAACGGACGGACGAACAGGACGTAATTATAAGGTTTCCGTTTTTGCCATTTGGCTACGGAACCCTAAAAACCGACCATTTACCTGGTCGTACGGAAACCTCATTGAGCGAGTCCGACGCGCACTTGGCCGGTTTTTAAGACTAATTTCCTAGACAATGGCCCATTTACAACTTTATTGGGCATCAAAATGTAATTAGGATCTTTATGTTTTTTGTGCTGCCGACACGCGCCGCGCCGCCCGTCACGCTTGGCGTCGTCGTCGCGGTGTCGTCGTCCACGTCCACGACGACGACGACAAGACGCCATGGAGCCATCCGCCGCCGCTGCCGCGCCGCCACCGCGCCCGGCCGCTCTTGTAAAAATTATTATAAATGTATCCGCAACTTTACAGCTGAATATAAGTAAGAAGAAATAGATTGTGTTTTCCGTCCAGTTCAGTGTAGCCGGCACGACCAAAGGGAAGCATGGCACCTAGTTCACCCGGTGTTATGGGCTGTCATCACGGATGTTGTAGGTGATGGAGCCAACCGTGACAGTTTCCATAAAAAAAAAAAGTCAGTTCAGATAAAATTGTTTATACATATATTTAATAAACCCAATAATTAATGATAGATGGCGTTGTTATCTGATAATTAGATTTATAACCGAATTTTTATAACTGTGCACTTCGAGCTGTCAAAGTCGTTAGGTTGGCAGGACTGAATTCATCCCCGCTTACTTCCTCACCTCGGCGTCTAGGCGTCGGCGGAGAGGTGAGGAAGTAAGCGGGGGTGAATTCAGTCCTGCCAACCTAACGACTTTGACAGCTCGAAGTGCACAGTTATAAAAATTGGGTTAATTAGCAAAGAGATTTTATGTCTATATATATGAGAATACATGATACGTCATTGTTAATTAGTTCTTTCTTTTATCCTTTCATTTCATCTTTCTTATTCTTTTCCTAAATTATGTTGTTTGACCTTCCTGATTTCAACAGTCTGAAACTAAGATTGTATGCGAGCTGTTAGGTGTATGTAGGTGTTTTCTGTTAATTTCTGTTTTTTTTTTAGTTATATTATTACATTTTAGTCAGTCTCGGTAGCTCAGTGGTGCGGTCGGGCAACTGTTAATAAGCAACCCTGAACGCGGGCAGTACTTGGATGGGAGACCGCTCGACCGTTGGAGGCTGACCGTGGTGCGAATTCCACGTTAAACTGTAGGTACCTTCCCTTCTTACCTTACTAGGTGGTAGGGTTTATCCCGCCCGGGTTGGTAACACCACACTGAATGAAAGGTCGTTCAAAACGGCTATGTAAATAGTTCGTGTTTTCCGTCCAGTTCAGTGTAGCCGGCACGACCAAAAGAAAGCACTCACATTGCACCTGGTTCACCACACCAAAGTGTTATGGGCTGACATCACGGAGGTTGTAGAATGTAGGTGATGTAGCCAACCACCATTTCAGTTTCCAGCGAGGTTTCCAGTAGCTTTGGCAGCGGAGATCATAATGTGCAGTGTGGTGTGGTGTACTGCGGCGACACCATTTCTGTTCGTCGTCGTAGCGTCGTCGCACCGTAGCGTCGCGTCGTCGTCGTCGGCTGAGACGAGGTCAGGCGAAAGTTTATCTGCACTCGCTCGCTTTCTGAACTGCTTGGTAGGTATATGTGCATTGTGCAGTGCACGCGGTGCACTGCACAATGCAAAAATAAATATACATACATACATACGTACGTACGTTTTCTTTGTAGGTAGTTTAGTTACCAAAGTATGTATAATATACTATCTACAGTTGACTATCTACTAGTAGGTATATTCGCCTCGTCTGTAATCTGTGTCACTTCATCCTTCTATATTTCATCTTACTATTTCGCAAAGGTAATGAATAGATTTTATGTGTATAATGCGCGGGGCGGATCTCGGCGTGTCGCCGCCGCAGCGGTTCGTCAGTGTTCTCCCTCGCACCCGCACCGTACTTGTATAGTGTATTCGCGTGGCGGGTCGCCCGCTGCGGCGACGACACGCCGAGATCCGTCCCGCGCACTATAATTTTACTAATTAATCTGAAAGTAATTAGCCCAGCCTCTCTGTAGGAAGCTTAACCAGTTCAGTCAGTGAAGCCTTGAGTATAACTATAACATACAATACAATGCATGTTTTGAGTGCGCGCGTGTGTTCGTGTGTGTGTTGGAATTCCAAGCTTTAAACCTAATATCTAACCTTCAGCATTTAGGTAGGACTTAGGAGGTCAGAATGAATTTCGGATTTTTAGCGCCTGTAGGTCCTATCCACGTAATAAGGAGCTGGAACGGCCGTGCTGTTGAACATTTACTGAAAACACGATGACCATTTTACTTACGACATTTTAGTCTGTACTAGATGTTTCTGTTGCTGCCAAGGAGCTTTGAACCAGTCAGACGTCCAATCTTGCATGCCCAGCGTGGGGGGCGCGCGGGCGCGGGCGGTGGTGTGGCCCGATCGTTGTTCTGTGGTTGCTGCCGATCACGCCTCCTTTTTCTACTCTAGCCAACTCAAAACGATTAGGTAGGTACTAATTCTTATAAATTAAGAGTTGCGCACACCCAAACGAGCTCGCAAACGAGCATGCTCAAAATCTTCTTTAGGTAAATATAAGTCTGTGCTACCACAAGACAAACTAAAATAAAATAACATAGGAGGGTCAGGGGCTGACCCCTAGCAAGTCAAATATTGAAGGACACCTCGAAGGACACTAACACAAAAACAGCCGATTGTTCTACTGGACACCGAACTAAATATACTACTAAATAGTACTACCTATAGATAGGCCAGTGCTACTGAAGAACAAATTGTTTGTATATGGAAACAAACAAAAAAACAACTCAAACGATAGGTATTTCCGATCCAAATTCCGATACTATATCCCACGGAATATGTAGGTACAATGTACATATAGGTAAGTAGGAGGTTTAGCTTATTTTATTTACGATACCTGCGTTGCAGAGATCGGGCCAGGAGGACAGCAGAACCATGAAAGGGTTTTCGCGCCATAGAATAACAGACACAAAACAAAAATGTTTATGCAGTATAAAGTTTTAAACTTGGATAGAAGTGACTGCAGGCAGTCCGCAGTGTACGTACACCGACCAGTCAACAATGGCGGACGAAGAAGGTAGACCGGCACGGGCGGCGGGCGCGGCGCGCGCGGCGGCTCCTTTCTTCGCGGTGTCTCGACCTAGTTGGCCGGTTCCGCTGCGTGACCGCCGACCGGTCTGCGCTATCACTCACTACCGCACGGTACGTGCGTGCACTCGACAACGGCGCTCACAATCGCAACGCCGCGCCTTCTTGCCGCGCGGCGCGCGGTGACAGATTTATAACCACACTCACACACAATCCTAGTCCGACCGAGCCTGGCCTAGCTTGCGTGCGAGTTGCGGCAGCCTCGCCGGCGGCGCGGCGGCACGAAAGCGCACCACGCAATTAACATTGCACAAAGCAACCACTATAACGAATTAACGATCCTAGCAGATTTAATCCTATAGTTGCTATAGCTCAGTTACAAACAGACGGATGCCACTGCATCTCGCACAGCATCTAGTGCGCAAAGACGTTACCAAGTAAGGGAAAGGAAGGGAAGCACAGTTTGTTTGTACTCGTGTAATCAAAACCCCCAGCAACCAACGAGCCTGCAATTCAATTAAATTATTTTTTATTACAAGCTTTTTTTAGGGTTCCGTATCCGTCATACCCCTACTACTAAGCTATTCGTATCCGTCATACATACCCCTATTACTAAGCCTACGCCGCCGTCTGTCTGTCTGTCCGTCCGTCCGTCCGTCTGGCCGAGGGCTGTATCTCTTGAACCGTAATAGGTAGCCTGTTGAAATTTTCACAGAATATGACATATTCTAACACAGAAGATAACACATTGTGTGGCGGACGACGATAGCTCCGCAGCCGACGCATCTTAGCTTAGGGAAATTAGTGTAGGAAATAGAGTAGTGAGGCAGCGGCCGGCGTAGATATAAAAATAGGTTTCATAAGTTAGCATAGTATAGCATAGGCGCGGGCTAGGTGTAATTAAGATAGCATATAAGTTAGACATAAGTTAGTTATTAAGAAATATACATTTATAAGTCGTAGAATAAGTTAGCCTGTAAGATCTAGCCCGTTAGGTTTAATTAGCTATTAAAACATATTAACTAGGATAGATATAAGTTTATTCAATAAATAAATATATCTGGTCGGCCTTTTACTGGAGTACACACGGACGAGGCGAGTGCGGCAGGGGGCGCTGGTGTAGCGCGTAGCGAGATGACTCATAGCCGAGCCGAGCGCAATAGTGCAACGGTCCGCCGCTCCGCGCCGGTGCTACATTCTGTTGCCCGGCGCGTCCCTAGCGAGGTTATAAAAGGGGCCTCTAACCGCCGGCTCGGCAGACCGCAGCTAGCAACCGGAGAGAGAGGACCACTTGGAAGAACAACAGCAAGACATCAAGAGCAGCAAGAGGAGCGGTTACATTCCCGCCGACGCGGTCGAATTCGCCACTTGCAAGCGTCTATCGCCGTCCCTCTCTCTCCGCTGCGCGTCTCACGCTTGCGTCGCCCCGCACAACCGCAAGCCCGCCGTTTACGTCCGTGGTTGCTCCAGTAACAGGCCGCCCTGTTACTGTACTGAGCACCGGAGTTTGATTTACGTGCCCGTTCGTTATCTCCCGTACTGCGTGTCGTCGACCGAGTGGCCGGGCGTCTTGCCGATCCCAGTTCAAGAAATACAGTCCACCGCTTCCCGAGCGTCGATCCGGAACATTGATCCATTCGGCGCCGGATAGAAGATGCCTATCACTCGGTCCACGAAGAACGCGAGGCTGTCGAGGGCCGACCCGCAGCGCGACGAGCCGCCGCGTGTGCCGCCGACTGGAGGAGCTATTACGTTGGAGCGCGTCACGCCGCCGTGTGACGTGCCGCGTGTGCCGCCGGTTGGAGGAGCACCCGCGCCGGGGCTTATCGTGTCGCCGCCCAGGACCTCGGACAGCCACGGGAGAACGACGAGCTACGATACGGGGACCGCATCATCGTCCCACGGACTGCAGACGGAGGACGAGTCGTCCCCGACGGACAACGTGTGTGTGAGTGCAACGGACAGTGTGAAAGTGCAGTGTACCGCGACGCGCGCCGACGTCACTTGCCGTAGTGACGTCAGAGCACCGGGCACCATGCCCGCGGATGCTTCGCGCCGCGATGACGTCATCGCGCCGAGCGCAGCGCCCGTACGCGCCCCGCGCAGCGATGACGTCAGTGTACAGTGTGACTCAGTGCAGTGTCCGGTGCCGCGCGTCGCCCCGCCACGCTCGCACGCGTCCGCCGGGCGCAGAACGCGATCTGCCCGGTCGACCGCGTCCTCGAGGCGGCTACGTGCGGAGCTCGCGCAGCAAGAAGAGCTCGCAAAGCTCGAGCTCGAGCAGGCAACCGCGCGCGTCGAGCAAGCAACCGCGCGCGCCGAGCAAGCAACCGCGCGCGCCAATGTCATGAAGGAGCGGATCGCGCTCCTGCGACTCGAGCGGGCTTCGTCGAGTGACAATGAATGCGACAACGGACTACAGCGCGGTCGCCTCGATAACTGGGTGCGAGTGCACAGCGAACACCGGCGGGAGCAGAAGACGCAGCACGCCGCCGCACACTGGTCATTCGCCCATATGTGCGCCGCCACCGCCGCGACACCGGCCGCGCCGGCACCCGCCGCCGCGGAGAAGACTGCGCCGCCGCTGCTCGCCGCCCCCGCTGTGTTGCCAGACACACCGCTGCACGCTGACGCTGTCTCACCGTCCGCCGCCGCCGCGGCAAACGTCACCGCCTGTGACGCTTGGACGAGCTCCGCCGCCGCGGAGCAATCAGGCACGGCATGCCAGCCCGCCGCCGACAGAGAGGAGGGCGCCGCCCCCGAGACCTGGCTGCGCGCCGCCGTCGCGGCAGAGCCAGGTGCGTCTGCATGGCCACCCACCGCCGCGTGGCCAACTACACGGCTGCACTCTGCCGCTGTCTCACCGTCCGCCGCCGCCGCGGCAAACGTCACCGCCTGTGACGCATGGACGAGCTCCGCCGCCGCGGAGCAATCCAGCACGGCCGCCGTGCCGCCGCCCGCTGCCGCCGCAGCGTGGCCGCCCGCATCTGTGCACGCCGCCGCCGTGCCGCCACCCGCTGCCGCCGCAGCGTGGCCGCATGCATCCGCGCACACAACCGCCGTGCCGCCGCCCGCTGCCGCCGCAGCGTGGCCGCCCACATCTGTGCACGACGCCGCCGTGACGCCGCCCGCTGCCGCCGCACCGTGGCCGCATGCGTCTGCGCACACAACCGCCGTACCGCCGCCCGCTGCCGCCGCAGCGTGGCCGCCTGCATGTGGGCACGCCTCCGCCGTGCCGCCGCCCGCTGCCGCCGCAGCGTGGCCGCCCGCATGTGGGCACGCCTCCGCCGTGCCGCCGCCTGCTGCCGCCGCAGCGTGCCCGCCTGCCTCTGGGCACGCCGCCGCCGTGCCGCCGCACGCCGCCGCCGCGGCGTTGCCGTCCGTCTCACCGCCCGCTGCTGCCGTGCCGTCGCCCACCGACAGCGCAGCGCTGCCGTCCGCACTCCCGCACGCCGCCGCCTCCGCCGCTGCCGCGACGGGGCCGTATGAGAACGTGGCACGCACGAAGCTGCCAAAGTTTTTCTACGACCTGCCGCTGTTCGACGGAGCCCCGGAGAAGTGGCTGCGATACCGCGCCGCCTACCGCAACACCGAGCGGTACTTCTCGAGCTTCGAGAACGCGGCGCGGATCGGACACAGTCTGCGAGGACAAGCGGAGGTGGCAGTGTCAAGCCGACTCGCCGCCGCCGCCGGGGCGGAGGAACTCGTGACTGCGCTCGAGAGGAGGTTCGGCCAGCCAAACGCGCTCGTCAAGATGGAGCTGGGCAAGCTCCGAGCCCTGCCGAAGCTGCCAGACAACGCTCGCGAGATATGTACCTTCGCGAGCAGGGTGTCCAACATCGTGCAGGCGGTAGTGGGGCTCGGACACGAGCACCTGCTGCACAGCGTGGAGTTGGTGCAGGCCGTGACAGACAAGTTCACGGCCATCATGAAGAACAACTGGCTCCGTCACCCTCAGCGTGCTACCGACCCTCGCCCAGCCCTGGTGGTGCTGTCCGCCTTCCTGGAGGAGGAGGCCGACAGATGGTCCACAGACGCGACGCTTGAGCTCAGCGGCGAGCGAAAAGGCACGACCGAACAGCGCCGCGGCGAACAGAACAAGCGCGGCGCGGAAAGGTCGTACGTCGCCAGCAGCGAAGACGAGCTACAAGAGACGTCGGAGAACTGCCCCGCCTGCTCGGCCGAACACCAGCTACCAGACTGCCACCGGTTCAAATCAGCCGACATGGACAACCGGTGGAAGATAATAAAGAAGGAGAAGATGTGTTTCCGCTGCATGAAGAGCAGGCACCGGCGAAACAAGTGCAAGGCGCGGAAGTGCGGCGTTGGCGACTGCACCAGGGCCCATCATGCCCTACTGCATGACCCAACGCGTTATGAGGACACCGCTACACCTGGCTCAGAGGTAACAGCAGCAGCGAGACACGCCAACCGAGTGCTGCTAAAGATAGTCCCGGTTACCCTGTCCGGACCAGCCACCACCATTGAGACGTTCGCACTGCTGGACGAGGGCTCCTCGGTAACGCTCATCGACAGCACCGTCGCCGAACTGCTGGGCGCGAGAGGCCGACCAGAACCTCTGCGAGTGCTGGGTATCGGCGGCAACCAGGTCAACGCCGCCGAATCCAAGCGCGTCAACCTGAGGATACGCGGCCGCCACGACACGGAGGCGCACGAGCTCGTTGGCGCGAGAACGGTGGACCGGCTGCGGTTCCCCGGGCAGACCGTCACGCGCTCCATGCTGCAAGGGTGCAGCCACCTCGCCGATCTCCAACCGGTGCTGGCGTACGAGTACGCGTCGCCGACCCTGCTCATCGGGCAGGACAACTGGCCGCTCATCGTCTCGAGGGAGCTACGGAGCGGCCGCCGCGATGAGCCGGTTGCCTCCCGCACCCAGCTGGGCTGGGTTCTGCACGGCGGGAGGAGCTCGGCGACAACGCCGATGGAGAGCTGCGGACTCGCGTGGAGGGCTGACCGGGCAGTCAAGGAGCAACACCGGCGGGAGCCGCCGGCGCTGCGCGGCCGCACGCCGCCGCCGCTGCTGCGTCACCGCACGCCGCCGCCGCCCGCTGCCGCCGCAGCGTGTCCGCCTGCGGCTGAGCACGCCGCCGCCGTGACGCCACCCGCTGCAGCCGCAGCGTGGCCGCCCGCCACCGACGCAGAGGAGGCTGCCGTCCCCGAGACCCGGCTGCGCGCCGCCGTCGCGGCACAGCCAGGTGCCTCTGCATGGCCACCCACCGCCGCGTGGCCACCTACATCGGCACTCACCGCTGCGCACGCCGCCGCCGTGCCGCCGCCCGCTGCCGCCGCAGCGTGGCCGCCCGCCGCCGACGCAGAGGAGGCCGCCGCCTCCGAGACCTGGCTGCGCACCGCCGTCGCGGCACAGCCAGGTGCCTCTGCATGGCCACCCACCGCCGCGTGGCCACCTACATCGGCACTTACCGCTGCGCACGCCGCCGCCGTGCCGCCGCCCGCTGCCGCCGCAGCGCGGCCGCCCGCCGCCGACGCAGAGGAGGCCGCCGCCTCCGAGACCTGGCTGCGCACCGCCGTCGCGGCACAGCCAGGTGCCTCTGCATGGCCACCCACCGCCGCGTGGCCACCTACATCGCTGCCGCCCGACGCTGTCGCGGGGCCACACGCCGCACCACCGCAAGCCGCTGCGGACACGCGCGCTGCGCCACCGCACGCCGCCGGCATCGCTGCGTGGCAGCACGCCACCGCGGGCGCTGCGTGGCCGCACGCCGCCGCCGCCGCTGCGTGGAAGCACACTACCGCCGCCGGCGCTGCATGGCCGCACGCCGTCGCCGCCGCTGTGCGGCCTCACGCCACCTCCGCCGCTCAGCACACGAGCGTGCGCCGCGGCGAGAACGCCGCAGTCATCCACTGGCACTTGCGACGGAACGACGGCACAGTGTACCAGCGCAACTACAGCGCTGTGGCGGAGAGCGCACAGGCTGGCAAACCGTTCCGGGCACCGGCGGGAGCCGCGAGGACGCGGCAGACTCCCCAAGGGACACGTGCTGACTGGCGACTGCGGGGCACCTCTTCCGAAGACCCGTCAAGAGGATCGTCGTCCTGCCTACCCAAGAGGATCGAGCGGAGCTGCGACGGCGGGAGAATGTGGCGGACGACGATAGCTCCGCAGCCGACGCATCTTAGCTTAGGGAAATTAGTGTAGGAAATAGAGTAGTGAGGCAGCGGCCGGCGTAGATATAAAAATAGGTTTCATAAGTTAGCATAGTATAGCATAGGCGCGGGCTAGGTGTAATTAAGATAGCATATAAGTTAGACATAAGTTAGTTATTAAGAAATATACATTTATAAGTCGTAGAATAAGTTAGCCTGTAAGATCTAGCCCGTTAGGTTTAATTAGCTATTAAAACATATTAACTAGGATAGATATAAGTTTATTCAATAAATAAATATATCTGGTCGGCCTTTTACTGGAGTACACACGGACGAGGCGAGTGCGGCAGGGGGCGCTGGTGTAGCGCGTAGCGAGATGACTCATAGCCGAGCCGAGCGCAATAGTGCAACGGTCCGCCGCGCCGCGCCGGTGCTACATTCTGTTGCCCGGCGCGTCCCTAGCGAGGTTATAAAAGGGGCCTCTAACCGCCGGCTCGGCAGACCGCAGCTAGCAACCGGAGAGAGAGGACCACTTGGAAGAACAACAGCAAGACATCAAGAGCAGCAAGAGGAGCGGTTACATTCCCGCCGACGCGGTCGAATTCGCCACTTGCAAGCGTCTATCGCCGTCCCTCTCTCTCCGCTGCGCGTCTCACGCTTGCGTCGCCCCGCACAACCGCAAGCCCGCCGTTTACGTCCGTGGTTGCTCCAGTAACAGGCCGCCCTGTTACTGTACTGAGCACCGGAGTTTGATTTACGTGCCCGTTCGTTATCTCCCGTACTGCGTGTCGTCGACCGAGTGGCCGGGCGTCTTGCCGATCCCAGTTCAAGAAATACAGTCCACCGCTTCCCGAGCGTCGATCCGGAACACATTGTGTTATCTTGGCCGATATAACAACAAATAATAAAAATAAGAAAAACATAACAAATATAACAAACTAAAAAGTTTATGTGCGCCATCTACCGAAAAGAGTATAAAGCATTTTAACTAATCATGAATTTTAACTAATATGAACCATTACATAAAACACGCCATATATGGCGTGGCGTTGCGTGGCGCTGACCATGACATGGCGATGATACGGAACCCTCGGTGCGCGAGTTCGACTCGCACTTGGCCGGTTTTTATTTCCTGCTTTCACGTTACATTTGACAGCAGGAAAAAAATAGAGATGGTTTAACACACTTTTATTTGAAAACCTGTAAAACATTTAGAAAATGGCTTGTGTCCAATCGGAATAACTTTATAATAAAATTAATAATATTAGGTCCTTACATATGAAATTGGCGTTTTATATGGAAGAAGTAAAACGAAAAAAAAATGGATTAATATATTTAAACAATCAAAGTATGTACCATTGTTATCTATGCACTTTCGCAATTATATAGGTAATTAATTGATTCCTTTGCTGAAAAAATTGTGGAAGCGAGAATCAATAAAATCTTTGACGGCAGTTTGGACTGCCTCATCGGAATTGAATTGTTTTCCTTGCAAAAAATTGTCCAAATTCCGGAAAAAGTGGTAATCTGTTGGAGTAAGGTCCGGGGAGTATGGTGAGTGTCGGAGACATTCCAATCGCAGCTCCTCTAATTTAGCGACCGTCTGTTGTGCAGTGTGTGGTCTAGCGTTGACCTGAAGAAGTAGTGGGCTAGATCAATTGACCAGTCTCGGTTGTTTAACCGCTAGATTTTCCATCATGGTTTGCATTTGTTGACAATATAGATCTGCCGTAATCGCCTGACCAGAACTTAGGAAGCCGTAGTGGATGACACCAGCACTGGTCCACCAGACACTCACCAGTACCTTTTTCTGAGTAAATTTTCGCTTGGGGCAAGATTTGGCCGGTTCTCCTGGGTTCAACCATTGTGATGAGCGTTTCCGATTATCGTACAGGATCCGTTTTTCATCACAAGTAACGATACGATTCAAAATCCCCTCGTTATTGTGACTGAGCGTTTCCGATTATCGTACAGGATCCGTTTTTCATCACAAGTAACGATACGATTCAAAATCCCCTCGTTATTGTGACGGTTGAGTAATGTAACGCAGCACTCAACGCGTGTTTGTTGGTTTGCTTCACTCAATTCATGTGGTACCCATTTTTCGAGTTTTTTCACTTTTCCAATTTTTTTAAGTGAATTAAAATTGTTTTATCACTCACACACACCGAAGCCTGCCGCTAACACTGACGTGGTTTGTGATGGATCCGCTTCCACGATCACTTTTAATTATTCATTGTCAAATAGGTCTCCGGCCGTCCACGGGGTTTGTTCTGTAGGTCAAAATTTCCAGAACGAAAACGTTGGAACCAAAAACGTACCGTGTTTTCTTTTACAGTAGCTTCCCCATACACAACATTAATAGACCGATAGCGCTGGGCTATTTTGAGGACATAAGTTAAAAAAATTCTAAACTTGCTTATTTCTTGCCTGTGGATACAGTCGTACATAAGAAGCATAATATTGCGTTTTGTGTCACATCTGTCACTTGCATTTTCAGCAATTCGAAGATTTGTGGTTGTTTTTTTTAATTCCATTCAAAACTGGCAAAATTAATCTAAACTTTAAAATAATTATGGTATCATATCTAGGATAGCCTGCGGAGTGTGCAAACCCAGTTTGTGTCATCTTCGTCCAGTGCAAACTGACCTATGGTCAGTATGTAAAAACAGTGCCTAAAACAAAATTAGAATTGACAAAATTGTTATTTCCTATCTCAGATCACTTACATATGCCCATTAAATGAATTTGTGCCAAATTAGGGCACGCAATTTTAAGATTTTCAATTATGTTATTTTTCCAAGCTACAAAAGCTTCAAAAAAATATTAGAATGATTAGAGTTTACATATTCAATTTCATCAATGCATAAAAAATGTACATTGTAAAGTTGTGTCATTTTCATGCACGAAATAAATCAATAAAACACAAAAACAGTTGTAGCGGTCAAAGCGGACGGACGCGGGCAAATGGCGGCGGGCGGGGGGCATACGCACGCACACACGTTCGTTCGGTACCTACGATTTCTTCTATGCGAAGCGGCGGCCGGTGGCTGGCTGGCGTGCCCCGCGTGCCTCGCTCGCTCGCCTCGCCCGCCGCGCCGCCCGCGCCCGCGCTCGCACTTCGTGCAAAGAAGTTTGGTATCTCCTATAGAGATAATAAATAATGCAGTGCGAATTTTGTACAAAGCCCGCGTCTGCAATCTCAATACCTACGAATGTCAATGGTCAATGTGGTCAATATTATTTTAGATTGACGCTTCGATTCGCTTAAAATTTGCTTAAGTTCAAACTGACCCACCTTTCATGACCCTAACACAATCGTGCTGAACTAATATCCCGTTTTCTGTGAGAACTAGAAACTTCGTCATGAACTTTTGTTTTGGTCATAACTCGAGAACCACTGGTGCTAGACCCATCGTGTTGGTACTCAAAACTTCAGGTCTCGGTGAGATCTATCCATCTGTCACGTGAACTTTTGTTTTGGTCATAACTCGAGAACCACTGGTGCTAGACCCATCGTGTTGGTACTCAAACTTCAGGTCTCGGTGAGATCTATCCATCTGTCACGTGAACTTTTGTTTTGGTCATAACTCGAAAACCACTGGTGCTAGACCCATCGTGTTGCTACTCAAACTTCAGGTCTCGGTGAGATCTATCCACCTGTCACGTGAACTTTTGTTTTGGTCATAACTCGAAAACCACTGGTGCTAGACCCATCGTGTTGCTACTCAAACTTCAGGTCTCGGTGAGATCTATCCATCTGTCACGTGAACTTTTGTTTTGGTCATAACTCGAGAACCACTGGTGCTAGACCCATCGTGTTGGTACTCAAACTTCATGTCTCGCTGAGATCTATCCATCTGTCAAGGAACCTTTGTTTTGGTCATAACTCGAGAACCACTGGTGCTAGACCCATCGTGTTGGTACTTAAACTTCAGGTCTCGGTGAGATCTATCCATCTGTCACGTGAACTTTTGTTTTGGTCATAACTCGAGAACCACTGGTGCTAGACCCATCGTGTTGGTACTCAAACTTCAAGTCTCGGTGAGATCTCTCATCTCCACGATGGGTCTACCACCAGTGGTTCTCGAGTTATGACCAAAACAAAAGTTCACGTGACAGATGGATAGATCTCACCGAGACCTGAAGTTTGAGTACCAACACGATGGGTCTAGCACCAGTGGTTCTCGAGTTATGACCAAAACAAAGGTTCCTTGACAGATGGATAGATCTCAGCGAGACATGAAGTTTGAGTACCAACACGATGGGTCTAGCACCAGTGGTTCTCGAGTTATGACCAAAACAAAAGTTCACGTGACAGATGGATAGATCTCACCGAGACCTGAAGTTTGAGTAGCAACACGATGGGTCTAGCACCAGTGGTTTTCGAGTTATGACCAAAACAAAAGTTCACGTGACAGGTGGATAGATCTCACCGAGACCTGAAGTTTGAGTACCAACACGATGGGTCTAGCACCAGTGGTTCTCGAGTTATGACCAAAACAAAAGTTCACGTGACAGATGGATAGATCTCACCGAGACCTGAAGTTTGAGTACCAACACGATGGGTCCAGCGCCAGGGGTTCTCGAGTTATGACCAAAACAAAGGTTCCTTGACAGATGGATAGATCTCAGCGAGACATGAAGTTTGAGTACCAACACGATGGGTCTAGCACCAGTGGTTCTCGAGTTATGACCAAAACAAAAGTTCACGTGACAGATGGATAGATCTCACCGAGACCTGAAGTTTGAGTAGCAACACGATGGGTCTAGCACCAGTGGTTTTCGAGTTATGACCAAAACAAAAGTTCACGTGACAGGTGGATAGATCTCACCGAGACCTGAAGTTTGAGTACCAACACGATGGGTCTAGCACCAGTGGTTCTCGAGTTATGACCAAAACAAAAGTTCACGTGACAGATGGATAGATCTCACCGAGACCTGAAGTTTGAGTACCAACACGATGGGTCCAGCGCCAGTGGTTCTCGAGTTATGACCAAAACAAAGGTTCCTTGACAGATGGATAGATCTCAGCGAGACATGAAGTTTGAGTACCAACACGATGGGTCTAGCACCAGTGGTTCTCGAGTTATGACCAAAACAAAGGTTCACGTGACAGATAGATAGATTTTAGAAATTATTCGCAATTATCGGATGCATGCAAGCAAATCCGAAAGCAACAGCTAACAATATATAATTTTTTTAAATGTGCTAATTAAGCCCTTTCATTTGATACCCCACTCTAAAAACATTTTTTTTTAGGTCATCACTTTATGTCCTCTAGAGGGCGCCATATCCCATTTTTATAGGACGTCACATAGCCAACCAGCCAACCATAGTCAACCAGCAGACGGTCAAGACGCATCCAACGATACCTTCGATTTGTCAAATTATGATAAGTAGGTAGTTTCGAAGTTATGTATGAGGGAACAGATGAACATGCATACATACATACATACATACATACATACATACATACATACATACATACATACATACATACATACATACATACATACATACATACATACATACATACATACATACATACATACATACATACATACATACATACATACATACATACATACATACATACATACATACATACATACATACATACATACATACATACATACATACATACATACATACATACATACATACATACATACATACATACATACATACATACATACATACATACATACATACATACATACATACATACATACATACAAACATACATACATACATACATACATACATACATACATACATACATACATACATACATACATACATACATACATACATACATACATACATACATACATACATACATACATACATGCATACCGGTCAAACACATAACCTTCCTTCTCGCTTCGCCGTAGTCGGGTAAAAATAAGAATCTGTTCGCTAATATTGCGCGCATACTACACTACGTACAATATAATAAACACACGATCAATTAACTTAAATCAAATAGGAACTTCAGTTAAGTAAATATCCGCTAACATCGACTCGCAACAACACATTTTTTTACATAGGTTTGCACCTAAAATTAATCAAATAGATACCCAACGAAGTAAATCTACATAATATTATGAAATGGAATTAAATAAGAAACTGCTCGAGACAATGCATACACACACCGCGTGGCAGCGCGGCAGCCTGGTGCGCTATTAGAACCACTCGCCCTCCCGCAGCGCCGCGCCCCGCACCTCCGCCAGCCGCTGCATACCTTTATTTTGCGCGCGGAACAATTCGATTTGTATGGGAGCCACATCTTAGCGTAACCGGAACTGAATTTTATGTAGCCTATCCTGTGTCCCGTATACTTAGTTAAATGTGCCTGTACAAAGTTTCATCGAATTCGGATAATCGGCTAAGAATTATGGCGGAACATACATACATACAGACATACAGAAAAGATTTCTCAAAATCGTCAATTTAGCTTTAGTATCATACATAGAGGCTACAAACTCAATATTTCCTAATACAAAGTAACTTACTCCATGACCATCCCTTACAGATTTATTATTAGTAATAATAATAATAATTGATAATTGATATGATAACGCACGCACGTCGCAACTCGCACCGCGCCACGCAACGCAACGCGCGCCCTGCGTATGGCTGGCTGAACGACCCGCGAGCGCGGCTTGGGGGGGGGGGGGAGGCGGCGCGTGCGCGTGCCTCGATCGCTCGCTCGCCTCGCCCGCCGCCCCGCCGCGCCCGCGCCCGCGCTATTCCCCGCGCTCGCACTTCATGCGAAGTTAGTGTTTTTTTTTTTCAAATAATAAAATTCCGTGGATAAAAACGACACAAATTATGAATAGTGTTTTGTTACACCATAAAAATCAAAAAGACGTAAACTCTAACAGCCCGTATTTTCTTTTGTGGCTTTTAGAGGTTGTTGTAATAAAAATATTAAATATCTATAAATGTCGTGGATGAATTCGACACAAAATATTTTGAACAACAGATATCAGTACTCTAAAACGCGTAACACCTATTTAACCTTTTCTAATATTCTTTTAGAGCTATTTGCGCGATGTATTAGGTACTGGTTAAATTTAAGGATTTCCGTGGACAGAGATGACACAAAATGTTTTTGCACATCGGTTACTACTTCAATATTATCATGAAAGTAAAATTTTCTTTTCGTCCAATACTGATCTAAAAGACAAATACCTAAATTTCTACGTATGCAAATTCCTAGGATGACACAAACTAATATATTAGGTTGGGCAAATGGTTCGGAAACTATATGCGACAAATAAACAACTTTAATATTTTTGAAACCAAAAATCCTAGCGCTACAGGTCTATAATCCTTCGAGCTGTTGCCACGGTGGAACTCGTATTCGTAAATAACGCGATATTTTAAGTTTTCCATGTTGTAAACAGAATGATGTCAAAAAAAAGTTAAATGGCGCGAAAACATAGAGAAATAATATAGGTACGTCTATGCGCGAAAACAAATAAATCACTAAATTCGAAACTCAAATACACGAGACTAAATATGAAATAAATTCCTCTTCTAACCAAACGCCAGATATTTGTGATTAATGTGGCCAGTTCGACAAAACGCCAATTTCATGTAAGGATCTAATATAATATATATATGTATATATATATATGTATATATATATATTTACCTTTTTAGTTAATTTTTATCCATATAAAAGCTTGTTTTTTTGCCTTTCTGATATCGTCAGTCTGTTCAAATTCTGATCAAACCAGAAGTGCAAAGTGGATAGTGAAAGAGTCGGTATAGAAACCAGAAGAGTGGCGATGAATCACTAGGCTAGGACATTATCGTCACTAGCGCGAAGAGGAAGGCCGTGATAAGAGAGGGGAAGGAATCGAGAGCAAAGGTATTCAGTCAGGGGCATCAGGATTGTTTAATACGCCATATAAAAGACTGAGGATGTGACAGTTCCTACGGAGACGAATCGGTAGCCACTCAAGCTTTGCACGGAATTGAGAGAAGTGGTCGTGTTTACTTACACAGACCAAATATGAAACGGATGCACAGATTTTGCAAGCGTTCAAGCTTGTCTAGAAGAATATCAGTCAAATCCAAGTAGCAGATTCCGCATAGTCGAGATTTGGGAGTAGAAGGGAGTAAAAGGTTGCGTGTGAGACTTGGCATATTTTTTTACATTCGAGTGAGGGAGAGAATATATTTCGTCGACTCAAATTACTCATACTTACTTAAGCCACAATTGAATGTTGGTCCCGCGTTCGTATAATAAACATACGATTGCTATAAAACTTTGGTGAGTTGTGCGCACGTACGCGAAGGTTCTAAGTTATACAATTTAATTTTCATCTATACTAACTTCTAGTATACTAGGGAGGGAGGGAGTTAGAGATAATATAAGCGTATTTGGGCAAACGTTAGTTAATAATATTGCTGTAATAAATAACATATATGATGATGTGATGATCCATGATGGATGATTCATTGATAATTCCTTTTGAGTCAGAAAGTCCTTGTAGCGTATGCGTCGTGCTCGTGGGTGTCGATTATGAAATCGTTCGGCCGACTGTCGAGTGTCGACTGACTGTGTGTGCAGTGTTATTTGTTTGCTAATAAAACTATCATTCCGTTCACTGTATAAGGTCATAGGTTCATATACTATTGTTAGCTCAGAACAGCTCCTTCGTTTTTAATCCCAAACGCAAAAGAAGGGAAAATGTTACAATAAAGGCGTATCCGTCGTCGTCGGTCTGTGGCATCGTAGCTCCCGAACGGATGGGCCGATTTTTATTAGAAAGCTGATTTAACCCGGATGGTTCTTAGCTATGTTTCGTGAAAATCGGGTCAGCCGATTATCAGCACTTTTCCTTAGTGGTGAAGGGATCTCAGCTGCAAAATGGAAGTTTATTTCACTTTCACTCGGAAATTATTACAAAACTAATTTATTTATTTGTAATGTAACCTAAACTATCTTAACAAAATGATTACAAGTTCAAAGTACGTCTCTTAAAAACCTTGAAATAAAAGTTAAATTGTGTCAAAAAAAATAATTTAAAAAACACCCGACACATTAACAACTCTTAAAAATTGAGAACGCTAATTAAAAAAACTCCGTCCCCCGACGCCTTTAATTAACTAAGCTGAAATTCGTTTTTACCCGACTATGGCAGAGCCAAAAAGGAAGGGTAATGTGGTTAGCAGTCTATGTTTGCGACTTTGTACGTGTGTTCCACCGTAACTGCTAAACTACTCATTCGATTTTGATGATTGTGGTGTCAATCGATTCGTTATTATGGTCCCCTTGTCCAAGGGTACCAGATTTTTCCATAAATAAAAAATGGCGGCCGTGGGGCCCCATATTGTCACACTTTAAAAAAATATTTTCTTCAAACCCCACCGTGTGGGGTATCATTGTCAAGAGCTTCTAAAGGCGATTTCAACAATATGGCACACTTAATGGTTTCAACCAAAATGAATGAAATAAAAAATAATAAGCCCAAGCGTGGTTCGGATTCCACGTAAAACTGTAGGTCCCTTCAGATTCAGATATTTATTTCGCCATATTTATTCCCTTCTTACCTTACTATTTGGTAGGGTTCATCCCGCCCGGGTTGGTACCACCGCACTGAATGAAACGTCGGTCGAAACGGCTATATAAATAGTTCGTGTTTGTTTTCCGTCCAAGTGTAACCGACATGAAATGAAGGGAAGTACTGACATGGCACCTAGTTCACCCGGTGTTATGGTCTGACATCACGGATGTTGTAGATGATGTAGCCAACCGTGTCAGTTTCCATAAAAAAAAACCAGTCGCCGGGTGAAATGGGTGGTGACAGTGGCATCGCCTCTAGTTACTTACTTTCATCGAGAAGGTTTATCGCCTTTCAGAATACAGCTCAGTCTTCGGCATCGCCCATAGTTCGAGTTCAAGAAGGTTTATCGTCTTCATAAACGCAGCTCGGCCTTCGGCCTCGCCCATAGTTACTTACTGTCTTCGAGAAGGTTTGTCGTCTTCCTGAACGCAGCTCGGCCTTCGGCCTCGCCCTTTGTTACTACTTTCTTCAAGATGGTTTATCCTCTTCCTGAAAGTTCCTCGGCCTTCGGCCTCTACCATAGTTACTTACTTTCATCGAGAAGGTTTATCGTCTTCCTGAACGCAGCTCGGCCTTCGGCCTCGCCCATAGTTACTTACGGTCTTCGAGAAGGTTTTTCGTCTTCCTGAACGCAGCTCGGCCTTCGGCCTCGCCCATAGTTACTTACTGTCTTCGAGAAGGTTTATGGTCTTCCTGAACGCAGCTTGGCCTTCGGCCTCGCCCATAGTTACTTATTGTCTTCGAGAAGGTTTATCGTCTTCCTGAACGCAGCTCGGCTTTCGGCCTCGCCCATAGTTACTTACTGTCTTCGAGAAGGTTTATCGTCTTCCTGAACGCTGCTCGGCCTTCGGCCTCGCCCATAGTTACTTACTGTCTTCGAGAAGGTTTTTCATCTTCGTGAACGCAGCTCGGCCTTCGGCCTCGCCCTCAGTTACTTACTTATTCGAAAAGTTTTATTTATGTAATATTACTAAAAATAATGAAATAAAAAATTAAGTTTAAAAAACTGTAACCCGACTATGGAAAAAGTAAATATAATTAAAAAAACTGTAAAAAAAGTTTCAAAACCTTTACCATAAATAAAATAAACTAAAAAGTAAGAAACAAGATATTTGGGTGCCATGGCAGTGCTTCCCTTCGGACGTTGCTATCATCGTCTTATTGAGTAAGAGCAGTCTTTGGATTTTCCTGTTTATTTAGTTTTATTGAAGTTTTCTGGCAGTTTCACATTAATAACGTTATAATTAAATTGAAATGCTGTAGACGTGCGTTGTCAGCTATAAAAAAAAATTATCTACTTAACTTTAAATATTCGAAAATACTTTTCTTTAGGTTTCCGTATCCCGTACGGAATTATATTTAATATTATATCTAAGCCTACGCCGTCTGTCTGTCTGTCCGTCCGTCTGTCTGTCTGTTCTACTGCTGTATCTTTGGAACCGTAATAGGTAGACAGTTGAAATTTTCACAGAATATGTGTTATTTACCTACTACTACTGAGTAACTCTAATGAATAAATTAAAGGTTATAGGATTAAATTATTTCGGCCGATTCCTGTTGTATAAGTCGAGGCAAAATATTATCTTTACCTCCCTCTCTCACTCCCGCTCTCCCTCTCTTTCCCTTCCTCAGCATGATCGCAAAATTAACAAAGAGATACCGTCAATCAAGCTGTAATAAATTAGTAAATACATTTTTTTATAGCTGACAACGCACGACTACGGCATTTCAATTTAATTATAACGTTATTAATGTGAAACTGCCAGAAAACTTCAATAAAACTAAATAAACAGGAAAATCCAAAGACTGCTCTTACTCAATAAGACGATGATAGCAACGTCCGAAGGGACGCACTGCCATGGCACCCAAATATCTTGTTTCTTACTTTTTAGTTTATTTTATTTATGGTAAAGGTTTTGAAACTTTTTTTACAGTTTTTTTAATTATAGTTACTTTTTCCATAGTCGGGTTACAGTTTTTTAAACTTTATTTTTTACATTTTAAGGAATGTTGATGTGTCGGGGTTTTTTAAAATTTGTAATTTAACTTTTTCTTTATACTTAGTACTTTTTATGGTTCCGTACCGTACGAGTACGAACGCCTATTCCTAAGCCTACGCCGTCTGTCCGTCTGTCCGTCTGTCCGAAGGTTGTATCTTTGTTATAAAACCTGCATAATAGGTCAAAAAAAAAATAAGGAACAAGGAAAGGTCAGTGGAAAATGGAAAAGTCGGGCGTGTAGTTGGATTCCAATAGACAGATAGCCCGACTACAGCATTTTCTACTGATCTTTCCTTGTTTCCTTAATTTTTATATAAAAAATCTCCAAATTGCCAATTCAATGGCCTTGCAATTTTTCCCCATTTTATTTGGTAACTTATATGTGAATAAATAATAGTTTTATTTAACCTATATGTGTAATGTGAACACAGCTTTTTCCGAGGCTTTTTCTTACTTCCATCTATTTAGCAGTGGCTCAATGGCAACAGACAAGAACCACCGCGCCGCTCGCGCGCTTCAGTTCAACTGGTTCAATCAAGCTTTCTCCCTTCCTTTCAGCCGCTCTGTGAACGACGTGCGCGACAAGCATCACGATTAGTATTCCTGTTTACTTTCCATCAATATCGTATGCAGCCACTATGCAGCCTTCAGTCAGGCAGGCGTCACCCGCGAAGGGACCGACGACGGGCGACGATGGTCGGGGTCGAGAACTCGAGATGTCGGAATCTTCCCTACATCGTGGTCGGAATGAACGACAGACAAACATAATCTTCTGCAATCTTTCAGCGGAAGGGACATATCAAGGACACGTGTTGTTTACACGCTTTATGAATGCATAAGTTATGTCTGTACAGTACAATACATTAATTTATAGTTTGCTGCTGCTTTCTTGGTCAGTTTTACAAGTAGTTAGGTAGATTTGTACTTTTACACATATGCACTTTTTTAAACTTTACCTAATCAAGATTTTCTCAAAATATGAAACAAGGCCATTCATATAGTAACATCGCGTGACAATTTTATACCTGAAAAACATTTCAGGGTGAAAATCGCTCACAAATGGTTTGCAAACAACGAGATGCGAGCAACGATGCGAGGACCAAAAAGAACAAACACAATAATTGAACGAATTATTCGTTCATTCATTCATTACCTATAATCTATATTACACGACGACGACGTTAATCGTTTAGTTATGTATGAGATGTATCTCTTGTCTCTACATAGGTAGTATAGTATAGACGTGTCTGACTATATTTGGAAGGGATGTCGCGCTCGTTGGATGGAATAGAATAGTAAACGTGTAACTAAATTACCTAACCATTTAGTAATTTATATAGAACCATTTATACGTAACCTTTGTCTGCGCTTTGCTCGTTGGAAAATATGTCGTATGTATTTGTATGCACGGGGAAGGGGAAACGATTATACCATATCTGCTTCACTGACCTGCTCGCAACATAAAACAAAATTCAATATCTGAGAATTTGAGACTATTCCACATAAGTCTGTAAAGCAGATGCATAGACATTTCTCAGTCGTCATTTAATGCATGAATGACTTGATAATGTGGATCTAGCCACTTATTTGATGAGAACAAACCTCACGATTATTAGTGATCCCTTGAACGGTTCCTATCTCCGAGGTCTTCGCCGCAAATAGAGCGATGATGTAATAGGATGATTGTTGATGGAGAGCCGACGGCGGCGGCGCGGTGCGGCGGCTGGTGGGTGGTCGTGCGTGTCGACCTCGAGTCGAGGCTGGAGCACCTCTCTTGAGCTGCGTCTGCGCAGACTGCTGTGTGTAGCGCCACCCGCGCCGCGCCGCCGCCGCCGCCGCGCCTCCGCCTGTTGCGCGCTCCGCGTCTCGTCGTCGTCCGTCACCGATGTTGATGATATAGTAGATAGACAGACAGACAGGTGTCAGGTCAGGCGTCAAACTTTTCCCACTTATTAGAAAACTTTTACGCACCCCTCGTGCGCTTCCGTAGTTTGTCGTCCGATGTTTCTTCTACAGTTCACCATACACATCTGAAATTTGATCCAGTGCTCCCATAAAGATCCACTAATACCACCTATGGGAGCTCCCATAGGTGGCATCAGTGCAATAAGAATTTATTTGTGTACAGGCGCAGGTATCTATCTATGTGTGTGTGCAGATATGTGTTTTTGGGTCAGATTTGCGAGAAAGAAGGATGCTTCGTGTGTACGACGATGCAATGCAAACTACATAGATGTAAGATGTTTGTGCACAAATTAGGTAAATTGCTGCGCTGCTGCCCCGATGACAGAGGTTGACGCTTTTCAAACCGCACTGCGGCGCGGGCGGCGGCGGAGCGGCGGCGGCGGCACTCTTGCCAGACCCGTGAGTTTGATGCGTATGGATTCTATGGATGGTGCCTCGCGTGAAGTCGCGCGGTGAGAGTGATTTGTTGATGGTGGAGCTTTACAAAGCAAGCAAGGCCGTAGCGAAGGAAGTGTGGAAATGTGACCGCGGCGCGGCGCGGCGGAGGCGTCGGCGGCGGCGTCGGCGGCGGCGTGGGGGGCGGGCGGGCGGCGCGAATTGGGTCGTTTGTTCGTTCGTACAACATAAGCCACGAATAGCGATGACCGAGTCACACATTAACTGCTCGTCTCGTTTAGGTACGACGTTAATATATTTATAGCACAGACTGGTCGCGCGCGATTCACTGCAATTGTTACTTCGTTCGGGGTTGTTTAGTTAGTATGTAACATCATCCGGTGGGAGGAAAGGGGGCGTTGGTTGGGGAAAGGGGGAGAGGAGGATCAGGAGGAGAGCTAAAGCAGCTAAAGGAAGGAAGTGACTAAAGGGAGGGGGAGGGGGGAAAACTTGATTGGCGGGGCGGGGAATGATGGGGTCATGGGGTTCGCGTCACAAGGGCACACACACAAGGAAGCGAGCGAACCGAGCGACGTGACCCGCCCGTGACCCCCGCTCCTATTCCGGGTACGGCCCATGTTAGAGGTGGTAACCGTGACGCTATTCAACACGAAATACGACACGAACAAAGCGTGTTGGACTCGAGCCCGGTGGACCGCGCTCTAGACTCTAGGCGACCGTGTTACCGGGCTTTACCGGGCTAGCACGGAGCACGGGCCGACACGGAAAGTCCGGTTTGTGTGACTATTGTGTGACGGTTGCGTGATTTTGAGGAACTACGTATTGAAATATTTCATTTGGAAGGTTTTTTATAAAATGTTATGTTGGTCTTTCTCACTCACTATAATTTTAATTAGGTAGGCACCAGTGGTCGTACGTACTGTTACGACTTGGTAACAGAGTTGTTGTACTTTAGTTATTATGGTGTTTATTATTATTATTGATTTCTATACTTTCTCAAATCCAGTACCTCCAGTGTCCCAAAACTAATGTATGAGATAATTGATTAATTATTAGGTATTGATTACCTACGGAAATGTTCCAACACAAATAATTACAGTCGGACAAATAAAGCATAGCATAATTTAGTGGCATAATAACATCCTAGCGGACTCCGCCGCCGCCGCCGCCGTCTCCGCCGCCACCGTGCTCGCAACATAACACGAACACGGAGTAGGTTCGGAAACACGGTCCGGTTTGGTGGGGGGGGGCACGCGCCGCGACCGCTGAGCGCCGCGCCGCCGTGTTCTGGGCTAGGTCCGGTACCACCTCCAACCAATAACTATGGTTCATTCATTTATATTAGATTATAGATATATTAGAAGGTGCGGAGCGTAGTCCCCTTCGTTCACCTGCCCACTCCACATCTCCTTTGCCAGCTGATGCGTATTCATTGATAATATAAAATGTTCGTGTTCTTTCGGCAGTGTTTAGCTTTAGCTTCTCAAGGATTCGAAAGTGCGCGGTATATTATGAATGTATCAAAATTATTATACCTATCCTCGGAACAGACACAATATATTCGACTATCTAATGAAATTTTGGTTTTCTCTGGTGGGCTTTCGGTTAGCATGTTCCACCTGCGGAGAAGTATCTGGAAGAAACACTGTATGCTTATCTCAAATAATGTTTGTACTTACGTCCTTCCTCACTTACATACGGTCCATGTAATTATGTGCTTACCTACTAACACCGCAAGCGAACGCACTGCACGTTTATAGTTTAATCGCTTCCGTTCGGGACATTTCGACCTGAACAATGAAGCCCGTGGAAAACCGGAGACCAAGGTTTTTTTTAATTTTATTTTTTTATGACTTTTAACAATAATTTGTTAATAATATTAGCCCCATAAGTAATCTGTGCCCATAGTCCCTAAGGAATAGAGAACGCTCAACGAAATTCAACACAATTACTAAATCCGTACCGTGTGGGGCCGGTACTTAAAAAGAATATCCCCACTGCATCTCTCCCCATGCATGTCGTAAAAGGCGACTAAGGGATAAGGACAAGATGCCGTGCTGAAGGGCGACAGGCTCGCCACCTCTCACCTTGGCACGGTACTTCCACCGACTCATGCAGCAGGTGGGTCTTCGTGCCTTACTTGCTGCTTGATCGATTTAATCTTGTTCGAATACTTTGCGAAACGTGGTAGTCGGTGTTGTGCTGTAATTGACCAGAGTTCTTGCAGCACAACACCGATTACTCTGCTTACCCCGATTGTCGGGATTCAGCGTGTGTGATATGTATGTATGTATGTACTAAATCCCTAAAATTGTCAGCCTCGCTCGGTAGCTCAGTGGTGTGGTCGGTCTACTGTTATTCTTAATGAAAGAGTTTGTATGTAGGTAAGCACCTAATATAATAAATCATTATTTTTATTTCATTCGTCGTACAGTAACGTAGTCGTCCTAAGGTATTCAGTAGTGTGATCCTCCTTGAGTGTGGCAGTGCCCCCCCCCCCCCCCCCCCCCCCCGCCACCACCGCCGCGCGTCGCTCAAACTTGGTGGGCCCGAACATGCATCTTGACTTGACTAGGTAGACAACCCATTATGTTATGTGTCGCGCTCGCGCGCGCGTACAATATAATACTCGTGTCGTGGTGGGTGATGGTGATGGCATAGTGATGGTGATGTAAGATTGACATGCAACAGGCGGGCGCGGCGCGGCGGCGCCGCGCGCCCCGCTCCTCCTATCCGTCGCGTCGTCGTCGTCGCTCTTCTGGCCGTGTGCCAAATCTTCACGCTCATCTCCCTAATGTTTACAACTTATGTTTCATTAAAACGACGCAACCTAGCTTCGTAAACAAGAGATCCAGCTCGTTCGGCAATACCTTTTTACTTTCGAGCGACTGTAAGGAGAAAGGAAGTATTGTGATCGTCCAAAATTTCGAAGTTGAGATTTCGACTGATTTGGGCTATATATCTGTCAACGATCCCAAAAAAGTGGTTTTGAGAAACATGTATGTGTGAGGGTGTGTGTTTGTGTGTGTGTGTGTCCGTCCAGCGACCTTGCGCCTAAACCGTTCAACCGATTTCGTTCAAAATTCGTATTTAGTAGTTTGACACGATAATCTAGGGGTACCTTTTTTTAGTTTTTCAAAATTCGAAAAAATAAGGGTAGCTGTCATACAAAATTCGTCTATGGCAATGTGTCCAGCGACGTTGCCCCTCAACCACTTAACCGATTTCGTTTAAAATTCATATTTAATAGTTTGAAACGATTATCTAGGGGTACCTTTTTTAGTTTTTTTTTTATTCAAAAAAATAAGGGTAGCCTTCATACAAATTATTTCGATGAGGCCGATTTTCTCAAAAATGGCTCTAACGATTTTTATTATATTTTCCACATAGAAACCCTTTTACTAGTCTAAAAAGATACCATTATCTGTTTTTCCAGGAAAACTCAAAAAAAGGTGGCTACCATACAAACGAAGGTTTCTTTCTATTAAAATATATATTGCATACAAAATGTTTGTTGCGATCGCCTAACTAATTTAACGGAACTGTCCTGTCAGTATATTTTGAATTTCGAACATAAAAACGTTGAGTTCGCCAAACAAGCGAGAAAGTCAGTGGGGTATTACCCTACCATTTATTATAAAGGGAACCAGTAGCGCGCCTGCTGAAAATATTTCAGGAATGATCGTAAATTAGGCCGCTCCCTCTGTCACAGAATAGAAAAGAGTGCCTCTGTGTCCGCTCCGTCCGCTCGACGATACAGAGTCGGCCGTTCAACTGTTTTCTGTAAAATGCGTACATCAATATACAGCCAAACGGATTGAACGTGAAAATCCGCGCTTGGTCGTGCGGAGGCCGCTGCCACAGAATAGAAAAGAGTACTCAATACAGAAGCTTCTCTGTACAAACACTCACAAAGAAATAGCTACTCTGCGACGATGCGATAGAGTACAAATTGACTCGCACAGAGCTGCATGCCTAACCACGATAACCACCTACATTTCGCTTCTCTTTCTGTCGCGTAACTCTATCTCGAAAGCGCGTCGTTCAGCGCATGTAAGGGCTGTGTCTTTGGCTGTCTTTTTGTGAGGAATAAAATGAAGATGATACCTACCAACGATACGATATTAGCTACGGCAAATTCATGCGAACAAATTCATGCATGCGTTAGTGTAACAATTAGTTTTTCACATGGAAGCGTGCAACCTTCCAGTGATAGTTTTGTTTGATCAATAAATTTAATGATCATCTACAATGTACCTATTGTTTTATTGGTGTTTTTTATTGTATAAAACCCACATTGAGAGACAGAGAACTAATGAATGTTCTATTTCTATCATTATGCGAATTAGGCCATGCATACCACACTGTTCGGCGTCATCTAACTAATGTTATTGGCAATATGATAATATTATTTTAAATCTATGACCTCCTACTAATATGAATAAATAAATTAGTAGAAATAAATCGAAATGCTGCACAATAATGATGTGATTTCGAAATTTCTAATATTTCGTAATTTCGAAGCGGCAGCCCACTGTTACTTGTGCATTAACCGACACGCCAAGCGGTAGGCATTTAACGCGCGACCTTGAGCGAGTGACGAAGGCCTGCCGCTGCCGCCGCCTCCCCGCCACCGCTACGCGCGAGCCCCGGTGACCCAGCTAACAATAGTCGAACTATTCTAATTATGTATGTTGGTGTTTCAAATATTTTTACCTATCTTGGTCCAGCCAGTCTATGGTAGTCCAGTCAATTGGTAGTTTTATTTTATGAAGCATTTTGGGTAGGCGGCAATTTTTTTATGGGATCTGTTTGAGGCTTGGTCGTGAGTATAACAGCTGGCCGTGTGTTCTCTGTAACCCTCCTCCAAACAATATAACCTTGGAAACAGAACAGTATGGACATTCAGTATGGAGTTACCTCACTCGTACTTTAAAGGCAAGTTAAAGTAATCTGCAAAAATAATGAATTTTTTTTACATTTTCCACTATTCTCTATAAATATACACATGGATTCTCGAAGTACGAGTAGGTATATACAAGTGGACGGCAGACGATGGATCATCATAATATGTAGGGATGGGTTCTATATACATTTTATCACAATGAATGACAGACAGGAATCGCCTACGTTTTATATTTAATTTTTGTATGATTTTTAACCCCCGACGCAAACGGAGGGGTGTTATAAGTTTATAAGTTTAACGTGTGTGTGTGTATGTGTGTATGGGTATGTCTATCTGTGGCATCGTAGCTCCCAAACGGATGGACCGATTTGGTGCGGTTTTCTTTTAATCAAGGAATTAAGTAATCAAAAAAATTATAATCTTAAAAAGTGGACCGATTTGCAAGCGGTTTAAAAAAAAAAAGCTTGAAATAAAAGTTAGGTTTATTTTAATATTTTTGTTTTATGGAAACTGACAGGTTGACCTACCTACCTACAACATCCGTGATATCAGCCCATAACACCGGGTGAACTTGGTGCCACGTCAATGCTTCCCTTCGGTCGTGCCGGCTACACTGAACTGGACGGAAAACACAAACTATTTACATAGCCGTTTCGACCGACCTTTCATTCAGTGCGGGGGTACTAACCCGGGCGGCCTAGTAATATAAGAAGGGAGTCATATCCCTTAGTCGCCTTTTACGACATACACGGGGAGAGATGCAGTGGGGCTATTCTTTTAATGTACCGACCCCACACGGTACAGACTTCATATTATTCACATTTTTCAATAACTAGATATAACATATACCTATGTATTTAATTGGACAATCCCAGACTTGTACAGCTCTTGAAAGAGAGCGGTGTTGAAGGGGTATTTCACCAAAGATATTGATTACCAAAGATGGAACTAAAAAATACTACAAATACGCAATTAATAATGTTGATTTGATTTTGATTAATTTGATTGGAACAATAGATCAAGGTAAAAACCTGCTTGGAGAACTGCTCGCAACTGTGGGATGGCTCAGCTAAATATACCAGCTTGCGCCGCTAGACTCAATCCAGCGTCATGCCGTGCGACTGGTAGGCGACCCCGTGGTGTCCCGCGACTTAGAACCACTACAACTCCGTAGGGACGTCGTCGGCTCCCTGAGTGTGTTCCATCGTTTATTTCATGGAGAGTGTTCGGAGGAGCTGTTTAACGCGATTCCGTCGTCCCCATTCCACCTCCGCACTACGCGTACTGGGCAGGGGATGCAACCCTATTCAATCACCTACCACGGATGCGCACCAACCGGTTCTGTAGGTCTTTTATTCCTTCCAAGTACAGCCTGGCATTTTTCAAAGGGGCATGAAAAGGCTCCTGTCAGGCCGGCATGGCATTCGCAATCCCCGTGCATCACAGAATGTCCATGGGCATCGTTAGACACCTACTTGTAGGTAAAACGATGCCACATGTCGCGCTATCGACAAAAAAAAAGCTTCATGCCGGTACTACCATACACTATACTACTAAACCACACTACTATAATATGTACTACTGCCTTTACCTAATACCGAACTACGTGGGCTGTTCCGAAAATTGTTAGCCACAGAATAAATACAATTTTTTTTTTCCTGAAACTATTTTGATTTGACGGCTAATTTAAATACAAATCTCCTTGATGAAAATTATTAGCCACCTACGTGTAGTTCTTTTTTTAAATATTTTTAACGGTTATCCGTCACTCATATTTTATTTGCAACAATGGACGTCTCGCGAGAAGCTTTTCGTGTTATGATTTTCTATGCTTATAAACTAGGGTTAACCTTCAAGGAATCTCACGAAAATTTGCAAGCTGCTTTTGGGGAGTCTGCTCTTGCGTTAGCAACAGTTACTTATTGGTTTCGTGAATTTAAACGTGGTCGAGAGAACCTAAACGATGACCCCAGACCCGGCCGACCATCAACTGCAGTCACTCATTTAAACGTCATAGGGTAGAGTGGCTATTGCGGGAGAATAGACACATTACACATCGGGAGATTCAGGCTGAACTGAAGATTGGTATTGCGAAGTTTGTCTGCCTCAAGCTTTCGGGGAGTTGAATAGCGAGCGCCCAAGGAGCGGCGTCCGTGGCATTCTTTTTCACCAAGATAACGCGCCCGCTCACACACCGGTAAAAACATGGACTATTTGACAACTTCGGGGGTACAAAGGTTATCCCATCCTCTGTACAGCCCAGATTTAGCTCCATGCGATTTTTTTTTATTTCCCACGGTAAAAAAAATGCTTCGCGGGCGAAAATTTAACACTGCAGACGAGGCCGTCGAAGAATTTCGGCTGTTATTTTTCGACCTCCCGCAAGATACGTTTTTTAAATGTTTTGAAACCTGGTTCACCCGAATGCATAAGTGCATAGGGATTGGAGGGAAATATTTTGAAAAGCTGTAAATAAATTTTTTTCATATTCTAACTATTTTTCATTTCACTAACAATTTTTGGAACAGCCTATGTATATTCACGCGAGCGCCGCACCCACCTCATGTGCCCACCTCGCTTCCTCCCCCCGCGGAGCCCAGCCGCCAGCCACCCTCTACCTTTCAAGCAAATTGTTTCAGGTAGGTAAATAAGTACAGACAGTAATATCGAAAACTCACCACGAAACACCTCGTGAGGACAAATTAATTTGTGTAGGTATCCCTACAAAAAATACACACCTACCTACACGTCGAATTAAGAGAACCTCTTCCTTTTTTAGGGTTCTGTAGGGACCCCTATAAAATCGATCAGGTGGCTGTCCGTTCGCCCGTCCGTGCCCGTCGCGTCCGTCCGTTCGATCCATCTTCCTCACCATTTTCTTGAAACTTTGAATGTTTATAGTTTCCTTAGAGGTACCTAACTAAATGTTATATGCAAACAATGTCAGTCCTCATCTTCCTTTTTAGGGTTCTGTAGGGACCCCTATAAAATCGATCAGGTGTCTGTCCGTTCGCCCGTCCGCGTCCGTCGCGTCCGTCCGTTCGATCCATCTTCCTCACCATTTTCTTGCAACTTTGAATGTTTATAGTTTCCTTAGAGTTACCTAACTAAATGTTATATGCAAACAATGTCAGTCCTCATCTTTAATTAATAGGGGCTGCAAAAACTTTACTGAAAATAATTTATTTTATAATTTTAACAGCGCGTTACCAATTTCGCCACCGTATCGATTACTTATTATCTCCAAAGTAGTCCAACTTTAACTTCTCTTTCATAAAGTAAGAATTTCTCACAATTTCTCTGCGTGGTGGTAACAGCGAATGAAACCTCGCACTATAAAACTATTTAAAAAAATATAAAAACCGCCTCCAAAAATATATGAAATAAAAAAAAATCGAACCCTAGAGTTGAAGGCGGTGCTAAAGCAAGCAAAAATGATGCATGAAAGAAAACATGAGTTACGATAGGAATTTGGTTTTCTCTCTACGCTGTGAAGGGCGAAGGTTCTCTCGCGTAGCAGTCGACTGTACGTTTTCAGTGGTGGGAAAAGGGGAGTGTACCTCTTCAAGTAAATTGTTTGTGGAGTGTATGAAACCGTGGTACAGAGTGACGGGAGAATAAATCCTTTCTAAAATAAAAGCATAGGTATAGCTTATCCAATGGCCAATTGCATTATATCCAGCAAACTACTATCATATTTCTTACACGAAATGCAAGAAAGACTTCAGGGAAGAAAATGGAAAATATTTCAAAATCCGTCAAGGGACATGATTTTATAGCAGGTTCAGTAAAAATAATACATTTCATAGCAGGCTCAGTAAAGAGAACAGATTTTATAGCAGGTTCAGTAAAATAATAGATTTTATAGCAGTTTCAGTAAAGAGAATATATTTTATAGCAGGTTCAGTAAAGATAATAGATTTTAAAATGCTAAATAATAAGATTTTCACACTTGTAGAAGAAAGATTCGATAGTTTGTAATACGAGTAGTAGTACCCTCTCTAGCACAACAGAATTACAACGTTAGGTGTAACCAAATGTTCTTGGGTGTAACATCGGGTGTAACTAAGCAGCAAATAAAAAAAAATCTGTTAAATGCGAACTTTGTTCAAACACAGAGGGTTCTGTAGCCATAGTATTGTAGGTAAGTAACAATACAACAGAGTACACAGTATGCTCACGCATGGTGCCTAGAAGTAAGCTAACACAGGAGACGTGAAAATAGAATGAGTAAATTTGAGTCGTGTATGTAACTCGATATGACTTGCCGGCTACGGGTGGCTGCTGGCGATGGCGGGGGAAGGGAAAGCTGGGTAGGGGAGGTAGAATGTATAATCGAAACCCACTCAAGTGCAAGTTGGACTCGCTCGCTGAGTATTCCGTAGGTGAGTTAAAAAACACTAATGTAAATCAAATTTTCACACTTTCATTCAAAGAGTTTGTATTACGTCGCTGCGACGTAATACAAACTCTTTGACTTTCATTATAAAACAATTTAATAATTGTGAGTGGTAACATCATTCCAACTTTAATTCACCCTGACGGTAGCATGGTAGGTAACGCTATTTTAAGAGCTTTTCCTACTAAACGTGTTTCCTTAGTAACGTCTGTGATTGTGAAACATTCTGTATGTTCTCAAATAATTTATTTTTGTTTTAAAATCTGAAAGTAGGTTCTATTATATGCTTCTATAAAAGCTATTTTATTTAATATTATTTTTTTTCCTAATATATTCAATGTACAGACTTTTTTGCATTTACGATTTTATTATAGATAGATTTTTCGTAAAAGTTTTACCCGAAAAATCAAAGGATGGTGAAAATTTTTCTCTTTTTTATCTGGACATTCTGGCAACCCTGTTCACAATACATGAGTGAAGTAAGGAAACACGCTTAGTCGGAATCGCAAGCGTAAATTGTAGAGTTTAGTTAGAGTAGAACTGTACCCGGTTTTTAGCTTCGCAAAATTGGATTTAGTTGTTATTGCAAGTACTTAGGTACCTACTGCTTCAGGAGCTAGGATATTTACTTATTGTTTTACTTTTTCGAAGTATAAAATAAAACTACGTCGGTCCCATACGTTATCTATCACATAGTTTAACATAGTTACCTTTATCTGTAGTATTTTTGTTGACTTTATAGCTAAATAGATATTGAATAGACTGAATGTATGTGTTATATGAAGACAGATGGACAGAGCGTAATAATGAATTAATATCTTTCCTACGAAACCATGAAAATGGCTTCTCTGCTCCACCCCCACACAACACACAACATTCTGAGTAGGTAGATATACCTACATATAGCTACACCATCCTACTACACTGAGGCAGATAGTCCAACTTACTGTCCAATAATTAGATTAGCGGTTCGTCAGTTAGTGCCGGCATGGTGTTGGTTGCCGCCTCGTTGTGTGCTGCTTCTGTATTATATATAATGGATTATCCAACGTTCTCTTTCTATAGATAGTAGGTACATACAGATACATACATACAGACCTACATCATCGGTGGAGCGAGCGATGCGACGTCCACCGCCCACTCATGCAATCACTGCCCACCAACAAGTTCAAAGGGATAGAATAGAGGCATCAACATATCAACCAATATTACGTCGACAAACTCAAAATTACATATATCTTTCTATTTTTAGGGTTCCGTATCCGTCGTACGGGACCCTATTACTAAGCCTACGCCGCGCCGCCTCCGCGCCGTCTATCTGTCTGTCTGTCTGTCCGTCTCTGTCCGAGGGCTGTATCTCTTGAACCGTAATAGGTAGCCCGTTGAAATTTTCACAGAATATGTGTTATTATTATGGCCGATATAACAACAAATAATAAAAATAAGAAAAAGTAAAAAATTCACGGGGGGGGACCCCGTGAATTTTACAAGAAACTGAAAAGTGTATGCGCGCGTGCCATCTACAGAAAGAGTATGAAGCATTTTATCTAATCCATAGATGGCGTGAGTGGCGCTGACCTTGACATGGCGATACGGAACCCTCGGTGCGCGAGTTCGACTCGCACTTGGCCGGTGTTTTTTTGTGTATCTCGCGGCGTGACGTATCTTCTATCAACACGCATGTTACGAGTCGTCTGATTTAAATTGTGTGCGTTTGAAGATTATGTTGGGGCTGTGGTTGGGGTAAACAGTCAAAGTTGTTTGCTGGCCGCGCCGCCGCCGCCGGGTCGTAGGCACGTGCGCGGCCACAACAACCTAATCAAAACATTTTCTCATCAGTCATCATCATCAATCACCAATCACTCATCACATCACATCACTATGATGCGTGGACATTTTCCAATACATAACGCAATCGTTCATATTGTTTGTCATGCTACAACGCATGTCATGTACAGACATTGCTTCAGAAGTCCTTCCTTGAGAGGTTTCATAAGTAATTGTTTAATGTGTTTTGTTTATTTCAGGCAATATTGCATTGATGTCACTTTATGACATAATGTTGGAAATGCACTGTAAATCGGGAACCATAAAATTTAGATTACTTTCGATCATGCTTCTCACTGACGCGACGCACTATGGTTTATGGGCGGAAATAATTCAAATTTACAAAATTGAATACACGATATCTGCTATAGCATTTTCATATAGTCAGATAACTAGTGCTTACTGAACAGTATTAATTTTATTTTTAAACTCTTTACACATCGCAGGATAAACGCTCAAAGTTGCTCAATTTATTTGCAGCGTTATTTAAGATTTATGATCAATAAGAATTTTATTTTTTGTACATCTTATTAATTATTACACAAATACTTTTATTATTTATTATTGAGTGCCTAAGCATTATCTTCCTTAAAATATAAAAAAAAATTGTATTCATGAATTCTCCTCTTCCAAAATAAATTTCAAATATATCCCCAAAAAATGTGAAATAAAATACAAACTCCTAGAGCTACAAGTTTAGCTACATTTGCCTACGTGCTCGGATGCATATTAAAATATACTCTATACCTTCGTCGATCAGATCTATAAGTTTCAGCTGCTACTTTTTTGCACTTTGGGAGTAATCGCACTTTGAATGCACCAGGTAAGTGATTAGTGAAACTGCGCGCAATCATAGCGCACATTAGTACCTAATTAACGTCGCTTTATGAATGGATGTCCCGTGTGGGGCCGGTAATTTAAAAAAATAGCCCCACTGCATCTCTCCCCGTGTATGTCGTAAAAGGCGACTATGGGATATGACTCCCTTCTTATATTACTAGGTGGTAGGGTTTAACCCGCCCGGGTTGCTACCACCGCACTGAATGAAAGGTCGGTCGAAACGGCTATGTAAATAGTTTGTGTTTTCCGTCCAGTTCAGTGTAGCCGGCACTACCGAGGGGAGGCACTGACGTGGCACCAAGTTCACCCGGTGTTATGGGCTGACATCATGGGTGTTGTAGGTGATGTAAGCCAACAGTGTCAGTTTCCATAAAAAAAAAATGGATGTTTCTAATCTCACACAATACTCTCATTAATGTAATGATCAATTTATATTACTATCCTTAATTTTGAATCATTTAATAACCACTTTCCAACTTGTAAACATCTCCTTCACGAAATGGATAGTGTCGCGATCCCCTACTCTGTTTTGTGCAGTGAACTAATGAAGTGTGATCGTGATTTTCAAAAACTACGACTTTACTTCCAAAATACGTACCCAACTCTAAATGAATCTCAAATTGAAACAGTGGTGAGAGCAGTGCAGAAACGTTTTGTGGCTCAATTCAATCAAAGGTGGAACTCAGTATGCAGAACTACAAACGCTATCGGCTTCTTCATTCCAGGAAGTGCAGCAGAATTGCGACTAATGAAGATGTGATGAACATGATCCTCTTGTCCTATGATCCTCTAATAACGAGTCTAAGGCCAAAACCAAAGAAGAAAATTGTACCTATTAGCGACGAAGCCAAAAAGCTAATTGTTTGAATTTAAATTCCTTTTTATGCATTACTTAAGTGTAACTTTTCTATGACTTTTTGATTTGACAAGGCCTCAATTGAGGCCGCTTGATAATATTTAAGGAGTTGGTGTTCTTATTATTATCACAATTCCTGCAAATATATTGAGCGGAATTAATTACTAAACCTGCAAATCGTTACTTAATTTTTTTTTATGACTTGTTCTTAAAATTGCCAAATTATATTTTGATAATCAATGTGTATATAAATTACGAAACCAGCAAAAAAAAATTATCGAAATATGTTAAGTATTTTAGAAGTTACTGGATTATTTCCGCAGCCCCATACAACTTGAACCAGTGTGCGACGCGTCGCGACGTTTCAAACTAAGTATTAAAATAAAAACAATTTAAAATCAAAAGTTTTTAAACATTTCAAATTTTCACTATAGTATATAAGGTCTTTCAAAATTAGTTCTAAGGGGGGGTTCTGTATCATATAGGGAGTAAAACCTATATACAATTTTTTGGACCTTGGGCTTTTTTTATGTAAAATATTTTTTTATGTATTTAAATAAAAAAATAGGTGGTTGATTTTTATAGCCTAATCGATTCAGTTTCATTACAGTAACAAAAAAGTCTTCATTACCATTATGATGTAACACGTGTAAGTTGGTAAAAAAAATCAAATTCTTTCTATTCCATACTACTTTTGAAAGACCTTATATATAGCAGAGATCAGTAATCTGAGATAATATATAGCATAACTTAAGAAAACAAATTTTAATCAGAAATTCTACATTTGGGACTAGACACTTAGTGTAAAGTCAAATTCAGTATATTATGTACCCAGATATTATTTCAGATAAGCCTTTCTTTACAATTTCAGATATTTTGTAAAAAGCGCGCGACTCGAATTTTTCGATAAAATGCTAAATTCGTTCCATTTTCATTGTCGAATGCCGCTCAGTAGATGACCTGAAATCGAGAATTATATTAACCATTGCAGTGGAACTAAAAATACAGAAATAGTTTTAATAATCCAACCTATACTACAGGAGCTACATTCAGAATTAAACCTCTGGTATTTGGATGATGGTATTCTTGGTGGTGAAACTGGTAAGGTGCTTGCTGATCTACAGTTCTTAATTTCAAAATTCAAAGACATAGGGCTAAACCTTAATCTCAGCAAGTGCGAAATTATTTTCATGGAAAATGTCGCACCTCAAAGAAAGGAGGAAATTGTCGATGAGTTACAAAAAATAAGTTCAGATTTAATAGAGACTCCAATCGATGATTTGCATCTTTTAGGTGCTCCTATTTTCGTAAACGGTATTTATGATTTGGTTAAAGTAAAAAGGGCTACCTTACAACAATTTAGCGAAAAATTAAAACAGATTCAAAGCCATACTGCACTCCATTTGTTAAAAAATTGTACCTTTATCCCAAAACTCACGTATTTTTTAAGAACATGTCCTTTATTTAAGTTCCCGGCCCAAACTGCATTAATAGATAATGATTTAAAAGAAACAGTCAATAACATTTTAAATTTTAATATAAACCTACAGGATCACAAGACGTGGCAACAAATCTGTTTGCCGACCAAACTTGGGGGAACCGGTATTCGTCTGGGGACATCGCACTGCCTGCATTCATAGCATCTACACATTGTACGCGCGATCTCGTTGTTACCGTCTTGTCAAATTCCATAACCATCGGTGACATTGAGATCTCGCACATGAGTGATGCTGTGGAGACATGGCGGCTGCGCTGTCCTGAAGAACTACCGATCCGACCTAAAGCTCAAAAAGGCTGGGATATGCCATTAGCTAAGTTATCACGCAGCGTTCTCCTTCAGAATGGCACAGATACGGATCGTGCACGCATCCTGGCTGCCTCCCGGTGGGAGTCCGGCGCGTGTGGCTGGAAGCCTACCCGGCTCCCTAGCTGGGTACTCTTCTGGACGACACCACGTTGCGCGTCGCCTTTGGTCTCCGGGTGGGGGTTAGGATATGCGAGCCTCACGTGTGCCTGTGCGGTGCCGTTGTAGATGCGCTCGGGCACCACGGTCTTTCATGTTCCAGGAGCGCCGGAAGGTTGTCTCGCCATGCTGCGATCAACAATATCATTAAGCGCTCCCTCGCTTCCGTGAACACTCCCAGCTTACTCGAGCCACCCAGTCTATCTAGGTCGGATGGCAAAAAACCAGACGGGGTGACTCTGGTACCGTGGGAGGGAGGGAGGGCTTTGATTTGGAACGCGACATGTGCGGACACCTTCGCCCCCAGTCATTTGGCGGGCTCGTCTCGGCTGGCCGGCTTTGCCGCAGCAAAGGCCCAAACTCAAAAACATTCAAAATACCAAGATCTTAAAAGAGATTACGAGTTTGTGGCCTTTGCTGTAGAAACTCTTGGTTCGTGGAGTAGGGATGCGGTCAGCTTCTCAAATAAACTGGGAAAGCTCCTCATTGATGCGTCCGGAGACCGTCGTGCTCGAGCTTATTTTAAACAAAAAATAAGTATTGCTATTCAGAGGGGGAACGCTGCATCCGTCATGGGGACCATGCCCTTGTTCCCCATGTCGGAATACTTTTATTTGTAAGTATTTTTATTGTTTTAGATTAGTTTAGTTTGTAGTTTTGTAAATATTTTATTCTGCAATAAATGCTCTTTTATCGGTTTTAATAATCTGTATAGTTGTAATAACAAAGCGATCTCTGCGGAATAAAATTGTTCCGCTCTATGTTGATATTAAACGTGTCCTCCAACAATGTACCAGCCTCTGAAGAACACAGCTTGTCAACCTTGACGAAGCTCTAGGTAAATAATGACAAGTAAATGTGAAGACCTATGGAGACAGATCATTACCACCACGAGGCCATCCATTCGGAATATATTTATCACTGTTTGATCAGGAATAACGGAGTTTGTTTGTCCACAGAACTCGTAGTTCAGCGCGGCCGTGATGGAGAGACGGAGGCATTCTTGATATCGCCAACGAGTCAGCTAAGAACGCCACAATGAGGATCAACAAGAACTTGCTGACGCTAAAATGCGTCGTGTTCACGTTCTTCGCGGGTAAGCGAATCTTAATGACAGCGAATAGGACGTGTTTCTGTCTTACCTTCTTGGGATCTGGGGCTTGGAGTGTGGGTTTGCTGTGCCTGCAAATAATTACACGCATGCATCTGTTTTGCAATGCTCTCGATCCTTCCTTACGTCAACCAATCAGCCTATGTCGTCAATGAGACCCCAGGAAACCAGGTCCGCTTCCAGATACCCATCTCTCCTATCTTTACGATGTTTTCATTTTAAAGGAAATTGCCCTTGATCTATTTCTAAAAACTCATTGGCATCTCGTCGGGCGTGAAATTGGCTCCGCTGAGGCTCCGATCTCGAGCACTGCAGTAAGAAAAAATCCATATGTTCCACTCTAGACATTTGACATGAGTACATGGAGTACCTAACTGCGAAACATTCCTCAGGCAACGGATAGCCCTTGCTATCCAGCGTGGAAATACAGCGAGTGTTTTAGGTACCCTTCGCGGTCATTTCGGATACAGTTTAAATGATATTTTTCATATATTATAGTTTTTAGTTAATTGTCTATTTAGTTCCTATTGTCTATTGTCTGTCTATTTATCTATTTTTTGACATGATAAACTGGCGCCTTTCCACGATATTATCAATCATTATCAAGCTAGGGGTAGCCATGTGTTGGCTTCCGCATGCATAGGTATTATTGCACGCCTGGCATACCTATTGAACGAAGGGAACTCGGCACTCGGTTGCCAGAGGCCGCTTGCCCTGTGGACGCAAGCTTCCTTGTAAGGAGATTGTCGGCCGCGCAGCGTCGCGTCCGGGAGCTCAGCCGAGCTGCAGAGCAGAATGATTTAGGAAACGTTCACCTCGACCCGAGACACGACAGCAGCTCCGCGCCCGCCCCGCCCCGGTGTCCCTGCCTGCCTGTCGCGCCCGTGCCTGCAGATAGCTCATGTTTATTTATCTCCCTTTGGCACCAATCTCTATAAATATTGTCTGTTTGTTATGAAAACGTGTATTCAGTTATTTACATATAATAATAATTAACTATTAGGCGTCAGCTTAGCTTATATTGATCTCACTTCAACCTCGAATATTTAAGGGGATTCCAGTAGGACCGACAGTCAGTATGTACTTTCTGGTCTACCGTGGGAAATTGTGTAGAAATTGCGTAAATCTTACGTAGAAATAAACCCTTCAGACTCTGAAGTTCAGAGGCACTCATAATTTATCACAAGGTACTTCAAGCGTTTTCGCACGTTGTTATATGGGCGAGTTACCGTGTACCCTGTACCTGTACCTTGTGGGGTTGGTACTTAAAAAGAATAGCCCCACTGCATCTCTCCCCGTCGCATGTCGTAAAATTCGACTAAGGGATAAGGAAATTCGTCAGCCTCGGTAGCTCAGTGGTGCGGTCAGTCCGCGGTCAGTAGTTGGATGGGTGACCGCTCGACCGTTGGAGGCTGACCGTGGTTCGGATTCCACGTTAAACTGTAGGTTCCTTCCCATCTTACCTTACTAGGTGGTAGGGTTTATCCAGGCCGGGTTGGTACCACCGCACTGAGCGAAACGTCCGTCGAAACGGCTATGTAAATAGTTCGTGTTTTCCGTCCAGTTCTGTGTAGCCGGCGCGAAATGAAGAGAAGCACTGACACGGCACCTAGTTCCCCCGGTGTTATGACATCACGGATGTTGTAGGTGATGTAGCCAACCGTGTCAGTTTCCATAAAAAAAGGGAATGAATCGTAAGCGTTGAATATAAGCAGGCTGTGATGTGTGTGATGCAGGAGTGGGCTGCTTGTTCCCGTTCCTGCCGCTGCACATGCTGGCGGTGGGGCTGACGCGGGACGAGGCGCGCATCATATCTATCGTGGCGCCGTTCGTCGCCATGCTGGGCCCGGCTCTGGCGGGGCCTCTTTCTGATAAGTGAGCAGTTCAATCATTCAATCAATCTGGTCCGAGTTCCACATGTTGTAGGATCTCTTTTTTCTCTTATGTGTTATAGGTATATAACATTCTTATTTATGTCGACTGTCTGTTTGTTACTACGTGCCATCTATCTAGCGAGCAGTGAGCACTCGCCACTTCACGGGCACAAGTCGAGTAGTTAGCGTTTTTGCGTCCAATGTTACACCTATATGTATGTATACACCAAAGAGTTTGTATTACGTCGCTGCGCTCCTTTAAAGGAGCGCAGCGACGTAATACAAACTCTTTGGTATACACATCTCTATTATATTTAAGGTTTGTTTAGTTCGCACATTAAAGATAATGCGAAACCAACATTGGTGTGTGTTGAATTATTTGTCTTAATTTTATTCATATTGCATTAAATTGACCAAATTAATAAGAGAGAAGTGCTCGGAGAAGTGTATTTTGTTTAAAGGTTGTTAAGTCAATGAGAGGGAATATGAAGCAAATTATGTTGTTGTGCATAGCTGTTTACAGGTTTAATTGTATACCTTACAATAAGCTAAATAAATTAACCTCAAATGGAATACCTAGTAGATATGTGCTATGTGTGTATGTAACAGGTTGTCAGTGGGGAGGGGGAGCAACGGCGGCAACAACACCGGCGGAGGCTCCGGACGCATCCTGCGGCTGATGATTGCGGCGTGCTTCCTGCTAGGCGCCCTCTTCTACCTTCTATTGCTGGCCGTGCCCGTGGTCGAGAGGCATGAGGTTCGTACTTGCTCGTCCCGTCCAGTCTCTACCTTCTATTGCTCGTCGTGCCCGTGGTCGAGAGGCATGAGGTTCGTATTTGTTCGTCCCGTCCAGTCTCTACCTTCTATTGCTGGTCGTGCCCGTGGTCGAGAGGCATGAGGTTCATATTTGCTCGTCCCGTCCAGTCTCTACCTTCTATTGCTCGTCGTGCCCGTGGTCGAGAGGCATGAGGTTCGTATTTGCTCGTCCCGTCCAGTCTCTACCTTCTATTGCTCGTCGTACCCGTGGTCGAGAGGCATGAGGTTCGTATTTGCTCGTCCCGTCCAGTCTCTACCTTCTATTGCTGGTCGTGCCCGTGGTCGAGAGGCATGAGGTTCGTATTTGCTCGTCCCGTCCAGTCCAGTCTAGCCTATTAATACGACGTTTGGTGATGGATGATCCTCCCTCAATCAATGTGCAATGACTGAGGGAGCAATCTAGCGAAACATCATGTCGTCATAGAGTAGATATGTATTGACACATTCAGCCGTTGGCTTCCCGCTTTGCCGTCGCACGCGCACAACCAAACCGGACGGAGTAACATTGAGTGAGAACTCAAGCACGCGTGATCCTAACTCAGAAGCTGGAGTTAATACAATTTCTAACCACTTCATTCCTTTCACTTCACAACCTATCATAACATAGTCGTCACTAGTGAATGTCCTCGACTAAGGTTCGTGTTGGTTCACAGGTGCGGCGACCAAACGTGAGCTTCACGTGTCACGCGCATGGCGCCGTCGTGTTCCAGGAAATTTGCTCTGAGGACAGAACCTGCAACCGGTGGAGCGGTGTCAAGGTAGGGAAACAACTAAAGTCGTTACTATATTTGCCACTCAGCGATTGCCTACAGAGTGGCGACCTTTCGTCGGGGCACTATGAGGGTGAGGACCAGGAGGCCCAGCGCATCGAGCAATGCTTTAGAAGCCCCCCAACATGAGTAATGTTAGGGGGCTTATACATACAAGGACATCGATGTTAAGAACAATGATAAATTACTTTGTTCTCTTTTGTAGGATGCGAAGCAGTTTTTTTTATATATTTTTTTATGTATACCAACATGGGTGGCTATGCCGAGAGACCAATGGTGCAGTCGACAGAGAAAAAACCACCTTTCCTCGCGAAACCACGCTCAGTTAGGTGCCATGCCAGCAGATTTGTGGACTGTTGCTAGGCTGTCTAGCCTGTTAATACGAAGTTTGAATACACTCAGGTTAAAGGATTCGGAAAAATACACTCGCCGGAAGACAGTTCCACACCCTAGCGGTACGACAAAGCAACGATTTAGAGAACCGATGGGTTCTCAAAAGCCCAATGTCAACAACAAAAGTGTGCTGAGTCTCTCTGCGACGAGTCATTCTGAGATAGGACGGGTGGCAGGGAATAAGGGATGCTAGTTCCACAGAGCAGCGTCCGTGATAGTATCTTTAAAACAGACTAAGCGAACCTACAAATCGTCTGTGACTCAGAGACTCCAGACCATCTGTAAGTTTCGGGTCACCAACAAGACGGATGGCTCGGCGCTGTATCAAGTTACTTTTCCGAGAACGCTATAGAACTTATCAACCATTGAACTTTGAGCCTCACTATGCTGCGAATCTCTACTATTCTAATTCTTAACATAGCCCTCGTGCTCCGTGCTGTCGTCTGCATAGCTGTGTAGTGGTACCACAAGGACAGTAGATCGTTTATAAAGATTAGGTAAAGCAACAGAACGAAATACCGCGCGCCGCGCCCCCTCCTAGAGACGCCCTAAGCGATCATATTTGAAACCCAATAACTGGACGCAGTGCTACTAGCGCTTCGTATGTGTGTGTGTGTGTGTTAGTATCGACACTACACACAAAGAGGAGCAAGTTAGGCACACACACAAAACCAATGCACACGCACAACACACATATGTAAGTCATAGGCCACGCCCACAGGCTTCAACTGCGTTGTAGGGAAATCGCGCTCAGGGCGTCTCTAGGAGGCGCGGCGCGAGGTATTTCGTGCTCTGTGGGAAAAGCGTAGGCGACAGCACAGAGCCCTGTGGAACACCAGCGTTGATTGGAAAGTAGTTCGATTTCGAGTCATCGATGGTAACGAAGATGGAACGACCTGCCAAAAAGCTGGCGATCCAGGTGCGGAGTTTGGGTGGAATGCCGAAGGACGGAAGCTTGCCTAGAAGGCCTCGGTGCCAAACGCGGTCGAAGGCGTTGAAAATATCCAGGGCGACTGCTATAGTCCTATTCACTTCTTCTTTCCTCCTATTCACAACTTCTGAATTCAGTTAGATTACAAATTTTAAAATAAAATTAATGATGTAGACGCAACTGGGAGCGAAACGTAAATGTTGAGTGATGGGTTGTAGTGCAGTGCAGATGATGAGGACAGGTATATATGTTTGTCAGTCGGGTGCGCTGGTGGTGGACCGGTGCGAGTACGCGTGCGACAGCTCGCGCGAGCTGCTGGCGGCGGCAGCGGCGCAGGCGGAAGAGTGGGCAAGCGGCAACGGCACCGAACCGCCCGCATTCTCCACCGAGTCGAGCCTCTCCACACTGCCGGAACCCGCCGACACCGACTACACGGTACTAACTCTTCTCTTCCTCCATTATATCATTCATTTATTTATGTAATCCGGTATGGGTGGCTTAGTCAAGAGGGGCCAGAGAGCTCCGACCAGCCAATATCACCTTCGAGAAGGTAGGTGCCATACCGGAGACTAGATAGAGGAGAACACAGCCGAGGCTCATATCGCACCCCGGCTAAAATAGTGTCATAAGTCAAAAAAACATGTTTTTGTGTTTAGTATACAGAAAAATTCAAAATTAAATTCTCTACGTTCTGAAATACCGCCATAAGTCGTATATTGTGAAATGGCGCCGGTAGATGACACGCGACCCTTTTACACATACACCTTTATGAGCACATCCAAGCCCTAACAGTGTCGTTTCATCAGTTAAGACGTGTGGATGTGTCGCATGTTTCCCTACCGAGTGTAAAATAGTGTCGCAACAAGGATTGGTACGGTGTTTTTGAACAGGTAAGTAGCGATTTATAACTACGTATTCTACAAATAGTGCATGATTTGGGAATTATGACAGTATTTTTGAATAAACTGGAATACATATTTTTTCGATAAGTGTTCTGCAATAGTGTAGGTTTTCGCGGTATAACTCTATTGTTGAACAATTTGAAAGAAATTTTATGTATGTTCTAATGAAATAGAGAAGGTTTTTAGATTGCCGCACTATTTTTGAATAAACTGAGGCACGTTTTTCGTAAATTGCCTTGTAGTAAGTGCAAGGTTTCATGATGTAACTGTATTGTTGAAAAAATTGAAAGAAATATTCTGAGTAATTGAATTAAATAGAGGACTTTTTTAGATTAAAATAGAGGACACACTGTTTTATAATAAACTGAGGCTCGTTTTTCGTCGATTGCTTTTTAGCATTATATTTGTATGAAATGAAAAATTTCAAAATAATTAACTCTATAACACACAAATATTTCATTACTGGGCACACACAAAACGAAGCTGATACCGTCCATTCCATGATTGAAAAAAACGTCAGGAAAAGTTTAAAATCTGGTAAAATGTATGTTCCACCCCATTATGTCGAAATAATAAAAACTGCTAAAAAAAAGACCGGTGAACGTTGTGTTGTCAATGAATTGGATCACAAAGACCTCATTGAAAAAACTGACAGATTTGTTGGCAGTGACTCTAAATAAGGAAAAAATAACAGCCTTAAAATAACCAAAGAAAATCCAAACACACTTTATTACAGGACGTCTTACAAGGATCTAAATTATTCAGAAACACAGATGACGAAAAAGAGAAGCACGCTCTTGCCTCAGTTGCAACCTGCATATAAGACGAAAGTTAATATCAAATAAAATAAAAAGAAAGATCTGACGACTCTTATTAATGCAAGCCACATTCCTCAATTTTATGCACCTTTTTATGAGAATCAAGATGTTATTATCATGATTGTTAAGGTTATAATGTAAGAGGTATGGCAAGATGGACAAGAAGTTAAAAAAATATAACATTTTCAGTTCTAAATTGGTAGAATGGACAAAGATAATTCATAAATAATTTGACAGTTATCCTTAATTTACTTTCGTGTCTTCTACATCCAACATTTGTGTCCTTAAACGTGAGAATTTTGCTAAGTTTCATATTTTTGGTCAATAAAACGAGTATGAATTCAAATAATAATTACTTTTATTTCAAAAATACTGTCACAACTCAAACTTTTCAGGCTAATCTTTGCTGAAAACTTCATTTGGATTTTGTTTTTAAATAGGCAAAATTATTGCGAATACGATGATATATAACACTTATTAGTTTCACTAAAAGGATAAGATATAATTAACAAAATAATATTTTTTTTTACATTGCATTAGTTTTTTGGCTCTATTGAAAAATTGACATTTTTGAGTTAAGCCCCTATTTTAGCCGGGGTGCGATATGCGGCCATCTTACACCCAGTACGGTGTTACCAACAAAGTCGGCTACAATCACTTAGGTAGTAAGGGGCAAGGGAAGGGCGTACAGTTTTACACCGGCTCGGCTACGAACGCAGCAGGTCTAGGCATGCACGGTGCTGCAAAGTGCTTGATGACTATTTATTTCACTCTCAAGAAGATTGATACTGAACCATCTAATTAAGTATTCTAAGTACTGTCCGAAGTACGCCGCCATAACAAATTTTAATATTAAGTCAATTTAATAAAATCATTTTTATGTAGCCTTATTTAAAAAAAAAAAGTTCCTGCAGAGACACAGTTGAGTAGAAAAGTCGATACAAAGTTGTTTACCCGCAGCCGAATAGTGTTGAAACAATCATTCCATCACGTCACTACGGAGCCGAGTCACGGTGCGGTGCGTACTCTTTGTTCTGTCCTCTGCGGAGGGATCCGAACGTTCGTAACGCTCGCAGTGATTGTAGTTGATATTGAGTGTTGTGTTGTGGTGTGCGCAGTACGAGGGCGGGGGCGGGGGTGCGCAGTACGAAGGCGGGGACGACCCGCCCCGGCAGCGCCGCGAGGACGAGGAGGAGGCGGACGCGCGCGAGCCGCCGGCGCCGCACCTCTGCCACTACCCCGCCGGCGGTGAGGGCGGTGAGGGCGGCGAGGCCGGCGTCTGCCAGGTGTACACCAACAGCACGCACCGCATGCACATCCAGGCGGCGCTCCGCTCCGGCTCGGACCGCGTCACCGCCGACGCCGCCTGGTGCGCCTTCCCCTCCGGTCTGCACCGCCTCTTCTTACTTACCTTCCCCACCTAGCTTTTCAGCACTTTCTTCAAACAGAACTGTGTTCAACATAACTATGTACCGTGTGGGGTCGGTACTTAAAAAGAATAGCCCACTGCATCTCTCCCCATCGCATGTCGTAAAAGTCGACTAAGGGATAAGGAAATTCGTCAACCTCGGTAGCTCAGTGGTGCGGTCAGTCGACTGTTGTTAAGCACACCTGAGCGCGGTCAGTACTTGGATGGGTGACCACTCGACCGTTGCAGGCTGACCGTGGTTCGGATTCCACGTTAAACTGTAGGTCCCTTCCCTTCTTACCTTACTAGGTGGTAGGGCTTATCCCGGCCGGGTTGGTACCACCGCACTGAGCGATACGTCGGTCGAAACGGCTATTTAATAGTTCGTGTTTTTCGTCCAGTTCAGTGTAGCCAGCGCGAAATGAAGGTAAGCACTGACATGGCACCTAGTTCACCCGTTGTTATGGCCTGACATCACGGATCTTGTAGGTGATGTAGCCAGCCAACCGTGTCAGTTTCAATAAAAAAAAAATACTAATGTCTAGCTTAAACATTTGACAGGATCTACCTGCAGTTATATTACTGTGCACACGAAAACCAGATACCTTTACTCTTTGCCAGTTACCGTCATGTTAATAGAACCAAATGGATAGGTTAGAAAAGTTCGCAAGAGTAGTGTAACGGATGTAGGTACTACTAGCACAACAATAATGTGGTGTGGCGCGCAGCGGAGCAGTTCCGGTGCGTGGTGCCGGAGGAGGAGGCGGCGGCGCTGGTGGCGCGGCACAACGGCACCGCCTGCGTGCCGGCCGTGCGGTGCCGCGTGCTCGACCCCTACGACGTGCCCGGCGGCGTGCTCGCCCACTCGCCCTGCCAGCTCGTCCTGGGCGACCCCGCAGCCACATTCTGGATGTACCTCGTGTTGAGGTGATTCGGAGCAGCTTACATTCTACCTCTACCTCACTCACTAGTCACTCTCACATGCAAAACATATGTACCGACTACTTCATTTGTGACTTCTTTTTTTATAACCGACTTCTTCAAAAAGGAAGTTATCAATTCGACCCGTATGTATGTAATATCGTTGGAATTGCACAATACTCGTATAGTGTTAGTCTATGTGGGCTTCTAAACAGGTGTGCCAAATTTCATAAACGTATGTATGTATGTTTGTATGTATGTTTGTTTGTCCACGAATTTCTCCGGAACTATTAATCGGATTGTGACCATTTTTATATTGACTTACATTTAGGTACTTCACCTTAGAGAACAGTGCAAGTTTCATCAAAATCGGTTCAGTAATTCTCAAGAGTGTGTACAAATCACTGGAAAACCACGTCGTCGCGTCGCTTTAACGCTTAATTCTACGCAGAACTTGTTATGTGATACGTATAATTAATCGTATAATTGATCGTATAATTAATAAACAAGCTTCCTAATAAAAATTCACAGATTTCTTGCCTTACACGACTATCGAGCACATTGAAAATGAATCTACGGAATTATATTGTCGCTGAGCGACACGAGAAAGTCGGGATAAGGAAAAGGTTAGTTGGGTTCTGATGATGGAGCCGGAAGGAAGCCATAGGAACTCCTAAACTACACATGATAAGCCCATCGTGTTTGGGCTCGTTGGATTTGCCTTCGCAAGTCGTTCGCGTCTTTTGAGCCTTATTTGAATATCATATCTTCACAACTCTCCGAGATATAAGGGGATCGCACTTTCTCGTGAAATCGGGGCCTATACTGGAACGAACCAAAAGACATTTTCAATGTCAAAAACGCATCCAAATCGGTCCATCCGTTTGGTAGGTACGATGCCACACACAGACACACACCCATCCACACGTCAAACTTATAACACCCCTCCGTTTTTTTCGTCGGGGGTTAAAAAGAGTTAAATAAAAAAAGTGTTTTAAAAAACATTGCACAGACTTCAAAATACAAATAGAACTTAAAATTTTTAAATAATTTTTGTTTGATATTCAGACCATTGAGTTGAAGTCGGTACAAAAGCACACCTGAAAATTTATACATGGACCCCTTTTGTGTTTTTGTACCGTCTTCAAATAAAGGGTCCGACGAATATGAATCAAAATATTATTGAACACTTTTAAGTTCTAGTTGTTTTTTTTTTTCAAATTGGGCGTACCTGATGTTAGTTCCTCTCTCAACGAAATACTTAGAAAAAATAAGGTCACTATGTAGGTATGAGTGTAAAGATTGCGAGAAACATAGTATTATCCTCCATAATGTTTTATTTGCAACATTATAATAGTGCAACACACAAATCGAAACGCGGTGTGCGACCCCGACAGGTCCATAGCAGACATGTTCCCGACGGCGGCGCTGGGCCTGCTGGGGGCGGCGTGCGTGGTGGCTACGCGGGAGACGTCGCGCGGGCGCGGCGACGTGGGCCGCCAGCTGGCGGTGGGCTCGCTGGGGCTGGCGCTGTTCCCGCCGCTCGCGGGGCTGGCGGCGCGCGACCTCTCCGACCTGCAGCCCTACCTCCTGCCCTTCCTCATGTTCGCCGGCTTCATGCTCATCGGCGCCGCCATCTTGCTTATCGACGGGTTCGTATTATACCTACCTATGTACTTCACTCCTATTCACACCCCGGTGTGTTGAATTCCAATAAAAGTTGCTCTTGCAGTCGTCAGGAAGGGGAAGGTATTGTATTATAGACTGGGCGCCGGATAAGAGCAGCTCAATGTTTGTGTTAGTGCTACCGTACCGTACCGTAGATGCTCGACTGAGGTACGAGGGGGTGAGGCGACGGCTGGCGCGTCTGAACCACACGCCGCGCCAGTACGGTGCACCGAAACACACTCTGCACCATTGCAGCTTCCTTATCCTGCGTCAAGAGTGCGTGGCCAGAATTTTTTTTTATGGAACCTGACACGGTTGGCTACATCACCTACAACATCCGTGATGTCAGCCCATAACACCGGGTGAACTTGGTGAGTGCTTCCCTTCGGTCGTGCCGGCTACACTGAACTGGACGGAAAACACAAACTATTTACATAGCCGTTTCGACCGACCTTTTATTCAGTGCCGTGGTACCAACCCGGGCGGGCTAAACCCTACCACCTAGTAATATAAGAAGGGAGTCATATCCCTTAGTCGCCTTTTACGACATACACGGGGAGAGATGCAGTGGGGCTATTCTTTTAAAGTACCAACCCCACACGGTACAATTTTTTATTTACTTTGGAAATTATTACAAAAAATAATTAAGACCCCATGGTGCCTTTAATTTATGATTTCGGAGGAGGGGGGCTAATGGGGCTTCAGTTCCCTGAGCGTGTTTCTTAGCTTCGCTACATGCCTAGCAGTAAGACAATGTCTGTACGTTTTCAGGAACATGCCGCTGTCGCCTCCGGAGTGGTGGTGGCACACGGCTAACGGCACGCTCGCCATGCCCATGAACACGGTCCGCAGGTACGGCGCAGAGATCGCAGGACTGTTCGCGGTCATGGTGCTCCTGGGTATTCTGTGGAGCGGCTTGGACAGCTACTTGCCCTGGTGAGTACATGCCATCCATCATTGATGTTCTTTAAGCCTCGTTCAGAAAACTAATATTAGTATACATTTTACTTTATAAATATATATATTTTTTAATTAAATACTAACAACTTTTTGTTGCTTTATTCTTATGTAAAACACATATTTTATTAATAATAATAAAAAAGCACATTTATTGATGAAATATTTCGCCCCGATGTCGGTGGCGTCTTCAGTCAAGTGAGAAATAATGATTTGATAGATATGTTTTTTAATATTTTCTTCTTTTTTTATAATTTTTTATATAGAAATAGAAAGCAAATGATGGTTTTATGGATACATGGTGAGTGGATGAACGTAAATTAATATGAGTTATGAGATGTGAAAGGTATACTGGTGATGTATGTTTAATTTAGTGAATGACGTTGAGGCCTGGTGAATGGTATGAGCCAAGGATCCATATGTATGAAGTTTCATGGGTACGCAACTCTATTTCAGGGAGGGGAGGTGAGAATGATTTTATGATACGGACGTGGAAGCAGTTGTTAAATGTCAGTTGGTGTGATCTGGCGTGTGCTGGTACAGGTAATGAGGAATAAGCGAGCGAGTTGACTGTAAAGCGGTGATGATTAAGCCTGATGTGAAGGGGGTTGATTGTTTCACCGATGTAGTATGATGGACCCATGAAACTTTATACATATGGATCCTTGGCTCATACCATTCACCAGGCCTCAACGTCATTCACTAAATTAAACATACATCACCAGTATACCTTTCACATCTCATAACTCATATTAATTTACGTTCATCCACTCACCATGTATCCATAAAACCATCATTTGCTTTCTATTTCTATATAAAAAATAATAAAAAAAGAAGAAAATATTAAAAAACATATCTATCAAATCATTATTTCTCACTTGACTGAAGACGCCACCGACATCGGGGCGAAATATTTCATCAATAAATGTGCTTTTTTATTATTATTAATAAAATATGTGTTTTACATAAGAGTGTACATTTTAGTTAGACAATATTTTATTCACACAAACGACAAACAACATGCCCAGCTCAATAGCGTAAGCCGCAAAGCAGACATAGGTATATTGCAATTTCATCCCATTTCGATGAGAAAAAATAAGAGACCTAACATGCCGTCTCCATTATCACCTTGTAGTGTTTTCATTTTACGAAGGCACGAGGGGTACGATGTAGGAAGTGGTGCGAGAGGCGACCGCGCGGAGCTCAGTAGAGAACGAACTAGGTGCCCGGTCGGTACACACGTTCTACACGTCTCTGCGTCGCTCCGTCGAACCGAGTCGTTCCCTACTGAGCTCCGCGCGGTCTCACACCACTTCCTACCTCATACCCCTCGTGCCTTCGTAAAATGAAAGCACTCTACGTACAGTTGGATGCTTGTTACTTGCGTTATCGAGTTAGAACCTTATCACAGGCACATATGAGGACGCGCAAAAAGTGAGTGTGACAAGGGTCTATAGTAGTGTCACTGAACAACTAGGGACAAGCGGCCGAGTAAGTAAGAACAAGATTCTCGACTGAGCTGAGGGTATGTATGACTTGACATTTATAGCCGACTATTATACTCGTAGGTCTACATTTGAACGACATTGCAGGACCCTGAAGGACCTGAAAGCGGATAACCTAGACGTGGGCGTGACGCTGGCGGTGGGGGTGCTGCCCGCCGTGCCGGTGCTGTGGTGGGCGGAGACCGTCGTCGACTTCATCGGTCACTCCAACCTCTTCATCACCGCCTTCACCTACTACGCCGTCCGCTACACAGGTACCCTAAATGCATACCTTCCTTATCCCATACTACGTGGTAGACTCACATCGTATGTAGTCGACTGGGTTCGGCTGTGTTCTCTAGTCCAGTAGTATAGCCAGCAATCCAAAGGGAAGTATCCGGTTTAGCAGCATCTGGAAAGTGATTCACTTATAGGAGCATGTGCTCAGGGCCCTCTGACTCTGAATGAGCCACCTTTGCCGGATAACATAAAAACACATTGTTATTAATTTATTTGAAACAGAGACAACAAGTTTGTAACTACATAGATGGTAACCTGCAGTAGCATGTCCAAGACAACATTGATTGCTTGTGAAACATTTGTTCTCTGCAGAGTGCGGAGTGATACGTGTAGTCGTCTTATCCGGAACAATTTAGAATTGATTTTGCAACTTTATCCACAGCTATTTCTTCATTAGATACATGCAAAGCCGAATTAAAGACAAGAAATATATCCCGACTAGGATTCGAACCTGGAACTCCGGCACGAGCCGCCAACGCGTTACCAAGGGCCACGGGGTCGATGACGTATTCTCTCTAAAGGGTGTTGTAACGTCCAGTACATTCATTTCGCCAGCGCAATCCTCATGTTTTTCCGAGACAAAAAGTAAATAACGTTTTTTTCTAAAGTGTCTAGTTTTCGGGATATTAATTTTTGAAGTTAATGTTTTCGTCAAGTGTAATTTGACGCGCGCGGGGGGAGGATGCTGGCGCGGGAACGGTCGGGGTCGAAAACTCACGCCGCACCGCCTCCGCGCATCTCCTCTTTCCGCGCACTAGTCCCTGCTTGCTCACTCATCGCGCGCCTTTCATTGCAACGTTCGTGCGGAGCATTAGATCCTTTTTACACTAAATAAATCAAATAGTTTGTATGAAAACTGTAACTTTTTATTTAAGTGGAATTCAGAAAAAAGTTATTTGACTTTTTTGTTACTATTGATCGCAATAATCAGTTCCTAAATTTAATGTAGTGGCCGTTACAACACCCTGTATATTTCGAACAGTTGCATCTTCTATGTATAGTATGTGTGAAGCTCCTGTCTAATGCTTTGCATCTATCTAACATAGCAAATGTAAAGTGTGTACATGCTTAGTACTAACGTACTAATATAAACTATTTACTTACTAATATGATGTAACGTGGTGCTGATAATATCAGCCGGTTAATATAATATTAACTTTTCTGTTTTAATTATATTGAAAAATTTAAATATATCGACAAAAATACTGCTTGTAGTTCAGAAGGTTCTGTGTAAGAACGCCAGGCCTGTCTGAGGGGTACTTCACTATGGTTACCAACAAGCCTGTGTACTCGCAGGCATGGGGTTGATCGACCACCACAGGTGGGCGCTGCTGCTGGAGGCACTCGAGGTGTTCACTCTGAGCCTCGTCTGGGTGACGGCCATCTTGTACTTCCGCCACCTCGTGCCCCGCAAGTACACGTCGTCTGGACAAGCGCTGCCGGTGTTGGCTCACTTTGGCATAGGTACATTATTTTATTTTATTTCTAACAACAATTTAATAGGTTCACGCGGGATGGAGAATGTGAAGGAGATGTAGAAAAGAGAGTGAAAGCCGGCAACCAAGTGAATCTGGTGTTGCACGCTATTATGAGCAGTCAAAGTATGCCCACTAGGGCACGTTTGGCTGTCCATGGTGGAGTGGCTGGTCCCTACACTTTGTACGGGAGTGAAAGTTGGGCATGACAGACGATGCATAAAAGCAGGATAAATGCTGTGGAAATGCGCGCGTTGAGGAGTATGTGTGGAGTTACAATAAAAGATATATTGAGAAATAGTGTAGTGCGAGAGCGCTTTGGTGTGAAAGAAGATATAGTGACAAGGATTGAGAAAGGAATGCTTTGGTGGTTCGGTCATGTTGGAAGAATGGATGATAGGAGACTAAGAAATTTATGGAGCGAATGTGAGTAGAAGGGTCGGGAAGAGTCACCCTAGAAGCACGTACCTGGACCAGCCCCTGTACCGGCGTTACTCACGCGATGTAACGATGTGAGTATGAGAAACGATCTCACTCAACCAATCAGAAGGCGTTCGGTGAGGCATCCGGCCCGGCTATTGGTTGAAATATGCGAGTATTTGTGTGAGTTAACGCCGGTAGACCCCCTGATCGGGTATGTGCTCAAAAAGGATCAAGTGCGTAGTACCCGTAACCAATGAGCATGAACTAAGAGTATTATGAGAGTGGAAGAGCCGGCAGAGGTGTGTCAGGATCGTGGCACGTGGAGATCCGTTGTCTCTGCCTACCCCACCAGGAGACAGGCGTGACGCTTTGTATTTATGTATGTAAAAATTTTTATTTCTGTTCTAAAATACATCGGATGATGTGAGATGAGTATAAATGCGTAGAGTTTATTAAACGACAACAATACACTTGTTTACGTACCTATTGTACTCAACATTAATAATGATAATAATGATGATCAATTTAGTAAAAATTTAAAATTTATATAAAAAGAAATGTGTGAATAAATGTATAATGATGAATAATCAAATTTATGTCAACCTCGGTAGCACAGTGGTGCGGTCAGTCGACTGTTGTTAAGCACACCTGAGCGCGGTTAGTACTTGGATGGGTGACCGCTCGACCGTTGGAAGCTGTCCGTGGAACAGATTCCACGTTAAACTGTAGGTCCCTTCCCATCTTACCTTACTAGGTAGTAGGGTTTATCCCAGCCGGGTTGGTACCACCGCACTGAACGAAATGTCGGTCGAAACGGCTGTATAAATAGTTCGCGTTTTCCGTCCAATTCAGTGTAGCCGATATGAAATGAAGGGAAGCACTGACATGGCACCTAGTTCACCCGGTGTTATGGGCTGACATTACGGATGTTGTAGATGATGTAGCCAACCGTGTCAGTTTCCATTATATATATAGTAAGTATATAGTATATAGTATATATATATAGTAAGTAGTAATTAATGATAACAAATCATGTGTACTTAACTACATAAAGCATTTTAAGAAAATGAACTAGGCGCAACTTCTGACTCATTCATAATGTCACATAATAATTTTATTATGATTCATGACATGTGGATAATAAGAATGTATCAAAAACTAGCACATTAACACATTGAAAGATAATCATAGGTTCAGCGCATGACTGAACCTATGATTATGGAAACAGACAAGGTTTCCACCACCTTGACCTAGGATTGACATAAATAAAAAAGTGTGGTTGTCGCGCATGCAGGTCGATGCGTGGGCGCGGTGCTGGGCGGCATGGTGGTGTCGGCGGACGCGCTGGTGTCGACGCGCGACATCTACAGCGCGCTGGCGGTGGCCGCGCTGCTCGTGGCGGCCGTCTACCTCGCCCTCTACCACCTGCTGCTGGCGCCCTCCTGCGCCGCGCCCCCCACCCCGCCCGACCAGGCGCTCTTACAAGGTTATTAGTAACACTTCATAACCTTATGTGCCGTGTTCTCTCGTCTGTCTACACTAGGGTTTTCGCGTACGCGGTTTTTTTTTCATACCCGGGTATCGGTTATTTTTTAAATATATACCCCCGGGTTATTTTTTAAATGAATTAAGAAATTTATATTCTGTCATATTTTTACTCGTCCTCGGGACTTTGGGAGGTCATAAGTCCTTTTCATGGTATTAAATTCATCAAATGATATTTTTCCTAGAACAAGGATACATCGTAAAATCAAATAAATTTTATTTCGTGCAGATATAACCATAAACAAAAAAGTTACAAGGGGTTATAGCTGAGATTTTGGTCATTTTCAAAAATAAAGAAAAAAAATCGTATCTCGATACCACATGACACCAGACAAAACGTGTCATAGGTCAAAACCTTGCAAATGACCCCACTTACCTACAAAAAAATTTTGTCGGGCCATGTGCCGAACACCCTGTATATAGCTATATAGGAGAAAAACTGTTGCAAGAAGAGGATCTAACACTGGAAAAGGCTATGAAAATTGCAAAGTCTGGAGCTATCAAAAAAACTTAATAAATCAGCCACCAGGAATGACGAAGAATCAACAATTTATAGTTTAAAATCAAAAGGAATCGATGCTCTAACTATTCCTTTCCTTCTTCGACTGTTAAAGACAACAAATTTTAAGCAAAATACAAAACACGGAAACGGAGAAAAATCTGCTATATCACCAAAGACATTTGAATGTGAATGAAACTGCTGCTGCAGGCATTATTAATTTTATATGTATAGATTTAATTGTTTTTGTTTAATATGAATTATGAGGGGCATGTAGTAATTTGTCTCCAGAAAGCAGAACTAATACAAACAACATTACCTCACTCAATTCACGGGGCGTCTAAGTTTATCTATGGCTGGCACAGGCAGCCAGTGTTGCCAACTCGGCTACTACAAAATATGGCACTGTGGTGTTAAAAAAATGCTGATAACACGCTAACATTATTTTCGAAGTGCCAAAAAATGATACCCGGGGTCCCGGGTATTCTGAGAAATTTTACCCGGGTACGGGCCTGCAAACCCGGGTATACCCGGTCCCGGGTACCCGGTTAGAAAACCCTAGTCTACACCCAATTAACGTCGGTCAGATGATATCATTCACCTTCCTTTTTATATTTTAAAGCCAGCACAGTGGAGGGACAGTTTAAAGGTACCATTTATTCTATTAAGCTTATTAGCACATCGACCATGTTTAATAAATTTTTCAAAATAATTCCTGCCCATTCTGTAAACATTCATAGGTAGGTACATGCATCTTCTATGCGAATGCAAAGCTCTTTTTGAGAAAGGTCAATATTTCTACAGCCGCGATAACTCGCCGGTGTCTACAAGAATGATATTTTCTCTATAACCGCTTAAGATATATACTTCAAAATAGTTTTCATGCCATGGTACTAAATTGTGATAAAGAAATCCCTCGAAAATAAAGAATATTTCTCATCAACCTCCCTCGACGTACTGAAGGCTCTCGGGCAGGGTGCGGCACAGAGGCCTGCTATACAAAATAAAATCACTTCTGCCTTTTTATGGGACGCTCGATATATGGCGCGCGCCAGACTAACGCAGAGGTGTAGTCCGACGGCGCTCACGGGCATTCGAATATTTACGGGGGCTGCGAATACCATGTCGGCCGGCTAGGTGCACATTCACATTATGTTTGAAGGATCCCAGACTGTACTTTAGAGGAAAAGATGCAGGTGGGAGTGCATTCCACATGTTGGCAACCCTGTAAATAAAGGATTTACAGGATCTTACTTATAAGGATACTTAGGAAGGATCTCAAGATAGTGTTGTAATAAAAGAAAATGATCAATGAACACCTCTCTCTAAATATTAGAATCACTTCCTTTGCACAGATTACTTAATAGTTACTTCGTAACAGATAAATCTCTCCATAGAAAAAGTTCCATACCTTCGGTTTTAATAGCCTAATATTTCACGTCGCCAATCGCTGCGTGCGAAAATGTACCTAAAGGCGAGCGTGTAGGTATGTTTCGCGCGGCTGTCGAATTTCCACTGAATTAGATCGCCGGCGGCCCGCCGGGCGGTAGGCAGTTAGCGCGCGCAAGTACATAGAGTGCGTGAGGCCTTTGCTTCGCCGCCACTTAGTATCTTCTGAATAATGTTCACTAGTTTGTAGACTGACTAAAGTGGACAGTTTCAATCTGCTAACGGGTTGCGTGTGCTGTTGCAGGGCTAAACACAAATGGCAACACCAACGGCGCATACTCCCCGGTGCGAGTGTACCACGAGGAACGCGGCAGGAAAGCCCAGTTCCGCTACTAAGTCGCCTCAGCGCGCCTCCCAGCGCGCCCTGCCACGCGCCGCCACCTCGCACCTCTCCAATAATATCCATAGCCATAGAAGGATGTATTTATTATGTTTAAGTGGTCATGACAAAGGGAGAACTGGAGCGGAGTGTAGTGATAGTGTGGAACAGAACAACTTGTGATATGTTAAGTGCTTTTTCTATTACCTATCTAACTTTATTGTTTGTCGACTGTGAGTAGAATAATTTGATTTCAAGTTTGTTGCCTCCTGTCTAAACGTTGCATTTTGTAATAAATCTATTTCACTGCCAAAGTGTTGTTTCATCGATTATTTATTTCAGCATAAAGTAAATTTCTAATGTACTTATGATCTGCAATAGCAAACCTGGCCTTCTAGTGGCTTAGCGGGGCTATTTGCAATTCATCGCTACAAGAAATTTTTCATGGTTCATCTCACTCGCTCCTACTGCCTACCTAATGTGTCGTAGTGAGACTGAGCTGCGGCTACCGCTATTTTTGCGATAATAGTTAATTTATACAGAATATAATTGCCGATGGCCAGGGAGCGGCAATAAAACCACGTGGCGTTGAATACAAACTGCTGATGCGCAGTTTTGAGTGATTCTGACAAACTTATACAACATTTTTCACACTGGTTGTTACATTTCTAAGTAGCATATCATCTCAGCTATTGGGATGTACTCGGGCAAAGAAAAAAATCATTCAATAGGTGTGGTTTAATGCTTTATATTACTAAAAATTGTGTACTTATCTAACCTGCAGATGACAACTTCACAGCATTTTTCATACATTTTCATTCATGTTATTCCCAGTCCGTATCCTTCCTCCTCCGTGTACTTTAATGTTGTATTGATCTCTCTAAAGGCTATTTTTGGCTCATTTGTGCTCTCCAAGGTCTTCAAAATTCAAGTCAAACGAAAGCTTTTAATAATATAAGACAACTGGGTACTTAATTTTTTTTTATAATTTGTCTTTCATACAAGAGAGATTTCTCTGAGAATTGTCATATCCCTCAACAAGCTACCTCAAGCTAAGTGAATCCTAGAGCGTACAATTGAACAAAAATAATTAGTTTGCAACGTGTATTAGCATCACCACCGTTCTAAAAGGTGGGCACGATCGCCGCTACTGGTTCATAAGTAGTGGCGATATTGGATCGGTATTGGACTACTGCGTTGGACTTGAATTAAGGGGGCTCCTTCCTAAATCTACCCTCTCTTTCTAACATTGGCCATTTTTCATACATTTTATTTTATTATGAAGAAATTATACAACTTATAAAAAAATCCTATGGGAGAAACATGCATGATAAAATTATTAATGTTTTTCAAAAAAAACATCTGGTACTCCACATATAATAACTGAAAAAAAAAAAAACTAAAAGTTTATTAAGTTTTATTGAAAAGCAATTATCATTATCATGCATGTTTCTCCCATAGGATTTTTTCATAAGTTGTATAAATTCTTGATAATAAAATAAAACGCGCATTGCAAATTGTGAGGCACAATTTAGGGAGGTGGCCCCTTAAGTTCAGAGTCTTGGACATCCGTGCAGCGGCGGCAAGTATAGATGAAGCACTATGAAGTTGTATATGTATGCCAAATTTATGTGGATCGCAGAAGGTGGCGGACTATGGAATGGTGTTTATCAACGCCTGAGTATCCGACATATTATGAAGTGTCCACGAAAATATATAATTTATCACAACTTCAATACTATATTCTCAGGTTTAGGTAGGATATGAACTGAGAACAAAATTTTCATTCAAAATTCACAATAATGTAAATAGTAGGTAATTCTTACAGTTGTAACTAAACAAATCATACACAATAATAAAGTGGCGCGTAATTGAATGCATAGTAAATTTATTAGTATTTCACAAAATTAATAAAATAACACTTTTGATAAACTTATTGGTTATTTTCGCACAAACTAAATACATTGTAGGTTACAGGTTAACTAAATACATTTTCTCCGTGTCGTGGAAACATGACAACACGAACATTCTTTGTCTAGTTGATTCATACTCAGATAATGTTTCCACAAAAACTGTATTTTAGTTCCTTTTTTATAATCTTCTATTATTTTTTAAATATAACGTCAGCTAGGCAAATCTATGGAGTTAATAAAATTTGAGTGTTTGTATTGTCACTTTGCAGTTAATTAACGTGTACTGCGCAAGTTGAACCATATAATTGACTGGTGTATAAAACTGAATAGTATTTTTTTTTTCTTTAGAACTTTGTCCCAGGACAGGTCAGTCCCAGACCGACCGGATTTGCTTACGAACATGGGATTCCTCGTTGAATAATCTTTAAAAGAGCTCTCTTCTTTTCCCCTTTTTCCTAAGTCCCGTAATATTCGGGATAATGGAGTGGTATAAGATCCTAAAGTATACTCTCCTTTGGCCGGCTCTTGTACTTATTTAAATTTAAATTTATTTGAGATTGTTGGAAAGCTGAGTAATTGTAGATCTATCTATCTGTAGAAGATTTCTTCATCAATTATATTAGAAGGATATAATAAAGTTAGAAAAGGAGTGGACCAGAGACACTTCCCTAGAGCCGCATGTCCTAAACATGTCTGAACACACAAGTGTTTTGTATCGACCTGCAGTGTTTCGACAACTGCTGCCATCTGTCCCCCTCCATTTTTACAAGGAATCAGTGCGCGCTCGATTTCCCCGCGGCCCTCCCGCCCCCCTAGAAACTAGAACCAGTCTCTAGTTCAATCCTTTTCTAATTTTCTTGGAAAGAAAGTATATCTGTACGTTTTGCTTTAAAAAATAATTGCTCTAGTGCTATAATCCAGGGGGGAAATAGGAAAATACGTTTGTATGGACAAAACTCCGCCGCCTGCGTTTCCTCTTAATATGTTAGTAATTGATTAAGACATAGATTATTGCAAAACTTACAAATAAAAAAGTTTTAAAAAACATTTTCAACATTATTTTCGACTGCCTTCAATTTAAAATAGTTTTTTTTACGCTGCATAAATAAATAAAATTGTTATGTCAATTTATTCTCCATAATCTGAATATGATACACATTATTAAAGAAAACAAGAAAACTGTTGTCAATATGTCAGAATTATTATTTTTTTCCTATGAATCCAGCGTGAATCCAGTTTCCCAAGGAGTGTAGGAGATCGATGGCAAGGTTTTTTTTTATCTATCAACCATTCTCTCTCGTTGTAATGAGAAAAATTTATGCGGATACTAGGGTACCCTACAGGTTAAGGCACGTAGTAACGCCACATGGATTTTTGAAGTAGCCCGTGATAACTAGACCAATATAAAGGCTAAAAAACTACCGCAAAATATAGAATAATTCTTTGTCTATCGATCGCACGTTTTTGATTGTAAAATTTTACCATTTTCTATACAATACGTAAACCAAATGTTGATTTTTTTCTTCTGCGTGAACTTTGAAGATTTGATCTAAGAAACTAAAGAGAATTTGAATGCAATTTTTATAGTAAAATGACGGCATTTGTTATATCTATCGATCACACGCTTTTCACACGTAATGCGAAGGATCGCAATTTATGAAAAAACCCCTTATGAAAAAGATGCTGCAATATGTGCATACAATCGATGCGCTACGCCGTTGGCGTTACTACGCGCCTTAAATCCAATACATACATATAACATTTTCAGTAGGTACCTATAGATTTCCCCATCCCCTGCCACGTCATCGTGACTTCAAGTACGGACTTCGAGTAACTCCATTGACGCGAACAACTGCATCATGAAGTACCCCGGGACAAAGCCAACTGCTACAGGTATTGTAAATGGTTATTGGATACGTACGATTGGATATGAAACATGTAAATCGATCGTCATCTATCGAAAGTGTGAAAAGAACGTTGCTACGACGAGCTGTGTGTAGCGCGTTCTTTAGATAATTGCGATTCGCACTCAGAGGTGGTGCTGAGAATTTTGCTCACAGCTCAGGCCGCTGATGATGTAACGTGAGCGTGATTGAAAACACAAGAACTTTTTAACCTAACTCCCTACACATACATTACGTCCATTGATATTCTTGACAACACAATATAATTAAAAAAAAATCATAACTGACACATTCATTTCACGATATAGGAATACAATAACTGTATTTTGAATTATTTGAATTACTTTCGGAATTATTGCGAAAGTAATTCAGAATCAAAGGAAATCTACAATGTAAGTAATATATACATATGGTACTTATATAGTTTACTATGCATTCAATAATATCCCATTATAAATCCATCATAAATCTTACACTAATATTCACAGTAACCTGACCGGTTGGTACAAAGCAAAGTTCAGTACCTACTCAAATAACAAAAAACTTATATGTATAGGTATATATAAAGCGTGAAGCCAACATTTGTCAACAAAACATATCTCCCATAATATAAATTCGAAATACACTCCAGGGCACTTGTTCTGTTATTTCAGTCAAGTCTAAATCGATAGTATTTTTGTATTATCTGGCTGCCGTAGTTCTTATGTTTTCAACAATCACTTTTTTCATAAATTATCCGGAGAAGTGATTTCCCTGCAAGCACTGGTTTCCCTGTTCTACATTTGTGGTACAAGCGCCAAATTATTGCGAGCGCTTGCTAAATAAATGTTCTAGCTAGACAAATTATCATGCTAAGTTTTTTCTGAAAATGTTCTTGCATACTTTCCTAAATATAGCTTTATATCAATTTCCTATCATACAGGATTAAGTTAAAACAAATTGTTATTTTTAATGTCTTGTTTGATCCCCCACTGTAAAATTTTTAATGAAAAATTTTGAAATATTCTACCAATTATCTACCATTAGGTTCCGTTTTTAACTCTTTGATGTACACAACTTAGAAACGAACAAATTACCTTTGTAAGGCTCTTTTCCCTACATCAATGACGCAGAAATGACACAAAGTTTTGTGTTTTTGTTTATTATTCTAAAGTTTGAATGGTAAACCTAACGGTCACCCACTTTCATCTAATACAATGTCCTACTGACTGACACACGAATTCTTGTTTGTTCAACAATCCTGACGAACCAACAGGCGTTTCGGATTTGTGTGGAGTCAGTCTCGTTGTAGCAATACCGATAATAGCTACCGATAATAACCGTGGAAAGCAGTCAAGAGTTTTAAAAAGTTGTAACAAATTCAATATTCAATTATTATTAGAATTCATGGGAACAATTGGCAACTTACTAAAAGGTGTTTTCAACCCAAACTCTTTTGAAGACCTCGTCTAGAATAAAGAGATCCAGCGGGGCTATTTTCTATTGGAAATTCATCGCTACTAGCAATTTCTCATGATCCATGTCACTCGCTCGAACGGGCTTCTCAATGCGTCTCGTCGACGGCAATCCATCCTATACGATTTTTCGAACAGCGGACGACGCACGTCGTTACCTGATGTATTTTCACACTCCTTCCGCTTTGGTTCAATGTGAACATTTGGATCAACTCACGGTTGTTTCAGAACCTGTTCCATACACGTCGGAACTCAGTCGGACACCTGAGCGAAATGAGTGACAGCTAACGCCCCAACTGCACCCCTTTCCTTTCCCATGAGCACTTAAAAAGCACTGAAGTGCTTGTGAAAATTATTTATTTATACTGAGGAAAGTATAGCTGACTGATTGATTATATTTTTAAGACGTTCACGAAAGTGCAGGCTACATAAAAAGTCCCACTTCCCCTGCCAATTTTTGCAGCCATTATTTTTTATCCTGGGCACTTCGAATTTTTTGTTCTTTGTTTTATGTTCAGATTTTTTTTTTGTGAAAATACTGTCTATGGTACTAGTCAAAGATGGAAGTTAAACGAACGAGTATTTAACAAGTATAAATAATGCAAAATTTCGGCAGAATATGTTATTTTCAAAAGGAAAAGTCAATATTTTAGTATGAAGCGGTAGTATTTTATTGTTCCACGACTTACCAAGTATTTAAACCGTTAATATATCTTTAACGAATGCAAAGCCCAGCAAATTTACTGAACATCTCGAAAATGCATGCTTTTGACACATGTTTCGTAGAAAAAATTATAGAAATCAAATTTTAATCAGTGCAGAGTAGAGCGCGCGCGATTGCGCGAAACTATCTCGACACCTGGGGAACACTGCGCGAATGTCAATCCGACAATGGAGTGAATAAGGCAGTTCAATAATATGGCTCATTGGCATTCCAGACTGTCCCTGAATAATAAAATTTTGCTTTACAAAGCTATATTAAAGCCAATTTGAACCTACAAAGTACAACTATGGGGTACTGCTAGGAACTCCTATGTTGAAATCTTGCAATGGTTCCAAAACAATGCTTCGGTGTAATCACAAAAGTATGGTACACCAAAACTAGTGAGATTCACAGCTATCTTCAAATGCCTCCAATCAAGGAGGGAATCAGAATGTACAGTGGAAGAAATAGCGGTAGAAGGCTGGCACTGAAGGTCACGGACACAACGCACAACAAGCAGAGACTGAGAAGGGATACTGTTATATTCTTGTTTTCAGATATGAAAGAACACACTGATTGACTGTTATTATTTTATTAGCATGTTAAAGTAAGCACATGTTTAATGGTGCTGCATATCACTGGAAGAGAACGGCCAACCTGCGGGCGGTAATAATGAAGTCTGGGTTGCCACAGGTACCATATCTTACCTGAACACAAAATCATGACCACACCCAAAATAGGGCTAAACAGAGGACGACATTTAACTAGACAAGTGCCCTCATATTTGATAGACACAAAAATCTACTTATAGCATACGCTGATTGCAGATGGAAAGAGCATATAATTTTTTTTTTTTCCAAAATATCCCAATTAATATTTTGGAAATGTCAATGAAATCAATATAGGTATAAGGTATTTTTTTTTAACTGACGAGCCTTTAAGGGGATGTTCTGTATCGGAAATAAATCATATTAAAATTATAAAAAAGGGAGTTAAATTTTTATATTTTATTAAATATATTAAAAAAAATAATTCAAACAGCACCTTTTGCTAAGAAACCATGTTTCTATTTCTAACAATTACTGAGATAATAATTGTAAACATCTCTAGCCCTCAGAGGCTAGAGATAGTTTAGTAGTTACGATGGGGCTGGCATAGTCGACAGGCGGCTAAAGCCCTATTTCATAAAGTAGAAAAAAAAAGAAGTTTATTAAAGTTTAAATTCATAAGGAACACGCGTTGGGTAGGTAGGTACCTACGTAACTTCGCGCATTGTCTGTGCTACGCGGCGGTTATTGAACTTCGGCCTTGACACACATTAGTAATTTCTTTGGTCTTACAATTTCAATAACGCGCAATCTTATCGGCTGTCAAATAAAGCTGATCGGAAGTCGGAGAGTGTGCATATGGAGCACTTGCTGCCACCGCCGCCTCCTCCGCAGCACAACCATATCTAGGTACCTGTATGGCATTTTAAAGTGAGATTTCACTGATTAACAAAAGGAGACACAATGAAACAATGAAAAAAGATTGTTCTATAAAATTACAGTTAAGTAGTCACACAAAAACAAAAGAAAAACTCGCACACACTTTTGCTTCGCACAACGAGCCGGGAGGAGCGAATGCACGTTATTGTTTCGTATCCCGAAACATCACGAAGCGAAGCCTGCGTCCCGCGCAACTATTGGCTAATCGTGGCGAGCGCACAGCCGAAGTGTTTTTATTTTGTTTGTAGGCTGATACGCAAGGCCGAAGTTCCTTTCCATTCCGAGACGGGGGGCGAGGTGGGGGGTAATACCTATGTCCGCTCAGCTGATAGCGCGCACATATCGCCACAGAGATATCGCCGCGCGCGCCGCCTACCCAAAATTTGTGCCAAGGTCAAAGTTCAATAACCGTTGGGGCATTCCGATTTCTGTTCCGTCGTTCCGCTATGAACTTTAATAAACTTTCACAATTATTATCTCAGTAATTATTGGAAATAGAAACATAGTTTCTTAGCAAAAGCTGTTTAAGTTCAGGTGAGTCGGTTTGTATATTTTTTTTTATATTTAATAAAATATAAAAATGTTACCTCCTTTTTTTATAATTTTAATATGATCTATTTCCGATACAAAACATCCCCTTTAAGGTTCGTCAGTTAAAAAGAAGACCTTATAGAAGTTATTTTTATCTCTATAAATAGAAAAATAAGTATTTAATATACATTTTGAATGAACGAATCAGTTAAAACCTCCTGTAATGTTTGCTCATTGGCTCATTCAATCATCAACAAAGCAGAATTGGGGTGTCGAACTGTCGGCATGGTAAAAAATATTTTTCAGAGCATAAGCCTTGCAAATAATGAAAATAATAAGTAGTAATGTTTAGTTAAGAGTATATCTGTCGGTACTTCGTCTAAACTTTGAACATGTATCTCACCTGAGAGACAGTCTGTGTCGCAAGCGAGGATGTGATGTACAATAAACTATTATCAACTTATTGCGCGCTCTCAAAAATCATTCACACGGTCAACAATATTGCAATTTATTGTAGGTACGTAAGCTATATTCTCAAGTGAGATTCATCTCGTAACATTTAAAATATGCTGATGAGACAGTGTATAGGTTGCAACTCGCTATCAATGTTATCACTGCTATTTGATTACATTAACTCACAACAAAATTATTTTTAAATAATGTAAAATGTTTATCTGTGGTGACTGCACATACATGGCTACCAATCGTCACCCTATGGATGACTGAAAGTTCCTCACTGAAGAGTGGATGGAGTTAGTGTTAGATGACAAATAGACGAGTGCCTTGTGACCTGTTTGTGAAAATCAAATGCCATCAAATAATATGTACTCCACTTACATTTGAATCATTTAAATTGTAACTTAATAACTCAGTTCTCTTTCATTTTCACACAATTGCTAGTTTTCGGACATGGAAGTAGAAAAATTTGTCTTGTAAACTTTTATTAGTTACCTAGTAAAGTACAACTTCTATCGAAGCCTACGTAATAAAGACATTTGTTTATATTTATCTTACCTACAGAGGGTCATCGCGCTAGTTGAACTCTGCGTCGGCCAGCGAGTCGAGTGAGCGCTCCGTGAACTTGTGCAGGTCGGGCGCCAGCTCGTCGGCGGCGCCGTCGTCCGCCAGCAGGTCGTCTATCATCTCGTCGCTCATCTGCAGGTCACCGTCGCCGCTCTTGCCAAGCGCCTCCGTCTCGCCATTGGCCACGTCCACATCCATCGCCTCCACGTCGCCACTGCCGTTCATTTTGCTTTTCTCTTCTACCGCACTCTCTGATGAGTTCTCATTTTTCTCGGGTGACGCTGCGCCGTCGGGAATGTCTCCAACGTTCCCCGAATTGTCTTCTTTTCGACCAGACATAAGTTCCTCAGACTGATCACTCTTATCATTAGAATTGTTACAGTTTTGTATATCATCTATTGTACTAGGGGTTTTGGTTCCAACATCGTCGATAGCAACCTCATCTGGGTCTTTATTGCCAGTATTACCCTCTTCATTTTGCTCAGATTCATTTCTTAGTTTGACTTGATCTAAACTTTCAGGGTTCTTCGAACCTTCGTGTTTTGTTTCTACGCTCTCGGAACTTTCTTTCAAGTCTGCATCCCCAATTTCTTCCGAATCGGCGTCATCCTTTGAATCAGGGCATTTCATATCGGACTCCGAGTTGCCCTCCAAATCAGAACGTTCAAGAACATTTTCGACAGGTTGAATCTGAGTTTCAGCATCGTTGGAATCCTTGGCATTGTCGTCATCATTGCCTGCCTTGCTGACATTGGTGAACGGGTGGAGCTTGTGTGTGTTGGGGTCTAGTTCGGTGATGATGTGGTCAGGGCCGAGCGGGGTGAGGCAGCGGACGCTGTCATCGTGCTGCTCTGCAGAGTCTCCGCCGGACTCGAGCGAGTTCTCGTCTATGAATATTGGATCGTCAGCGACGTTAGACTTGGGCGGTTCGTCCGTCAGGATCTCAACATCATCGTCGTCGCTCGCCGGCGTACCCTTTTTGCGCAGGTAAGACTTGAAGCCACGGTTGAGGTTCTCCCGTATCTCCTGGAACCTGGAGGAGGAAGTGTGGAGGTGGCGCTCGAGCTGCAGGTGCAAGGAGCGCATCTCGTCGACGGTGCGAGTGCGTAGGTGGCGCGTGTCCGCCTCCTTCCTTAGGCGCTGCAACCGTACCAAAGAGTACTCGAGTGCGTCCACCGCGTCCACCAGGTTGTAGCGGTACCACTCGACCGGTGTGCTCATGTCCACGCCGCGTTCCTTCCTGGCGTTGCGCGGCGGCTGCGGCGGAGTGTTGGCACCGCTAACATTGCGGGACTTCCTCGGGATTTTGGTGAGCGGAGGCGGGGTGTTGGATGCGACCACGGCGCTCAGATTAGCGGCGTAGGTAGTGCCGCGCAGAGGAGCCGGCGTAGGAGCGCCGCCGCCGGTCGAGTCGGACACGGCGACAATCGTGGCCGAGTAGCCGCCGGGCATGTTGGGGTTGGAGTTGATGGCGAAGATTCGTCCGTCAGGTAGGCGGTACATCTTGTTGGAAGAGAGGGTCTGCGGGTCGACGCGGAACTTGAGGCCGCCGGTGATGGCGTTGACGGTGACGTCGTTGTCAGTCATCTGGATGATGTTGTCGGGGGAGAGGTCGGGGAGAGAGCGCAGAGAGCGCTGCGGCAGCAGTGGCGGCTTGGGCGGCGCCACCGGCCCCGGCGTGATGCACTCCACATCGTCGTCGTGCGTGTCCTCCGTCACCTGTATCCACATTTCCTTACATCACTGAGAGCCGTTACATTGTTTAGCAGATAGTCAGCAAACTTTTCAGAACAGCTACAATGTACAATTATTTTTTATAGGAAACTGACACGGATGGCTACATCACCGACAACATCCGTGATGTCAGCCTATAACACCGGGTGAACTTGGTGCCATGTCAGCCTTCCCTTCGGTCGTGCCGGCTACACTGAACTGGACGGAAAACACAAACTATTTACATAGCCGTTTCGATCGACCTTTCATTCAGTGCGGTGGTAGCAACCCGGGCGGGTTAAACCCTACCACCTAGTAATATAAGAAGGGAGTCATATCCCTTAGTCACCTTTTACGACATACACGTACAGCAATATATGAAATTATTCAAAGTACACAAATGACGAAAAAGTGTACCTCGCAGAGTGGCTCCATGGGGAAGTCAGGTGTGCACACAACATCGTTTTCATTGAAGCCTGGTTGACTTGCGATGGCTGCCACTGATGCCATGTCCAGTCCCTGATGTGTATACAGAAACATGGTATTTGTATACGTAGTTAGGCCAGATAAACCTTCAGAGCTATACTCTGTTAGGCCAGTGTTGAGAGTGATTCATCGCAAATAATGAGAGTTTACATAGAGGTAATTCTCTGAACGGGTCTGAGCAGAATGGACTTTTGTTTCAGAGTTAATACTTTTGAAAAATATATTGGCTAATATAGTTTGTAAAGAAATAATGTAGAAATAGTTAAATTTCTTTAAAAAAAACCTTACCGGGATTCATATTATTCTGGGAAATTGTCTACACAAATTTGGATGGAAACCCGTTAATAGTATTCGGAATGTTTCTCAATTACTATAATTAATTACTACTAGCAACAATTACGGTAACAATTGCGTTGCGTGCAAGAACATGTATACATCTGTGTCAAGTGACTTCAAATTAAGACTGAGCTATGTAAACGCGCACTCAACCCCTCGGGGGTCGGGAGGCGCGGTAACCTGTGATGAGTCAGTACTGGGCGAACCGAGCATACCTGAAATTACTTGCAAAGTAAACCTGCATATTTTGTCAAAGATGTATTAAACCTTTCAGTAAATGCAGGTACTTGTTGTTTTTATGTTGAAACATCAACACATTGAAGTATCCAAAATTAGAGAAGAAAAATTGCAAAAGAAAACATTTCAGCCTGCACCAGACATCAGAAGTGGGACTCAAACTTACTACTCTTCACTGCTCTTCCAACTGAGTTACCCAGGCATTTGGCAAGGCTTTCGAAAATCGAAATACAACTTTAACTTTAAAAAAACAAACAAAATTTTATAATTTTTCTGCTCTAATTTCTGTTGCTTCAATCTGTACAGTAACCGGTAATAAATAATGTACATCAAGCGGCAATCGGCCATAATTGGCTAACTTTGGGTTTGTAGAGCGTCATCTCTGCCGCATGAAGCACCAACAGTCCGGTATCTATTAAGAGCTTATAAAACGACAACCCCGTTTGTAATATCACGGACTATGCATTTTTTTCCAAATTTTCTCGAATGTTGATGTTTTTATTGATGTTTTGTTTTTTGATGATGTCTCTGACGGTTGCTGTTGTCCAGCGAGAAATGGAGTGAGCTATGCTGGGCATATCGCTACGTGTAATGGTGCGTAATGAATGAATGACTAATGAGGCAATCCTGCGATGCACCAAGTAGTCGATGTTGGACACAGGTGGCTAAGCTCAAGTGGCAGTGGGCTGGACACGTCAGCCGAAAAGATAACCGTTAGAGCAACCGTGTACACGGACGGTCAGCGGGCCACTATTAGGCCGTGGACATTAAAAGAGAGTGTGGGAAGGCCACCCATCAGGTGGGACGACATCAAGTACGTCGGCGAAAGCAGTGGTTCCGTACCGCTGAAGGCCGGCAGGACTGGAAAAAAATTGGAGAAGGGTATGTCCAGCAGTGGACGCATACACGCTGACTGACGCCGGAATCTTATTTCTAGATGAAATATAAGACACTTTTATTCTTACACGTTTTTCACTAAAGTCGATATTTCAAAAACATCAACATTCAAGAACATTTGGAAAAAATTCAAAATTTTTAAAAATTTGTTGGCTTCCTTTGAAAAATATTTATAAATTCTGATTGTGTGCAGGTTTCCTATTTTTATTTTTACATGCTATTGACACCATGGTGGATGTACATTGTTTGTTACTGGGTACTGTAAATAGATGTTTCTACATAAAAACTACAAGCATAAATAAATAATTACGTTGCAAATGTAAAATTTTAAAATAACTTTCAGTAAAATTCAATATGCTATAAGTAAAATCTATACTGCCTCCACCGCACAAACATAATTATCAAGAGCTCTCACCTGAGTTAAACTTTCCAAAGAAAGGTTGATGTTGTCTGCATTAACGAAAGTGTTGTATCCGTTGTACGAAGTGGAGCCGAAGGAGGGCGCGGGCAAGCCCGCGAGGTTCATGGGCGGGTACTGGATGGCGGGGATTCGAGGGCGACACGCCCGCGGTGTGTACTTGCGCGGCTCCAGCAGGTGGTTCAATGTCATGGGCGCCTGTATCTGTACACAATTGCATATTATTAGTTATTTCATTTATTAGAAAACAGAAATCGACATACAGGAACTTGTGAAGGGCCGCACGACTGGCACTACGGGAGGTCTTCCTCTTGCAAGGTGGCCGCGGCTCTCGGTCGGACACGGTGATTCCCCCTGGGCGACCCGGAGCCGTGCGCTTTCTCCCCCGCCACACCACGCTTTACTTTGCAGCAGAAGACGTGCGTGAAGGTCGGCGACAATTAAACACCCGTTATTATTTATATAAAGGTATAGGAACGCTGTTCGTAGTATTGGCAAAGGAATGAATTTTAAGTTGCCACACAGAGCCCTTTCATAATTTTTTTATTGTACATGCGAATATTTCAGGAGCACAGAAGACATTCGGAAATATATTTAAAAATGTTCTAGACAACTTTGAACCTGTTTTATTTCAGTGGTAACAAAACAGCCAAAATAATAGAAGTATTAACCGCTCAGGCGGTATTCACAGTGAGGATACTCAACTGCACGGTGTCTGAAACGTCAGTATCTATAGTGAGGATACCGGCGCGGCCGACTTTAGGCATTAAAATATATGAAAGCTGAAAATCTGCCCTAATCTGACGAAAAAGTCGCTTTCGACTTTGTCGCAAACCTAGGACAAAATTTACAGAATTTTTAAGTTGTTTTTGATACTTCGTGATGCACGCATGTTCACGCACAAATTTGGCGCGCCGCAACCGCAAACCAAAATTATTTTTGGTATTTTTAGTCAGTAGTTTGATTTGTTTGTGTATAAATTCCAAAGAATACAACATTACTCAAGTGAATTGGTTATTATTGGAGGTGTTATCCATTCGTGAATATGTGAAATAGAAAAAAAAAACATTGAACGCTTTTGTATGGGGACAGTGTAGTTGTTAACCTCACTTTATTTGTGATGTGCAATGTTTAACTGACAATTTGGAATCAAAACAAAGGTTAGTGAACTGTAAGATATAGATAACTTTGTAGGAAATTTTAACCAGACTTAAACCTTAAACCAACCTTAATTAAAATAAAGCCAGATATGAATCATACATTTTATTTCATATGTTTTAGTTATTATTAGATAGGTTTTAGAAGTATGTTGAATGTTTATTTTTTATTTCACTCTTTTTAGTCATAGAACATAGTTTTTTTCTTCCTTACCCTGGGTTTCTTGGGCTGTAGCATGCGTGGGGTTGTGTTGAGCAGTTGGGGCAGGGTTGCGATGGGTCTGGGGTAGGGCGCGATGGGTATGGGGGCCCTCATCGGTACACCCTTCTGTCTGATGGGACTCGCAGGACGCTTGATGGCTTTCCTCTCTCCCGCCTTTAGTATCGCGTCCACGCTGACTGTGGCAAATTTCTTCACTTGAATTCCGGAAGGGATCTTGGCGATGAGCGCCTTCTTTTTATCCTCCTCCTCCTTTTCTTTCTCCTTATCCTTCTCATCCTTCACCTTCACCCGCGAAGGAGTAGAGGTTCTCTTCTTGTGCCTGCAACACTCCGATTCATCCACCGCACACTCCTTTTGATACTTCTCCTTCAATTCTGCGTCTTCTGTCATGTAAGCCAGTCTGCAACACAAGTATGCAAGTTATGCATGATTTACATACATGCAAAATGCAACAACTCTTTCACAAATCACTCAAATTGGAAACAGTTGATTTCTAATTACAGTCAGTCAGTTAGTCAGCGTGTAAGCGTGTACATAGAGCTGCTTATTACGATAACCAACCAGGCCCTAATCCAATGGTTCCCCAGATTATTTGGAGACGACAATGTGAATGAATTTTTTTTTAAACCGAATCCTTATCGAGGTATAATTGCTTAAATTTGTTTTTTTCATTTACCAGGTTCAGTAGATGGATCGAGAACCGTACAAAAAATTGTTTGTACACTTGTTTATTTTTTCAAAAAACCGGCTGAGTACTTTCCTCCAAGAGGTTTCCTTACCGCGTTATTGGCCGGTTTTTATTATTTGTTGTTATACTTTGGAGTTTGCACTATAATCACACCAAGTTTGATGCTTGTATATATTACCGTTTTAAATATTTGGGAAGCCAAGAGGTTAAGATAGAGGAAAAACAAAAACCGTTGAATAAACATTTTATTTTAACAAGCCTTAAATTTTTAATTTTTTATTCTTTGCTAGGATAATAAATAACACATATTCTGTGAAAATTTCAACCAGATACCTGTTAGGGTTCAATAGATGTACCCCTTTAAAGGTGGGAGAGACTGACGGACAGACGGCGTAGGCTTAGTAATAGGCTTCCGTATCAGTACTGTACGGAACCCTAAAAATGTGGTAAAGACAGGAGTGGTGGACTGACTTGTTCTTGAGGTCGCAGTAGCGGAGTAGGGCCCAGCAAGTGGCGCGCAGGTCCCACAGCCCGCGCGGCACACACTTGAAGCACTTCCAGTCGTCCAAAGACTCAATCTCACGCGTCATCGCCACCCCCATGTTGCGCTTGATGCATTTCTGTAAACATCAATCAATACTTGTCAGTTCATCTCATATAATATTAATCTACTGCATGACCACTGCTGAACATGAATCTCCATTAGCCAAGACTGTACAAAATGTATTAACGAGCAAGGCAATCAGCAATTAACACGTTCACACGTGGCACTACGATAATCATAGATCATTTTACTCTGTAGTAGATATGAACACTTTAGATGTGGCAGTATGGCTATTGTATTGTCATAATTGTTTGAGACTTCATAATTTCAGTTTCAAGTTTTTGGTTTTATCATGATTTGGAATTTGAAGTCGCATTCAATGATTAAGTTATTTTATATTGAAGAGTTATGCTGCTGATGCTGCTATTGTCGTTGATTTTATATAGATGCATTATGGAAGCCAACTCTAGTGTCTACAGTCTGCAACAGGCACTATTAGCCCTGTGTCGTTATAACAATAGATCGTTGTCACAACGTCTATAAACTATGCTATAAACGAATAGTTTGTTCTCACAGCGCAGAAGACATGAGGACAAGCCGAGCAGCAGTAGACCTGACCGCCCTGGCCGCACCAGCGACAGTACAGCTCCGAGCCGTCGTCCCCGCGCTCGAACTCCCCGCTGCAACACACACCGCATCCTCATCTACTCTCCTATACATTTCAGTTAAATCCATCACAATCACAGCATAGAACACTGACTTTGTTGACGATTGTCTTCTCAACACTGGAGGTCGTCAGGTAGTCAGCGTGTATGCATCCACTGCTGGATATACTACTTTCAATTTTCCTCCAGTCTTCCCAGTCTTTTCGCCGAGTACTTGATGTTGTACGTGCCCAGCCCACTTGAGCTCAGCCACCTGGACCCTTAGCGCACACGTAGAAGGAGCGCGCTCCACCCACCGAACGATAATGGGAGGAGTACCACAGGGGTCGGTGTTATCACCGCTCCTGTTTGTACTTTTCGCCAACGACATGCCTTCCCATCCACAGGTCCAGCTGGCGCTGTTCGCCGGTGACACCGCCCTCTATTACAGATGCAGACCGATCCAGCGCATCGTAAAGCTGCTGCACCAGCCTCTGCTTTCAAACACTACTTCAGATATTGGAGGGTCGAGGTCAACCCCGACAAGAGCCAGCTTCAGCCGGACTCTAAAACCAATTTTACCTCCCAAACAGGATTTTCCGTGATGCCATACCCTGGGTCACCGAGGTGATGTACCTGGGCGTCACACTGGACAGGAGACTCACGTTTGCGACTAACATAAAAACGTGACCGCTAGAGCTGCAGGTATTTGTGGCCACCTGTACCCCATGTTGAACAGGAAGAGTAAGTTGTCACTTGTCATGCCAGATCGGGCATGTGCTCAAAAAGGGTCAAGTGCGTAGTACCCGTAACCGACGAGCATGCATGAAAAAAACCTTATGGGAGTGGAAGAGGCGGCAGAGGAGTGTCAGGATCGTGGCACGTGGAGATCCGTTGTCTCTGCCTACCCCACCAGGAAACAGGTGTGACGCTATGTATGTATGTCACTGGGGGATAAGTCCGGTGAATATGGCGGGTGCTCATAAATTTCGAAGCCATTGCAGTGAGGAAAGTTCAGATCTGTGAGCGGGCGCATTGTCCTGGTGAAACAGTACGCCGGACGTCAACTTTCCTCGTCATTTTCTTAATGGTATCTCGCAATTTCGGGATTAAAGCTGCATAATATGAACCGGTAATTGATTTACCTTTAGGCAAGTAGTCAATTAGGAGAATTCCATAAGAACACAGAGGCCATAACTTTGCCTGCGGTCGTAACAACACGAAATTTCTTCACGGGAGGTGACAGTCATTTCCAGGACATGCTTTGTCGTTTTGTCTTGAGATCGAATGGTGCACCCACGTTTCATCCATGGTTACAAAACGACGTAAGAAGAGTTCAGGAACTCCTTGAAAGATATCGAGATTCCGCTTTGAAATATCAAGACGCTGTTTCTTGTTCTTGTCCGTGAGCATTCGCGGTACCCATCTTGCTGACACTTTTTGGAAGTTCAAAACATCTGTCACAATTTTTTGAACGCTGCCATAAGAAATCTGTAGGGTCTCTGCGAGGTGGTTTATTGTAACTCTTCGGTCTTCCAAAACCATTTTTTCCACTTTCTGGACCTTTTCTTCGAGCGAGTGTCATCTTCACAGCTCGATCTGCCACTTTTGAACTCAGATACCCAGTAAGCAACAGTGGAATAGGGTGGTGCACTGTCCCCTAATCTTTGCTGCATATCGAAAAAAAATTCCTAGAAATTTTTCTTAGAAACAGGTACTTTATAACTGCACGAATCTCGTTTTTCTCCATACTTCGTAATTTTTAGTGACAACTTGAATTCAAAATTTAATTTCTTAAGAATTATAAACCACAGCTGAATGATATTTGACGTTAAAACACTACAATAGTGACTTTTTTTTTTTTATGGTTTCTGACAGTGAACTTGGTGCCACGTCAGTGCTTCCATTCGGTCGTGCCGGCTACACTGAACTGGACGGAAAACAAACTATTTACATAGCCGTTTCGACCGACCTTTCATTCAGTGCGGTGGTACCAACCCGGGCGGGTTAAACCCTACCACCTAGTAATATAAGAAGGGAGTCATATCCCTTAGTTGCCTTTTACGACATACACGGGGAAAGATGCAGTGGGGCTATTCTTTTAAAGTCCCACACGGTACAAAGCAGCAAAGACTGTTTACTTTCATTACAAACTACCCTCAAAATACCTGGTAAAACTATGTGATTCCAAAACTTTATGATCTACCCTCTATAATATACAGGCTGTTTGATGACTATAGGTCATAAAGTAAACCAAACTCCTGAGCCTATTTGGAGCAAAAAAGTTAGATGACATTTTGTTCTACGGTGAACTTTTTTTTTTCCATACATAACTAAATAAAATTATTTAGTCCTATAGTCATCAAACACCCTGTATATACATACTTACCAATAAATCGCTCAATGGAACTGGGACACTAAACAAGGATAACTGAAATAAAATTAATTCTGAAATAACTCCACTTTTTACGCTGCAAAAAATGTTACACAATACACACCTATTGTAGAACGTGTGGCAGGCACGGCAGACGAGAGTGCGGAGCATGGGGTGCGTGCGCATGCGGCCATCCGCCTTGGCTGCGCAACCCAGGTGCCTGTCGCACGCTGTGCAGTGTAGCCGCACGCTCTTCACACTGTTCAGATCTGCAGCCACACAAACTCCGCTGTCTCACAAACTGCACGGCCGATTCAATGCCATCTCAGTAAGCACACTAAAAGTCATGCCAATAAACTTTTTTTTTTATTGCTACCGAACTGGGTGGCTCTGTCCGAGGTCGCAACCTCAGGCGCAGCCAATTTCACCCCCGAGGAGGTGCCAGTCCGGCTTGGAGATGGACTAATGTTGCTGGGGAAAGGCTATTAACCCGCGATTTGAAGATCCGTGGATTGTAGGAGTTGGGGAAGATATTCCCTGGGAGCCCGTTCCACACCTTTGCAGTGCGGCACAAGAACGATTTAGAGAATCGTGCAGTTCGAAGAACTCTTCTGTCGACTACAAAGGGGTGTTCCGCGAGAGTATGGCGGGTTTGGCGTAGGCGAACAGGAGGAGGAGGGATAAGGGAAGCAAGTTCGTCAGAGCAGCGGCCATAGTAGTACCGATAAAACAGGCTCAATTACCCAACGATACGTCTGTGCTTTAGAGGTTGAAGGTCCTTTGTGAGTACAGAGTCACCAATCAGGCGAATGGCTCGTCGCTGAACAGAATCCAAGGCTGAAAGAAGGTACTCAGGGGAACCCTCCCAAAGATGACTGCAATATTCCATCACCAGTCTTACTTGTGCTTTGTAGAGTGTAAGCAGTTGGGCCGGCGTGAAAAATCGCCGACATCGGTAAAGGATCCCTAATTTTCGAGACACTAGTTTCGCCTTGGACTCTATGAACTATGAACGATCGAGACCCAACGTCCCTGGACACCTCCATACCCAGGACGCCCAGACTACCATCGTTGAGGACTTGGCTGCCCTGAAAAGTGGCTTGGAGAGGAAATGGATCAGCCTTAGTAGAGAAGGCACAAGCTTGCGTCTTGGCTACGTTGAAGTTGACCAAGTTCTTCTTCCCCCAAGAGGATACTTTTTCGAGAACCTGGTCAACCCGAGCAACAGTTTCGCGTCTCGCGTTTGCTGCTGAGGCTTCTCTACCCTTCCAGTCCTTGATGATCACCATCTAGGGTGACAAATATCGACCGACCACTCAAAAAGCTGGAGATCCAAGTGCACAGTTTTGTAGGGACACTGTAGGCCGAAAGCTTGCTTAAGAGTCCCCGGTGCCAGACGCGATCGAATGCTTATGTCCAGAGGATATGTCCAGAGCGACCGCTAGCGATTCCCCAAAACCATCGAGCCTTTCAGCCCATAAATGCGTGACGTACGCTAGAAGATCTCCAGTCGACCTCTGCTTGCGAAAGCCGTATTGTTTGTCGTCGAGGAGTTTAGAGTAATAGAGAAACTATTAATTTTGCAAGACTGAACATATGATAATCTATTAGGGCTTCCAAACAAATATACAAAATTTTATAGGTGTATGTCTGTATGTTTGTATGCATGTACGTTTTTCCACGAATTTCTCCGAAACTTTTAATCGGATTGTGACCATTCTTTTTTTATTGGCTATTTTTACTTGACATTTACTTCAATTTAGGGAACAGTGCAAGTTCCATCAAAATCGGTTCAGTAGTTTTCAAGATACGGACTGTTAAGTGTGTTAAATGGGCGAACAATTATATACCACAACAACCAATTTCTGTGATTCTTGTTAATTGTATGCGATATTACTAAAAAAAAGAGTGAAATAAAAAACTGCTTTAAAAAACATAGAACCGACTTAAAAAAAATACTTAGAACTAAAAATTATCAAATAATTGTGTTACAGGCGGTACAAAAAAAAATCACACCAGGAAATTGATAGACAAAGCCCTTGTGTGGTTGTTGTACCGCCTTCAACTCAATTATTTAATAATTTTTAGTTCTAAGTACCTAGTTGTTTTTTTTTTAAGTCTGTTCTATGTTTTTGAAAACAGTTTTTATACAAAGTTAACCCATAATTAAATATGCTTAACCCCTTTGACTTTCATGCCACTTTCGCCGCGCATTATTAACCTGTGAGAGCCTACTGGTTAAATAATGTTGAAATAAAGAACTGACAGCCGTCAGATTAATTAAATTCAGGGTGTACAGCGAATTTTTTGCGATCTAAAAAAAATTACCTGACTTGTCCCGGTTTTCCAGAGCCTTTTTTTGCAGTTTTCCCAATACTAATATTTTATTAATTTTGCACCTTTTCTATTTTCCACCCATACATAACTAGGCACATATTTAGACTCTGTAAGGTTAAATGAATGAATACTTTTCGGCTGAGCAGAAAGCGGACTTATTGCCATATGGCAATCACTTTTAGACAACCGTTACACACTTAGAATACTTTCGTATTGCTAGGTTTCCTCAGAGTGTTTTCCTTCATCGCTGTGTTGAGTAATTTTGCATATAAGTTATTGTAAGTATTTATAACCAGAAATAGCATACCACATCTGCCGGATTCGAACCCACAATCTCCTGTTCGGGAGGCCGACGCTCTGCCCACTAACTGGACGGAAAACACGAACTATTTACATAGCCGTTTCGACAGACGATTCAGTGCGGTCGTACCAACCAACCCGGTCGGGATAAACCCTACCACTTAGTAAGGTAAGAAGGGAAGGGCCTACAGTTTAACGTAGAATCCGAACCACGGTCAGCCTCCAACGGTCGAGCGGTCACCCATCCAAGTACTGACAGCGCCCAGGTGTGCTTAACAAAAGTCGACCGACCGCACCACTGAGCTACCGAGGCTTACAAGCATTCGAGGTTATGTAATCTGTTTAAATAATACCTACCAATACAAGTTGAACAGAATGGAATGGAATACAGAATAGACACCGAGAGATGGAATAAGGAAAGTGGGACGTCCACTAAGCAGGTGGACTGATGACCTGAGATCAATATGTCCATGTGGTGGCGTGTCACACAGGACCGTCAAACATGGAACAACATTATTAAGAACACAAGATTTTAATTATAGTTTATAGTGTATAGTTTATAGTTTGAAGGAAAGTTATAGCTGAAGGAAAAAAAAACCTGAGAAAAAAAAAGCACAAAACATTTCCCATAACTTTCTTCAATATTATTTGTATTCTTCTTTTATCTATATTTATTGACATAACAGTCTGAGAACCTGACCAAAACTATCAAAGAGACGAAACTCCTCGTTTTAAAATTATATGTTGATTATTTTCACACATTTGTCACAATCTATGAACAAACTGGTTTTCCCAGTTTTCCAGGTCACTGGACACCTGTAATTCAATGTGACAGCGAAGTGTTGCTGCAGTATGAATAATAGCTAAGATTATTAACTATAAATTGGCGATTCTAGCGCATTTTACTATGAAAAATTTATTGAAGTAACTATAAATTGGCGATATTTAACGCCCGCCCATCGGGTCCCCTGCGGGACCATCAGAACGCAACAGGTTAATTTCGGACTACACCTCTGCGTTCGTCTGACGCGCAAAATATACCGTGCTTCCCATAAAAAAAATTATAATTTCAGCCAGCAGGTGAATGTCACAAGATTAAAGTTTTCATTTAGAAAACTGTTTTACATACCTCATTTGCTATTTCCATATGACTTATGAACAAGATCGTTAAGACGACCATAAACAACAGTTTTCATGCGCAGTTCCGGTAAGAGTCCAGGCGACTGATGCGAGTGCGACAATTGAGATCTAAATAATTCAATCGTTTGCCTGTGTGTGTGAGGTCAGAGGTATTGCTAATTAGCTAGTATTTAATTTCTAAAGTTTACCGGGACCATCGGCAGTAGAGGAGGGTGTTAATCGCTAGTCCCGACCTTGATTAATACCCTTCTCTACTGCCAATGGGCCCGGATATGTTCGGTGAAGCCATCGCAAGCTTAGATCCACGCCTTCCTTACTCATAAACAGAATATTGATGATATTTGGCCAAATGTTCTCACAGTGCTCTCAAAAAAGCTGTTGCTTAGGTTCAGTAAATGTACAAATAGGAATAAGTGTCTCAAAAACCATATGAATATACCTTTGTACTTGGCAACATAATGCTTCCTCTCTTCTTCGCCGATGTCATCATCAAAGTCCTTATCCTCCGGTTCTAAAACAAAGTAATAGTAGCATTGTACAAATCTTCGATTTCGACAAGCCGAGGTCGAACGGACGGCGCGACACCGGCATCAGAACACTGTCAATCAACCCACCGGGAAAGACAACTCCCGCGCTCGCCGGTTGAGGCGTCTCCATTCTTCCAAGATTCGGTTACTCGTGCCAGAATTATCTCATGTCCTACTATCACAGCAGGAATCTGCACTAATAACGCACTTGAAGCCACAAAGACGCACTTTCGTCAATTTCTTTTTCGCCACCAAGCGGCAACCGCACGGAAAGACAGATTCACTTGTTCGGAGAACGGGGCAAAGAGAATATAATCTTTGGCTGCCTGGGACTCTGGGACGGACGAGGACGCGACGCTAAGCGTGGCCAACCTGCTTTGCTGGAATTTGTACACTATACCCTAAAATTATCGTACAATAATGTAAAGCTGTTTTTTTTTTCAAAATTTTTATTGGGACTTTTGCCGATTTCGACTATGTTTACTCAGAGCCGTTATTCTTACAGCAAAGACCGGCCTCACCATCACTGTCAAAACGAACGCGGGCTTAATTTTTTTGGAATATTTACCATACAATATTATATATAAAGTTTCTATGTTTTTATAATTTAACCTATTTTTAAATACCCTAAAAATGTCAGCCAGTCAGTCAGTCAGTCAGAGTGTATGCATCCATGACTGTTGAACATAGCCTCTCCAATTTTCCTAGAGTCCTCCCGGCCTTCAGTGGTACTGCACGACTGTTTTCCGCCGACACGTACCTACTTGAATTCGTCGTTCCACCCGACCCTAACAATACTAAACTTATCGAAAAAAAGTAAAAATTATATATATTATTTTATTATACAAGGGGGGGGGGGGGGGGGAGAGGGTCGAACCCACGACCATGAGATCCAAAATAATAATACGCTTGACCACACTCTATAATACCACTGTACCACCAGAGAACATGCATAACCAAACGAATATCTGATTCAGCTAACAGAGACAGAGGTGATAGTATTTTATTCGCGAGGAGCGCTGCTGTGTTAACTAAAATAATATGAGGCCGCAACTACTCTCTACCTCTACTCGCAATTTTAATCGCAAATTTACCCGCTTTAGTACTAAATCGACTGTTTACACATGTCGATTTTAGTATTAAGCGCAAGTACTCGCGCGAGTGCTAAACACGTGTAAAAGGGCCATATGCAAAACTGTCGCTCCGCTGCAGCAGTCCGCTCCGCTGTCGCGTCAAATTCACAGATTACCAATATATATATGTCAAATTCAATGCGGTATGGCAAGCGGCACCGGAAGCGGCACTGGCGCGACAATTTCAGTGTTGCCAGATCGGTTATCCCAAATTCCTCCAAACAAGTTTTTATTTTTATCATCTAACTATAACTTTACGACATAATATTGTTTCTATCAATTTAAAACCTCCAGAAAACCACTATATTTTTACGAAAGAAATCCAAAAGCCTTCCCACCATCGATGCACCAGAAATCCGTACATAATCGAAAAACCCTCCGGTTTTGGAGAGAACCCTCCAGATCTGGCAGCACTGGACGCTATTATCATCACGTCTACGTCACTTCCGTACGTTCTGCTCAGAGGTTGAAGAGCGACTGCACAAACAGTGTTGCCGCTTAGGAAAAAAGAAAGTCACCAAACTATTGCCATAAAGTCACTAGAATTGGGGAAAATATTACTTCAAAGAGTCACTAGAAGTCACTAAATATTTTTATCAGAGCTCCATTTTTAAAATAAGTTATATTAAAATAAAATTTGAAATAATCAATGATTTATTCAATCAATGTTTATACTTACATAATTTACACTTTATAAATATATATTTTTTATAATTAAATACTTTACAACTTTTTGTTGCTTTATTTTTGATGTACACATATTTTAGTAATAGCAATAGTAAAAAAGCAAATTTATGGAAATATTTCGCCCCGATGTCGTCGGTGGCGTCTTCAGTCAAGTGAGAAATAAGTAAATATGATTATGATTTGATAGATATGTTTTTTTAAATATTTTCTTCTTTTTTTATTATTTTTTATATAGAATATATAATTTATATACAGCCAAAGCGATTGTTTTGATTAATTCGATCAAGTTCATAGATCGTCGATGATCTATGATGTGATGATGTGATGAAGAACAGGTAAAATCTATGAGGGTATACAGCCAAGTCAATGTCCGTGCTTCAAATTTTATCACTATTAAAAGTCACTAAAAGCCACTAGATTTTTTCTAGTGACTAAGTCTTTAAAAAATGTCACCAAAGACGTCAAAAACTCACTAGATCTAGTGACAAAGTCACTAAAACGGCAACACTGTGCACAAAGTTTCCGCGTAGTGTCGCTCCGCTGCAGTCGCAATGCGGGTTACCAAACGCGGCCGCGACGTGCCGCGCCGCCGCTTCGCTGCAGTTCAGTTGCCGCCAATGCGGTTTGACCTTTATACTGGGGTTTATGGACGTATTTCTAACTAATTTATTTTTTATTTTATTAATTTATAGATAGCTACTTATAATAAAACGTCACAAAAAACCTAATAATGTCACTATATAATAAATGATAATGAAGTACTGTTTGGGTTGTCATAAAAAAATTTGTATCGCAACTGTGGCATAATTTTGCGCAGAAATGTCAACCAGCAGACAGTACTGACCTGACAGCCAGCTAAGGTATTAATAATAGCTTATGCTCGCTGCTTCGTTCGCGTGAAATTCGTAGTTAAAAAGAAAAAAAAAAAAGTAAGTAAGCCCGCTCCCGTACCTTTATTTTGGCGAGCGGAACAATTAGATTTTATGAGAGCCACATGTTAGCGTTACCGGAACTGAATTGTATTTAGCCTATCCTGTGTCACGAATAGTAAAATGTGCTTGTACTAAGTGTCGGCGAATTCGGATGATCAGTTTAAGAGTTATGGATGAACATACATACATAGAAAAAAATGTCTAAAAATCGTCAATTTAGTTTTAGTATCATACACAGAGTCAACAAACGCAGTATCTCATAAAACGAAGTAACGTACTCCGTAATCATCCCTTACAGATTTATTATTAGATTGATTGAGAAAGCATTGCAGTAGCCTATCTATATTTTTAACGGCAGTAAACTTAGTTAGTAGTAGTTCTTCTTTTTTTCCGCGTATGGTGATCCACTGCACGAAGCACCCCTCTCCCTACCTTCTCTACTCTTGTCGGCCTTTCGCAAAACGGAACCACTGTCTTCCGGCGACACTTTCGCGATGTCACTCCCGAAATTAGCGGGTGGTTTTTAACAATGCCTTCCTCTGCCCACGGCCGCAAGTGCAAGACTAGTTTCTTCATATTGTAAACTCAGCCCTACCGAACCCTAAATGTTTTCATAACCGGCATCGGCTACTCCAAATAACGATTGAGTTTATACTAACTTAATTCACATTCCTCGCTCATAGCCTTTTTTTTTTTTTTATGGAAACTGACACGGTTGGCTACATCACCTACAACGTCCGTGATGTCAGCCCATAACACCGGGTGAACTAGGTGCCATGTCAGTGCTTCCCCCTTTGATCGTGCCGGCTACACTGAACTGGTCGGAAAACACAAACTATTTACATAGCCGTTTAGACCGACGTTTCATTCAGTGCGGTGGTTGGTACCCGGTGGTTTAACCCGGGCGGGTTAAACCCTACCACCAAGTAAGATTAGGAGGGAAGGGACCTACAGTTTTACGAGGAATCCGAACCTCGGTCAGCCTCCAACGGTCAGCGGTCACCCATCCAATTACTGACCGCACCCAGCGTTGCTTAACATTCAATAGCGACAGTTGACTGTCTGCACCACTGAGCTATCGAGGCTGACAATGCCTGGTAAGCAAAGATGTTCCATTGATGGTGGAAGTTAGAAGACGGCTCTTGTCTTGGTTTTTATGCAATTTATCCAGCAATCTTGTTTTTCATAGTTCGCTTTAGAGCGTAAAAGGCAAAAATTTTGCATTATGTATGATACATATGTTTTGTAGATGTTTACTTTCTTTTTCGAACAAAAAAACCTAAAGTGCGAGTCGTACTCGCGTGGAGAGAATTTCTTACAATTTCGTTTTCCGTAAGAACTTTAAGACTTAAGATTTTCCTTTGGGGTTTCCTGTAAACTAAAGGAAAGGCTCTATATTTCCTATTTTTTTTTTCAAAAATTTTGGCAGACGTTTCGGATTAAAGAGGTATGGTGAGGCTCGATTTTCGTATAAGTGTATTATTTTATATCTTTTAAACTTATAAATATAAGTTATAAAATTGTATCCTTTTAAAATGAAAACAAATTATATATTTGTATTTGTCATAAGAGTCCTTTCATTTGATAGGTCACATAATGCACTTAAACTTTCTAATTTGTCTCCCGAAATGGATCCCCAAAATCTAAATTCGTTCATTTACTTACGCTATACGTCAGTAATTAGGTCATCAACTCATCATACTCTAAAAATGTACCAAATTTAACTTTTTTCGTCCAGTAATTCAGAGAAAATAAGCTGTGACAGACGTACAGACTGACAGACGGACAATAGAGTGATCCTATAATGGTTCAGTTGTTTTCCTCTTTTGAGGCCTGAAATTCTAAAAAGGCATTGATTTGTTTGCATGCACTAGTACCACTATGGTATACAGAGGTGTCAGTGCGGGCACACCTCAGCCCGGCACTGTGCACAAGCCAATAATAGCATTGAATTTAATCTAATATTGTATTTATTATTAATAATAATTTCAATTTTTTTTTTATTTTATTCCAGACTAACAGTTTATAGCAAACTAAATAATAAAACCAACATTAACAAAAACTAAATTTTCTGCATACACTCCTCCTGAACTCCCGAGCAGTGCGTGTCGTTTTGTGCGCTAGGCTGTGCCTAGCCAGGTTAGTGCGTACGCGGGCTCGCTTAGCCCGCGCGCCGGGCACAACGCAGCCGGGCGGCATATTTCCAAAGTCCACTAGGCGAAGTGCTTTGATTGGTCGTTCTCAGTTTTGCGGGAAAATTTAAATTTCGGAAGTATTTCCGAAAATAAAGTTTTTTTAGGTGATTATAAAAAAATAACGTTAACCTAATTTTAACACCCTAACATAAGGGAAAAATTTAATGAAAAAAATTATATTATAAATTTAATTAAAAAGGAAGAAATTTAAATTTCGGAAGTATTTTCGAAAATATTTTCGAAAATAATTTTTTTTAGGTGGTTATAAAAAAAATAACCTTAACCTAATTTTAAATCACTAACATTGCTTTAAAAAAAAAAAAAAAAAGTTTGTGGGATTCGAACCCATGGTCAAAAAATTGCAAACCCTACACCATACCACTGGGCCACCATATCACATAAACCACCTAACGAATATCGTATTCACTAGTTTCGCTGGGAGTGCCGGGCCGGGCGGAGGCGGAGCCAGACGAAATTTAAATTTTCCGCCAAACCGGCATCGACCAATCAGCATCATTCGCCTAGTGGAATATGGATATATGCAGCCGGGCGCAAGCAAGGGCTGTGCTGTGCAGCGCGCACAGTGCGAGTTTGTTACGGGCACAAATACAAGGACTGAAATTAAAATACGAATACCATAATAATAGTACGGTTGTAATCGCTGCCAGGTGCGGCAGCGAAAATATTTATTGGGTACGGATAGTTGGATACCGGTGATTCAGTAATGCCAGTTGAAGTCTGCCTGACCTACCACGTCAATGCTCAGCTCAATCATGCCGCGTCTCCTGCGCATGTTTTTTCGAAATAATACACAAAAACACGGACCAAAAACATTATTTATCTATGGTTTACATACATATGTGGATGGCCGCGCCCCACAGAGCATGAAATACTACTGCGGGCGCAGAAGTAATGCGCGCGCAGTTCTATGCTCTGTGCCGCGCCCCAATGTTTCCATGTTTCTGTGTGTTCGAAAAAAACATGCGCAGTCCCAAAGTCTAGTACATATGCGAGTTGCTCTTATTGGTCGTTCTCAGCTTTGGCGGGAAATATAAATTTCGGAATTATATCCGAAAATAAAGATTTCTTAGGGGGTTATATAAAAAAAATAACCATAACATAATTTTAACACCCTAACATTGCTTAAAAAAAAAGTAAAACAAAACAAATTTTGGCAAAAGGGACACGAACCCATGGCCGAGATCGAAAAATTAAAAACCCTACACTCTACCACTGAGCCACCAAAGTACATATGCGACCAAACGAATATCGGATTCAGTAGGTTCGCTGGGGGTGCCGGAGGCGGAGCCAGACCCGAGATCGAAAAAATAAAATCCCTACACTCTACCCCTGAGCCACCAAAGTATATATGCGACCAAACGAATATCGGATTCAGTAGGTTCGCTCCGAAATTTATATTTCCCGCCAAAGTTGAGAGCGACCAATCAGAGCAACTCGCATACTAGACTTTGGATATATGCGATCCGGCTTCACACACACACTCACTACACATTACCTACCTAATAAAAAATAATACACCTTGCCTTGATCTAGCTAGGTACAACTACACTACTAGTACTACCTATATAAACAAAGCATTCTGTGCTTACAGTGGTAGCAAAGATAAAAAAAATATGTTGTCTGTAAAGTCGGTTTACGGACGATAGTTTTACGTGATGACGTTTGTGCCTCTCTATCGCTTGTTACGCACTCTCGCTTGCACACACAGGCTCAGATGGAACGTGACACTTTTTGTGTGTGCAGCCGGTGTTCATCAATTTATAAGACGTGACGTCATCACGTCAAAAACGTATTTTTATTCTTGACTCCAACCACCAGGCTAATGCAGGTTGCGTTAAGGCGGCTACGCACACACCTGCCGCAGGGGCAATTTTAGGCGCACGGTGGTCGGGGCAATTTAGGAGTTGACTCTACACACATGCCTGTCGTTCATGAGAGGCGGCTACTGACACACCTGCCGCAGGGGCAATTTTAGGCGCACGGTGGTCGGGGCAATTTAGGAGTTGACTCTACACACATGCCTGTCGTTCATGAGAGGCGGCTACTGACACACCTGCCGCAGGGGCAATTTTAGGCGCACGGTGGTCGGGGCAATTTAGGAGTTGACTCTACACACATGCCTGTCGTTCAGTATGAGAGTGAACGTCCCGCTGAACACACGCGTTGAGAATGGCCCCGGTATTATCGAAACCTCAAAGATTCGTTATAGCCTTCGTTAGAATACATTGTGAGCGACACACGTGCCAATCAAAGTTACTCTATCTATGGTCGCCAACGAACTGAATTGAGAAATTGTCCCAATCGCGCTACACACGCGGCAGGGCGGCAGAGCGGCAGGGGCGATCTAGGGTTCTAGGAAGGTCTCGCGCCCCTGCCGCCCTGCCGCAGGGCCAATCTAGAAAATTGCCAATCTAGAAATCCGATTGCTGTGATTCAGTAATGCTCGAAAATTCAGTCTGCCTCTTGGTATGACGAAGCTCGCAAAATTTATGAGACCGATCATACTTTGCATTTCTCTCAGGTTGGTCTTGCCCTGTCGTAATAATGTTGATACTTTTTCGCGCACCGAATTGCATTTCTTCTGTGGAAGATATTTGCTGTTTTCCCATGGATCCCACATGATTCCCAGATACTCTAACGATGTCTGGGGTTCGAATACAGATTTTTCGAAATTTATCGTCCAACCTAGGTGTTCGAGTGTTTGTACTACAGTTCTCACGTGTGATTTGAGAATGCGGATGTCCTGGTTTACGATTAAAAAGTCGTCTAGATATACCAGTATGCGGATCCCTTGATCCCGAAGACTTTGAGCGACCCAATTCGTTAGAGCTGCGAATGTTTTTGGTGCGCTGTTGAGTCCGAATGGTAAGCATGTCATCTATAAGACTTCATTCTCGTAAACTAGACGCAGAAAACACCTGTGTGCCTTGGCTACCGGCAGGTGGAAATAGGCCTGCGACAGATCTATCTTTGTCATCCAGTCGCCTGGTTGGAGAAAGTCCGGAACACGAAACATGTTTATAAGACGAAATTTGCTTGCGTGAACATAGACATTCAAAACCTTTACATTGAAAATCGGACGAGACGTCCCGTCGCTCTTTGGTACTAGAAAGAGGGTTGAGAGAAAACTGGGAGTTGCTTTGGCCTTCTCGAGAACACCCTGCAGTTTCATCGTACGTATTACCTCTGACATCTCCTTGGAGGGCTGAGTGTGAAACCTTCGATCTTGACTCTGAGGCATGCACAGTGGGGGTTTTATTTTGAACGGTAAACGGTAACCTTTTATTATTTTTAACAAAAAAGTGGGAGCTCGTAAATCCTTCCAATGATCGTAATATTTCGTTAACTGTCCTGCGTGGAACGTTGTCCAGTCAGAATCTACGCCTTTTATTGCTTGACTCGTTTCTTTCTGATTTGCGTTTGTTTCCTGAGAACTGACCACGATCGCGAAAGGAGTGCGATGTTAGTGGCTTATTTGGCACGAAATTATTCCGCGAGGGACCCTGCGCGGGCGCGTGGAACCGGGTTTGTGAGGCCTGAGCACCTTGCGCAGATGCCTGATGGTGTAAGCGAGTATTTCCTTGCGCAGGAAATCGGTAGGAGTAGTTTGTACCAGCCTGTACTTGATAACCACGTTTGTTGTAATGCGTGGGTAAATTATGACCTTGCGCAGGTCTACGACTTTATGATGGTCCCTGCGTGGGATTTATCTTCGGTTCACTTCGCTTTGCTGAGGGCGGAGGCGCAGAGGCAGAGAGCCAAAAGGCCTTTCCTATACTACCTATCTTATCTAGCGTTTTCTTCTGACTCGAACAAATTGGCACAAGAAGGCGGGATTTTTCGCAAAGCATTTTTGATTAGGGGATCTTTTGCATGATTGATAATGGAATCCCTCCTCTGCTGCACCATATCAGCCCTATGGCCGCAAATCAGTTGCAACACGTCATTAGATTTTTTGCAGAACTGACCGTCCAGAAAGATTTCGTTGACCTTATTACTTACTGTGTCAAAATCCAGACTCTCCGAGCTACGCGCCCAAGTCAAAAACGCTTTAACGTCTTTCTCTAAGGCCGCTTTTTGTTCAAGCGCCGCATAAGTTAGCGCAGCAAAGGATTTTTCGTGATACGACAAATCAGTACGAGCGTCAAACTGCTTTAGCTCATCATTAGCTTCTAACTCTACAAAACCGGGCGAATACATTTACCGGCAGTACATTTTTTGAACTTCGGAGAATCTAACCTCAGTCCAGTCACTAGATTGGAAATGCTGCAGGTCATTCAACATACGTAGCATGTGATCGGGTGTTTTCGGAACAGTTGGAACCTTGAGGGTAGTTTTCAAATTTACATTGAATTCTGGATCAGTGAGATTTTCCTTACTAGCAGTTTTTTCGTTACTACCTACATCATCGTATTCTTCGCCAGGATAATCATCTGCGTAGAGACTGACGTAGTCCTGATCGTTTTCACCGTGTGGTGGAAGTATCTGTGTTTGTTCCGACAGGTGAATTTTTAGCTGGCTGACCACTCTTTCAGATATAGCAGACATTAATCTAGCCTCCCGTTTACGTTTTCTTTCGCGGCGCCGCCGATTACGGCGTCGCTTATTTGTATCGGACTCACTTGATTCGGAAGAAGACGAGCTGTCCGATGAACTAGGCACTTCTGGCCCCTCCTGTTCCAGTATCGGCTCTCCTTGCTGCACTGGAGTCTGTTCGGCCATCTTGATCTATATACAAGTGAAACCAAGACAAATTAATTTCAAAATAAAAATAATTATTAAAGTTTATAACGAACGGTAACACCGTTAAATTGGACGGCTTAATAATAAATACGTGAGTGTAATGTAATTGTGAGGCGTTTCCGTAGGAGCGGTCGGTAATATAAAAATAAAAAATCGAACCAAAACCGTTGCGCTGAACTGGCAGACAGGAGCAAACGGATCACCGACCACGACGGAGGAAAGGACGCCAATGAGCAAGATGGCGGAACGGCGAACGGCCCATACTTTAGAGCGCCGCCGCCTCCGCCGGATACCTGGTGGTGGGGGAAGGAAGTAAAGGTGCGAGGAGCATAGCTATATACGAACCGTGAGTGGGAAAGGAAAGGAACGTCGCTCTCATGTGTTGCCAGTATACAGGAAAGGTAAGTATATTAATAAGCGTTTTAATGGTAGGTAAAACGCTCTTATTATTATTTAACCCTTCGCCTCCCGCCGTATTAATATTCTTACCTGCAGTTACCTCCCAGCCCTTTTCGCCGCGCGCAAAAACGCAAAATTTTGGCTCGCGCGCTCCCGCACAAATTCGAATATCCCGCCTCAATCGATCGAATCATCACTGATATGTATTCAGTCTTCTTTGTACTGAAATTGCGCGTTCAGTCATACCAAACACTTCAGGATTCACTTATTTAGAAGCACAGACCGATTTTTTGAACTCCAGGCAAAACAAAACACACTCGACTTTTTTTTCGATTTTTTCTGACCAAAACTGTATAATTTCCATAGACGAGTCATACCTCTAAATAAAGCTAATAAGACGTACTCTCGAATACGGGTACACAAAATACGGTACAAGATCTGTGTATTCCAGTGTCTGTGGAAATGTCAGTTGTCTTGGGAGCCCTTTTTTTTTGACATTTTAAAAAAATATTTTCTGTGTGAAGGTGAAGTGTTGCCCCCAGTCTGTTTGTACTAGTTCTAGTACTTTTAACCAAGAAGTGATACCAGTAATCAGTTCTTTGGTCGAAAATTGGTAGAATTAGTGATGAATTTAATAGTGAGCCGCGCGCCGCCGCGCCGCGCCGAACCCCGATCGGGGTTTCCGGGAGGCAAGCGGAGAACAGTGTATAAACCCCGATCGGGGTTTCCGGGAGTCACTCAAATACGATAGTCCTGGCTCCATCTTATGACTTTAAATGAAGACTATTTCATGTTAAACCTTTAAAACGTCGCTGACGGTACATACATCTGTCTGACACCCCCTATAAAATCAATGCCTCTCTATAACCTGGTTATTTTAATCTCTTTGATTTAATTAAGTACATGACTGAAGTGCTAGATGTCACTCCATGAAATATTCACCAACTGTTCCCAAATTCGCCTCATAAGTACACGACACGACCGATTAGCCGTGTGGTTTAAGACGTCATCGGTCACAATATATTGGTGACAGGGACCGCGGGTTCGAGGCTCGCAAAAGACGGAGAAATATATTTTGTACTTCCTACTATTGTATATGCCTCTCTATCGCGCTCTCGCTTGCACACACAGGTCTCTATCGCGCTCTCGCTTGCACACACAGGTTTAGATGGAACGTGACACTTCTTCGTGCGTGCAGCCGGTGTTCATCAATTTATAAGACGTGACGTCATCACGTCAAAAAAAACACTGTCACCCCACCCATCACCATAGCACAGATAACTTAAAGTTACTTCATAGCCTTCTTTAAGGGTCTGGCACATGAGAGAACAAAATTGACTCTTGCGCTATAGATCAGCTGTGATGTTTTTTTGAGGATAAAAAAAAAATGGTTGTCTGTAAAGTCGGTTTACGGACGATAGTTTTACGTGATAACGTCATACAACCCTTGCTTCATGAATATTCTAAATTTGAAATATTTTCCGACCGGCCAGATATTATGGTACGAGTAACCTCGTTTTAATTTCTGCGGCCCTGGTACTTTTACAAGCCGACGCTTGGGCCGATTATGCCTCTCTATCGCTTGTTACGCGCTCTCGCTTGCACACACAGGCTCAGATGGAACGTGACGTGATATTCGTGCGTGCAGCCGGTGTTCATCAATTTATAAGACGTTATCACGTCAAAATTAACCAAATGTTGAGGCGGTGCATGTCGTTTTTGTTACGTTTCGTTTCTGCCACTTCGCTTTTACAATCAGCTGATCTATAGCGCAAGAGTCAATTTTGTTCTTTCATGTGCCGCTTTTAATGTCTGTGTAATGTGATGTGACAGACAGAGACAGACGTCAGACGGACGAACGGACGGACGGCAGACTGACAAACAAAGGCAGACGCAGGTGGTCGTTTGTGCCATGGAGTAGTGCGTAGAGCGCTCCGTGTATTGTGTTTGTCGTGAACCGTGATGAACAGTGCGATAAATTTTTGCTTTGTTTCGGAGAGGAAGAAACTCCGCTGGCATGAATGAAATATTGTCACCATTCGAGCTCTTTATGCGACAAATTAAATTGTTTACGGTTTTAGAGTAATATGTGCATTGTGCATCATGTGTACTTGCCGTGGACCAGTGCAGTGGTGACTTCGAAGTTCGAATATACTCTGCTATGTCATTACTTGCCCAAATAATATATTAGTTATTTGAGGATATTATGTAGTGCTTTGGTGAAAAAAATTATAAAACATTTCAGTGAATACAAATGTTCAAATTCAAATTAGTTTTTATTTGAAGCTTCGCTAGGATTGTAGTGAGCGAGGTGAAAGAAGATTTCAGTATTCAGAATGACGGTGACATACACAGGAGAAGTCGCTACGTGTCGCGGTTTTGGCACCTTCCTCAAACTATTATACAGGTAAACATTTCAAAATATAAACTGTACATAATTAAATACTTGCATAGCACACACGCTGTATCCTCACGATCAGGGTAAGCCTCGATCGAGGTTAAGCAGAGTAATCTGTGTGCTGCAGGAAGTCTTTATACTGGGGAGCCGAGGTCGGAAATTGCTGGTAAGGCAATATAGTAATATAGTAATAATAATATATAGTAATAATAGTGAAATATTTTTTTGCTGGAGACGTACTTAGTTTCGGAAAAAATAAATTTAGAATCATATTTTCCATATAAAATTTAAAGCACCAAAATGTTGATATTGAATAGAAATTTATGCATAAACGACATGGACCGCCTCAGCATTAGGTTAGGGTTAATTGATAAAAGATGCAGAGCGAAGCGACACATCTTCTATAAATTAACCCTGGTAATTTTGTTTTTACTACCAAAGCATTCACCCAGCTGTGCAGGCAGGTGGCTGCATTGCATTGCCGATTTCACAATCACACAGGCGCTCACCGGCGCCAGTGGTTAGTTACCTACCTACTTCTAGCTAGACCAGCGGTTCCCAATAGTGCTGCGCGTACCCTCCTCAGGCCCAGGTGTACACAGGCTCCAGAGAGGGGGTATGTGTGGACGCGCTTAGCGGCCACCTTTACCTTTACAACTCTATAATATATAGTATAAGAGCAACTAACAATTACTTATCTAGTGAACATTTTGTTCACTGATGGATGAATGATTGATTATTTATATCTATAGTCGACCGGTGTACATTATTTACTGCCGCGTATTGTATGTATGTATATACATACTATAATTGAAGGTAATTTTATCAAGAAACCGTTTATATACCTACACATTGGTATACCTACTGAAGTGTAGTCATCACCATAATCTTATCAAATTATTTTATAAACGCAGTACTTAGTGTTCTGAAGCATGCTGTCACATCACATCAAGCAAAAGATAAAAGCTACGCAGCCTGTAGAATGAAGGCTCTGAAAGCAGCACAATAATATCTGACGGAACCACTCCAGAGAAAAACAAACTCAAATACTTAAATACTTACAAATACAAAGCCGCTGAAAATCTAAGAGCCTCATTCACGCATCTAGTTATTTTATAAATATGGTTTGTGGTATGTCAACCACATGCTTGCATCTGCGGCACCAACGTTGACCCATACGGTCACCACGGGCTGTCGTGCCAGCGCAGCGCTGGTCGTCGTTCGCGGCATAGCAGGATCAATATTTTAATAAAACAAGCCCTAGCCACGGCGGACATTCCAAGTTTATTAGAACCGCCTGGCTTATGTCGTGACGATGGAAAGCGGCCCGATGGCATGACGTTGACCCCGTGGAGCAAAGGGAGGGCGTTGGTGTGGGACGCAACGTGTGTGGATACCCTTGCCCCTACTCACATTGTCGGTTCTTCCATCTCTGCCGGGTCTGCTGCTCTCGGGGCCCAAAATTTGAAGAAGAGCAAATATTCTACGCTGTGTTGCTCCTTTGAGTTTTTAGCCTTCGCTGTGGAAACCCTTGGCGTGTGGTCGCCCGACGCAAAATGCTTTTCTGATCAGCTCGGAAAGTTTTTAATTGAAAAGTCGGGCGACCGCCGCGCCAAATCTTTTTTTCTCCAGCGAATAGGGCTGGAGATTCAAAGGGGCAACGCGGCTAGTGTTTTGGGTACGGTGGGGGAGTCGGCGGAGATGGATGAATTTTTTTTTGTTTAATAGGTGTTAATTTTAGTTTTAGTTTTTTTTTCATTGTTATTGTGATGTTCTAATAAGTGAATTTGAGCTATCAGTAGATTTTTTTTTATTAAAATCGCTTCAGTGGTTCTCAAGTTATAAGCGGACAGACTAGACAGACAGAAAGCAGACGTTGGATTTTATTAAAGGTTTTATAAATTAATTAATTATATAAATTAGTGGTGCCCAAAGATCGATCGCGATCAAATGGTCGATCCCAAGAGGCTTTTATGTAGAGCAAAAAGTTACTCATAGAAACATCAAAGAATTCATCATATTTGATGTGACTTGTGAATGTGATTTGTGATTTTCTGGGTGGTGTCATCTTCCTCAAGGACCACAATGGCAACAAATATAAAGGATATAATGAAAATAGCTTTCAACCATTTGAGCAAGATTAGAATTGTATTAATTAAAAGAATAAATTACACCCAGTGCCGTTTATTTTTTTTTAATATTTATTTTCACATTTTATGTACAAGACAGGATAAAAGGTATATTTTTACATTAATTCTAAAGTCGTATTTTTAATCAGACGAAGTAAACTGACAGTAGCTAATGTCACTTTGCAAAATAATGTTGCCTTATTTAATGTAATAGTGATGTGCTACGATAAAATCTAAACTTTTTTTATGGTTTGGCCATCTGCGATCATAAAGAATACTTTTAGTATATTTTTTTGTTTTCTGGGTTTGGCATTAAGAGGCTGAAGTCCAGTGAGTCCGGTTCTACATTTTAACGCATTGGACTGTTCATTTCGAGAGGTTGCACCTCATTCCATTCTTACCTTACTAGGTAAGAATGGAATGAGGTAGGGTTTTTCCCGGCCGGATTTCTACCACCGCACTGAATGATACGTTGGTCGAAACGGCTATGTAAATAGCTCGTGTTTTCCGTCCAGTTCAGTGTAGCCGACATGAAATGAGGAGAAGCACTGACATGGCACCTAGTTCACCCGGTGTTATGGGCTGACATCAGATTCAGGGATCGGAATTAGGTAGTGTGATTTGGTACCAAAGTAGGTAAAGTTCGACTTTAATTTCTATTTTATATGTTTGGATTACACATCTATTAGATCCTGAAAACCCCTATCGCTTTTTTATGATTTATTTTATATTTTATAGCTATTTTATATTAATTATTGAGTGAGTGATTATTATCGATAGTTTGCGTCACAACACTATTTATTTTTTCTCAAAACCTGGCATCCCAGCAAACGTCAGTTTACTTCGTCTGATTAAAAATACGACTTTATATACCTAACAATATTTTAATCCACAAAATTAAAATAAAAACACCACCTATCTAATATGTACAATAAACAGCGTTCTCGCCTGCGGCGGGAGACAAGCCTCCAAGCACGCCGGCGGACGCAGGCCGTGGCTACGAAGCTCTCCGAGACGACGCGAGGCAAGCTACGAGTGATAGGTGGTGGTACTAGACTTGTAGGCCCCCACCACCCCCATCTCGGAGAGCTCCGTATCCGTCGGACCGCCGGGCGACAACACGCAGCCATTTCATCGAACATGATTGTCGCGCGTGTGTCGCCGTTGCGCACTTTACTGCCACAACCTTCGATCATAAAAAATATTAAGATTCCGCATGTCAGGGCGATTCGTGCCCCACCAAAAATACGTGCAATTCAAATATTACGTGCATCGCCCGCTCATTCTGCCATCGACCGCCAGCGCGAGAGCACTTGCTTCAGCGTCTTCAATATTACACAAATGCCGGCTTCAGGCCTCTGCGTAGTATACGAGAGCATCTGGCATTATATTTCAAGAGTGAAAATCCCTTCAAATACAATGTTTTATAAGAAAAAGTAAAAATTTTCACTTCATACATTTAATGTGTTTGGATTAAGTGGAGATGGCTTCTTTAAAATTAAATTTTTTTACGCCACCACCTTTGAAAACGGTAACACTGGATTCCCAAAAGAATTCTTTTATAATATATATATTTTACTATATTAGATGGCAATTTGAAAAGCTACAATAAAATCAACAAAATACCAGAACCCTTACATGATTTTTATTTACAGATTTTTGCTTGTGTTTTCTTTGTGTTTTTTTTTATTGAAAGCGCGACCTGTGGCGCCGAGGCACCCATGAGATGTCTAAGGACGCCCATGGACATTTGGTCGTATGCGGGGGTTGCGAATGCCATGCCGGCCTGACAGGTGCCTGTTCATGCCCCTCTTGAAGGACCCGAGACTGTACTTGGGAGGAAATATATAGACAGGAGAGCGTCCCAGAGTTTACCGGTTCTATAGAGGAAAAATCTGCAGAAGAGGTTGGTTATGGTTGGGGATGCGTATCCACGGTAAGTCCAGCGTGTGGGAATGCAATCCTTTTTAACAAATTCCTCTTTTCAAACAATTTCCCTTTTAAAAGCTGACATTTGGCAGAGCCATCCGACAGGTGCAAGCAGTACTCCAAGCATGACCTGATCTGCGATTTGTGCAAAAGGACTTAGGTGCACAAGAAATTTACGTGTTTCTTTCTTGGTTGGTTCTTGTTTGATTCTTACAGATTTTGAATAACATATTTATTTGCTTTATGAAACGTATATGACAAGTGGTTCAAAAAAGTTAACATCAAAGGGAGGAATACGAAAATATTAAAACTGGTCTCGTTTAATAGTTAGTGAGAAATTATTATTTAGGTTGACTGCAAAATTAAGTTTGTTTGTAATATATTTATGTATCAAAAAGGTGATGAGTGGAGGTGAGAAATGTTTTTCTTTTTATAACCAGTTTGGTGGTTCAAAAAAAATTATCAAGGTTAATTTATAGAAGATGCGTCACTACGCTCCGCATCTTCTATAAATTAACCGTAACCTAATAGGGACCATGTCGAGGCAGCCCGTGTCGTTTGTGCATACATGTCTATTCAAAATCAATGTTTTTGTAGTTAAAAAAAGTTAAGTTTTAATTTTGCATGAAAGATTAAAAATTAAAAGTTGTATGGAAACCTGTTTCTTCTTTTAAGTAAACTAAATAAACTACGCGTCCGGCAAAACATTATTTCACTAAAATTTATTTTTTAACTTCAGTCTACACAATAAGCTTACTAGCAATTTGCTAGCAAACTTCCCCACTTCAAAGCCACGCCCCCGTCGTATTTGTGCGGAACCCTCGGTTTGTGGGTTGGTCAACTTGGTCTGTGTTTTTAATGTTAGTAACATATTGGCTTTATTTCTAGTAGACACTTCACACTATTAAAGCTAAAATTTTGATATTCCTGTCATTATTGTCATTTTGAGAAAGAAAGACAGGAGATGAACGAATGATTTAATAATCTTAATTTAAGCACGTCTGTCAAATTTTAGGTGATTTTAGTTGCAAGTGATATAAGACACGTCTAAAGTCGACATAAATTGACAAATGCGTTTGAAATTTTTATAAAATAATTCACTCATCATCCATAGGTTTTCTTTCACAAATAAATGTAAATCGTAAAACTGTAGGTCCCTTCCCTCCTAATCTTACTTGGTGGTAGGGTCTAACCCGCCCGGGTTGGTACCACCGCACTGAATGAAACGTCGGTTGAAACGGCTATGTAAATAGTTTGTGTTTTCCGACCAGTTCAGTGTAGCCGGCACGATCGAAGGGGAAAGCACTGACATGGCACCTAGTTCACCCGGTGTTATGGGCTGACCTCACGGACGTTGTAGGTGATGTAGCCAACTGTGTCAGTTTCCATAAAAAAAAAATAAACGAAAAAAATTGCAATAAATGTTTTTAATAAATAATTTAATAATAAGAAGTAAAAAGCCACCTCCATAGTTTTGAGCCGTTGAAGCAAGCGGCAATTTATCGATCGACTACGTGCGACATTCGCTTGTTTTGGAACACGTAAATTTTTGCGTGGAGCGTGCAGGCAAGCGATACGGGATTACTCCGCGTGGAAAAAGGATGACACAATATCACTGCGATCTCTTGAGATGGTCGGTCCTGTATTACGCGATACGCACACTACCATAACCACGGTGTCTCGTTTTAGTAATAATTGAAGTATGAAGTGCGGAGTCCAGAACTATTTTTTCTGTCTACGGCCACAACGGTAGCAGGGGCTGTAGACGGAGCACGAAGCCCCGATCTAGCCCCAAACTGACCCATTATATGTGGCGGACGTCGGACAATCTATTCGGTAGATGGCGATGACATACACTTTTTGGTTTCTTCTATGGGAACCCCCGTGAATATTGTTATATTCAATTGTAAATTGTTAATTTTTCTTATTTTTATGTTTATTAACACATTTCTTTTTTTTTATATTAATTTTACATAAAAAACTTAAATCTAAAATTAATATAAAATAACAAAATGGAATTTCCACCACCGGTGGCGGGGCGAACCCAGACTACCGATGGTCGGACCCGAGAGAGAGAAACCTTCGGACAATTCGAGCGGTGCCGAGCAAGACACATGTCGGTAACCTCATGAGACAGATCAATGTATTTTAACATCTTGTCTTTTTCTGCCTTCACAAGGTTCTCGTCATGCGGCACCGTGATGTCGACGAGCGCCGCGCCTCCCGGTCGATTATCACTATGTCAGGTCTATTAGCCGTAATAGTCCTATCAGTGATAATCGACCGGTCCCAGTAGAGCGTGATGTGAGCATTTTCGAGAACTGGCTGTGGGTTATACTTGTAGTAAGGCACCTCCTTATAAGGCTTATTTTTATATTATTATAATTATTTTTTTTATTGCTACCGTACTGGGTGGCTCTGTCCGAAGTCGCAACCTCAGGCGCAGCCAATTTCACCCTCGAGGGGGTGCCAGTCCGGCTTGGAGGTGGAGTAATGTTGCTGGGGAAAGGCTCTTAACCCGCGATTTGAAGATCCGTGGATTGTAGGAGTAGGGGAAGATATTCCCTGGGAGCCCGTTCCACACATCTGCAGTGCGGCACAAGAACGATTTAGAGAATCGTACAGTTCGAAGAACTCTTCTGTCGACTACAAAGGGGTGTTCCGCGAGAGTATGGCGGGTTTGGCGAAGGCCAACAGAAGGAGGAGGGATAAGGGAAGCAAGTTCGTCAGAGCAGCGGCCATAGTAGTACCGATAAAACAGGCTCAATGACCCAACGATATGTCTGTGCTTTAGAGGTTGAATGTCCTTCGTGAGTAAGGAGTCACCAATGAGGCGAATGGCTCGTCGCTGAATAGAATCCAAGGCTGAAAGAAGTTACTCAGGGGAATTTGTTGTTATTTATTTATTTATTTTTTATTTTATTTATTTATTTATCTCTTTATTTCAGCCAACTAGGGCCATATTAAAATACATATTAAATGTCTTAACCTAAGAACTAAAATTACTTTTTCTCCACTTGTGTCTGTACGGGTCCCAATAGAGACCCGTATGCGTCATATTAGTCTGCTGACGCGGTGGATCAGGTGCGCGTAGAGTGGGCGCAGATTGCGTCCGCGGCACAACTTGATTATATCGGCGCAGATTATTCTTTACTTAGTAATCGGCCATAATATAATAAATAACACATATTCTGTCAAAGCAACGGGCTACCTATTAAGGTTCAAGAGATACAGCCCTCAGACAGACGGCCAGCTGAGTACATTAATAGCAAAAAATTACTAAAAAAACTGTGAAATAAAAAACTATTTAAAAAAATATCAAAACCGCCTTCAAAAATGTATGAAACAAAAAAAAATCGAACCCTAGAGCTGAAGGAGGTTTTTTTTTTTTTTATGGAACCTAACACGGTTGGCTACATCACCTACAACATCCGTGATGTCAGCCCATAACACAGGGTGAACTAGGTGCCATGTCAGTGCTTCCCTTCATTTCATGTCGGCTACACTAAACTGGAGGTGCTAAAGCAAGCAAAAATGATGCATGAAAGAAAACATGAGTGGATGATATTCTTTGTGATTTGTGTAGCCTTCTTTAGCACCGCCTTCAACTCTAGGGTTTTATTTTTTTTTATTTCATAAATTTTTTCACTTACATTGAAGGCTGCTGCTACTGCCGACGTGGTTTGTGATGAATCTGCTTCAGCTATGGCTTTCAATTCATCGTTATCGACTTTCGTCTCCGATCGGCTACGGGGCTCATCAATGAGATGAAAATTTCCTGAACGGTAACGATCAAACCAAAAACGCACAGTGCTTTCACTTGCGGTACCTGATCCATACACGTCGATGATATTGCGTGCCATCTGTGCTGCGTTGGTGCCGCGAAGGAATTCATATTCGAAAATAATGCGCAATTTCGATTTTTCCATGGTCACAGAACCAGCGATATAAAAAAAAACCGAACGGCGGGAAAACAAACGAACAACTGATTTTGAAAAAAGAATAATTGGCCTTTATAACAGAAAATATTTGAATTTGATATTCCTACGCAAACAAAAGTTAGCCACGTTGAAAGTGGTCATTTTGTAGAAACGGCAATTTCATAGGCAAGCACCTAATAATATATACATGTATTTTATACATGTATAAAAAAAATACGATGCGAGTTTCTTGCTGGTTCTTCTTTTCTTCTTCGTGGGTTTAATCGAACAAATTAAGACAAGTTCGAGTGCAGTCTATCTGCCGTATGAATGATTAATAAACAATACAATACATTATACTTAGCTGCCACTGACTGTATTTTGTAAGAAATCAAATCAAATCAGTCATAAACTGACTGGAGGTGTTATTGCATCCGTTGCACAAAGCTCTTATACCTACAATGTCTACTCCTACGACTAGCAGATCAATACTTAGTACCTACTAGGTACTGTGAGGCAACTGTTCATGTGGAATCCTTTGTTCTTTCTCTATTCCAGAAAGTGGCAATTGTTTACTATTTTTTTTATCGAAACTTGATTACCTACATACATAATTAAAAAATAATTAAAATTAAAGTATGTAAGTTATATTTCAAAAAAGGTCTTAAAAAACTCTTGCCCGCTTCTTTCTAATAGATTGCATTATTGAAAGGGACATTAAAAAAATAAATGACTATCATACTGAATACTCGACTGAATATGCATAATTAAATGTCTATGAATATGAAAATATGTTGTTAACTAGCTTTTGCCCGCGGCTCCGCTCGCGTGAAATTCGTATGCTCCGCGCCGCTCCACGCCGTCCCGCGCCGCTCCGCGCCGCGCCGCCCCGCTCCGCGCCGCGCCGCCCCGCTCCGCGCCGCGCCGCACCGCACCGCTCCGCACCGCGCCTTTCCGCGCCGCTCCACGCCGTCCCGCGCCGCTCCGCGCCGCCCCGCCCCGCACCGGGCCGCCCCGCGCCGCCCCGCGCCGTCCCGCGCCGACCCGCACTGCTCCACTCCTGACTTTACTATATAAACCTTCCGGGAAAAATTGTCTAACTGATGGCGAAAACCGCATGAAAATCCGTTGCGTGGTTTAGGAGGAATTAGCGGATATACAGACAAAAGTGGAAAGCGACTTCAATTTATACTATGTATTGATTGATGTTGTGTGTTCTTTTTGGCGAAATAAATATCTGAATCTGAATATGAATCCCAAAGGGCCAAGGTGCGTGTCGGACCACGCATAGTGAAGGGTTCCGTAGTCTTGGTAGTCTCACTGTTAAAATACAAAGTTAAATTATAAATTAGGTGTACGGTCAAAAAACCAAAACACGAACAAGCTACAGATTCAGCAAACCACCATCTCCACTCGCAGATCAATTTTTCTTTTATTTTTATTCAACATTCTAAATTTGAATTCTACAACGTGTACCTACCTACCTAATTTTGCAAAGTGACTGCAACACTTTTACGACTTTAGAAGCGCATATCTCACCAAATATTGGTGAGATATGCGCTTGATATTTAGCTTCCTACTATGTTTTTCAATACAGTATCCTTTCAAAACCCATATTATGCCCTCAATAGTTTGGTCTAAAACAGTGTATTACAATTTACTTTACTAGTACAAATAAATAAGCATCCTTAAAAAATTGTCAAACCCAAGGAATGATTATCATATCATTTATCAATCTTCCTCACCAAGTCTAGGTAGGTTCTCACAATATACAAAAAATATTTAGATCGGACCGCATTCACGCCTTATAGATCTATGCAACATTGACAAGGTCAAGGTGCAATCTGAATCAAAACATTTGTGTGGATCCCTCGAGCAAAAGCCTTGACGCTATACAAAATAACCTCAAACTATGGAGGCTAATTTGCCAAAGGAGCCAAGTGAACGAGCACTTACGCCCACTTCGCACAAAAAAGGAAAGAAATTTATGAAGAACTAGCTGAGCCCGCGGCTCCGCTCGCGTGATATTCGTATTTCAAAGAAGACAGTAAGTAACTATGGGCGAGGCCGAAGGCCGAGCTGCGTTCAGGAAGTCGATAAACCATCTCTAAGAAAGTAAGTAATTAAGGGCGAGGCCGCAGGCAAGCTGCGTTAAGGTAAACGATAAACCTTCTCAAATAAAATAAGTAACTAACGGCAAGGCTTCAGGCTGAACTGTATTCTAGAAAGAAAATAAACCTTCTCGAAGAAAGTAAGTAACTGAGGGCGAGGCCGAAGGCCGAGCTACATTCAGGAAGACCATGAACCAAGAAAGTAAGGAACTGAGGGCGAGGCCGAAGGCCGAGCTGCGTTCAGGAAGGCTATAAACCTTATCGAAGAAAGTAAATAACTAAGGGCGAGGCTGAAGGCCGAGCTACGTTCAGGAAGAATATAAACCTTCTCAAAGAAAGTAAGTAACTAAAGGCGAGGCCGAAGGCCGAGCTGCGTTCAGGAAGACGATAAACCTTATCTAAGAAAGTAAGTAATTAAGGGCGAGGCCGAAGGCCGAGCTGCGTTTAGGAAGACTATAAACCTTCTCGAAGAAAGTAAGTAACTAAGGGCGAGACTGAAGGCCGAGCTGCGTTCAGAAAGACCATTAACCTTCTCGAAGACAGTAAGTAACTGAGGGCGAGGCCGAAGGCCGAGCTGCGTTCAGGAAGGCGACAAACCTTATCTAAGAAACTAAGTAATTAAGGGCGAGGCTGAAGGCCGAGCTACGTTCAGGAAGACCATAAACCTTCTCGAAGAAAGTAAGTAACTAAGGGCGAGACCGAAGGCCGAGCTGCGTTCAGGAAGACTATAAAGCTTCTCGAAGAAAGTAAATAACTAAGGGCGAGGCTGAAGGCCGAGCTACGTTCAGGAAGACCATAAACCTTCTCGAAGAAAGTAAGTAACTAAGGGCGAGACCGAAGGCCGAGCTGCGTTCAGGAAGACTATAAAGCTTCTCGAAGAAAGTAAATAACTAAGGGCGAGGCCGAAGGCCGAGCTACATTCAGGAAGACCATGAACCAAGAAAGTAAGGAACTGAGGGCGAGGCCGAAGGCCGAGCTGCGTTCAGGAAGGCTATAAACCTTATCGAAGAAAGTAAATAACTAAGGGCGAGGCTGAAGGCCGAGCTACGTTCAGGAAGACTATAAACCTTCTCGAAGAAAGTAAGTAACTAAGGGCGAGACTGAAGGCCGAGCTGCGTTCAGAAAGACCATTAACCTTCTCGAAGACAGTAAGTAACTGAGGGCGAGGCCGAAGGCCGAGCTGCGTTCAGGAAGGCGACAAACCTTATCTAAGAAACTAAGTAATTAAGGGCGAGGCTGAAGGCCGAGCTACGTTCAGGAAGACCATAAACCTTCTCGAAGAAAGTAAGTAACTAAGGGCGAGACCGAAGGCCGAGCTGCGTTCAGGAAGACTATAAAGCTTCTCGAAGAAAGTGAGTAACTGAGGGCGAGGCCGAAGGCCGAGCTGCGTTCAGGAAGACCATAAACCTTCACGAAGAAAGTAAGTAACTGAGGGTAAGGCCGAAGGCTATAAACGATCTCGGTGAAAGTAAGTATAAACTATGGGTGAGGCCGAAGGCCGATCTGCGTTCAGGAAGAGGATAAACCGAGGGATAAACCTTCTCGATCAAAGTAAGTAACTATGGGCAAGGCCGAAGTCCGAGCTGCGTTTAGGTAAACGATAAACGATAAACCTTCTTAAATAAATTAAGTAGCTAAAGGCGAGGCTTCAGGCTAGGCTGCATTCTGGAATACAGTAAACCTTCTCGAAGAAAGTACGAAACTAAGGGCAAGGCCACTGGCACCCCCATCCCCCACCCCTTTAAAATTTGAAACCAAAAACCCTGAAACACGTCTTTAGTGATTTATTCTCAGCAGTTGTAATTCAAATTTTCATGTTCCTAACTTCAAATAACAAAGACTTTCATACAAAGTCGTCGTCCCCATTCCTTTACTTTACTTTACTTTACTTTATGGTATATAGCCTATAGTGAGCCTGAAGAACTACTCTTTACATTGGTGTAAACCGCATCAAAACCTTTTAAGTGGTTCCGAGTTTACCTCAAACATACATACATACATGCAAACAGACGTTTCCTTTTATAAGAAGTAGAGATAGAGAAAAGAAGATAGAGATTAAATTATCCTCCCTTCCCCTCTCCCCGCGGACCCCTCCCCTCTACCTAAACCCCCCTCTACCTAAACCCCCCTCTTCAAAGCCACCCCCAGTATGGATAAAATTATCTAAAATAATTTAAAATCCTAAAATCTAATTTTGAAATCATAAAAAACGCTGAAACACGTAATTCTTTATTTTATACCAAAAGCCTAAATATGAATTTTCATATCCCGAACTTGAGAAATGATGGGTTCCCCATACAATCTTTCATCCCCTATTTTAATCCCCGTTAAGGGTTGTTTTTTGAGACAAAAGGTATTCTATGTTCTTCCTCAGGATGCAATTCATCTCCGTACAAAATTTTATAAAATCCTAATATCTAATTTTGAAATCAACCCCTATTTTAATTTAAGGGTTGATTCAGCAAAACGCCCGAACACGTATTTCTTTATTTCATACCAAAAGCCTAAATATAAATTGTCACATCCCTAACTTAAGAAATGCTGAGTTCCCCATACATACTTTCATCCCCTATTTCACCCCCAAGGGTTGTTTTTTGAGACAAAAAGTAGCCTATGTCCGTCCTCAGGATGCAATTCATCTCCGTGCAATATTTTATCGAAATCTGTTCAGCGGTTTAGGCGTGAAAAGGTAACAGACAGACAGACAACAGAGTTACTTTCGAATTTATAATATTTATAATATTATAATATTATAATATATAATATAATATAATATATAATATATATATACTATATAATATATAATATTATAATATATAATCTATACATATAATAAAATCGTAAAGGTAAGAAAGTCTGTACATTGAATGTATTCGGAAAAAAACTAACCAGGGTGGCTTATAATGAGATACTGAACATGTTAGAACAGTTTTTAAAATTTTTGTTTGTTTGTTTGTTTGTCTGTACGCGCATCACGCAAAATCCGCTGAACGGAATTAGACGAAACTTTGTATAGTGGCAGTTTATATGCCGGGTTAACATAATACGTAAAAAAAAATAACAAAAAAAAAATATTTAACAATTATAAACATTATTGCGCGTTTAAAATCACGTAGTCCAAAGTACATAATTATATCTTGAGAACTGTCATCTCGACGTGAGCTGGCCGGTGACAAATTGTTTGATAAATAAAAAAAATATTTGAAAGTCGAAGTAATGTCGCTGTCATTGGTGCAATAAAATTTATATATCTGTTGCCCGCGGCTTCGCTCGCGTGAAATTTGTATTTCAAAAAAAAGAAAGTAAGTAACTAAAGGCGGGCCCGAAGGCGGATCTGCGCTCACGTAAACGATATTCTTTCTCGATGAAAGTAACTAAGGGCGAGGCGGAAGGCGGAGCTGAGTTCAGGAAGAAGAAAAACATTCTTGAAGAAAGTAAGTAACTAAGGGCGAGGTCGAAGGCCGAGCTCTATTCTGGAAGACCATAAACCTTCTCGAAGAAAGTAAGTAACTATGGGCGAGGCCGCAGGCCGAGCTGCGTTCAGGAAGAAGCTAAACCATCTTGAAGAAAGTAAGTAACTAAGGCGAGGCCGAAGGCCGAGCTACGTTCGAATAATTGAAAAACCATGTCGAAGAAAGCAAGTAACTAAGGGCGAGGCCGAAGGCCGAGCTGCGTTCAGCAAGAAGCTAAACCATCTTGAAGAATGTAAGTAACTAAGGCGAGGCCGAAGGCCGAGCTATGTTCTCATAATTGAAAAACCATCTCGAAGAAAGCAAGTAACTAAGGGCGAAGCCGAAGGCCGAGCTGCGTTCAGGAAGAAGCTAAACCATCTTGAAGAAAGTAAGTAACTAAAGGCGAGGCCGAAGGCCGTGCTCTATTCGGGAAGACCATAAACCATCTCGAAGAAAGCAAGTAACTAAGGGCGAGGCCGTAGGCCGAGCTGCGTTCAGGAAGAAGGTAAACATTTTTGAAGAAAGTAAATAACTAAGGCGAGGCCGAAGGCCGAGCTACGTTCTGACAAATGATAAACCATCTCGAAGAAAGCAAGTAACTAAGGGCGAGGCCGAAGGCCGAGCTGCCTTCAGGAAGAAGCTAAACCATCTCGAATAAAGTTAATTAAGATTGAGTTAATTTAATTTAAATTTTATTATAAAGTCCACGCTTCTGACGGCAAATATACCGTGCATCCTAGAACCTCGCGGTTATTCCCGGCTGGATGTCAAGTCAAGAGGCCCGATGCTATCACCTTAGTGCCATGGACTAAGGGTAGTTCTTTGATGTGGGACGCCACTTATGTTCTCACATTGGCTCCAAGTCACGTTAGGACATCTTCAAGAGCGGCTGGCGCGGCTGTGGCTGGGGCGGAGAGCCTCAAACGCAACAAATATAGAAATATAATTCAAGATTTCGAATTGTTTGCGTTTGCGGTTGAAACCCTCGGTCCGTGAAGCAGTGAAGCCAAAAGAGGCTTGGGCCTCTGCTGGTTGACGCAACTGGTGTCCCGCCATCAAGGGCTTGTTGTTGTTGTTGTTGTTGTTTGCTGCCCAGCCTCTTGGGAAGACGGGTGGACCATTCTCCGCACTGAGACCTCAAGACGGTCCGTTGTACGTAAAACCATCAAGGGCTTATGTACTTCATTCAAAGGGTAAGCCTTGCCATCCAGCGGGGTAATGCGGCAAGTGCTCTAAGAACATTTGAAAATGCCCGTTTTGATAGTTATTTTAATGTTTGTTAGGTAGGTTTTAATTCTTTAGTTATTAATATTACTTTTTTATTTTTATGAAATAAATAGATTTAGTAAACGATATTATATTCTATCGAAGAAAGGAAGTCTTTAAGGGTGAGGCCCGAAGGCGGAAGAGTTTTTGGTTTACCTGAACGCAGCTCGGCCTTTGGCCTCGCACTTAGTTCCTTCCTTTCTTCCAGAAGGTTTATCGTCTTCCTGAACGCAGCTCAGCCTTCCGCCTCGCCCTTACTAACTTCCTTTATTTGAGAAAGGTTTATCGTTTACCTGAAAGCAGCTCGGCCTTCGGCCTCGCCCTTAGTTAGTTACTTTCTTTGAGAAGGTTTATCGATTACCTGAACGCAGCTCGGCCTTCGACTTCGCCCTTAGTTACTTACATTCTTCTTTGGAATACGAATTTCACGCGAGCGAAGCCGCGGGCAACAGCTAGTATAATATATAATAATATAAATATAATATTATAATATTATAATATATAATATAATATAATATAATATTAGTATGGATAGACAATCTGTGCGTGGTCTCTACTTGCGAAGAATTGGAGAGGAGAAATACACATTTCGGCCAATTACGTGCGAACATGTTTTCAGAAAATTTGCAAGCTGTAGTGGCAGTGGGCTGGCGTCATCTGTCGTAGGCCCTGCTCTGCAGGCTTCAATAGAAGTCACGTATAAGAAACGTAACGTGCGTGCTCAGAGGACAGACGGCTTAACAAGTGCGAGTGGAACTCGCGCACCGAGGCCTCCGTATCGCCATGTCATGGTCAGCGCCACTCACGCCATCTATGTATTAGTTAAAATGCTTCATACTCTTTTCGGAAGATGGCGCGCATATACTTTTTAGCTTCTTCTGTGGGGACTCCCGTGAACACTGGGTGAACTAGGTGCCATGTCAGAGCTATTTACTACTTACAACTACCAACTATTTACTTAGCCGTTTCGACTGACGTGTCGCTCAGTGCGGTGGTACCAACCCGGCCGGGATAAACCCTACCACCTAGTAAGGTAAGAAGGGAAGGGACCTACAGTTTAACGTGGAATACGAACCATGGTCAGCCTCCAACGGTCGAGCTGTCACCCATTACTGACCTCACCCAGGGTTGCTTAATAAATAACTAGGGATCGGCGTAGGTGGTGCAATTTGGGGTCAATAAACCTGAATGATGATGTTAATATGGACATGCCCCGGGATTCCGGGATTGGGGTATGAGTTTGTATAGCGCGGCTTTATAAGAAGATTTCTGGTAGCTGGGACTGGTAGGCGGAAGTCCAAGGAGCTATTAGCATAAAAAAAAAAAATTAGCGGAGACTTGTACTTTCGGAGATTTTTTTTTTATAAAGAAACATTTTTTTTCCTTTCTGCAACTTTGTCACACTCACTCGCTCGCTGTACACATACGCTCACCTACTACTACTTCATGTGACAAGGTACCACCCGGGAGAATAGTTTGAAGTGTGCTCTGTACAGGTGTGTGTTGCCATGCCATATAGACAACATCTGAAAAATTTTAATAATGGTCCGGGCGGACATTCGGACAAGCATCCAGAAATGCTGGACGCGGTCAGTGGATGGCCTACGGCGGAGTTTTTGGGCCGGATTATTCCTTACATTTTCATTCCGTTCACTCTCCATCAGTGCATGGAGCTGGTCCTCCACTCCACTTTGCAATTATATAGGCGAGTCTATTTTTTGTGCACTTTTATTCAATGGAGTGTGACCAGAGAAGTCTCAAAAGAGTACATTTTCCGATCTGGAAAGTTCTGAGCCTCTGTATGGCGTGGCTGTATGAGATGGCATGGCTGACATTTTGGTTCAGTTGGATTGGTTTTGTACCATTTTCTTTTGTGTAGCGACCTCCTATCATAGTGATCTTCTTACCATTGAGAGTAACAAGTAGCTTCAGTCAAAGAGGTTGCCTACATAGTTTGTACAGTAGGTACCTACTTGTTTGTAATATCAATGGCTTCGGGTGGGAAAATACTCCAAATTGGTATGCTCTTCCGTACTTTCTCAAAGACCTGAAATAAAATATCGTAACACACAACATTCACATTTTGTTGACGAAACGCATAACGGCGTTCACACAATCTCCTTCCTTCCAAAGCACCCTCGGGGTCCTCGGTGTCGAACTGTCGCACGACTTAAACTTCCAGGGCCACATTGTGGGCAAAGCCAAGCTGGCCCCAAAAAAGCTGGGCGTACTCAACAAGGTGCGGCGGTACTTTACGTCGTCGGGTCAAAAACTTACTTTGTATAAAACGCAGGTTAGGTCTTGCTTGGCTTGGTGTACTGCTCGCACCTGTGGGATGGCTCAGCTGAATATAAGCTTGCGCCGCTAGACTCAATCCAGCGTCATGTCGTGCGACTTGTGGTGTGGATGACCCTTTGGTGTGCGGCACTTCGTAGGGACTCCGCTGCAACTCCGTAGGGACGTCGTCTCCCTAGTTATATCGCCTATTTTACGTGGAGTGTTCGGAGGAGCTGTTTAACGCGATTCGTCGTCCCCATTCCACCTCCGAACTACGCGTACTGGACAGGGGATGCACCCCTATACACTATGCCTATACAATCAACATACCGCGGATGCGAATCAACCGGCTCTGTAGGTATTTTATTCACAGAACCGGGAACATATGGCACTAACCCCCTACCCTACCCATAAATTTCCTCCCAAGTTCAGCCTGGGGTTTTTCAAAAGGGGTGTTAAAATACTCCTGTCAGGCCGGCATGGCATTCGCAATCTCCTGCATCACAGAATGTTCATGGGCATCGTTTCAGCTTCTCGTAGGTGAAAAGATGCAAAATGTCGCGTGTTCCATAAAAAAAACTCGGCATATAGGTATTTATTTAAGTGATACTAATACTTGAATTGCTGTAAGTGCAAGCTATTTACAATTCAGGGCATAGGTAGGGCGGGCGGCGGCGGCGCGGCAGCGCGGCGGCCGCGGGGGCGGCGGCGCATGAATGCCACAAGTGCCACAACAGTGCACCGGGCTGGTTGGAGTTGGAGGTAGTTCTTGCCTTGCTCGAGTCGGCCATATTTATAATTTATTTATAACAGCTCTCTATTTGTGTCAACGGCCTTAGGGGTTAATAGTACATTGAGACTTCAGTGCGCGCGATGACTTCAGCGGAAGGATATTCAGCACTTTTTAGGTAGATATTGTTGGCAATAAATGTGTGCACTTTTTAATTTGTCTGCATGTTAGTGCCTGCAGCAGGCATGCACTGTACCAACTGTACTACCCGTCGGAAATATCTAGGCACCTCGACGGGGTAATGACCTCGGTAACGGCTGGACGCTATGGTCGGCAAACGGTCGCATTCTTTCGAGGTGACGAGGGTATCTACTATACCCGTCGGATCTCGAAAGAGTGCGACCGTTTGCGGACCATAGCGTGCAGCCGTTAGACCGCATTCTGTCGAGGTGCCTAGATATTTCTGACGGGTTATACTTGCCTACCGAAATACTTCAAACAACACAGCAGGTTATTTTCAACATTGGTTGAATTGAGATTATTTTAAATTCATGGCTCGATTTTTGTTGCTCCGATACCGATGCAGAAAATATACAAACTCGTAACAGAAGTTTTCTACCGATAAGGATCAAGACATAAGGAGCTATGCTTGGAGTTTTTAAAACGAAACGGTTGTACTGTATACTACAAACAACAAGTACCTACTTTACTGTACATCTTTGCTGTATAGGTATACATTGAGATGACGGAGACGAGACATATCGCGTACCTACGTGGTGGGCGGCGCACCTGGACTCTTCTTGTCCAGAAACATTAACTTCTGCGCTTTGCATAGGTACTCCAGTTTTACGCGAAACATATCCGAAATTCTAAACATTATAAATTATGCTTTAGTAGGCCGGAAACGGAACAGCAGCCAGTTTGAGCCGAAAAGACGTCCGATCGTGACGAACGAGTACAACGAAAGCGCACGCGAAAACTATGATGGGTTGCGGTTGCGGGTACCGACGACGACGACGGTTCCGCAGTATAGCACCACAGACGAGACCACAGAGGTAGCACCACCCGTACGTAGTAGGCTCCTACGAGATGAATAGGAGACAGACTGCCGTAGCAAGACAAACCGAATCTAGAGTACGATAATCCACTCGACAAGTAAATTATTTAATACTGAAAAAAACGGCCAAATCCGAGTCGACCTCGCGCACCGAGGGTTCCGTATCGCCATGTCATGGCTAGCGCCACTCACGCCATCTAGATGGCGTGTTATGAAATGCTTCCTATTAGTTAAATGTCATGATTAGTTAAAATGCTTCATAATCTATTCGGTAGATGTAGATGGCCCTCGCGCATACACTTTTTGGTTTCTTCTATGGGAACCCCCGTGAATTTTTTACTTTTTCGTATTTTTATTATTTGTTGTTATATCGGCCATAAAACACATATTCTGTGAAAATTTCAACGGGATACCTATTACGGTTCAAGAGATACAGCCCTCGGACAGACAGGCGGACGAACGGACAGACAGACAGACGGCGTAGGCTTAGTAATAGGGTCCCGTACCGGATACGGAACCCTAAAAAGGTTTCGACAAAGAATTTAATATGTTAAAATATGTTTCAGTGCTTGTAAACATTTTGATAGTCCCCACTCAAAATTCAGAGATCTTGGAAGCATTATTTTTTTCGTGTTTCTAGAAGATTTTCTGAAAATATTCTGTTCGATAAAGAATTTATAATGTACCCTTCTCTATCAACTGTATTTTTAGGTTTCCGTATCCACACGTAAACTTATTGCTAAGCCTGCGTCCGTCCGTCTTTCTTTTTATGTAATCCAGTATGGGTGGCTGAGTCAGAGGAGCCAGAGCACATGCTCCGACCAGCCAATATCACCTTGTAGGTGCCATACCGGAGACTACCCTTTGGATTGCTGGTTTACTGGGCGAGTGGAGAACACAGCCGAGGATGGTATGCGGCCATCTGGCCATTGGCTGATCGGAGCATGTGCTTTCGCCCCTCTGCCCCACCCAACCACCCATACCGGATTACATAAAAAAATACAGTACGGTGATACCAACCCAGTCGGCTACAATCTTGCCTACAGTGGTGAAGAAGCAGGTGTACGTATGCATGCACGTAAGTATTTTCGTCAGAAAAAACTCTATGGTACACACTGGATTCGAACCTCGGACTACTCGCAAGAGAAGCCGAGACGCCCAGATGACATATCTTTTGAACCGTAATAGGTAGCCGGTAAAAATGTTTACAGAATAATATGTGTTATTTTATTACTTATTTATTATGGCGGATAAATAAATATATATATACAGGGTGCGGCGCACAGTATGTTATGAGACCATAACATCGGACACCTCTTTTTATCTAATCGACCATTAGAGCTCATTTTTACAAATGTAAGAGTAAAACTCCCATTTGAAAATTCCACATAGTTTAGGAGGAATAAAATTCAAAATTAATAATTTTTTTTATTTTAGAAAGTGAAAAAATATTCTTACTCGATACCTAACTAATAACATTTTGTTTGGAAAAGCTACAATGTTTCATAGAACTCTTAAAACTACATGTAATAAGCGTTTAATATGCTTCGTAAATGCCAGTAGTTAATTAAAAAAAAATATTTTGTGTATTTTAGTTTTATTTTTTTTTCTCCATTATACCTTGATATTAGCGATAGTTTTTTATTGTAACATGTAGCAAAATTTAATTTTAACAAAAAATTTAACAAAATTTAATGCTCTTAATTTGTTGCAAAGTAACTTTTGCGCTAGGATGCACCGTATAGAAGTTATGAGCAAAAAACCAAAAAAAGTCCCAAAATTTCGAGGTTTGTTGGCTGCCAAAAGTTTTCCCGACATATCTCGTGTTACCATTTTTGATATTTACTCAGTTGCACCGATATATACAAGATAAAAAAATAAAATCTACTACACCACCTTTTGTAAAAAGAATTACTCTACTGACTGGCCTAATATTTTTTCTCCGAAACTACGCGTCTTTTAACTCAGCCTACACATTAAGCTTACCAGCAATTTGCGACCTTTGCCTCGGCTCCCCAGTATAAAGTCACACCCACCCTACCAGTACCACCTAGTAAGGTAAGCAGAGAAGGTACCTACAGTTTTACGTGGAATCCGAACCACGGTTAGCCTCCAACGCTCGAGTGGCCACCCATCCAAGTACTGACCGCACCCAGGTGCGCTTAACAACAGTCGACCGACCGCATCACTATGCTACCGAGGCGAGGCTGACGTAAATACAAGCGTGTGTACAATAAATAATACAAGTACTTATACACAATACAAATATAAGAAACGTGTTTTTTTGTAAGTTTTGCTTTAGTTTTTTTTTTAAGTTTTGCTTTAGTTTTTGCTCTATCGAAAAAACGGGAATACATACAATCGTCAAACTTGATGTGATATAGTACTAACTTTAAAGAAAACAACCAATAAAAAAATCTGCCAATTACGTGGTGGTACGGAAACCTCGCGTGCGAGTCCGACTCGCATTTGGCCCGTTTTTTAATGTTTCTCGTATCCCGAATCCCGTTCCGTTACTTAACTTTCGCGATGAAATATTCGACAATTTTGTTTTAAATTGCGGAATATAGCGCCAGATAAATAACACATTCGAGCACTTTTCTCTCCTGAAAATGCAATTATCGTAAGGTAGGTGGTGTAGGTGAAAATGTACAAAACCCACAACATGGTTGCCTTTGTACATTTACATGTAAATATCGATCCACCATCAATCAACCGATAAAAGAAAGTGCATTACATATAGTTGCTATCTAGGTTGCGAGGTCGGTGCACCGGGCCGGGGGGACACGTGGTGCTGACCTGAGCGAGAGCAATACATATTTAAATCCCTTTCAGTTTAGTATGCCACGCTGCGGGGGCGGGTCGATGAAAATTATTCTAAATGTATGTGTCCTGCAGTTTGCAGCATGACGAGTTGATGAGACTTGAAGTCGAGCTCTTTACTGTACCTAAGTAGGTACCTATGCACATAGATGTGTAGTGTAGTGTAGCTAACGCGTGTAGGTAGGAATATAATAATAGATCCATGAAAGGACTGCGTGTCGTCGCCCCGCAGCCGGTGGATACGGAGCTCTCCGAGATGGGGGTGGTGGTGGCGGCCTACGTGTCTAGTACCACCACCTACCGCTCGAAGCTTAGTCTCGCGTCGTCTCGGAGAGCTCCGTAGCCACGGCCTGCACCCGCCGGCGTGCTTGGAGGTCCGCCTCGCGCCTCCGGCAAGAATACCGTTTTTTGTTTTTCTCTGTTTTTATTAATTTTGTATAGCTATTTTATTTTATAATTATATAAAATTAATATAAATATGTAACAAAAAGCGTGAAAATAAAGACATAATAATAATAATAAAACTTTATTTCAGGTAATACATTTTACCTATAGTTAATTAAATTATAATTAAATATGATTAAAATTGTAATTAAATTAAAATTAAACATAGTTGAAACTAAATTAAATAAACTAAAATCAACTAAAATATTATAAAATCGGTATAGTATATTCGCCTATATACATTTTCAATTATGGCATTTTTGCATTTTGCCAGACGCTCCATGAAGGCTGCTCTTGTTTTCCGTATTATGGCAAAGAAATCATCAACCCTGTTCTTAGCAAACATACCAGACGCACTACATCGCCATTTCAAACCCAGCATACACCGGAAGCCATTATTGTATTGTACATGCAACGAATTTATTGCTCGCTGCGTGTAATTATTACGTGTATTATACCAGTGGTGCCCATACCTTTTCTATTCAGTTGGCTTATTCTTGTAAATTCTGACAGCGGACTGAGTTCGTTTTCAGTCAGTAACCAGTGTGATAGCTACTTGGGTATTCCAGTAATCGACCGCAGCGCCAGACGGACAAATGGCACGGAATGAAAACATTCACAAGCGGAATCCGCCGTTAGTTTGCATGGACTATGTCTACTTTGGTATTCCGGTAACACTTCTGACATTTGAAAACTGATGAATTACTTATATTAGCTCACGTAAACCATCATTAGCTGTCGAGTAACTTTTGCAGCAGAGTTTTACTTCGATCGCGTGAATTGATTTGATTTAAGTAAAAATAAGTGAGAATGTGGAGGTATTTTTGGTGGACGCACATCGTGAAGACCGCCGGCGCGTGTTGTGTGACTATGGGAGCGACGACATGACGGAGAAAGAGTTCATACAGTCGTACCGTCTAACGCATGAGCTCTTTGATCAGCTTATGGAGGATCTGGAGCCCCATGTGAAACAACGCAATCGCGTTGACAACATATCGAGCGCTGTAAAGGTAATAAGTAATCGTGTGTGTAAGTTGTAATGTTTATTTAGATTAGGTTAGGCGCTCGGCTCGTCTTTCAGTGTGGTAATTTTAGCTAAATAATTTTCATGATGGTAGAATGGAAAAAAAAAATAATTTGAGCCGCCTCGACATGGCCGGTCTATGTTAGGTTTCTGCAGATTGGAAATCCCACTATTTATATACTTACTACTACTGTTGTTTTTAGGTGAAAGCTGCTCTTGCGTTCTATGCAAGCGGCGGCTACCAAGCAATAGTCGGCCAACATAGTGGTTCAACTATGTCGCAACCCTCAGTGTCTCGGGCTATAGGAGAGCTGACGGAGGCACTGAACCACCCAGAATTGATACAGAAATACATCCGGTTTCCGCAGAATGCAGAAGAACGTACGGATGTCAAAGCAAACCGGCCACGTAACATACATCAATATATTAATATCCTTATAACTCGATAACCACTTTATCAATTTACGTACGGTTTTTACTGTTACATTCTGTCACTTCTCAATAATTTTAGGTTGTACATCATAACCCTACGTCATCGGCAGCTTGAGCTGCGAGGAAAAAGTCATGCGAAGGTAAGCTGAGGGCGAAAGCTAGTTTATAATACTCGTAATATGCTCGTGTTATTTGAACATTCTTATTATTGTCGTGGTTACATGTGCCATTATTCCATACTAAATATCTATTTGTGATTTTGCACCAAAAATAAATTTATTTATACTTCTTTTATTTAATTTAACTTTTGATTTAAGTACAGGGGACTCCGGATACGCACTGAGGTCCTATATGATGACGCCTACTGTAAATGCTCCAGCTGGATCACCAGAGGAGCACTTCAGCATACTACAAAAAAACCGCATACAAATCGGTCCATCCGTTTGGGAGCTACGATGCCACAGACAGACACACACACACACTCACACACCCGTGACAGTTGGAAAAATGGTGAACGCGTGCTGCGTGTTGCACAATATGTGCAAAGCACATCGTGTGCCGTATACGCCTCTAGCTCCGCAAGAGCTAGCTCTTGAAAATGAGTTAAACCAAAGAGAGCCTGCTCCTCAAGCTCCAGCCCCTGCTGGCAGGGACCGAAAAAGGTTCAAAGGAACCGGTTCGCAACCGGTACGAAAAGGGTTCTAAAGAGGTTACGGTTATTAAAGAACCGGTTCATAAAATAACCGGTTTAGGAACCGGTTTTCTGAACCGGTTTAAAAACCGATGAACCAGTTCTTCAAACGAACCTGTTCCGCAGGTGGGTTCAAGAACAGATTCGAAAGAACCCTTTAAGAACCAGTTATTATATTTTATAGGATCATATTATCTAATCTTTCATATTTAAAAAAAAAAGTCGGCAAGTGCGAGTTGGACTCGCGCACCGAGGGTTTCATCAGCCTCACTCAATATATTTGTTTTTTTTTATGGATACTGACACGGTTGGCTACATCACCTACAACATCCGTGATGTAAGCCCATAACACCGGGTGAACTTGGTGCCACGTCAGTGCTTCCCTTCGGTCGTGCCGGCTACACTGAACTGGACGGAAAACACAAACTATTTACATAGCCATTTCGACCGACCTTTCATTCAGTGCGGTGGTACCAACCCGGGCGGGTTAAACCCTACCACCTAGTAATATAATAAGAAGGGAGTCATATCCCTTAGTCGCCTTTTACGACATACACGGGGAGAGATGCAGTGGGGCTATTCTTTTAAAGTACCGGCCCCACACGGTTGTATTATGTATGTACAAAAACAATTGTTTTGGAAAATCACGAACCGCCTAAATAAACACTACAGCAATGGTTTGACTGTGCGGCATTCTTCTTATATGGCATAACGACATAATCTACTATAGAAAACAATTTTCTGATTTTTTTTTACTTGTGCTGTAAGACCTTGCTTCTTACCAAATTTCATGATTCTAAGTTAACGGGAAGTACTCTATAGGTTTTGATTTGATTTGCCGGTAGCAAAATATGTGACTTAAATGGGCGTATCTAGTTATTGCGTTGGCCTAGAAGCTTAAACTTTTTACACCTCCGAGGAAACGTAGACCTTAGTATTTGATATTAATTTCAACTTGATACCTCTACCCCTTCCTGTGAAAAAAGGTCTTGATAGACAGACAGCCAGCCAGCAAGCCAAACAGACAGACAGACGGACAACAAAGTGATCCTATAAGGGTTCCGTTTTTTCCTCCTTTGCGGTACGGAACCCTAAAAATGTGAGTGTCTTTTGTTGTCTGGGTTATAATTAAAAGCCGTATGATATGTATCTGTCGCTTCACTACGTTTCCTACAAACAACCTTAGGGGCTGCGCTGAAGCCTTGATGGTCTCATCTTTTTTTATGTATGTAATCCGGTATAGATGGCTGAGTCGGAGGGGCCAAAGCGCATGCTCGGACAAGCCAATATCACCTCCGCGAAGGTAGGTGCCATACCGGAGACTTCCCTGGATTGTTGGCTATACTGGACTAGTTTGTATTGTAATCTATTCTTGTAGTGTTCTGGTGCTTCTCTTCGAGATCAATGAGAAGCACCGGAGAGCCGGATGAGCTCCCTTTCAAAAAAGACACGATAAAACAACTTGGAGCTTTCACCGGGTGTATTGGTATCTGTTGGTTAATTGCGTTTCCTACCAACAGCGCCGGAGCGCTTCGGGCATCGTCCGAACCACCCGGAGGACTGTCCCTGCTGCTGCCACTGCAGTAGCTGGCTGCCTGGAGAGCTGCAGAAGAATTAAAAGTAGCAGGAAGGCAGATGAATAAAACATTTATTTAAAAAGATTTTTTTTATTTATTATTATTGGCGGTGTCGTGCCACGTTCTCCTGCTCGGCTCTGAACCGCTGCTCCTCCAGTGCGACTCTGCGCTCCTCCAGAGTGACTATGCGCTCCTCGAACGTGACTCTGCGCTCCTCCAGCACGAATTTACGCCCCTCCAGCGTGACTCTGCGCTGCTGGAGCGTGAAGAGCCGTGCCGCGCTTTCCAGCTCGGCCGCGAGCCTCTGCTCCTCAAGCGTAAGCCGCTTTGTCTCTGTGGGCGCGCAGCCACTAGCGCTCCCGCTCCAACGCCGACGTATTAGACCGCTGTCGAGCCACACGTCCTATGAAAAAGAAGTGAAACATCACATCTAGGTAATTCGTCGTATTGGGTTGTTTTGTTGCGTGCATGTTGGTGGCGGCAGGACTATTTATAATTAGTGAGCAGCATGCGACTAAGCGAGAGCCTCGATATTGCTGTGGATATTATTGCCTAGGAACAATCTAGGAATTTAAATTTTGTTATGAGCTGAATAGAGAATTGAAATTAGTAGGCAAGAAGTGGGCTGTGGAGGTTAACTATAAATATGTTGCATCTGGCCGTACCGTCCGTAAACACGGTTTATTGATGAATTGAATGGAAATAAGCAGAAAAAAGGATAATTTCTTAAAATCCACTTACTTTGTCCGGCTTCCGAATTGTTTGTAGACAAAGATTACTAAATTATGACATGTGCCATTCACTAATGTGTGCTTTAGCGCGCTACAAAATGTTCCTATTTAGAGCGCGCTCTTCTTTTTCAAGCAAACGAATGAGATAGCACAATAGTATTTCACGCTGCAGTTTGTGACCACTACAAATCACGTTTTCCGAAATCAGTAGAACTATACTACTTCTGTGGTTGAACGATAAATTACGTGTCAGTTTCCGAAAATGCATAAGAATACGAAAAAGTTTACAGCGGAGATAGAGACGAACTCATATCGGACCAGTAATCAGATTTCAGATTTCAGTCAGTTGACAGCCGAATAGACCTGCTGTGCTCATACTTTTTTCTATGAAGATCTGCCTACAAAATATTAAAGGTTGCGAGATCGACACGTGTAGCAAACGTTTTAAAGTTCGATTAATTATAATAATTATTCAAGAATGTCTGTTTTTGTAATTTTACAATAAATACATCATATTTACGTATTGTTTCTAAATTACCATTTAAAAAAAAATATTATAAATGAAACTGCATTACGCGTGTGGTTTATTATTTTAATTAATAAAATTAAACCAATTTTGTCCAAATGGAATCACATCCTTGAAAGCTATGTTATCCGTTATATATTTGTTCCCTTTCCACCTCCGCACCACGCGTACTGGGCAGGGATTGCATCCCTACACGCTGGGCTTACCGCGGATGCATACCAATCGGTTCTGCAGATCATTCCTCTACCTACACACATCAAATATGATAAATTGTTTTATGTTTCTACGAGTCACTTTTTGCTCTACATATTATCAGCGATCAACCTAAAAGCCTCTTGGGTCGAACGGTCGATCGCGATCGATCGTTTGGGCACTACTGGCACCCCACTGGTATATACTGTAGGGGCGAGCGAGAATAGCGCGGCGGACGGAGACGGCGATTACGTCACCAGACATGATATGGCGCCAGAACTTCGGGTGTGACCTTGGATCTCCCTGCACCTGCGCAGTGCGGAATTTGCCATCCAGACAGCTCCCAGCCAGTCCGCAGGCAGACTGAACACGCTGGCGGTTATGTACCTGTTGTCTATAAATATGGAGTTATTTGTGTATAGCGAACTAATTTGAAATACGTAGAACAACATAATATTCAATTTCTAAACTACAGCAGCAGTTCATAGCCACTTAAACTTTACTGCACGCTTTAAACACCTCTTGTCGCCCGATAGTGTGCTGTCCAGTGGTCCACTCGTAGGATGCCCATAGAGGCCATCACCAAGGTTTTTTTGTATGATATGATAATTGATAACCAGCATAGGTGTATGTGCCGAGCAAAGAGTTTGTATTACGTCAGCGACGTAGTAAAAACTCTTTGTAGTGCCGAGGGATCAATGGTGTAGTCTACAGGGCCAAATTCGCCCTCATTCAAAACCGCGCTCAGTGAGATGTCACGCCAACAGATTTGCGGGCTGTTGCCAGTAGGCTAGCCAGATCTGGTGTCAGCCTTGCCGGGACATGGCTGCTACGAGGGCTGCTATCAAATATATACAGGATGTTCGGCACATCGACCGACAAATTTTTTTTGTAGGTATTTGGGGTCATTTGCAACGTTTTGACCGATGATACCTTTTGTCAGATGTCACGTGGTATCGAGATACGATTTTTTTCTTTATTTTTGAAAATTACCAAAATCCTAGCTTTAAACTCTTGTAACTTTTTTGTTTATGTATGATTTTATCAGCACGAAATAAAATTTATTGAATTTTATTATGTATCCTTGTTCTAGAAAAAATATTATTTGATGAAGTTAATACTCGTACCATGAAAAGGTCTTATGACCTCCCAAAGCCCAGAGAACGAGTAAAAGTATGACAGAATCTTAATTTCTTAATTCATTTAAAAAAAAGTGACGGCAATTGATAGCTTCATTTTCTTTTAAGAAGTTCGCTAGTTTACACCCTTTCCAACGGTATACCACACGTCATACAAATAATTCACTATGTGGTCAAAATTAGGCACAGAGACAGAACAGAATGACAAAATTAGGGATAATTTGCAAGAGTGCCTGCGCGCTTCTAAATTTGAAAATGCTCCCGAAAACGCTCTCAATACGGGAAGCGACCACCGATAAGTGCCCGTGCCCCGTGCTGTCGTTCTGTTCTGTCTCTGTCCCTAATTTTGACCACATACTGAATTATTTGTATGACATGTGGTATACCGTTGGAAAAGGCGTAAAGTAGCGAACTTTTAAAAAAAAAATGAAGCACTCAATTGCTGTCAGTTTTTTTTTATGAATTAAGGAATTAAGATTCTGTCACATTTTTAGGGTTCCGTAGTCAACAAGGAACCCTTATAGTTTCGCCATGTCCGTCCGTCTGTCCGTCTGTCCGTCCGTCTGTCTGTCCGCGGCTTAGCTCAGAGACCCTTAGTACTAGAAAATTGTAAGTTGGTACGGGTATTATTATTAATAACGCCGACAAAGTGGTAAAATAATAATTTTGAAATAATTTTTTTTTAGGGTACCTCCCCTACACGTAAAGTGGGGATGAATTTTTTTTTTCACGTCTACCCCATCGTGTGGGGTGTCGTTGGATAGGTCTCTGGAAAATATTGCGGGTTTGTGAAAAGCATTTTTCGGTTTAGGGATCTGTTTGCGAATTATTAAGCTTTTAAGTGCAAATTTTTGCTAGAGTTAAGTGTCCCCCCCCCCCCTGCCAGCTAAACGGTTGTTATTAGATATGTGAAAAAATTCACAGCAGTAGTACATATATCGAAATTAAAAGGAAAACTATCACAGCTAAGTAGGCTGTAGAGGTTCACGAGTAATAGTCGACCAACTTATAAAATGTACGGACGACAGCCATCATTTCACTGTTGAAGAACTTTTTCAAATTAACATTCATTTATTTCCCCTACGAAATTATACAAATAATCAAATAATTTATTTTGATAGGGTTCCACAACTACGGAACCCTACACTGCGCGTGGCCCGACACGCACTTGGCCGCTTTTTTAATTTGACTTCAATCCTTACACTCCCAAATTAATGATTATTACTCTTTCTCGGGACTTTGGAAGGTCATAAAACCTTTTCATGGTATTAACTTCGTCAAATAATATTTTTTCTAGAACAAGGACACATCGTAAAATTCAATAAATTTTATTTCGTGCTGATACAATCATAAACAAAAAAGTTACAAGGGTTTAAAGCTGTCATTTTGGTAATTTTCAAAAATAAAGAAAAAAAAATCGTATCTCGATACGACGTGACATCTGACAAAAGGTATCATGGGTCAAAACGTTGCAAATGACCCCACTTACCTACATAAAAATTTTGTCGGTCGATGTGCCGAACACCCTGTTTAACTAACTGCTAATACTCTGCCCGCCGACGTAAATACATAGCCGTTATAAGGTGCTTCGTTATTCATGTCAAATGTTTCGGGAGGGTTACATACAAACTCAAATAAATACGTTAAGCAAAAAAAAAAAAAATTTTTTTTTAGCTTTACTTTTCGAGAAATTAAACAAAACATGTTTGCTACCTAAACTGTGTGTAACAGTAGGTAACATGCATTTGTACGGGGTCAATGTCCTACCAATGACAATCACAGTTTTGTATTGTTTGTGTAGTAATAAATTATCCGTTAGGTTTCAAAATAAAAGATGACTAAATATCATTTAGGTACCTACATATGTATCGTTACCGTCAGCAGAGCTACCTAATGAAATGACATAAGTATATGCAATGATCATTGAGTATATGTATTTATTTCACAAAATCGGCATACCGAAATAGGTAGTACTCATTATTTATGCAATAGTGGAAATCTCGTAAACATAGTTAACAATTTGAAGCCGGTACTCGAACAACGTGCTTTTTGGCAGTTTTACAAAAAGTGGAAAAAACTTCATATTATGAAATTTATTGAGAAATTCGGTTTTAAAAATGTTGTTTTCTTAAGAATATCCTTGCTTTATTGATTTTAAATAGCGAAATTTCACATTGAAAGCTATATTAGTGAGTTAAGTATATTCAAAGAAAAATCAGATACGGCAGAACAACGAGCTATGTGACGTGCCATAGCTCGTTGTTCTTTTTTTTTTGTAGTAAGCGCGACATGTGGTGTGGCCCCGAGCACCCATAAGGTGTCTAGCGACGCCCATGGACATTCGGTCGCATGCGGGGGCTGCGAATGCAATTCACGGCCCTATAGCTCTATCTGTTTGCCCTTAATTGAACTAGAATCAACACAGGTCGATAGAATTATGACTTATGACTTATGACCCATACATAGAACGCTGTTCTGCCAATAACTCAACTTGCCCCAAAATGTGCCATAGCCGAGGCCATAGCACTTTGTTCGCGAAGCCAGGGTACCTACATATTGAAAAGAAATGAATAATTAAATGAATGAATGAAAGATAGCTGTAACGACATTGTAGGTATTACGTAATTGATCGTGGAAACTTGTTATCGCTCTGGATGGATTACAGCAATTTGTTCGTGTGTCTTAGTGTAGGTAGTTATGGCGCATGGCGGCACGACACGAATTGCCTTTTGTTCTCTACTGTTTTATCTATCGTTTGATTGTATTTTATTGTCTACGTGTTCTGGTTCTGGTGCGAGCAGACGAGCGAGTCTCGGCTACTGGACTGGCTGCTGGTAGGTAGCGAGCGTGCCGGTTTGTGCGAGGTAGGTGAGCATGCATGCGCATACCTAGAACACGTTTTCCTGTCGTCGAGCTCGAGACTACGCGACGCCAAGGTCAATGAACACACCTCCCATCCCACGAGATCCGAATGATGTACGCACGCCGCCGCGCCGCCCGCCCGCGCCGCCGCCGCGGCCGCCGACGACCACGCGCCGCAACTCACTCCAACCAACGAGCCGCGCGGTGCTAATGAGTTTGCTCGGTTTATTGAGCCTTCCGTTTCTGTACTCTACTACTATACTGACCGTAGCGAGGGTTCGTGTTTCTCTGTTTTCCTCCCGATTTGATATCTAAAGTACAGGAAAAGTTAGTTATGTGCTGCTGTAATTAACCGCTAGTAAGGCCTATTTAAGCGGTGGGTGGTCGGCGCGGTCTTGGCTTGGACTCTTAATCTCAGGGTCCGAGGTTCGAATTCGACCGACATCCGTCAATGAGTTTTTTTTTCGGACGGAAACATTTACGTTCTTACCTGCAGCCACCTGCTTCACCGTTCGGAACCTCAGAACCGTAGCCGACTGCGGCGCAGCAGCCTCGGCTGCGTTCTCCTCTCTCTAGTCCATACAAGTACCTTACCTGTGTACAAATTGCGCGGGGTTGCGCGCCTAAACTTACTAGTAAGTTTCCCACGCGAGTCGCTGCCTCAGTGCCATACATAATATGGCACATACACATATTATGTATTAGTTGATCTATTTGATACGCACCGAAATAAAAGTACGGTAGCGTGCTTACTTACATTGTTTTTTTTTAAATACGAATTTCACGCGAGCAAAGGCTAGTTCACAATAAAATAAAATGAATCCTGAAAGTAATAATGGTTATATAGGTATAATTAAGTCGTCAAAAAATTCGCATTCGCATTGGTATACTCGGTATATTATGTACATATGCCACAAGTGTTTCAGCATCATGACTACCGGTTGGTCGTCGTGCGTGAGTCGCTCGTGATGCGTTGAAGACATTGTTGTCCATGGTTGAAGACAACTATATAGCACTCACCGCCGGGCCGCCGGCGCCGCACAGTGGGGCGATACCGCAAAAACAGGGACATAGGGCGAAATGACTACGCAAATAGATTCTACTATTAATTACGAACAACTTTCATTCTGTGAGATTTTTTGATAAAAAAATTATTTTCCGAGATATAAGCACTTATAAAAACATTTATAATATAGTAAAAAGTGAGTATGTTAATATATTCTCTTAATGATTACAAACTACTTTTATTCTTAGAAATTTTCCATTTTAAGTCTTATTTTCTGAGATATAGCAATTTGAACTTTAAAAAATACAATTTCTTGTAACTAGTATTACTCTTCCATATTTTCGGTTTCAATTGTTATTTTTTAGATATATCACATTGAAAATTCTTTAGTAAAAAAAATTGGGATATGTGGAAAACTGAATATGTGAATACATTTTGTTCTCAGAGATTTTCTGTTAAGGTGTTATAATCCTTTTCAATAGTTTGTACAATGGAGATTTAGTAACTTTTTTTATTGAAATGCTTAAAATAACTAGACCTGTGGTTACTTAATAATGATTCTTCAAGTTGAGTAGTCTAATCTGAATAAAATTATTGTAGTGGAATGGTACGTTTATTACACACAAAATACAATCAATCAGACGGCGCATATTTGCATAAAATATTACAAATTAATCTGGCGATAGTAATTAAACATATATAAATTACTACATATTTAACTAACTACATATATTTTTGTATTTACGGAACTTACCGAATTATTAACTTATTATAAGTTATATATATCGTTGTGTATTTTCATTTCGTCATTTTGGTGGCTCTGCACACTTCGATATATCAAACTTACTATAATTTATTATAATTAGGCAAAAAATTGCCCCCGTCAAAGTATATTATAAACCTACTTCAAAGTATAAAATTAATAACATCAACATTAAGAATAGTGATTAATGATGAGAAAAGTAATAATACATTATTAAAAGTAATAATAAAAGTTTTCAAAGTAATAATACATTATTACCCAAATACCCATGGCTTTTAACGGAGCCTATTTAATGTAAAAATACCAACTATCAATAAAAATTATGGTCAAGAATAAAAGTAATTTTCTGAAGTATGTTTATCGTGCATAACAAAAAGAAATTCAAACTACATATTTCTGAGAAAAAATCTTATTTCAATCTTACAAAAACCTTAAAATAAAACATACTTAATAACTTTTAAATAAATATTTTTAAAGTACATAAAGCTTCCTATTTTTATTACAATTTATTTACTCAATATTTCTACAAATTTTCATTTTCATCACTGGAACAACCTAAAGCGTCTTCAGCGTCAGAATCATCATCATCCTCCACATCCGATTGAACACAGATAATACTGGTATCAATAAATTCAATATTTTCCTTATTTTTATCGTCTATAATTAGCAAATGTCGCACTTCACTGGATAAGGGCTGCTTTTGTTTTTGAAGTTTTGGCTTCATACTAGACAAATATGGATCCGACGATACGAGCAAGTTGTTGAGAATGTCTTGATTAGTCGATTTGCGATCGCATTTTCGAGAGTAGTGTTCCCTGTACTTCTTGAAATCTTTATTTCTTGCTTCTGGTGCCTCTTCGGAGAGTATGCCAATTGGAATTACGTTAAAATGCTTTATTATTTCAGATCCATGGAATAAAAGTTTATGAACACTTGCTGGCATATGATACCAGCTATACAATGATATATAAAGTTGAATTGTTTCTTGAGCATAGATTTCAAAGTTTTGAGTGCAAACTTTTTCTCCCGAGGAGATGGCCTTAAGGATCACCGCGAATCTATTAATTAAATCCTTATCGAGACCGGTAATAGAGGCAGTTTGCTCGGGATTCTGGAAAAAGCGCCTTGCAGTGTTGCCATCGTTCGTGGTTCCTGAACCTTGTTTTACCACGTCGATCAATAAACCAGTTTCTTTCCTGAAATTATCTTGAATTTGTTTTTTTTTCTCGGTCATAATTTCTTTATTATTACCTTTGGCCGACCACTGCTGAAAATCCATGCGGTATGCAATATGGAGAAGGCATTCCATGCATCGAATCCAGGCATGCAACGTAGATAGTCCGAACCGGTACATATTTGTGTTTACTTCTTTACTTTTAATTATATTAACGTTATTCATCTCAGACGGTTTAGCTCTGCAAATATCACATGACTGATTAGAGGTACCGGAGATAATCGACGTAATTTTACCATCGATCATCGTCATAATTAACGAATGCTCAATCAAAACGCCTTCGTAATCGCTGGTTTTGAGATCTCGTATTTCGGATTCTATGGTAGCCATTTCACTTTTCACGTTATCGATTGTCTCCTTCATAAATTTGAAGAAGATAGGACGGCAGTAGTTCGTCGAAGATGGCGTCTCATTTTCCCAGATCACTTCGTCTCCATAAACCAGTTTTATAGGAACCAAACTTGCCATGAAAATGCTTGAGTCGTCTCCTTCGTTCAGTTCTTGAAATCTTTGTTTATATGTACTTTGGCCAGAAGCGCCATCGAATCCCCACTTGCTTGTTAATGTTAGCTGGCAGCCTGTGAGGTTTCGGTTCGCCACTTTCAAAATTCTTTTTGCAGTATGGTCCAAAAGCGCTTGCAGTTTAATTTTGGCCTGTGTTTCGGTAACTTCAATGTCCTGTTTTGGGGGGTAACACTCAATTTTCGCATGTTGAATTTTATAATAAGATGGATAGAGGTCGGAACCTTCTTCCTTAGCCATGTCTCTTAAAGTTATATATTGCCATCTTGATAGCTTTAAAGACACCAAAATCGCAAGTGCTTTTTCAGATGAATAAATAGTCTTGGACTCCTTTTTTTCAATGAATTCTTTGACTTTTTCGATTTCGCCTGGATTCTGAAGCAAATGGTCCAAAACTTTCCCCAGGTCCTCGTTCCCATTTGCCTTCAAACGCATTTTGGTCGCAAATGCTAGTTCCTGCGATGTATAGTTTGTGCGAATGTCTTCGGTTCTTCTTCGCTTTTGTTTGGCTCCTAAACTTTCAAATGGTTTTCTCGGCGATGATTTATGTGAAGATGCTACAAAGATAGGAGGCGCTGTCGATGGTCCCGGAGAAATTATTTGAGAAGTGCAAACCTTTTGGTTATCCGCGAGGTCGCTACTCGCTGAAGGCAGTTGTTTCCTTACGAATTCGGGCCACTTGATGGCCGAGTCCAACCATTCTCGATTCTTCTGTAGAAAACGTTCCTCGTTGTAGCTTGACTTCACCCATCGTTTGTGTAGATTGTAACAATATTTACGACAAAATTCTTTCACTTGTGTCTCTTCGGGCAAATTTACACTAACTATTGAGGCAATAGCGGCAACCAATACCGCGTAATTCAGAAAACTGTCACAATTTCTCATAAACACGTAAATATCAATGTTATTAACAAAAGACTCCATGTTTTCGTATTGAATAGTTTTAAATATGTAAAGCACGGGTATGAAGACTGACTCGTGCAAACGACTGGAGCAGACTGAGTGCCAGATTGATTGTGTTGTTCACTAATGAATACTGCTAATTAGTTCGCACAGTTTGCAGTATTCCTGGTATATCGTTAATCCTTGTTAAGTAGATAACAATTAGCAATGCAGTGTAATTGTTTCTTCGAGAGCTTTCATGGAAATACGTGACAATTCACATAAATATCCCTAATCCGCTAATCCTCGCGAAGTTGAAAATATTCCTAATATAATGGTAAGCATTTATAAGAGATATTATAAGTAAGTATAGCAGCCGATAATAGCGGCTCCGTAGATTATTATCAAAATAGACCAATGAAACTAAAAGTACAAAGTTAATTAGATGGGCGTCGTTTGTCACCTTCTGGGTGCCTCAGCGCCATCGCGCTTTCAATAAAAAAAAAATTAAACATTTTCATCAAGTTCAAATATATAGGTGATATGGAGAAATATATTTACCATTAAAATACAAATATATACATCCAATGCAAATAAACAATATTTGTTATTTGAATATAGCTGAAAGTTACGAATATAGTGAATTCCTCGTAATTCGAGCGGATTCCTCGTAAAACTGTAGGTCCCTTCCCTCCTAATCTTACTTGGTGGTAGGGTTTAACCCGCCCGGGTTGGTACCACCGCACTGAATGAAACGTCGGTCGAAACGGCTATGTAAATAGTTTGTGTTCTCCGACCAGTTCAGTGTAGCCGGCACGATCAAAGGGGGAAGCACTGACATGGCACCTAGTTCACCCGGTGCTATGGGCTGACATCACGGACGTTGTAGGTGATGTAGCCAACCGTGTCAGTTTCAATAAAAATAAAAAAAAGAATAAAGGTGAGCTTTGCAGGAATAAATGTTATTATAATATTAAAATGGCATTATACGGAAAAGTCGGACGTCGTCGGATACGGTTTTTACACAGTAATAATCTTTTTACCTTGGGGAATCATTATTTAGTAACCACGGGTCTAGCTATTTTAAGCATTTCGAGAAAAAAAATAAAGTTACCCAATTTCCATAGTACAAATTAATAAAAAGTGGTATATCTCGAAAAATAAGGCTTAAATGAGAAAATATGAATCTATGAATGTTATTTCTAATGATGGGTAGATTAATTTAGCGTACTTAAATTTCAGAAATAAAAATAAAAAAATTTAATTATCCTATGTCCCATTTTTTACGGTATCGCCCCACTGTGCGCCGCCGCCCGCGTTGCATCGTGAATTATTCAAGTTGCTGATGTGCTTGCTTGCATACGTGTCTTGTGTTGATTAGCATGGGCACTTGCCGACATAATCTGATTGATAGAGTAAGATTAGTTTTCTATTCGCGTGTCTGATGTAGGTACCTACATATAGGCTTACGTAAGGTGTTTGTCAGTGGCGGGGAGCTAGCTATGCCACCAGCCGTCAGGTTCCGGTCCGGTTGCGTCACGCGCGAGATAACCAAATTAGTCTCTGTGACTAGTATAGTCAGTCAGAACTCAGAATCAGCCAGTGTCGTCACATTTTCGCGAATCAGACTTTTGTTAGTTCCGGAAAATGCTCCACGAACTCTGCCCTGATAATATGCTGCCACCTAACTTGCGAGACTTGTGCTGCGCAGCCCGCACTCACTAAAGTTGGTGAATGGAAAATTACAATGCGATGTTGTTTAAGGCACTTTCTTTGAATACATACATACATACCACACGCTCTATCCCGAGGCTCTGCTTACCCTGATTGTCGGGATTCCCGACAATCAGGGTAAGCAGAGTAATCGGTGTTGTGCTGCAAATACTCCGGTAAATTACAGCACAACACCGACCACCACGTTTAGCAAAGTATTCGGACAAGATAACTATCAAGCAGCAAGTAAGGCACGAATGCTCACCTGCTGCATGACTCGGTGGAAAGACCGTGCCAGGGTGATAGGTGACTAGCCTGTCGCCCTTTAGCACGGCACCTTGTCCTTATCCCTTAGTCGCCTTTTACGACATGCACGGGGAAAGATGCAGTGGGGCTATTCTTTTAAAGTACCGGCCCCACATGGTACAATAATTATTTAAAAGAAAACTTGCGGAAACCCTGAGTGATGGGTGTAGTAATGAACGAACATTTAGGTGGATTATTTATTATTTATTATTATATGTTATATTAGATTTTTATTTATCTATACAAAAATGCTTCAGTATGGTTTGCCATAGTCAATGCGCTGGCAACAGCCGAAAGCGACACCTTGCACGACACGAGTACTGACTTGCCGTACGGCCCTTTTTCGGGTTGGCCACTCCCGCCAGCGGGCCGTCCAGTCTAGCCACTTGCGAGAACCCTTTCAGCTGTAAAACATCTTGTCGGCAGCTGAATATAATGCGCGGGGCGGATCTTGGCGTGTCGCCGCCGCAGCGGTTCGTCGGTGTTCTCCCTCGCACCCGCACCGTACTTGTATAGTTTATTCGCGTGGCGGGTCGCCCGCTGCGGCGACGACACGCCGAGATCCGTCCCGGGCACTATACCAGTCAATAAGAACGGTCTTGCAAAATTAGTTCATAGTACGCTAAGGGGTTCTGTATCGGAAATATTTTTTTTTAATGTAAAATGTAAAAAAAAAAATTTCTTAATCGTTTCAGTCTCATGCCAGGAACAAAAAAGTCTTCCAACACATAGATCTCTTTCTTTCAGAAATTTCGAAAAACCACAATTTTAGTTTTATTAGTATGGAATAGAAAGAATTTGTTTTTTTTTACCAACTTACACGTGTTACGTCATACATAATGGTAATGAAGACTTTTTTGTTACTGTTATGAAACTTAATCGATTATGCTATACAAATCAACCACCTATTTTTTTTATTTACATACATAAAAAAATATTTTACATAAAAAAAAGCCCAAGGTCAAAACAATTTTATATAGGTTTTACTCCCTATATGATACAGAACCCCCCCTAAGCGTACTATGAACTAATTTTGAAAGACCTTATAATATAACTTCATCTTTTTTTTACTTTATTATTAGGTATAAATTAAAAGGTTTTATTGACATGCGCGTAATTTTACTTAATCTATTTTATTGAGTCTTTTGGATTATAATAATACTATAATGCTAGCCCTACTACCTAGATTTCGCTTAGTTGGGCAGTAATGGCGATTATCTATACCTACATTCGACTGTGCTTATACTTAAATGAATAAATAAATAAATTAACGAAAAAAAGGATACCTACCTATAAAATCGCCTTTCATGAAGAAACTGCACTGATATTATGCCAGTGACGAGTGCGATGGATAATGTCTCTGAAATAAATCTGTACAACATTCTAAATGGAGAACCTCTTTGATCTCTCTCTCTGTCGATCTCACGCGACGCGACGCGGCGCGGCGGCGCACAGTGGGACGAACTCGTAAAGTTGGGACATAGGGAAATTTGATAGCGGAAACGCGTTCTACTTATTAAAAAGAAGATCTTTTGTAGTTACAGTTTTTTTTATTTGATGAATATTTTTCGAGATAAACAACACTTTATGTTTTTTCACTATGGAGCAAAAATTATTTTATGTTTTACTCAAAATTATTGTATTGGTTAATATTAATGAATTTAAAATTATACATATACAGGTTTAATATAACAGTTATGCATAAACACTGCCACTCTAAAATGTAACACTTAGTATATATAGGTATTTAAACATGACTCCAAACTCATGTATGGATTATTGTAAATTGTGAACTATTCATTGATCACAGGTTAAAACAATGTTTCACATTTTTATATATTATATTATTGTCAACATTTCTTTAATACTTTATGTGAACATATCTCCAACATAAAACACAATAAATGCTACTTTAACTTGTTTTCGGACTAATAATAAAATTAATGCTTATACAACTCAAAATCCTCAAAATTCCTCAAAAAAATGCTTATAGATTCATAAAATAGGCTACGTCAGCTAGTCATATGCCAAAGCTCTGCCTTCGCAAACCTTCGCAATTGGCACCAGCGCCGTTTTCGTTATAAAAATTATATTTTCAACTTAATAATTGTGTATAAGTAAGAAATGCACTGCGTTGTCGCGCGCGTCGCATTCCTGAGTGTTCGTTTCCGAGAATCGATAAGAGCGCGGAGCGGCAACGCAGTAAATTCGGACATGGCGCGTGAATAAAACAGTATAATAATGTGCCAATTGACAATTTCATAATGTTCATGTAATCGTGTGAAAATTGTAACGTTTTTTCGTAGGTTATGAAATAGAAAATACATGCAAGTTGAAGAACACATTATAAGTCTATAATTATATATACCTACCTAAAAATTACACAGCATTAACTTTTAAATTCTATTTTTCTAAATTATAACAATAAAAATGCCGTGCAATAAATAGATAATAAAACTCTATAAGAAGAAAAAATATTATTAATATTATCTCAGCGTCAGAAAAGGATTGAAAACTCTGAAAACTGTAAGCTAGATCGAAATACTCCGGGCTTATACTTATGAAGCAAGATATCGTTTTGTGCTAATCGATTATGGTTTATAATAATTAATTAATATAATTATTTTAAAACGGTATTACTTACATGACTACAATTTGGTGTTCTGTTGGAAAATTACCAAACGTGCATATTTCGCATTCGCACATAACGAATAGGTAACGTTATTTATTTTCGATCGCACGCATTGTTTTCTAGAATGGACGATTAGTGATGAACTCCAGCGAGTTTTATCATTAACTATCTGTCTCCGTTACTAATACTTTAAGCGACAATGCGTATGAGCGGGACAAAGAATTTGGTTTTGCAAGCGATTGTCTTGCTACCTGCGCACGCGGCGCATTAGTCGCAACGTTGTACTTACGCGAGTCGCACGTATTGCAAGCCAAGATAACACTCTTGTTTAGCCTTTTGGACTGCGTAATAAGAAGGGAATACATCTGTGCCTCCTTCTTGAGCCGTTTTTCTCATAATATTATATTGCCATTTCGTTAATTTCATTGATAACATGGCACTTAAGGCTTTTTCGGGAGACAACGTGCTCATCTGATTTTCATTCTTTTGGAAAAGGAAATCCTTAACTCTTTGTACATCTGTTGGATGTTTATCCAAGTGATCGAAAATTTGTGCAAGATCCTGATTTCCGTTTGCCTTCAATCTAATTGAATGAACAAAGGAGAGTTCTTCAGAAGAACAAACGTTAGTCATATGGTCGACAGTCCGTCTTTTCTTCTGCTTAGGCCCTAAATCAGTAAAAGGCTTTCTCGAACTTACGAGTGTTGAGGTTCCCACTGAAGTTTTTGTAGGCGAAGGGTCTTCTGATGTGCTCGGAGTACTATGAGATTTTTCTTGAAATGGCGTGTCTTGAAGCGATTTTTCATGTAGAGAGGTTTCTTGAACCATTGCTTTTGATGTGCTCGGAGTACTATGAGATTTTTCTGGAAAAGGCGTGTCTTGTAGCGATTTTTCATGTAGAGAAGTTTCTTGAACCACTGATTTCATGAATGCGGGCCAAACGACATCAGACTCCAACCACTGGCTGTCATGTTTGATGAAGCGTTCATCTTTAGCACCACACTTTGTCCATCTTCTTTGAAGATTGTAACAGTATCTTCCACAGTATATTTTTAGTTGTTTATTTTTATCTTCACCAATATCTATTTTTAATCTTGACTTAATAGTTTCAAAAAGGAAATCACTTTTTTTTAAACTTCCACTTTCTTTTAATTTTAAAAACACATCAAGATTCGTCACTAGGCCTTCCATGTTTTTTGAGTAGTAGATATCGCGTTTTCGATTAAGTACGTAGATACGTGCGACTCGCGTAAGTACAACGTTGCGACTAACGCGCCGCGTGCGCAGCGAGACAATGGCTTGCAATACGTGCGACTCGCGTAAGTACAACGTTGCGACTAATGCGCCGCGTGCGCAGGTAGCAAGACAATCGCTTGCAAAACCAAATTCTTTGTCCCGCTCATACGCATTGTCGCTTAAAGTATTAGTAACGGAGACAGATAGTTAATGATAAAACTCGCTGGAGTTCATCACTAATCGTCCATTCCAGGAAACAATGCGTGCGATCGAAAATAAATAACGTTACCTATTCGTTATGTGCGAAATATGCACGTTTGGTAATTTTCCAACAGAACACCAAATTGTAGTCATGTAAGTAATACCGTTTTAAAATAATTATAGTAAGTAGTTATTATAAACCATAATCGATTAGCACAAAACGATATCTTGCTTCATAAGTATAAGCCCGGAGTATTTCGATCTAGCTTACAGTTTTCAGAGTTTTCAATCCTTTTCTAACGCTGAGATAATATTAATAATATTTTTTCTTCTTATAGAGTTTTATTATCTATTTATTGCACGGCATTTTTATTGTTATAATTTAGAAAAATAGAATTTAAAAGTTAATGCTGTGTAATTTTTAGGTAGTTATATATAATTATAGACTTATAATGTGTTCTTCAACTTGCATGTATTTTCTATTTCATAACCTACGAAAAAAACGTTACAATTTTCACACGATTACATGAACATTATGAAATTGTCAATTGGCACATTATTATACTGTTTTATTCACGCGCCATGTCCGAATTTACTGCGTTGCCGCTCCGCGCTCTTATCGATTCTCGGAAACGAACACTCAGGAATGCGACGCGCGCGACAACGCAGTGCATTTCTTACTTATACACAATTATTAAGTTGAAAATATAATTTTATAACGAAAACGGCGCTGGTGCCAATTGCGAAGGTTTGCGAAGGCAGAGCTTTGGCATATGACTAGCTGACGTAGCCTATTTTATGAATCTATAAGCATTTTTTTGAGGAATTTTGAGGATTTTGAGTTGTATAAGCATTAATTTTATTATTAGTCCGAAAACAAGTTAAAGTAGCATTTATTGTGTTTTATGTTGGAGATATGTTCACATAAAGTATTAAAGAAATGTAGACAATAATATAATATATAAAAATGTGAAACATTGTTTTAACCTGTGATCAATGAATAGTTCACAATTTACAATAATCCATACATGAGTTTGGAGTCATGTTTAAATACCTATATATACTAAGTGTTACATTTTAGAGTGGCAGTGTTTATGCATAACTGTTATATTATACCTGTATATGTATAATTTTAAATTCATTAATATTAACCAATACAATAATTTTGAGTAAAACATAAAATAATTTTTGCTCCATAGTGAAAAAACATAAAGTGTTGTTTATCTCGAAAAATATTCATCAAATAAAAAAAACTGTAACTACAAAAGATCTTCTTTTTAATGAGTAGAACGCGTTTCCGCTATCAAATTTCCCTATGTCCCAACTTTACGACTTCGTCCCACTGTGCGGCGGCGGCGGCGCGGCGGGATGCTTTCGTTGTCAGGTACTACGCATCTGTTGTCAGGTACTACTGGTACTACGCGCTCTAGCTATATAAATTTCAGAGAACTATACATAGAGTGACTGATAAATATCTAATCAACGTGAATGTAGAGGGACTCCGATCTCCAAAAGGCGTGTTAATAAATTAGACGAAGACCTTTTTGTCCGTCTTAGAGCCGGCATGGCGCCTCACTGAGCGTGGTTTCGCGAGGAATGGTGTTATTGGCTGTGTCTGATCTTTCATCGAACTTTTGGGCACGGCCACCCGTGCCGTCGATAAAAAATAAGTTAGAAAAAAATTAATATTAAACAAATAAAAGAAAATGAAAAAAATTAATATTAAACAAATAAAATAAAATAACATGATGCCCCATATCACAGAGCATCAAATCCCCTTATCAACATTGATTGCTAATGATCACGTAAATTCTTGAATTTTGACATACTAAACAGCAAAAATGAAACATTGAGTTACTCTGCTAGCTGGATTACGGCTACACGAAACTACGCGGCGCCGTCTCGCCGCGGCACCGCCGCGCCTAGGGTTACCAGATAGAAAATTGAAAAGTCCTGACAAAAAGCCTAATTTCCATAGAAAAATCCTGACATTTTGTTGCAAACGTACCTAATTAACTTTCAAATATTTGTTTATGCTTTGGCGCGAGGGCAGGGACTCACTGGTTGAACTCCATTTCAACTCAATTTTCAAACTTCATTTCATTTCTACTCAAACGCCACCCAAAGATGGTAAAAAGCTATATGTAATTTAAGCTTACTTAATTTGCCTAATATTACCAAAGTTGTTGGTAAAGATGATTACGTTTCTGTTTAAGTTTATTGTGCTGTGTAATTTACTCTAAAATTAGTAATTACATTACCGTTTGTATAACTTTCTAATAATAAAAAAAAATTATTAAAAATCTGCTGTCCTTCATTGAAAAATCGAAAAATCCTGACAGTTCCAAAATCCGGCCACAATCATAGAGTAATATTGTTATATATAAGGGCCACAATCTTGACAAGAGCCTAAAAATCCAAAATCCTGACATTTCAGGACAAATCCTAACGTCCGCGCCCCACCGAGGTAGATGGAAAGAAGAATCCTCTACCAGTTCGTTCTTTCCGAGGTTCTTTCTACTCGATTCGATACAACTTAAATAAAACGCAGTATCTCATAATAACACAAAACAAAGTATGTAACTTACTCCATGACCATCCCTTATAGATTTATTATTAGTATTGATGATTGATAAGTCCACATACCCAAGGTGCCCAAGGCCGATTCTTATAAATCTTGTATGTCGCTACACAAACACCAACCAGATGGCTTGTTTATTTGAAAAGTATTTTTCTCCCTGCAGATGGCGGGGAAGCATATACAAGCTGGTCTGGCTAGACTTGCTCGCCTTTCTAGGCCTGTACTACGTGCTCAATATGACATATCGGCTCGCGCTGGATGACCATGGGAAACAGTAAGCACATACACAACTATTTCACTTAAGTTTTTGGGGGGATTTCGGTTCTGGGTGTGTGTCCTTTAGATTTATATATGGGTACCTAACCTAACATGGTAAGGTGCGTAATCTGCTCATAGACCGATAGCGCTGGACTATTTTGAGGACATAAGTTAAAAAAATTCTAAACTTGCTTATTTCTTGCCTGTCGATACAGTCGTACATAAGAAGCATAATATTGCGTTTTGTGTCACATCTGTCACTTGCATTTTCAGCAATTCGAAGATTTGTGGTTGTTTTTTTTAATTCCATTCAAAACTGGCAAAATTAATCTAAACTTTAAAATAATTATGCTATCATATCTAGGATAGCCTGCGGAGTGTGCAAACCCAGTTTGTGTCATCTTCGTCCAGTGCAAACTGACCTATGGTCAGTATGTAAAAACAGTGCCTAAAACAAAATTAGAATTGACAAAATTGTTATTTCCTATCTCAGATCACTTACATATGCCCATTAAATGAATTTGTGCCAAATTAGGCCTCGCAATTTTAAGATTTTCGAATATGTTATTTTTCCAAGCTACAAAAGCTTCAAAAAAATATTAGAATTATTAGAGATTACATATTCAATTTCATAAATGCATGAAAAATGTACATTGTAAATTTGTGTCATTTTCATGCTCGAAATAAATGAATAAAACACAAAAATAGTTGTTGCGGTCAAAGCGGACGGACGCGGGCAGGTGGCGGCGGGCGGGGGGCATACGCACGCACACACGTTCGTTCGGTACCTACGATTTCTTCTATGCGAAGCGACGCCACGGCCGGCCGCGGCGCCTGGCGTGCCTCGCCCGCCGCGCCGCCCGCGCCCGCACTCTTCCCCGCGCTCGCACTTCGTACGAAGAAGTTTGGTATCTACCTACCTATAGAGATAATAATGCAGTGCGAATTTTGTACAAAGCGCGCGTCTGCAATCTCAATTCCTACGAATGTCAATGGTCAATGTGGTCAATATTATTTTAGATTGACGCTTCGATTCGCTTAAAATTTGCATAAGTTCAAACTGACCCACCTTTCATGACCCTAACACAATCGTGCTGAACTAATATCCCGTTTTCTGTGAGAACTAGAAACTTCGTCATGAACTTTTGTTTTGGTCATAACTCGAGAACCACTGGTGCTAGACCGATCGTGTTGGTACTCAAAACTTCAGGTCTCGGTGAGATCTATCCATCTGTCACGTGAACTTTTGTTTTGGTCATAACTCGAGAACCACTGGTGCTAGACCCATCGTGTTGGTACTCAAACTTCAGGTCTCGGTGAGATCTATCCATCTGTCATGAGAACTTTTCTTTTGGTCATAACTCGAGAACCACTGGTGCTAGACCCATCGTGTTGGTACTCAAACTTCAGGTCTCGGTGAGATCTATCCATCTGTCAAGTGAACTTTTCTTTTGGTCATAACTCGAGAACCACTGGTGCTAGACCTATCGTGTTGGTACTCAAACTTCAAGTCTCGGTGAGATCTATCCATCTCTCACGTGAACGTTTGTTTTGGTCATAACTCGAGAACCACTGGTGCTAGACCCATCGTGTTGGTACTCAAACTTCAAGTCTCGGTGAGATCTATCCATCTCTCACGTGAACTTTTGTTTTGGTCATAACTCGAGAACTACTGGTGCTAGACCCATCATGTTGCTACTCAAACTTCAGGTCTCGGTGAGATCTATCCATCTGTCACGTGAACTTTTGTTTTGGTCATAACTCGAGAACCACTGGTGCTAGACCCATCGTGTTGGTACTCAAACTTCAAGTCTAGGTGAGATCTATCCATCTCTCACGTGAACTTTTGTTTTGGTCATAACTCGAGAACCACTGGTGCTAGACCCATCGTGTTGCTATTCAAACTTCAGGTCTCGGTGAGATCTATCCATCTGTCACGTGAACTTTTGTTTTGGTCATAACTCGAGAACCACTGGTGCTAGACCCATCGTGTTGGTACTCAAACTTCAGGTCTCGGTGAGATCTATCCATCTTTCACGTGAACTTTTGTTTTGGTCATAACTCGAAAACCACTGGTGCTAGACCCATCGTGTTGGTACTCAAACTTCAAGTCTCCGTAAGATCTATCCATCTCTCACGTGAACTTTTGTTTTGGTCATAATTCGAAAACCACTGGTGCTAGACCCATCGTGTTGCTACTTAAACTTCAGGTATCGGTGAGATCTATCCATCTGTCACGTGAACTTTTGTTTTGGTCATAACTCGAGAACCACTGGTGCTAGACCCATCGTGTTGGTACTCAAACTTCAGGTCTCGGTGAGATCTATCCATCTGTCACGTGAACTTTTGTTTTGGTCATAACTCGAAAACCACTGGTGCTAGACCCATCGTGTTGCTACTCAACTTCAGGTCTCGGTGAGATCTATCCATCTGTCACGTGAACTTTTGTTTTGGTCAAAACTCGAGAACCACTGGTGCTAGACCCATTGTGTTGGTACTCAAACTTCCGGTCTCGGTGAGATCT